>CM018681.1:83348531-84548531 GCA_009363875.1 Mikania micrantha | reverse complement strand
TATCATAAAAACAAGCATTTTTTATCTTTAAAATAATATATAGTTGATACAAAAAATAATTTTTTTTCCAGCTTATTATGCATAATTATCGTCATTGTGATATTCTTAGATGTTTGTGTGTAATTATCTTTTTTATGCTGGTCTAAAATGTCATTATTTCTTTTTTTGGTCATTGTGTCATTCACACTTGTCATTTTGTCATCATTACTTGACATTAATTATTCTGAAACATCATTTTAACTTGAATTGTTCAAGAAAACGCAACATTTAACAAGAAATATACAAAAAAACACAATAATATGTAGATAAGACGCAAAGACCAGTACAAAAGATACATTAAACCATAAAACGAATTTTTTTTATAACAACACTATACTCATTTTGAAGATAAAAAAAATACTTATTTTTATGGTATATTATTTTTTTAAAAAAATAATGTCGTATATAAAAGTTATAAACATTTAGATAAGGTGAGCAGATTTGATAAAAAGTCAACAAAAGTTGCTATTATTAAAATACAAAAACACTCTAACAACTTGATATGATCATAACCGTTGATTAATGATCAAATGATAAGAAGTATATTTAGTTTAACCTAATCATATTTGTTCAGTCTTTTATTTGATGAGGTGGGAAATGATTGGAAATTTCGATTGTGTGATTAGATGATGAAAATTACAAGATCCGAACCGTTAAACCATCATGAAAAGTTATGTCTCCGGTTCTTACTAATAGAAACGTCCGAAAATAGTAATTCAACTGAAAAATCCCTGAATCCATCACTACCCGCCTCCGTCAAACCCCTTTTACCGTGGCCGTTGCGACCACCACTGCTGCATGCCTTCATTGCCGAGCATGTAAGCAACCTCCACCTCCTTCGGTCCGTGGTCACCCACGATCAACCGCTGATAAAACCACGGTCACCAACGCCACAGCAGTCACAAGGTACCGCCCCTCAAATGCATCATCACGATTCACGCCTCCACCGCATCATAGCTTACCATATATATTATGCTATCCTATCTGTTAACATCAGTTGCAAGCGTAGGCATTCCTGTCTATTAACATTACTTTCGAATATTTAGGTAAAAAAAGGGAAAAAAGATTAAGCAGAAGTAATTAAAGAATTTAATTGTAATTATAAAGTGGATTAAGTGGAGATGAAGCAACAATAGCTATGTAGGGAGAGAGCTAGCTGCTGCGTCAACCTAGAGTATGGTCAAAGCTATCAATCTCAATATGACTTCTTTTCCTTATTTATGTGTTTAATTATATATTATATATAATAAGTTAGAAACTCGTTTGGTAAAATAAAGAAATTTTGGAAATAAAAATTTAAAATTATTATTAGATCGATTAATTTAAATGATAAATAAAATTGTGAATTTAAAATATGTTTCTTTAGCATTAAACATTTATTAGTGTCTAGATTTTTATCAAATACCTAAAATTATGTTCTTATGATAATATTTTATTTAATGTGAGAGAGAAATAGATAAATAGAGTTGATAATGAACTAAAGAATGATGCTATCTCTTTTAATTTAGTTAATAGGAGTTAGAGATGAGAAAAGAAAAATAGACTGAGATTAAACTTGTTTATTAGTACAAAATATTATAGAAGATAATTTAGAAACCCATTTGGGTTGGAAAAAATCCAACGGATGTGAATTCAATTTTTTTATTTAGGTATGTAATATATATGTTTTTTATAAAAATAAGAAATTTAAAAAATTATAAGTACTTATTACACTGGTTTTCATGAGTTTTCTTAACTCAAGTGGATTTTCAATATATCTTTGCCCTAATTTTCTCATACGATAATTTTTAGTATTAATTTGTTAAAAATTTTCTCCCTTTTCTAAACCACTCATAACATTTTAATACGATAATATTTGTTAAAGATAATCATACTATAAACTCAAGCCTTTTTCTTTTTTTAATTTTCGTACAGTTTTTATGTAAATTTTTCTAAAAGATCCACCATATTATTATACGTTGTATTATATATGTATGTATGTATGTTTTTGTACTATGTTTTATGATATATATACCCTTTTTGTGTTGTTTTTTTTTTCCAGACCCCAATTTAAGTAGGATTTTACTGGGTACGTTTTGTGTTGTATTCTTTTGTTCAGTATTTTGATGTATTGTGTTATATATAAATTAACTCATCATAAAATCCAAATTTGAATCTAAAATGAAGCATTTAACAATTGGAATGATTTAAATTATGTCTTAGGAAGTCTTCAACTCAAGTAATAGTGATGAACCAAATGCCCTTATAAAAAAAAACGCTAAACTTCATTAACTTTTGTAACTTAGGAGAAACCGTGAATTTAAACTTAGAATAAAAGTTTGGTTAGCTTGATGTAGTTAGCATGAGGAGTAATCTTGTTAAAAAAACGTACGGATAAATCAGTGGTGATCACTAGTATTAGAAAGTTACCTTAGGGTTAAGCAACTGTGGAGGGCAATTTGGTAATTTCATCTTAGTAGTTGCTAAGGCCCCTTCTAGTCTAAGACAAAAGGAAAAAGGAAAGAAACCCTCCACTGCATCATCAAGATCATTGTTTCTTGGCGTCCAAGCAATCCTAAATCTTTATCTACAAAACTTCAATTCTGTTCCTTCTTCCTTACCAAATAAAAAAATCATTTAATAAAGAGCCATAAAGTCTTCATCTTTTTCTCATATATATATTCCCATCAAGCGTCTTTGAGGTGTTTCCTGATGATCAAACAATTAGGGTTTTATAGAAGATAAAGTTAGCTTGTAAAGAGAGATTCTATTCTTTTCCGACTTCAAGAAACCATATCAGATTCGAGTATAAACCACTTTGCTGTTCAAGATTCTGTTCTTTAGTTTCTGACATAAAGAAACAATACCTGCAGACTCCAGTATCAACTTCTTTCGGGTTCAAGTACACTTGTAAACGAATCCAAATCAAAAAACCCGACATACCCATCAAGCAAGATCGAAGCTAGAGTTGGTTCACGTACAATTCTTGTTTAAAAGGGAGAGAATTTACTTTTCTTTCTCTCTTTAATTTGTATGTATTCTAAATATTTTGTCATCTTTAATTTCTTTATTGAGAATATATTAATCTTTCTTCTGTAGTTGCTTTACTTTGAAGATACACAAAATACCCAATTTGGAATGAGCATGAAATCAGCCAGAAACAAAAGAGATGGCTTCTTGGTGTAATGATGAAAGCATTTCCCTCCACAACCTCTCAACTTCTTCAACAAGTTCTAAGAATAATATAGTCACAAGTTCATGCCCTTCATGTGGACATACCATACAACTTCAACCTAAGGTACGTGTTCTTTTCCTGTCGCATTAATTAATTAGTTATATATATACACGCGCGCACGTACACATACATATGTATCGGAAAGCTTAATATGTGTAAAAAATATTAATTGTTAGCTATTAATTAACCAGGAAATTAATCAACAATTCAGATTTAGATTTAAGAATAGAATTATCACAAACGGAAAAAAATATTATCACATTAAAGTTAGTTTAATTAACTTGTCATTATTAACCTTTTTTTCAAATTCATCTATTTCTTTAAACACATATAATTTTTCATATCATTATATATTTTTTTTAAAATCAGACCATAAAATCAAACGTATAAGGTTGTTTAATTTGTGTATAGCACTAATTAACATAATTCAAAAAATCAAAAAAAATTTTAAAAAGCTTCAATATGTTGCCATTTAAATTGTGTGACGCGTGACGAACTGACGATTGTTATGATGTGTATAATTAGTTATAACGTGTGTAATTATTGTTATAAGTTGCATTATTACAAATTATGTAATTTTATGGATGAACGTAACCCCACTTTGTACGTATTAAAACGGAATTTCTATAATAAACGACCCACATATGTATTTGTATATGTATATGTGCGATTTGATTGATGATTGTATATATTTTCTAAAATTGATTAGGAGTTGATTCATGATTTGCCGGGATTACCAGCCGGAGTGAAGTTCCACCCAACTGATCAAGAGATCATTGAGCATTTGAAGGCTAAGATTGGATGTGATACCAATGAGCTTCATCCTCTTATTGATGAGTTCATCCCTACAATTGAAGGTGAAACCGGTATTTGTTATACTCATCCTGAAAAATTACCTGGTAAGTTCTATATTTAACTAATAACTATCTTCAAAGTGAATTATAATTAACTAGGTTGATCATATATATGGATATATACCACCTAGCTAATAATTTTTATTAATTTATTTATTTTTATTAGGAGACAACATCATATCTTCCACGGAAATTACTTAGGAATATATATTATCATCATGAACGATTTTGAGCCGTTCAAAAAAAAAATAATGAACGATTTTGATTGAGTGTGATATTTTATGGACACGACATTAATTAGTGATTTTTCTTAACACATACAAGCTAGCTAGCTAGAGGGTATTTATTGGCTATTCGTTTTTTAGGTCGCTAAATAGGTTTGTTGCAAACTCGGTCGTTTGTATATAAATATTAGGAGACTGGTTTTTTAGTTATTTAAATATGTCGCCACGTAAATTAGATTGGTGACAATGATTTTGCGACCGAAGAAACCATTGCACATGACCGGTCATTTAATAGACGTAAATTTATTTGCGAGAAATGTGGGTCTTACGCCTAGTCAACAGTCAACATCTTAATTAGGCCATGTTTACATAAGATTTATTTTTTTTGAACGATGAATGTCTCAATTGTGTGAACCCATTGTTTTCAGTCTATGTCAGCAAGGTATAATTATCTGGACCTCCCATGAGCCAGCACAATCACCCCAGGAGGAAACCCCATTGAGAAAACCCCCTGACCCCCTCAGACCCATATTTCATTACGGGAAGGATTTGAACCCAAGACCTCCCATTTGAAATAATCTTGGGTTAGCATTGAGGCAATGCCTCATTGGTGTTTACATAAGATTTCTAGTTAGACCTTTAAAAGCATTACGCCTAATTAACATTTCAGGTCATTTTTACGTAAACTTAGGTGGTTATAAGCATTAAAAATTAAATCTTTATTTTAGTACGTATTTTAATACGATTAATTGACCTTTTTTTAAGGTAACTATACTACAGAATCAGTCTAATGTAAAATTTATATTGCAAAAATGTTATGTTAGCAGAAATTTTATTAGGTCTAATGCAATTTTTTTGTTGTATAATGCAACTTTTTTTCTTCCAAATGCAATTTTTAAAAAAAGTTGTATTATGTAACAAAAAAAAGGTTACATTAGCTCGTATTAGGCTAATACAACTTAAGCTAATGCAACATATTTGCAATCTTTTGTAACAAAAAAATGTTGCATTAAACTTGTTTTTTGGTAATTTTTATGAAAACACAAAAATAAATACATACATATATATTAATAAACTACTAATTTGTTTAATTAAGAACCAATATTACTTAAAAATAAAGTAATTATTTATAGCCTTTAGTTTAAATGACGTGAAAGTAATTTTTTCTACTTAATTAAACAAAAAAATTTATACCCACTTAAATTATGTTATCATAAGTTGATTATTTTTTTTGATTTTCATATATTGTTGCTTATACATTCAAATAATAACTAACAAATTATAAATAACAAAAAAAAATCATCTATGATCACAAGATATATAATGGATAAAAGTAATTTTTATTTTAAACAAAGAAAATTATTTTTATATATTTTAATTGATATTGGTTATTAATTGACCATCTACATTAGGGGTGTTCACGAGCCGAAACGAGCCGAGCCAGCCAGGGGTCAGCTCGGACTCGGCTCGGATGTAAACCGAGACTGGCTCGGCTCGTTTTTAACCGAGCTGGCTCGGCTCGGCTCGTTTTTGACTCAGTTTTTACATAAGAAATTTAATATTTGAACTGCATTCATCACAACTCGGCTCGGTTCGTTTTTGGCTCGTTTTTACATAAAAAATTTAATATTTGAATAGCATTCACCTCAACTCAGTTGGGTTCGTTTTTGCCTCAGTTTTTACATAAGACAAGAGGCGTGAATATGTGTAGCTATAAATTAAGAATATGATTTATAAATTATTAGAGCACATGAAAATGGAGATTTATTTCGTATTTATGTTCTCTTTTCATTCATTATTTTATTATTTTTATTTTTTTGACATAATTACGAAATAACACTAAAGTATATTTATTATTGAAAATAACCTTATAGTTTTATATTTTAGTATAGCATGTTCTACAAATGAGCCGAGCAACGATCGAGCTACGAGCCGAGCCAGCCTCTGGTTCGGACTCGGCTCGGTTACAAACGAGCTTTATCCGATCCGAGTTTTTTACGAATGAGATACAAGCGGAATTCGAGTTTCGAGCTTTTTGCACAGCCCTAATATACATACTAAGTTAGAAACATATGTATTATACAAACTAAATAATTAAAATATTAAAAATAATAATTTGTTTATATAATTATTTATCGAATAAAAATAGAGTTTAAGTCAAAAAAAAACTGTAATTAAGGAAATAAGAATGAAATATTATTATAATAATAAAAAAACGTATTAAGAAGTAAAAATTAGAGAGAACAAAAATCAAATACATAATATGTAATTAATAACTATCTTAATACATTTTTATAATTTTATTTATTATAATATATATATTGATCATTTTTGTTTTTTTGTTAGAATATATATTATATAGCTAAATATTATAACAAAAATGTGTATGTGTGTGGCTGAATCCGTAGCAAAATAGGCAACCTCTTTTTTCGTAACAAAGTATCTTATCTTTTTTTGAACGGCATTTGATCTCAACGTGTGAACCACTGATTTCCAGGCCACGTCACCAAGGTCTAGTTACCATGACCTCCGTTGAGACCCCACCACCACCTCAGAAGGAAACCGCACCGGAAAACCTCCTGACCTTCCAATGACCCCTACTTCATCTTGGGAGGGATTTGAATCCGTGACTCCCCACAGGAAAGCCAAGGGGATAACCATTAGGCTAGAAGCCTTGGTTACAAAGTATCTTATCTCATATGTGTGTTTTTATATATTTATCTCGGGGTAAGTTAAGCTAAATAAGACTCTTAACCTAAAAAGTATAAGAAAGATATTGAGCCATTAGATCATTAATAAATTGTTATGATTAAATTAAGTTATTGAAGGGTACTATAGTAATAGCTACTTTTGTTGACTTTCTAGTAAGTTCTCTCATCTTGTTTAAACATTCATAACTTTTACATACGAAATTATGTTTTGAAAAAAAATATAATTAAAACGATCATATTTTTATCTTCTAAATTAGTATAATATTGCTATAGAAAAAATTTAATTTTTTTAGTTCAATATGTCTTTTGTGTATGTCATTGTGTATTTTGTACATTGTTTGTTTTTTGTACAGGTAATTGTGTCTTTTGTATTTCGGCTCAATGTTGTGTTTCCGTAAACAATTTAAGACACACGAATGTTGTAAAATACGTAATGTCAAACAAGGATGACTCAATGACGAGCATAAATAACACAATGATCTTTAAAAAATACACAATAAAATTAAAAAAGACACAATGGTGAGTATAAACAATTTTATACAGGTCGTTGTGTCTTTTATACATGTTATTGTGTCTTTTATGCGGGTCATTGTGTCTTTTGTGTTTGCTACATGTTGTGTTTTTCCAAACAATTTTAGAAATAATGATGTTGTAGAATATATAATGTTAAGCAATGATAACACATTAACGATTATGAATAAAACAATTATTTTTAAAAAAGAAACAATTACCTATAAAAAGACACAATTACATGTAAGAAAAACACAAAAAGATAATTATACACAAACGTTTAAGAAAGACACAATAACGATAATTATACACAATAAATTGAAAAAAAATTCATTTTTATAGCAAAATTATACTCATTTTAAAGATAAAAAATGTTTGTTTTTATCTTATATTTTTTTTAAAAAATAATATCGTATATAAAAGTTATGAATGTTTAAAAAATATGAGGAAAAACTGGTTATGACTAAATTACCCTATAACTTTTTTCCTTTAAAATTTTAAATTTTCTATCTTAAATTTGATCTGATGAATAAATGTTCAATAATCTTTTTTAGCCTTTTTTATGATAAAAAGACTATTTAGTTGAACATAATCTTATTTATCTCAGCATCGCGGCTGATAATTCTTTATTTTATCTAAAATCTAAAAATTACTACATCCCATATTTCAACAAATTTGAACAATTTACTATGCGGTCGCAACAAACCAACAAGCTTTTTATTTGATTTCCATAATCAAGATTTTAAAACATTTCAATACTACTTACATCAACAAATAAAAATAATATGTCATATGTGAGACGATATTTTTATTTGAATAGGAGTATGTTTGTTTTCAAATCACTCTTAGACCTAGCTTACCGATCTAGCTTGTGGAAATTCGCTAAGTGGTAAGATTTACTTTCATTTTACATCATACTCAAATATTATATAAAAGAGTATTAAAAACTGTTACATATCAATTGTTTAATAATTACTCTCTCATTTTTTTCTTGCTTTTTTTTCTCTCTATTAAATGATAACACTTTCTTCATTTAATACAAACAATTTTAAAACTAAATATAAAAATATAAATCTTTTTATTCTAATAATTTATGAAAACTTAAAAAATTATAAGTAGATTTCAACCATAATTTTTAATTCCTTTTTTAAATATAATTTTATAATTTTAAAATATTTATTATTCAGTATTTATTATTTATATTTTTAAATTACTTTTTTTTATGCTAACATTATTTTATCCAAATAGTCTAATGTGTATATGTATTTCCAATTTTACGTGAATATAGTTAGCCGAATGTTTGCATTTTATATATTAAATCACTTCATTCGATCTCAGCAAAATTAGCTATCTTTTTATCGAATAACTTTATCCAATAACTTAACTAACAAAAAGTTATATAACAAAATCATTTTAGAATTATTATATCTCAATTACTTATTCCTATAATTTAATGTTATTTTTTAATCAGCTCGTGTAATACACGGGTGACTAACATAGTAATCTAACAAGTCTTTACTAATTAAATTAGTTTGTTATATCAACAAAAGCAATGTATAAATGATGCAGGAGTTTGCAATGACGGACAAATTAGCCACTTCTTTCACCGTCCCTCAAAGGCTTACACCACAGGCACACGTAAAAGACGAAAGGTGCATATGGATGCAGAAAGGGGTGAAACCAGATGGCACAAAACAGGCAAGACTAGACCCATCTTGATCTCGGGTTCGATCGAAGGGTATAAAAAGATACTCGTGCTTTACACAAACTATGGTAGGCAAAAGAAACCCGAGAAAACGAATTGGGTGATGCATCAATATCACCTTGGCAACAACGAGGAGGAAAAAGATGGCGAGATTATACTTTCAAAAGTGTTTTATCAAACACAACCAAGAAATTGCGCCTCTGGCGTTAAGGAATCATCGTCACTCGATAAGAAAATCGAGCGAGACACAAGTTTTATTCAACATTATAGCGTTGATTATCCTTTTATGTCGTATGGCATTGATGGAAGGCAAACTAAGGATGTTCCATCTCATGTTACACCCAATTTTGTTCTACAAGATGATACGTCGTCGTTTGGTCATCTACCAACCGGATCAAGCAAGGAATAAGGAAGATATTTTATGTGACATAATGTGTTCATTCTCACTCATGCATATATGTGGTATATATTCCATCATATTAACTCGCAAAATAATGTATGTATGAACTTTATTATTATTTTTTTTACATTAACTCACATATTTTATAATTCTAATACTGAACAATACCTATTTGTTCAACAAGTTAAAGGGATTGATCCCCTTCACTTGAAATGACAATTTTATTCAACATCAAAGTATCACTAAACACAATTTTACTATAAAAAATATAGTATGGAAGTAATGGAAAATGGTTTTAACTTTTAATGCATTATTTCTTAAGAATATATGTGTGTGTGTGATTCTTATATGTTTATATCTATGGGTGTTCAAAATATCCGAAACTCGAAAAAATTCAAAATTCGAATCGTATTCGAAACCCGAAAAAACCTCATCCGAAACCTATTCCGGGTTGTTCGGGTTGAATAATATGATTTTAGATTCGGTTCGGGTTTCGGATGTACAAAACTAGCCTTTTTGGGTCTGATATTCGTATACCCCGAATAAAACCGGTTTATTCGAGTTGTTCGGGTTATTCGGATGTAAAAATTCGGGTTTTCAGGTTGAATAATATATTTTGAAATTCGGATCGGGTTTCGGATAGACCAAAATATTTTCAAACCCGAAAACGTCGTTATCCGATTCGATAAACGCCCCTATTTATATCTGCATATGGTTTATTGTTGGTTGAAGGCTAGGTAGAATTGACAAAGTTATAGACGGATGTTTAGTATAATTATTTAGTTCTAGGTGTAGATTAAGTGTTAAAAAAGACATACTAGATGGTTTTCTTTAAACAATTAATATTAGGTTCTCATGACTAAGTTTTATAGAAACCTTATTGATATCTTTAATTATATTATATTGATACGTGATGAGGTATGTGCGTTAACGAATCTAGTTAATTTTGGGTTTCTGTTATCTGAATTTTAAAATTTTATAGTTGAATTCAAATTCGATTTTCGATCTATATTTGGAATAAAAAACTAGTTAAATTTGAATTAGTTTTTGATTAAATTTTTATTTCTGAGAAAAAAATCATTTAGTTTCATTTTAGAACACTTGTAAACTCAAATAACCAAAATTTAAATGAGAAATAAAATTAAAAGTAAAGTAGCTTGGAGTCGAACATTCAATAATCAATATGGCAAGTGTCAATATTTAAATTATCGTATGGAACTGATGTGTCTACAGTCAAGAGCTATGGCATTTGTTATTTGCATATTGAAGCAACTAAAAATGGTTTTAAGTAGCGAATTTTCCATCCACACGTCACTCAAGGATTCCGTATGTTTTTAAAACAAGACGTGTGTTGTGACTACGAAATGATTTCATATATCAAAATACAGACACATCAAATCTAAGTCACACAATATATCTCTATTAAATATAGAGCCGGCATAACAGATCAATACGGCACGATAAGACACTAACACAAATAACACTAAAATTGTGACACGAACACGACACGATAACT
The DNA here is from genome assembly GCA_009363875.1 of Mikania micrantha. Classification (NCBI taxonomy): domain Eukaryota; kingdom Viridiplantae; phylum Streptophyta; class Magnoliopsida; order Asterales; family Asteraceae; genus Mikania; species Mikania micrantha. The sequence continues at coordinate 84,537,358 of CM018681.1, read as the reverse complement.
AAACTTGCCAAAAAAAATTTTCAAAGAATAACACGAGCATGTTTGGAAAAAGTTACACGATATGACATATTTAGAGACACGATAAGAAAAACTCTAAATATGAAACAAAGCATACTTTGTAGGAGGAAGGTGGTTACGACGGTAGGAGGAGCCATTTATGACTATTGCAAGGGGAGCGACGACTAAGGGAGGCGCAACTAGGGGAGGAGAGGTGGTGAGGAGCGACAACGAGTGGAGGAGCGACGATGAGAGGAGGACAGATGGTGAGGGGAGGATCGGTGATTTGGCGGTGAGTGATGACTTATAATAATGAGAAAAGAAGAGAGAAAATGAAAGAATCGAGTGTTATTAGAAATTTATCAGTAGTATCATCATCTTCTATTACAAGCTATGAAGCTTTATTTATACACTACTACATATAACAAACTAACAGAATAACAACTACTATAACCAACTCAACAGTTATCACAACTACCACATTAGTTTGAATCATTCTCAACACCCCCCCTTGCTTCAAACTCTCGTATACCAACCTCATAACGAAAATATACAAACTTCTCCTTAGTAACAGCCTTAGTCATCATATCGGCTAGCTGTTCATCAGTCCCACAAAATTCAAGTTTGATATGCTCTTGATTCACCAAATCTCTGATAAAATGATGTTTCAACTCAATGTGTTTAGATCTACTGTGCATAATAGGATTCTTTGACAAATTTATAGCTGATCTGTTATCACACATAATCACCGTTGGCCCAGTTTGAATAATACCCAAATCACCAAGAATTCTTCGAAGCCATACACCTTGACATGCAGCAGCAGTGGCTGCTACATACTCAGCCTCAGAACTTGACAGAGCAACAGTGGATTGCTTCCGTGAACTCCATGAAACAGCCCCTTTACCAAGCATGAAAACACAGGCTGATACACTTTTCCTATCATCAATGCATCCAGCCCAGTCACTATCAGTGTAGCCAATCAACTTTAGACTGCTTTTTCGATCATACCATAAACCCAAATTGCACGTACCCACCAGATACCTTAGAATTCTTCTGACTGCTCCCAGATGAATCCGTGAAGGACTCTACATAAACCGTGACACCAAACTTACTGAATAGGCCAGGTCAGGACGGGTGTGAGTGAGATAGATAAGTCCTCCCACTATACTTCGATAGCTTGACTCATCAGCCTTGGCTGCTTCATCCCTTACTTGAAGCTTCTCACTTACATTCATTGGAGTACTTTCAGACTTAGAATGCCCCATTTTAAACTTGCATAGCAGATTTCTTGCATACCCAGATTGGCTTATGAACACACCCTTCGCAGATTGATGCACTTCCAGTCCTAAGAAATACTTAAGCAAACCCATATCTGACATCTCAAATTCAGCTTGCATACTTTCCTTAAATTCCACAATTAGCTTCCTGCTTGAACTCGTGCACACCATGTCATCAACGTACAGACAGACATATATTACCTCTTGTTCCGACACTTTTTTTACATACAATGCGGGCTCGCTATAGCTTCTTACAAACCCATGTCTTTTAAAGTAATCGTCAATTTTGGAATACCAGGCCCTTGGTGCCTGCTTTAGGCCATACAGTGCCTTCTTCAATGTGTACACCTTGTCTTCATTTCCTCTTATTGCGAACCCTTCAGGCTGTTGAATGTAGATCTCCTCTGTTAACTCCCCATTCAAGAATGCCGTCTTGACGTCTAGTTGGTGGAGCTCCCAACCATGATGGGCTGCTACTGCAATCACCACTCGTATGGTTTCGAACCTTGCTACTGGTGCAAAGGTTTCTGTGTAGTCCTCCCCTTCTATTTGAGAGTATCCCTTGGCCACAAGCCTGGCCTTGTATCTTGATATTTCACCATTTGGCCCCATCTTAGTTTTGTAGGTCCACTTGACTCCGACTGCGTTCTTCCCTTCTGGAAGATTAGTTAAGTGCCAGGTGTTATTCTTCTCTAGCGCATTGATTTCTTCGGTCATGGCTTGCTTCCATTCTGGTTTTGAGGCTGCCTCTTGATAAGTGATTGGGTCGCTTATATTGAGAGCAAAGAGTTGGGTCTCTTCTTCTGTAGACACTTCGCTGGTATGATAGTCTTTTAGCCAGATGGGTGGCCTAGTGGTTCTTCTTGAGGGACCAGGTTCGGTATATGTTACCGGCTCCTTGCCTAGTGAGGAGTGGGTTTGGTGGCTGTTTGAATTTGGTTCCCGAGGTGGGCTGGTGATCTGGTTGGACATATTTGGAGTAGGTGATGGTGGGTCACCGTCAGTACTTACTGTGTCAATTGGGAATGGGTCACTGAGCTGTACTGTCACACCCCGAGCCGGCGGGGTAGGATCGGGTTTCCCCGACGGGCGGAAAGTTCCCGAGGCGCGATATCGTGAGTGATAATCAAAGTGATCAGATTGTTTACATTACACATGATATAACTGAGAAATGCTAAATATAATAGAATTACAAAGTTAAATTACAGCAGTGTCGGTTATAATTTAACAATGTAAATCTATTGTAAACATCAATAAATGACTATCTTGTATTTACACAAGATATACAAAATAATTTGTATAATGATGTCTTCAAAAGTATGCAGGTCCAAAGTACTAGTCTTATATATGAAGTCCTAGTCCAAAAGAAATGACTTCTTAATTAACCTGTTCGTCACCTGAGAAGTCATGCAAAAATAAAAGTCAACACATGGTTGGTGAGTTCATATAATTTTAGTAATTGAAAATGATTTGAAAACCTCCTTTGGTAAAGACCCTAACCTCATTAACACCACATGTATCATCCAGATCGGTATGCTTATATATAGGGCATACCCCTGAGTCGAGGCTACAACCCCGCCCATACGCCATCCCACCACATACTAATCCGCATAGGACATTGATGTTAATGATAATTAGGCATTTTTACCCTATCGTTTACCCATGATTCCTCTGTTTGTCGTCCCTGTAATTACAATCATTTGAAATCCATTTTGATTTCATAAGTTCATCACACAATATGATCAACCATAGTAGTTGTATAAACAGTTATAAATGCTTAATTAAATAAATAAATAAACATTTAATAAAATCTAAGTCCTAATGATTGGGGCCTGTGGTCATACTCGAGTAGACTAGTCTGTCAATCTAGGTACTTAGTAGTTAGGGAATCTGTAAATATCCTCAAACATACGACCTACAAGTCAAACGGTCTAGCTAGGACTTCTTGAAATGCAGGATTTTATGTTTCGTCTGTTTTTGGCGTATGTTATCTCTGATATTTCCCAGGCTTTCCCTTGAAAATAATTTATTGATTCGTCTGATTCTGTTACAATATGTACTTGATTCGTTGATCATAGAATACAAGATTCATTGATCAATTGTACACTTGATTCATTGTTCAACAAACACTTGATTTGTAGAACTTTGAATATAGTCTTTGCAAAGGTTGTTTCGTTTGATTCGTTTGAAATCCCACACTTGTTTCGTCAAAATGTATCGTCTGTTTCGTTGAACTCACCCACTTGATTTGTCAAAAATGTTCCGTTTGATTCATTGAAAACACCCATTTGATCCGTCAAAATGTTTCGTTTGATCCCTTGAACTCACACACTTGTTTTGTCAAAATGTCTAGTTTGATTCGTTTGAAATGTTTTGATTTGTTGAAATGTTTAGTTTAACTTGATTATTCACTTAATTTATAAGTAAATCAGTTAGTAAACCTGCATAAAATCTTCCTAGACATGGTCTAGGATAACATTTATATATATGTAAAACATATAAATTTAAAAGCATTTAAGTAAACAATTTAAGTAAACAGTTTACGCATGCTTCTCAGCCCCGCGTTTTAAAACAAAAATGTTTGAAAAGGGGCAATGAACTCACCTGTGCTGCTATGTCAATGATCTAATACAAAATGCGCGCTCTTGTTGTAAGCTAAGTTTCTTCAGTTCCTGAGTTATTTTATAAGAATTCGAATACAATAAGTACGCGTAGTAGTCGTTGTGCCTAAGGTTTGGTCTTGTCGTGTGTGCAACTAAGTGTCTTAGTCACTAAGTGTATCTAGAATCTAGTCTAACTTAGTTACCCTTTCTAATGATCCCAATTCCCATGTTTATTGTAATAACTTACTCTTAAATTTTAAGAAATTTCGACAGAGTTTCCTTTGTTTTTAGAGCAAATCCAGACAATTATATTGTCTCTTTACACTCAATTCCCAACCATTTAAATCACAACAAATCTTTAAACTAAAACATTACAATTAACTTAATAACTAAAAAGGAAACCAATAGCATTTATAAATACATTCCATTTCATTTTGATTTAACAAGATTTTAAAGATTTACTAAATTTACTTTTAAATAAATTCACAATGCCTTTATTTTATCAAAATATCATTTCTTGAGTTTTCGTAATCATTTATCGTATGATGGGCTTAATTTAGCCCCATTGCCCCCCCCCCCCCTCAGGCCCAATTGACACCCTTGATTTCAACTTGGTTGCAAGACTTGTGCCTTTGATTCTCATGACTTAAGACAATGTTATCCAATTGTTAAGCCATCTTATGCCTCCTAACACTCATGTTGAGTTGTTATTGTATGTCAAATATTATTTTGTTATAGGTATTCCTAGCCCATGCATACACGTAATTTATACATATATACATGCAACTTATATGATAAACTCCTTATGAAATTGTTAGTTTAGTGATCCACCATTCATATCCTAGTTAATATCATTAGTTTCATTTATCCTAAGTTCATACTACCCTCATTAAACAACTTTTAGGTTCGATTTGTGATCTATGGCAGCGAACCTTTTGCCCAACCCCATAGGTTCGGCTCAGTTGATCCAAGGCTCGGCAGTGGCACAAGTCAACGAATCTTTATGGTTCGTCTGTTATAACAAGGTTGGTGAGTGAATGGTTCGTCATCATAGGCTCGTGAGTTGCATGGCCATGGTTCGGCCATGCAAGGGTTTGGCTAGACTGAAAGGTTCGACTATAGGTACTGAATTCGATGGGCACAGGGTTCGTTGCATTTGGGCTGCAGGGTTCGGCTGGGTCGACACATGCAGCATCATGCAGGTTCGTTGCAGGGATAAAGGGTTCGGTGCAGGTTGGCACAGGGTTCGTGGCTCAGGATAGACAGGTTCGCGATGCAGGGTTCGGCATTTAGTCAAAGGTTCGGTCGGCAAACCCTTTGGTTCGGCTAGGGTTTCCTGGTTCGCTTCTCACTCTAGCCACCTGCACGAAGGTTCGGCCCATCCTATGCCTTCACGAACCTGTATCAAATCGTGCTTCCCTATCTTCATTCTAACCAACAACACCTGTTACAACAACAATCTATCCATTCCTATGTATGGGTATCAATTTAGTGTAGGGTTTTCTAGTGTTTTGAAACCGGTTTTGACATCATAGCTACAAGGGTCGAGATAACTCACAAAACCGAAATAAAATGGATGTTTACCTCAATTTCGTCGGTTATATGCTTGTATATTCTTGTACTCTCGTGATCTACTTGGTGAGATGAACGTTTTGACACCAAATATACTCGAATCCGGCTTGAAACTATGGAGATCCTTTAGAGAGAAGGTGGAGGAGATGGTTTTTAGAGAGAGAAGGAAGAAAACGAAAATGTGAGAAAAATGGAGGTGTTGGTGGTAGGTGGTGACATTAATGTTTCATTCAATGTGTTAAAATATATCCGGATGTTCGGTCTCGTTCGGTTTCGCGAAGAATGTCGTTTCGCGTAGTATTCGCAGTGAAACGACAAGATTTATAAAAATAGAATTTATTTAATTATTCTAAGTTGTGATTCCTAATAAATTAATTGATATCTTTAATTTATTAAATTTAAAAATATAAATTTACTGTTTAAATCGAAACGTACGGTCGTCACGCGTATTCGTTCGAATCGTCACTCGTACGAACACGACGATAACTATACTTTTCAATATTGTTTTCTAATTATAGAATATCATTTAGAACGTTTAACTTTCAGGTTTATTCGTACAGATCGTCACCTATACGAATAACCCGTTGGTTTAGCATTCACTTAACGATATTCGTGTGTTTTGTTCTGTAAGCCTCACATACGTTTATACATAATAAAATCCTAACAAATAAACCAATGATGGTTCTGTGTCTCCAGATTATTATCTGACTCAAGAACCATTGTTATGAACTGTGTTTCTGTTAATTGTTTCAGAATTTGATCTATGACAACACAAAATGATAATGATAAATGATGTGAATATGAAATGTACTAAAATGTATATGATCCGTACCTGTTCACTGTTCATATGCTGTAGAGATCACTGTTCCGGTGGCGGTTCCGGCACTGATGTTACATGTACCTCATCATACCCATGTTCCTTCCTATCTTCGGTATTCCACTGCCATACGTCATCTTCATTGAATACTACATGCTTTTGTACTGCAAAGCTTTTTGTGTGGGGGCTGTATAACCTGTAGCCATAGCTTGTCAGTGAGTACCCCCCAAACAGGCTTTTTTCTGACCTGTTGTCTAGCTTCTGTCTACCTTGTGGGTGTATGAGGCCGTAGGCTATGCAGCCGAATACCCGTAGGTGGTAGACTGAGGGTTTGATTCCTCCCCACTCCTATATGGGGGTCTTGTTTGGTCTAGCCTTGGTAGGTGCTCGGTTGAGCAGATACACGGCGGTTGCTACCCCCTCGGCCCAGAAGCAGTTTGGCATGTGCTTCTGCTTCAGCATGCTTCTTGTCAGCCCCATTACAGTTCGGTTTTTTCTTTCCACTACCCCATTGTGTTCTGGGGTGTAGGGTATTGTGAGCTCCCTCTTGATTCCAAGTTGTTCGCAGTACTTATTGAACTCTGATGAGCAGAATTCACCCCCTCTGTCCGTTCGGAGTACTTTGATGGTGCGGTTGGTCTCCTTCTCTACCAGGGCTCTGAATTGCTTAAAGTATTCGAACGCTTCTCCTTTGGCCTTTAAGAAGTAAACCCAGTTCATCCTGGTGAGGTCATCGATGAGCAGGAGGTAGTATCTGCTTCCCCCGAGGCTGGGAACTTGCATGGGTCCGCATAGGTCCGCATGGACCAGCCCCAGAGGTGTGGAGGCCCTCCATGATGTTGAGTTGAAGGATTGTTTGTGCTGCTTGCCCATTATACAGCTCTCACAGGTGATGGTTGCAGCTATCGGGGGAAGGCCTCTTACCATGTTCTTATCAGAGAGGATTTTGAGCCCTTGGAAGTTTAGGTGGCCGTACCTGAGATGCCATAGGCGTGATGGGTCGTCTGTGAGGTGCTGGTTGTTAGCTTGGTCTCCAGAGTCTCGGGAGGCATCTAGCAGGAACATATTACTGTTGGATACGCTTATGGCCATCAGATTGATGCCTGTGGATTTGTTTCTTATGATGCATTCTCCATCATCGAAGGTTAGAGAGTACCCCTTCCTCATCAGTTGGCCTACACTCAGCAGATTGTACTCAAGTTTGGGTGTGTAGTAGACATCATCTAGGAGCTTGTATCTGTTATCGTTCAGTTATCTTTACAGTGCCCTTGCCTTCTACCTTCAGTTTTTTTCTGTCGCCCAAGTTCACTTCTAGTTTGAATGAGCTATCCAGGTTAGTGAAGCTTTCCTTTGCCCCGGTCATGTGGTTGGAGCATCCGGAGTCCAAGAACCAGAGGTGGGCTTTACTTTTGTCATTGCTGGTGCTGGCCACTAGAGCATAGTCATCTTGGGGTTCAGGAGTTTGGTGGAAGAAGAGGTGTGGTTCCTCCATCAGGGCTGGTTCGTCTGTAGGTTCATTAGTTGCCACCTGAGCTTGGTTCTCTTCGTTGTACCAGCAGTCTTTCTTTAGGTGACCGTGCCTATTGCAAATGTGACATTGGGGACCGCGATTTCTCTCAGGGATGCGCCCTCGGCCTCTCCCTCGGCCCTGGGGGCGCCCCCGGCCTCTGAACTGGCTCCTTGATGTTTCTTGAATCACTTGAAGGGCCTGCTCCTCGGTTCTCTCTGATTGGTTGTTGGATCTGCTGTTCAGTCTGGCTTCTTGTGATTGTAGTGATCCCATAAGCTTCACCGGAGTCAGCCGGGATAGGTCGTTGGACACTTCAATGGATGGCACTATGTAATCGAATCTCGCCGTGAGGCTCTGTAACGACCGGTTTTCAATTATCGATCACGTTTGAAATAATCATTAATAAAATGATTGTGATTGTTACAAATAGAAAATATGCGAGAAATGATAAACGTAGGCAAAAACGGTGCGCGAAACGGAGTTACGGATTGTCCGGAATCGCGAAGTAAAGAAATTATGTTTTGGAATGCTTCGCGGTACGCGAAGACGTTTTTGAGTTCCTCTTCGCGATACGCGAAGGACCAAAAGAATTGAGAGCTCCGGATTTCTTCGCGGTACGCGAAGAGATCTTTAGCCCTCCTTCGCGGTACGCGACGGATGAGGCGGTTCAGCAGATTCTTGATTTTTATCAGATTTTCATGAAGAAAATTTATTTTCTTCTTCTCGAACCTGTGCACCATAAACACACACATAAACGAAAAATTAGCATTTGATCTTCATTTTGAAGCTATCGGATCATCCAGATCGAATCAGGAATCGTTTCTGCAAGTTCTGATCGTCGTATTTCAACCAGAAATCCGTCAAAAGGGTAACGATTCGTATTATCCTATTTATTTTGATAATATACAGATTAAATTGAGTTGTGAGCATTATATGATGATTTGGGATGATTAGAAATGAAGAACTAGATGTTTTAACGGTGAAATCTTGATTTTGATCCGTTATGATGGCCGATTGGTGTGAAATTCATATTATTGAATATGATAATCAGTGGGGTGATTTAATCATGGTTATAATGATTTTAGATCATTCTTTGGAATGATAGATCCAGTTAAGTGTTGATTAAATGTTGAAATTTGAACGTTAATGATTTTAGCATGATATGCTAATTATAGGTGATAACTTGACTTCTAAATGCCACATACTAATAAATAAGATTCAAATGAGTTTGAATCAATATGTATGGGTGTTAGGTGAATTGAAACTGGTTGTATACGTGTGAGTTACAACCGGATGTTGATAAAGGAAGTCAAGCAACGGATTTTAAAATATGAAGTTGTGATAAGTTAAATATGAATAAGAACATGTGTAGATTAGTTTCTACACATGAGTTGTTTGATAAAAAGCCTCAATGAGCTTTTGATTGAATATGAAAAGTAAAACAGGTCAAATGAATTATATTATATAAATAACACAAGTTGTGTGTTCATGTTGTTAAATCCTGTTATATGTGAATATATAATAGGAAGAGGAAGTGAATCTAGTTCTAGAAGGCCTGGGAAAGAGTTGGAGATTGTTGATAACTCTCCAAAGCGAGGTAAGTTACCTATTTGATTGAACTTGTAGTTAAAGGACTGGGTGAGTCCATACTATAAGTAGTTATGCATTTAGCATATATATATGAATTGTTGAGTTGATTGGAATGATATAAATGAATATGGTTATTGTTGTTGCATGATTCACAATGTGTGTGAACATGTGGTGATCTACTAATGTGTAGATGTTAAATTGGAAATGTGCATGCTGATTCACAAGGTGTGTGAACATAAGACATGTAATTCCAATGTAATAGATTCACAAGGTGTGTGAACGTGCCGTTATCATTATTGTGGTTATTGTTGCTGCATGAGTCACAAGGTGTGTGAACATGCCGTTATCATTATTGTGGTTATTGTTGCTGCATGAGTCACAAGGTGTGTGAACGTGCCGTTATCATTATTGTGGTTATTGTTGCTGCATGATTCACAAGGTGTGTGAACGTGCCGTTATCATTATTGTGGTTATTGTTGCTGCATGAGTCACAAGGTGTGTGAACATGCCGTTATCATTATTGTGGTTATTGTTGCTGCATGATTCACAAGGTGTGTGAACATGCCGCGATCTACGAATGCGTAGATGTTGGGTTGGTAAGGTTATGATTTGGTGTTGACATTTGAAATTCAAGTGTCAAATTTGTGAATTACGATTTTTGTGAAATATGATGCACAATTGGTGTGTTGGGTATTAATATATGTGTTATATTAAATTATAACAATTGTGCATGAATGGGAGATATATTGAGGTTTTGGTTGAAAACGAACCGTTAGTAAATCGTTTTAAATGTGGTTAAATGTTGTTGTCAACATTTTATGTGAAACCTCAGTAGTGTATCCATATGGTGTTATGAAATACACTTGATAAATGATGGGGTAATCTTACTTAGTTCTAACGAACTAATGGTGACTTTAAATGTGGTGTTACAGATACAAAAGAGCAGGGTGGGCGGTGATGGTGATCGGAAATCGAACGTGGAGGCTCGTGTGGTGGTTAAATATATAAATAATCGATCATGTGTGAAGCTTTTGTGTAATAACAATTGGTGGTGTTTGTAAACATACTTAAACTTAAACTTGTTTTTAACAGGTGTGGTAATAGTATGTTTAATAGTTTGTAAAACACAAAAGTCGTTTCTGTTTTAACTGGGACCTAAACATAATTTATTAATTATTGATGTTAAATGTCCAGTGGGGACATGTAAGTGACAGTGGGTGTGACAGGCTCCTTAGTATCTTTTCCACAATTGCCTGATCGGTCACTGGCTCACCATAGGCCTGTCTTTGGCTTGCGATTGTCATTACTCACGAGAAGTAGTCACCAACTGCCTCTTCTTCTTTCATGGTCAGGTTCTCAAATTCTCTTCGAAGGCCCTGCAGTTTGACGGCCTTGACTTGTTCATCTCCCTGGTATTCCATTTTCAAGATCTCCCAGGTTTCTTTGGCTGAGTTTGCTGCGGCTATGCGAGAGAATAGCTGATCGTGTACAGCTTGTTGGATGATGGCCATGGCGTGGGCGTCCTTCTTTTGGGCGGTCTTCAGGCGTGCCGGATCAGTCTCTCCGGCGTCGACTCCGGTCTCAACCAGGTCCCAGAGGTCTCGCGAACGGAGGATGGTTTTCATCCTTATGGACCAGAAATCGTATCCTTCGCCCTTGAAGATGGGTATCGGTGTGGGTTGCATGGGAATTGCGCCGGTGGGTTCCGCCATTGTTGACTGATCGGTGGTGTGGTTGGTGGCTCTGATACCACTGATGACTTATAATAATGAGAAAAGAAGAGAGAAAATGAGAGAATCGAGTGTTATTAGAAATTTATCAGTAGTATCATCATCTTCTATTACAAGCTATGAAGCTTTATTTATACACTACTACATATAACAAACTAACAGAATAGCAACTACTATAACCAACTCAACAGTTATCACAACTACCACATTAGTTTGAATCATTCTCAACAGTGAGGACGTGAGGTGAGTAGCAAAGGTAGCTAGCAAGAAAAATTTAGAATGGCTTGGTTTTTGGGTACCCACGAGGCATGTTCAAGTAAACCTAAAAAACATGAACTAGGGTTTTTTAAGGGGTCATTTCGTTCTATGATTTTCAAAGACTCTTGCATGTTTTGAGATTGTTAAAGAAATGTATGTTTTGGTTAAACATGTTTTGGTTATGTTATGGTTAAACATTTGAAATTTTTAAGGAAATGTATGCTTTGATTAAATATGTTTTTATTTTATTTGTTTGAAAAATAGAATATTAATATTTCAAGTATTACCTGATAAACGTTTAACCGAATCCGATTAAACCCGAGAACCAAAACCCGATAACCAATTAAACCGAAGTTATACTCGGTTCTCGACCCCAATTCTATATAATAAAAACCTGAATAACCCGACCCAAGGAACCACCCCAAGACCCGAATGACACCCCTAGTACCGTGTATGGGGTTGGGGGTGTGAGGAGTACTTGAACCTGGGTTTTATGGCTAAAGCACCAGGCAAGTAGGCCTCTTTGGTAATCAAAGTGAATCTCCTTTCTTTTAAACACAATGGTTTTTTTGTTCTTTCAAGGCTGATTATGCGGGGAAACCTGCGTCTTAAAATTGAAACACTTGCGTTTAGCACTTGGTAAGTGTGACTACACTGAATAATCACGCAAAGGGAGGAAGCGAGACTAAACCCATATTAATAGGCTGATCATTTCTTCTTAGAGACCAGGGTTTATTCTCACTTATGACACTTTAATGTATATTATGTGAGGGGATGAATCTTGAGTTTAATTTCGGGTTCTGAACCAATGGGGGCGAGGGTTTACCTATTTCACGGGGTTCCCGCGCATCAGGGGGTGCAATCTCACAGTCGACGATCAAGGAATCGATCTTAACTGAAGGTAGCATGACGGGATCCTCTGCTGTTCAAAAAAAAGGTTGGCTTAGGAATCGATGAGCGTTTGTCACCGAATACCGAACCGATAGATTTGATACGCTTTCGGTACACACTATTCCATAAATTCGGTATCGTTATTAGTATGGTATCAATACCAATTTAAAATGTTTATTTTGTGACAAATACCAGTATCGTACCGATTGATTCGGTACCTACTTTTTAAAAAATTCGACACCGGTATATCGGTTTCATCCTAGGCTCGATCACATAAGTTAATTGTACCACTTGGACTGAGGGCAGGGGCGTACCTACAGCCAAGGCCGGGGGGCAGCCGCCCACCTTGAAAAAAATTTTTTAGTAGTATATATATGTTAAAATCCCGACCGCCCCCCATGAAATTTTGCAATCGCCCCCATAAAATTTTGGAATTGCCCCCTTTCATTTTTTATTTCTAAGCATTTGGTTAATAAAACCAATTGAAAAGAACCCAATTAATGATTTAAACACAATTTAAAACTAGATTCAATATTAATTTTAATAACTAAACCACAAACTCATTTAAATAATATTCAAATAAGTTTTTCATCAGACATATTATTAATAATTTGAATCCATTTTATTTGCATAGTTTCTAAGAGACTCATCTTGACCCGCATTGTATTAAGGTGTTACTCATCTCAACTCATTCTATGTTATGGTGCTACCCATTTCTACCTAAATACAATATTTATTCACCAAAACCAACCCATTTCCCTTGTCTTTGTAACAACCGGTTTTTTTTGTAATGAATATATTGTAAATAATCGTTAATTGAACGATTGTGGTTGTTGTGATTTGAAAACATGTGAAAATTACGTCATTAATGGCAAGAGCACATGTGATCGTTCTAGAGATCCATGATGATTTGTCAATTTTGGTTATTAGAGGTTGATAGTATGCGAGAAATGATGAACGTGGGCGAAAACCGTGCGCGAAACGGAGTTACGGATTGTCCGGAATCGCGAAACGAAGCAAAAATAAAAAAATTGGACGAAAACTCCCTGGGGCGGTACGCCCCACGCCAAGCACTGGGCTGGGGCGGTACGCCCCATGACTTATGTCGGCAAAAAATGGTTAAAAAGATCAGATCGCATTTTTAAGACGGTGTTCTTCTTTTTTCGATCTGCTAGTGCTCTAGACGAAAATTTTAATATTTCTAAGCATCAAAACTCCAATTCAAAGCATTCTAATCATCCAGATCGCACCCAGGAACGTGTTTGCAAGTCCTGATCGTTGTTTTAACCATAGAAATCCGTCAAATCAGGTAACGGTTTGTTTTATCCTACTGGTTCAATATTTTGTGGATTAAATCTAGTTTAAATGTATTAGTATGATTATGGGTATTGATTATTGCCTAGTTGATAACTAGGGATTGTTAGAAACGAAGAACTTGTTGTTTTGATGGTTAAATCTTCGTTTTGAAGCCGGGATAATGTCCGGTTGTTATGAAACCCATATCATGGTGTGATAACTAGTAGGAATGGGTAGATTATGGTTTTAAATGAAATATGGATTATGATCCATGGATTAAACGATGATTATGATGAATTGATGTTAAAATTATTAATAGTTATGATCTTAAATGAAAAATTAAATAATAAAAGTGATTAAAGATCGTAACTAATATAATGAACATCAGTTATTTGATAAATTGCCTAACAGAGGCATGAAATGTGATTAATTGTAATAATTGACTAAAACTTGCTAAAGATAGTAAGATATAGTCAATTATGTGATAAATTGACTTTGAGAAAGTCAAACCAGTCAAGTGCGTTGAACTTGATTATATGTGTTATATGTATTGAGTATAGTTGTATATGTGTGAATATGCAACTAGGTATTGACGGTGAAAGTCAAGGGATAAGCCACAGAAGTGGAAAAGAGGTTGTAGGAAGTGAACAACCGCTTGAACCAGGTAAGTTACCCAACTTACTGTAACATTACATATAAGTAGTAGAATGAGTCTACTTGCGTATTTGATATATGTGAATAATGTTAAATATGTGATTGAAACTATGGGATGAGAAATCCTTTAGTTTGTGTTTGTTAAGTTTCAATGGGAAACGTATATGCAATATACTTGCATTAGAATAACTGGATGACCCGGTGATTGATTAATATGATTTGGTGTTTATAAAATAATGGGGCATAACTTGATTAATGAATCTAATGGAATTATAAGACCTTTGAGAAGGCATTATTAGTTTCAAAACGAATGTTATGCTTGTGTGGTGTGCATAATATAAATGCATTAAAATTTAGCCGGATGAGCCGGTGAAATTGATTTAATTGTTGAACCACAAATGTGTGGCTAACCGGTTAATTCGGGAATTGAATTAAATATGACTCCACAATGGTGGATAGCCAGAGGTGCTGGCAATTGTCTAGATGGAAGTACCGGTTGGTGAACATCTTAGACTTGATAAATATGACTCCACAATGGTGGATAGCCAGAGGTGCTGGCAATTGTCTAGATGGAAGTACCGGTGGGTGAACATCTTAGACTTGATAATATGACTCCACAAAAAGTGGATAGCCAGAGGTGCTGGCAATTGTCTAGATGGAAGTACCGGTGGGTGAACATCTTAGACTTGATAAATATGACTCCACAATGGTGGATAGCCAGAGGTGCTGGCAATTGTCTAGATGGAAGTACCGGTGGGTGAACATCTTAGACTTGATAAATATGACTCCACAATGGTGGATAGCCAGAGGTGCTGGCAATTGTTTAGATGGAAGTACCGGTGGGTGAACATCTTAGACTTGATAAATATGACTCCACAATGGTGGATAGCCAGAGGTGCTGGCAATTGTCTAGATGGAAGTACCGGTGGGTGAACATCTTAGACTTAATAAATATGACTCCACAAATGGTGGATAGCCAGAGGTGCTGGCAATTGTCTTAGATGGAAGTACCGATGGGTGAACATCTTAAGACTTGAATTAATTATGATATCACAAATGTGTGAATAGTCAGATGTGCTGACAAATAGCTATGGTGGAAGTACAGAAATGTGAACACTATAGTGTAATTTTGATTAAATTATTGTGAACAATAGTTGATGATTGGTAATGTGATATTATTACCTGGTGAGAGTCAATTCGAATAGAAATGACTCGGTTTGAATATTGATTGTGAAAAATGTATTTATACATTTTGTTGTTGAAAAAACATTGGGGTTACTTACTTAGTTCATATGAACTAATTGTGACTTATATGTGATGTTACAGGTCAAAGATAGATATGCATTGGGCCATCAGTTCGGGCACGTTGTGAAGCAGAACCAAACGTTATGTAAATCTTTGGTGAGATTAAATTTAAACACACCAGTTTTTATTAATCATAAATGTAAATGATTGAAATTAAGTGTGTTTAACTTATAAAAATGAAATTTCACGCTTCCGAACATAAATTTTTGATAAAGTTTAATCTGGGACCTAAAAATGGGACACGTGTAATCGTGTGAGAAGTTTGGGTGTTACAGTCTTGGGTTAAAATTGTCGGGTGTAATTATTATATATAATTCATATGATTGCTTCAATGTGGTTCGATATGCAAATACAAAAGTTTGGGAATCGTTTTAATGAGATAACATCCGACTTGCTTGTTTGTTTGAGTAGTTTGAGTCCTTGTGATAATTTCTGTAGGTTTGACATTCCTAAGATACTAAGATTATCTGAGATATACCCGTATGATTTCAATGAAGTTGATAAAAGAAGACTTCCGGATTGGTGACGAAAATTTAAGTGACAGTTGTATTTTTTTGTGGAGAAATAATTACTTAGGAAAGTATCTTTACACGATGTTTTGGATAGATTTCAAAAAATAAAAACTCGTAGAGAACCGCTTTAGATAAATTGTATTTTCATTATGTTTTTATATATGAAATTTGGTCTGATTGTCTTTTTTGAGCATGGCCGGACCCGACCCGACCCGACCCGACTCGACCTGGTCGAACTGAACAGAAAAGAAAAAAAATATTATATAGTGATACTTAAATGAGCTTAAAAAATTTTCGCCCCGCATGAAAAAAAATCCTAGGTCCGTCACTGACTGAGGGCCTCTTTGATTATCACAATGGATCTCCCACTTGTGTATACATTTTTTTTTTACTTTTTTTGAAACACCAATAGGAAGGTTTCACTCCATTGTTACTGTTGATATCATTTGTTGTTAAATAGAGTTATATGCTTACATATACATAGAGGTTATAAAATCGGATAACAGGTCGAAATCTAGTTTTTGAATAATTGATAAATAACTTTTCAAGTTCTAAAACCAAAACCCACATAAAAACCAAAACCGGTTAACCACAAAAAACCGATATTTACTTAGGTAGACTAGTTAGCCGATTTGAAAAACCGGTTAATAACCATTTTGGTCTCTTAAATCCTCAAACAAATCCTAAACTATCAGTTGTTTAAAAAACCTAAACTGGTTCGGGTTCGGTTAATCAGGTTTTTTTGCATCTCTACATATGTCGGTATTCTTTTAATGATTCCTATTGTATTATGTTTTTATGATGGAAGTTTTGTAAAAACCTTGTTATTTTCACAGAAAGATAGGGCAAGAGGCAGGGTGTTTAAAAAATTTCAAGTCAATTGAATTAGGTTGTTTGAAATTTTCAATTTCGTAGTTGAATTACAATTTGAATACATTTATTTTCGAATTAGTTTAAAGAAATTATTCTAAATGGAATAAGTTTTGAAAAAATGACTCAAATTTGAAATTCAAGTTAAATTTGAATATGGTTAATTCAATTTGAATTAAAAAAAAATTTGTATATATGATTTTATATTTTTAAAAACTCCAATAAACATGAATTATCTTTTTCAACATCAAAATATAAAGCATGTAAACATAATTAAATACCAAAATATTACATGACCAAAAATTAAAATGTAACATCTAAAATACAAATTTGAACAAAACAATAAAAATACTAAAACACAAAAGGTTGAAAACAAAGCTTTATAACGTCAAACATTCAAAGCGGTAAGGTGCAATATTCAATATCCAAGTTCACACTAAGCCATCAAAAATTTCTAAATTATTTTCTTTGAAATTTCATGCGGTTTACATTAATTTTAATTTACTTCTCTAACTGTAATAAAGTATAAACTAAAACATGTAATAATAATATAATATACACGTTTCACAAAATATGATAATTACTACTTTGATATAACGATTGTTTTGTTGCGTGATTCACTATCTTAACATAACAAATGTTCGTAAAAACACATTATTTTGTCATATTGTAAACTTACGTTTTAGATTCGATTGCTTATATTATCACGAATTAATTAATAACAAAAAACATTAATTAACTAACATTTCATATGCCAATGTGGGACTAGCCCACTTGGTAGAGGCTTTGCCTCTTAAAATGAGAGGTCATGGGTTCTAACCCATGCAATGGTGTAATTATTGTGGAGTAGTTTAGGAGGTAAAAACCTTTGCCGTTTCAAAAAAAAAAAAAAACTAACATTTCATATCGCTTTAAACATATATGATTGTTGACTCATTGATATATTTAACACTTGATTTGGTAATTTAATCATGACAGTTTCATGTTTTATGTAGCAAAAAATAATGAAATGAAGTATAGCATCCTAATTTCTATTATTTTAAAAAATGCAAAAAATAAAATAGTGTATTTTTTTTTGTTAAACATGTCTAATCGTATTTTATCAGGTATTTATTTTGTCAGCTCTAAATTGTATGTATGTATGTATGTATAGATAGGGTTAATGGTTTGGACATTATTAAACAAAAAAAATACATGCAATTGGGCATGCAGTATAATTGTCTCGTTTCAAATAGTAAAATTGTTCGAATTGGATTTATTATTATTTTAACAGGATCAAAAGACCTAAAACCGTAAAACCAAAGCACTAAACTGTTGATAATGGTTTGATTTTGATTTTAATTATTAAAAAATAGTTATTAATGGTTTTGTTCACGGTTTCATCTAAACACAGTAAAACTTGGACTGTAAACAGTGCTTGTTTAAGTATTCTTTCACACATGGTTTTCCACAAGAATCAAGTGTTTTTTTACATTCAACTACCTACCATTTTTCAATATCTAAATCCATGCAACTTTTAATGATTCAAACGACACCAATAAAAGACGTATTCAAAGCCCGTTTTACATTATACAATTATCAATTATTATAACATAAACAATAAAACAAAACTACAAAAGTCACCAAGTCAAAGCCAAAGAGCTCTAGCTTCCTTCAATATCACAACCAATTCGCCGGTGATATGTGTTGCTATTAATCTTTCTAGTCCACCAAACAACTTCCCACCCACAAACACCACCGGAAACTCAACCAACTCGCCGGAGATTTTTGATAACCGACCGATCACCTCAGCAACATCTTCCTCATCAACCGTGGAGACTGTAGGGTTCACACCTAACCCTAATAACAAAAGCTTCACCACATGACACATGCAACACCCGTGTTGCCCGAAAACCATTACGGTGTTTTTCACCACCAGTTCATCAACAGGTACTAAATCTGTACCTGTGGTGACGGTGGCGACGTTGAGCGAAGGTGGCGGTGATCCGCCTTCGCCCGAGGCGTGGTATGGTGGTGGTGTTTGCATGGTTTGATGTTAGTTTGTTTGGGAGAGAGGACGGGGGAGATGGTGGTGGTGTTGGTGGTGGTTTATATGGTGGCTTGAGAGAGAGGAGACGACTTGAACGTCAACGGAGTGACGTAGAGTCGAACGTCACCGGGACTGTTTGGGACCGCATGACGACGATTCATGATTCTTACACCCAATGGATGACGGCCTTCTTGACCTTTGGCTTTCTTTACGGTTCTTTATGGGGTCTTATTGGAACTACAATTTTAATATAATAATAATTATTATAATGTTACGTACGTGATATTTTATTTATCATAAATCCCCTTTATTACAAAATAATACGTGACAATTCTAAGTATTACAAAAATCGTCCTAATATTCATACATTACCTCCATCATCTATACATCATGCTTATGTCAAATCAATCAAATCATACTCACTTAACTTTCGCTTATACATAATTTTAAATATTTTTAGTAATAAAACGTACAAAAAAACTATGTTATTGGTACACACGTGTACAAATATCAATAGCTTTACAAAAATATCATGTGTTTGTATTTGTAGGGGATCATTACATTAGATAATAATTGTGATTATGAATATTAACTTTAACTTGTGTTTTGTTTTAAATAACTATGTTTATGTTTTTATATCAAATGTTTAATTTTATATATTATTATGGTGATTATATTTAACATTTGGGATTAAAATTTAGTTTTTATTTTTTAAACACTGATGTGTTAATAAACAAATAACAAATAATCACAAATAAGAATTTTCGTTTGGCTAGTGGAACATTCGTGAACAAATTTAGAATGAACATAAACATCTATTACTACAAACTAATGAATTACAGTTGGTCATATCTATTTTTATTTTTAAAGGAGGTCTAATTGACCACTCTCAAAGGTTGTTGGTCAAGTGTAAAAATCCTATGTCGTATTTTATAAACGTTTAAATTTGTATGAAACTAAAGTATAATCACTAATCAGTGTTGCATCAAGTCGGGTCGAGCTTTAGCTTGAACCAAGTCACCTTAGGTTAACAATGGACTCAACAATAGTTTAACAACATAGCTTAAACTCACAGGAGGAAAAACCAGAGCTCGAGTCAAGTTTAAGTTCTAATAACTTAAAATCAATCAACGTACTCAGTATATCCCGCCATTAGCATGCTAAGGTAGGGTCTGAGGAGGGTGAGATGTAGACAGCCTTACCCCTACCCCGTAGGGGTAGAGAGGCTGCTTCCAGTGAGACCCTCGGCTCATGATGCTTGATCAACCGTCCAAAACGATTTAACGTTATTTTCACTGAATAAGTAAAATAACGTTAAGTTCTAATAACTTAACAAAAGCTCAATTTGTTTGCAACTATTAAGTTACACATATATTGTATTTACTCATCACATATTGCTTGAAAAAGCTCGATTCGAGTTGAGTTCTTATTTTTGAGCACATAGTTTGCATATCGAAAGCATATATAGTAGTGTTTTAGGGTAAGCTGTCTTAAACTAAACTAATACTAGAACTACTGAACTCCAAATTTCACAAAAGTCCAAGAAACTTCTGCTGCAGGTTTACCTCCAATGGCCCCTGCAAAAGTGCTCACAAGCTTACAATCTGATAGACAAATCATAACTCAAATATTGTTCATGGATGTATTGCAGGATTGTGCACATGTGCAATGAACCCAAAGGGTCAACGTTTGACTTCAATGGGTCAATTGAGTTGTTCTTTAATTTCAAAATTGGCAAAGATTATTTCCTATTTTAATAGACTTATTAAGCTGCATTTAACTATATCAAGAGCATCAGAGTAGCAATGATTCGTGGGGAAAAAAATTCTGAAATGACTACATCAAGGGAGAATAAAGAAAATACAAGGTTTGACTCGAATCAATAGAACAGTATACTGCAACTAAGGTCTAAGCCTCAAAAATTGATTCTGGAATTCATTTTCTTACCAAAAGTTTGCGTATAGATCGTGATAAGAGTCGAGCAATCTTCATAATCCTAGTAAAAAACCATCACTGGATTGGCACCATTGATGAACCTTGTCCTATCAAAGCAAGCAAATGTATCAATCAAAGAAATCAACATAACGCTCAATTTTAATTACAATTCATAGAGATAACTTACATTTGTACAACTCCCACCTACTTTTGAGTTCACAACAGACCCTAGATGCAAGTGATCCTGGTCATTTGCACAACGAGAAGCTTGTGTAACATCACTTCCCTCGGTCAATGAAAAACCAAAGAGCCTGCAGCTATTCTTAGAAGTCAAAACTGGCTCTTCCAGTTGACTTTTCAATGGACAAAACAAATCTTGATGGTTTTGGCCACTCAACAGTTTCATCTTATCAGGGTAACATATGGGATAAGTGTTGGGAGCTTGACTGATATCTTGCTGGAACCGTAAAACAGATGAAGGCGAAGCTAAAGATGACGGAAGAATCCATAAATTTCCAGAATTTGATAATATTCCACCATATTGTTGAGTTGTTATTTCTTGACCTTGCAAGACCCTATTGAATCTTAAAGATTCACCAAAGCCTACGGTTGTTGGGTTTCTGATATTATTCCCCAATTGTGATATTTCAGAAGCACAAAAGAAATCGTTAATTTCTTGACCTTGCAAATCCTTGTAGAACTGCATTGATTCCCCGAAGTTTGACAATGCTCCAGTTGACTGATCTGTAACAAAAAACATAAAAAGTCAGCATCTTTATCAGTTTTTTTAATCAAATAACAGATGTTCTATAAAAGTCAGAAAGACCAATACGGGCCTTTTAGAACTAAACAATCTGGTTTAACCAGAGGAAAACTAGTTCTTGTCCTTTTCATTAAGGGCGAGAAGAAGCTTCCTGTATCTGAAGCTGAATCACATAGCTCAATCTCCCACGGTGAAACCCTATTCTGCATTGTTTCCTGACAATCCCATTGTACCTGAAAACATGATCAAGAATGTCAATGGAGATGATATTTTAGTTGGGAGCTGCAACTCCCACACCACCCATATTTGATCCCCCACCAAGGCAAACAACAGTTTAAAAATGCACTAAACAGTCGTTTGACTTTTTTAAATTTCGAAAAAGTTGAATGATTGAAAAGTCCGTTTGCCTTTTTTGGTGGTGTAGATATATTAGTGCCTTTTTAAGGATTTTGTACCATCAGGCACCTCCATTTTGATCCGGGCCATCGTTTCGGATTAATATCCTTGAGCCCGATTATGATTCCCCTAGACCTGTTAGATAGAAACAGAGTTGCTTATTTTACCAGAGTTAGTGGCTTTATTATTAGAAATCATAGTATTTGTCAAACCTTCTGTCTCCTGCATCATCTGTTTCAACCCGCATTTTGAATCTCATTCCATGTGAGAATGAATTAGCAAGGCTGCTTGAAAACCGATTGTAAGGAATGATAAACTCCGAGGAGCCACCCCTGAATTTCATGGTTGAAATTAAGAGCTTAAAAAGGCCATTCATGGCTTGTAGACGAACTGAACTAAAATAGAGGGAGGTAGTTTGTGTTCGTTTCTTTAGATTTAAATAAACAAACACTTAAAACGAGTGGATTTTGTTGTTCTTTTAGCTTGGGCCCGTTTGCAGAGCAAACATATAATATATACGTGTGTTGGCCCTCGAGAGAAAAAGTAAAATTGTACTAATTTTAGCGTTATTTTACTTAATTTTTGTGAAAATAAAGGTAAAAACGTTGTGTTGGTCAATTAATCAGCCATCATAACAATATTTAAAAAGTAAAGAACCATATAAAAATTAAAGTTTAAAACTCATCAGATGATCAAATAAGGTAGTTTAACAAACGGATGTAAATTAAAGATCAGAAATGAAGCTAAATGAACAAAAGAGAACAAGTGCTCATTTTAATTAGTTTAATCAAGTGAACCAATGTTAAACAATTCACAAATGATTCATGAAACTTTCAGTTCGTTTATGGGCCTACTTAATTAGTTACCTCGGATTGTAACAAACACTGAATAATCTTCTTTGAGATATCGAATTGACCACGGTGGAAAAGTCAAAATCAGACTTTTGACTAAAAGAGGGCGGTAAACAAGAAGCCATTTTGGCTTGAGTAGCTCTTCGGATCCCTATCCTTAGTACTCCGTCATCGCCTCTGAAAACAATTACAAAAGCATAAGATCACAACCACCAAATGACTGTAAACGTGCCTAAGCTCGAGTTTAGCTCATTTAACTTAAAAAGAGCTCTAGTTCAACTTGTTGAGAGCTTTATTTATAAAGCTCGAGCTCGGCTCATCTAGAGTCATATTTGTCTACCTTAGAAAAAGAACCGCATCCCCACACACAAGCTTCTTCTTGTTTACAAACAAGCTCCAACCAGTTGTAAGCAAGTGCCTCCGAGGTTGTCCTGCACAAATTCAATGGTGAAAGTCTCTGAAACACCCTTTAGGGAGAATGACCCGAAATCAAAGAAACCTTTTTGACCCGAAACCAAACATTCGTTGACTTTTGGTTTATAGTTTTTTTTTTGAACGGCGAAGATCTCAATCGTGTGAACCCACTGTTTCCCGGCCATGTCACATTGTCACCAAGGTCTAGTTACCTGGACCTCCCATGAGCCACCACAACCACCCCAGGAGGAAACCCCACTGGGAAAAACCCCGGCCCTCCTCAGACCCCTATTTCGCTGCGGGAAGGATTTGAACCCAAGACCTCCAATTTGGAAGAATCTTGGGGTACCATTGAGGCAATGCCTCATTGGTTTAGTACCATACCTCTATAGATATGTCGGAATTTCCATTCAATCCCGTGAAGATCTTTAGCTACAAGCTCTTGTGAAGGTCTTTGTTGTTCATAATCCTGTCATAAACAATCATAAGTTTTAGCTCAAATCGAACCAGCCAGCCGATAATTTACAACCCAAAGGCTTGCCACTTCGGAACAGCCTCTCTATCCCAACTGGGTCAGTGGTAATGTTTGTGTCTGTCCTTCCTATACCTGTCCTTCCTATACCCTACTGAAAAATGGAAATATACTGGGTAAGTTTGTTTAGGCTTACCAGTGGCGGAAAACAGTCCTCAGCAGCCCTTCTAGGGACGGAGAATCCGCCATGGGTGCTCGTATCAGAAGCTGTTAGTGTCTTGCAGAACATATGTGGAGTCGTTGTCGTCTTCTCCACCACCACTCCATTGTCATCTTCCCCACCTTCACGCCACTTCTTCTCCAGCTTAATCACCCACAAAAATTCAAAATTAAATTCAACAATCAGACAACTGAATTTGATAATTGATATGTGTAACCAACCTGAGGATCTTGAATCATTGAAACTTGAGCGTAAACATCATCAGTCCCAGCCACAGCCTAGTTTCATGAAACATTCACACCTGATCAATTGAAACCTAAAATCCATAGATTACAAAAAATACAAACCCAATGCACTTCGCGGTTTTGGGTCCATTTGGATTAAGCATTCTTAAAACGTAGTTTTGTAAAGAATCATATGGCAGCAGTTTTAAATTACAGTAAACAAAAATCAAACTTACATGAAGCTTGACGTCAAGAACACGGCAGAACACATGAGGGGGGAGAACAAAATCACCGGAGCTACGATAATCATCTCCGGATTGGAGTTGTTCCAGGTGGCCCTGAGGGCAGTACACGACGGAGTTCCCTTTTTCCGGCAAGCGTAACGACGGTCCGGCACAAGCGTGCCATAACTCCAAACAACACACCCCCGGAGCAGAACCAGAACCAGAACCAGATGACGCCGTTGATACGTCGTCGGAATCGTCGTTAACGGTGTTCAGATCAATCAATCCACACATCATCTCAAAATCCAATTTTTTTCACGATTATGAAAGTGAAAAACGAAGAAAGAAAGGAACTTTGTTATATACCCAGTTTTGTGTTACACTTTCTCTCTCTAGAAATGCATAATTGCACATCAAAATCACATCTTTTGATTGAATTTGGTGTTTAAATCTCTGCAAAGGTTGCAGAAGCAGGTGAGGTGAGCAGAGGAGGAGAGAGAAAGAAAAAAAGGTGATGGGTGCCGGAGACGCCCTTTAATTCCGGGAGGGTGTCAATTCTGTCTGTTTCCGATTCAACCAAATCTCTCTTGTGTCGTGTTTCTTATTAGCATACACACAAACCCATGGAGATTCACGAAACCTTCTTTTTTTTTTTTCTTTTTTTTTCTTTTTTTTATAATTCTAACCAGCTTTATATCTAAATCTTTTATGTAAACTTTTTTTTTTTAATTTGTATATAATTCAAAAATCTCTTAAATAAAAGCATACTATATATATATATATATATATATATATATATATATATATATATATATATATATATATTTTAATTTGTATCTAAATCTTATAATGTTAGAAATAACTATTTATCAAGTTTTACAATTAAAAGTTTTAGACATTTCTCGTCAATAGAGTTGTGACGGAAAAAAACGGAAAATAGTGTAATTATATAAGACCACTTGCAACAGATAGAGTTGTTGGTTTGGCACAATGACGAGACAATTAGACACAATGACACAATAATAGACAATTAGATACAATGACGCATTACAAATATAAAATGTAAAGAAAAACATTTTTTTTAATTTTTTTTATATAACAATACTATACTCGTTTTAAAGATAAAAAAATGCTCGTTTTTTTAGTGTAATTTTTTTAAAAAAATAATATCGTATGTAAAAGTTATGACCGTTTAAAAAAATGGGGGGAAAATGATAAAAAAAAGTCAACAAAAGTGTCTATGACTAAAATACCCCTCCACTAACTTTTTTAATACAACTTTGATCTTAAACATTAAATTATATATCTAATGGCTCACAATCATTCTCACACTTCTCACAAATCTAAGACTTTTTACTATAACTCCACCCTATATATATATATATATATATATATATATATATATATATATATGGTAAGGTTCCCCTAAGAAACCTATTTTGCCTAAGAAGGCTAAGAATGATTTTCAAAAACTCAAAAACCGACTCAAACAAACCCCGATTAAATTCATTTTTGCATCATTAGAACCGGCTTGTCGAACCTTAAAACCCAAACCTTAAATCATAAAAAATTAACCCAAATGCTAAAAGTAAAACTTTAAAAACAAATCTTTAACATAAAGATAAAACTTAAAAGCTAAAAATCAAGCCCTAAAACCTAAAACCTAAATCTAGTTGTTAAAAAGAAAACTTAAAAGCTAATATTGTAGGGTTCGATGAAACGGTTCCAATGCCATCGAAATGAGTTTAATCGGAGTTCGTTTGGGTCGGTTTTAGAGATTTTAAAAATCTTTCTTAGCCTTCTTAGACAAAACATACTTTTTATTTGATCTTTCCCCTATACATATATATATATCTATAGGGAAGGGATCATACAATAACCCAATCTAATTGAGAAAACTCTATAACTCAAATCAAATGATTCAAATTTCCAAGATTTAATCTAATGGTGACATGTGTCACTAATTAACTTTTAATACAAAAGGGCATTATGGTCTTTTGTGTTAACTACAAAAATCAGATTTAATATAAGAGTAACAAGTGTCACACTATTAAAAAATCATCTATTTTCCTATTTTTAAATTAAAGTTCTCCCCTTGATTTTTATACACTTATAACTTTTTTATACTATGTTATTTTTTTATAAAAATTACACCATCAAACTCGTCATATTTTTCTTATTAATTTCATATAGTCATGCCAAATTTTTTTCGGTCGTTCGGATTTACGCTAACGTTAAAAACATAAGTACAATAATTTTTCTCTTTTTTCAAAAATTTTCCATCAAATTTTTTTTTCTCTCATCTTAAATATATATTACAAACTTATTTTTTTATTATAAAATTTAGTTAATTAGATAAATTTATATCAAATAAGATAAAAAGTTAGATAATTGTAACGTTAAAAAAATAATAAGTTACAGCTCATTACATCAGTGAAACGACTCGTTACATCAGTGTAATTATGAAAACTTTGAAAAAATTCAGCTCGTTACATCAGTGTAATTAGGAACACTTTGAAAAAATTCAGCTCGTTACATCATTTTAATTACGAACACTTTGAAAAAATTCAACTCGTTACATCAGTGTAATTTCGAAAACTTTAAATTTTTTTGACAAAACTATGCTTGAATTAAAGATAAAAATGTGACAAATTTAATGGTGTAATTTTTTTTAAAAAAATAATAATGTATATAAAAGTCATGAAGGTTTAAAAAATTGGGTGGTAAACTTTTATTTTAAAAATCAAATCATGTACACCTCATAAATATCCAAAATACACTTAAAGAAATCTCAACCACTCATTTTTCACAGATTTAATATGGACCACACATTTCAAATTCATTAAATTAGACAACCAATCAAATTGGGTTTATAAGTTACCTCAATTACCATGGGTTATCATTTGCTCCTTACCCTATATATATGGAAATGCATAAAAAATAACCCTCTTTTTTTGCTACAACTACATAACTCAATTTCAGCCAATAACAAAGTTACACATAAGCTTTACATTAAAATATTAAAAAGTGTATGATAGTCAATTAACCATATGTAAGTTTACCCCCTCTTTTCTAAACATTAATAACTTTTTTAGAATATATTATTTTTTAAAAAAAATTGCACCATTATATTCGTTTCATTTTTCTCTTTAATTCCGTTATAGTCTCGACTATTTTTTTTACTTTTTTTAGATGCCTATATTTACATTTATTTACAGTGATATAACAAATTATTTACAGAGATGTAACTTATTTTTTACTTTATTTACAGTGATATAACACTTTAATTTACCGTTGCTAGAAAAAAAATTAAAATAATTTGTTATGTTTATGTTCGTTACATCGATGTAAAGCGAGATATTTGAAAAAATTTTTAAAAACTAGTCTAAATTATAACGGAATCAAAGAAAAAATTACATCTCTGTAAATAATGTGCTACATCACTGTAATTTACCATTGTTATAAAATTTTTCAAATAAATTTGTTATCTTTAACCTTGTTACAATGATGTAAATATAGGGCATCTAAAAAAAGTAAAAAAAAAATAGTCGAGACTATAACGGAATTAAAGAGAAAAATGAGACGAATATAATGGTGCAATTTTTTTAAAAAAAAATAATATATTATAAAAAAGTTATTAATGTTTAGAAAAGAGGGGGATAAATTTATATTAAAAACTAGAAAGAGAATTAGATAATTCATTTTACAATGATACATTTTCTCATTCAAACCAAATATAATATATTTTTTTGTTGTGGAGCTAATATTAACCATTGGATCTAAATTTAGATTCAATTAGATTGAGTTAATGGGTTGTAACAAAAGTTATGAGTTATTAAAAATTTCATCCCCTATATATATATATATATATAAAATTTGTATCTAAATCTTATAATGTTAGAAATAACTATTTATCAGGTTTTACAATTAAAAGTATTAGACATTTCTCATCAATAGAGTTGTGATGGTACAAAAAAAGGGAAAATAGTGTAATGATATAAGACCACCCGCAATAGATGAGTTAATGGTTTGGCAGGGATGCATTTACGGGCGGGGGTCAGCAAGAACACCGCCCCCTCCCCAATGGTGAGCTCTTTCGCAATTGCACGGTGTCCACTCCTCGTTTCTCCTCCTCTCATGCTATTGGTGGATTAAATCCACTGACTGTGGTTTCAAAAAACGTCAAACCAAAGCGACCGTATAAGTTGTGTAAGCTAAACCGACCGATATTGATGGTTTCATGGGTTTACGGTTCGATTTTTACGGGTTCACGGTTTTATAAAAAAATAAAGAATAGTTAATCTAATGATGCAAAAGACCATAATCAATTTCAGATTTCAAAAGTCCAAAACTATAATTCAAAAGCCAACCATTATCAAAATAACAAAACTAGTTTAAAAAAAGTGATGAAAGGACTTTGTTTGAAGACCATCTTCTGAATTAATAATCTTATCATCATCCTTTTTCATTTTATTAAATATGCGAGCCATGAATAAAGAAAGAGTATGGATATTGTAACGACCCGTTTCGATAAATTATTATAATATAATTTAACGGGTGAAATTGTAAGTTAAATATTTATTTAACTAGTATTTGAATTATGTTGATAAGTTAAATTAAATAACTAAGTTAGTTAACTTGGTTATGTGGGTTACTAAGTTGAGGGATTGAAATTGCCAAACTCTCAAACTTGTATTTAGGTGGAATAAATGTTGACTTGAGTCAACATTTCAAGATATTTTCTATCTTGAATATGTGTGTGTTTTACGTGGAGGAGAAGAGAAGAAGAAGAAGAACCCATGACCTAGCTTCCAAATTCGTTGGTTTCTTGGCCAAAACTCGAGATTGAAGGCTTAAATCACTATCCTTAGTGATTACTAACATCATGTAAGTGATTTGTGATTCCTAATTTGATGTTATTCATGATTTCTTGAGATGAACAAGATATGGGTTTTGCTCAAATCTTGAAATTTGTTGTTTAAATAAGCTAGAAATCATGAATAGATGTTTGTTATGAGTTTAAAACAATCAAACTACTAGTTGATATGTTATTTGGTTGAATTTGATTTGGTATGGATTTGGGTAACTTGAAAAATTAAGAAAAAATCCATATGATAGTGTTTATCAACTAGTAGGAAGGTTGAAGGCATGGTTTTGATTTTGTGATGCATCAATTTTGACTAATCTTGTATAAAAAATGAGGAATTGGTGATTTTGAGTTAGATTGGTTAATATTTAAACATTATAGAGATTAGTGTAATATATTGATGCACACAAATTGTTTGTAGAAATGCCAATAGTTTGATTTTTAGTCAAAGTTTGTGAAGTGAATCATGAAACTTGTTTGAAGTGATTATCATTGTAAAATAGAGAATTTGATAGTCAATGAATTGACTTAGATAAGTCAATGTAAATCTTAACTAGAATGATAGTTAAGAGAATTGAAATTTGATGTGAAATAGGTGGTGGTATTGGAAGTGCAAAGGAAAGTCAAAGAGAAGACAAATCACCATTTGTTAATCTCTAATCCTAATGCTAAGGTAAGTTATCTAGCTTACTAAACACCATATATATATATATATATGTAGTAGTGTTAGTCTACTGATGTGTTGCAAAACACATCTGTATTTCCATTTGTTTTTATTTCGTTTCTGTACAGTTTATTCAGTTTTAGAGTCGATTAATGCTTGTTCTTCACAATTCTGTAATTTCATGCTTGCAGGTAATAAACATGTCATTTTGGTGCAAAAGATCAAGAAATAGAGCTCCCGGTTGAACGAGAACGAACCCGAGAACAAAAGAAGATAAAAGCTGGAAAATAGCCTTGTCGCGTATCGCGACAACCCCATGAAACCCTGTCGCGTAGCGCGACAGGTGGAAAATTACGTGTTTGCCCTTTTTAATGATTGCGGGTTTGACCCGACTATTTTGTCGGGTAGCTGGGCGTGTCGCGTAGCGCGACGGTTATCAGGATTCCTGTCGCGTAGCGCGACAGGGTTATGTACGCAGAAATTCAAGTTTTAAGTTCCTGAAACGGCTGGAGAGAGGGGGATCGGATTCTGGACGATCAGAGAGACAACTAGGGGCGATTAGAGGCGATCTGAAGGTTTGGGAAGCATTGGATTGAAGAATCGAGGCATTAGATCGAAGATTTCGGGTGTTCTTCACTCGGTTTACTTTGTTTCTCTTGGTTTACTTTGATTCCCATGTTTTCTTACATGAAACATATTATGGATTGTTTTCATACGATGTTTAGTGGCTAAACTCTTAGAACTATCTAGGTTAGATGATTATGCATGTTTGATTTTGGTTTATTTCGGTTTTAGAACAATATGATGTGATGGGTTTATGATTTACAGATTTGGTTTTGAATATTGGATGTGTATGTATGTCTTTGGTTGTTAGATGATTAATATTATATTCCTCATGTGTCTTGGCGATTGTCTGTCGCGAAATAGGTGCATGCTAGAATCAATTACTGTGTGTTTTTGATTAGTGGATGATTTGCTTCGGCCGAGTGATTCATAGGAATGTTTTTATCAAGATTTAAACAGTTAAGATGTGCAACTTGCTTCAATAGCCGTGAGGTGAGAAGTTGTCGATGAGTCTTGGATGTTGGATTTCTAGTTAGAGCCTTTGTGAGAAGATCTTGCTAGTATGTCTATCAAATCATGTTTATCGAGTCCAATAGGAAAACCCAAGTCATCCCTAGCATTTAAGTGAACTGTGACTTTCGAGCCGTGAGGTAGAGTGTTTAACAGTTGTTTCTTAGGTGTTTTGAGATTATCGTGCTGTGAGGTAGATAATCTAGTGGATATTTCATAAATATTTGGATGACCTGTGAGGGAAATCCATATATCCGGTGGTTTAACGGCTTGTAGGAACCTTAGTTGACTATCCTTGAGAAGGGTCGAGGGTGCTCTAGTTTTCCTTTGAGTTTAGTATTATAAGATCCCGGTATCACATTAGTTCCATCCCCGATAAAACCTTGTCAAGCATGTATATGATTCAAATCTAGATAGTGTTTCTTCCCTTCTCTGATTTAGTCTTTGTTTGCTCGTCTGTTTTTATTTCTAAGTGTTTTTTTTTAGTTATTCTTAGTTTTGTTAGCAAAACCCCCCTTCCTTAATATTATTTTATTTAAGTACAAATTTTGTATAGATAAGTCATAGAGTCTAGTTAGTACAGTCTGTAGAAGTCTGTGGGTTCGATATCCGGACTTACTTTTGTCTTGCTACATACGATAGGTACACTTGCCTGTCGGTAGCTTAGGTTTTAGAAAGTCTAGATTTATTACTTTGTGTCTAGTTTTAGAGTTGGTTTTTAGTTAGTTTATTAGCTAAGCTCCGTCGACATCATCTACTACTTGAATTGGGTTAACTCATAGATGGAGTTGTTTGATTGAAATGGATTGAATATGATTTGGTTGAGTTATATAAGATGTTAGTTGATTGTGTAGTTTGACTAATTTAGTCAAACTGTGCATATCTAATTTATGTTTGAGTTGTGATTAATTGCAATGACGTTGAGTGTTAATTGATGAGCTAGTCTCACAATTGAATGAAATTGGTTATGAATTGTTAAATTCATAAAGAAATTGAGTTTGGTTGTGTGGTTTGGCTTATTTGGTCAAACTATGCACATATATATCAAAATGTGAGATTGTGATTATGGGTAGTCCATTAATTGAGTTGAATGGATTATGAATTGTTAAATTCATATTTGAATGGAATTAGTTATGAATTGTTGAATTCCTACTTGAATTGGATTAATTATGAATTTTTTAGTTCATAGTTGAAATTGGGTTGATTGTTAGGTTTGACTTTATTTAGTCAAACTGTTTATATATCATAATGTGTGAATTGTGATATTGAGAAATTGAATTGAATGACAATTGATTGGGGAAATCTATGATGGAAGGACTAGAGTGTGAACATCATAGTAAATTGTTTGGTTGATTGAAATATATGATGGAAGGACTAGAGTGTGAACATCATAGTAAATTGTTTGGTTGATTGAAATCTATGATGGAAGGACTAGAGTGTGAACATCATAGTATGAATTGAAATTGTTGATTACTTCACCACTTGAATGTGGAAGTAAAATTTAGTAAGTTATAATGGAAGTAATTGGGGTGAGATTATCATAACTATGTTGAATATCAATTGCCACTTGAGGGTGATAATTGAGTTGATTTGGTTGAAATTGGTTAATTGAGTTAAATTGTTTTGAAATCTATAATGGAAGTACCTAAGGGTGAACATTATAGTAATTATAGTTGAAATATGGTTGGTTATCAACGAAATAAACAATTGAATTGATTTGAATGGAAGTTGGAGGGTTAAACCCTTTTTGGTGCTTTTGACCCATTTAAGGTCTTGATTTCACTATAGATTGATTTGATGTCAAATTATGTTTGAATTCATTATATTATGATCCAAACATGATATTAATCCATATTATATGTATATGGATGTATCGGATGGGTTTTGAAATGGTTGTAACGAAAATTGCTTGATTTTGCAATTTTTGACCCGTTAAGGGATTGTGTGCATAATCGTTGATTTCGAGCACATACATGTTTAGATATACATAATTTGGAGTTTGAGGAGTTGTGATTCCATATAATATGTATTGAAAACTTGTGGTTTCGTTTAAAGTGTTTTGGAACGATTGGAATTGGTCGAAAAGCTCCGAAACGAGAAAAAAATGGGATTTTCTGCGCACAGGCGACCATAAGCTACGTCCGGGGCGTAGCCTACGGTTGAAAGGTTCTGTTCCAGAGGGCCGTAAGCTACGGCCTGGCCATAGCCTACGGCTGAGCATTTCCGGAAATTGTTGTTTTTGTTGCCAAAATCGCGTTTTAAGGCTTAGAAACCTCCCGATTCGAACCATAACTTATATTTGGATAACCTTACTTAGTTCTTATGAATTAATGGTGAAATTATATGTGGTGTTTGTAGGTCGGAAGTAGATGACGCGTTAAAGCTCATGATCGGGGTGCGTAAGTTGAAAGTTCAAACGTTTTGGTAAATATTGGTTGTTGGGTTTTCATACAAACTATTGTATGATGAATTTTGAATGAAATTAGTAATTTAACAAGTATATATTGCTTGTGTAAATGTTTTTAACGCTTCCGTATAAAACTTTGATAAATATTTGAGTTAAAACGTAACTGGGATCTAATTTAGACACGTGTAAGCGTGTGGTGAGTTTGGGTGTTACAGATATTAGTACACCGGTGTATGAAAAACAACACTTTTTGTATTTTTTTTAATATTAAAAAATATTAAAAATGATGCGTAAGTAAAAATTATGTGAGTATGATGTGATTGATTTGATTTGAGTATGATGTATAAAAAAGAGAGTGGTGTATGAATATTAGCACCCAACAGAAGATAGAGACTGAAGGGACATGGTAAATGAAAAGACGTTAACTTAAGTTATTCAATGGTTTTAAGTTATGCATATTTAGGCACTCACACACGGTTGTTACGATTTGTACAGTTTGGAAAAAATAAAAACCGTAACCCATGGGCGTAGCTTAGTTTAGACCGGGGGGCGGTCTTTTCGTGTATTAGTGTAAATTTCTCGATACGTAGTGTAAGATTTCTTAAAAACCTTTATTTCACCCCCTGGAAAAAAAATTATTTCGCACCTCTGGGATTATGGTCAAGCTTCGCTACTTCCGTAAACCTCACCGAACCTCTCGATTTTTAGAATACTTAAATCATAAACACACAATCAAGTTTTAAAACCGACCAATTGTCTTTAGTTTGTTCCGGTTTAAACAATTTGATTAGTTTATAGACACCCATAGTACCGTCTATGTGTGTTAGACAGGGTGGGAGGAGTCAAAGTGATTCACTCAATTACCTCATGGCTAAATGTGTAACATCCGTGACATATTTCCTCTAAAGGGTAACATTCAAACGTCAAAAGCTTTCACTTTATTATCCTTTCCATGGATATTTTGAAGCTTGATCTTTTTGTCTTGGCCTACCAGGAATGTGTCAAGGGTCTGCTTCCCTAGGTTTGAAACCCTTTCTGCACCAAAGTGTTAACCATAGTTGGAGTCGATTTAAATGATTGAGTTGGTTTCAATAATTTTTAAGCAATTGTATCTATAATTTAATTTACCATAACAAAAAAGTAGTTTTTTTTGAACAAAAAAGTAGTTAAGGACGCACATGTTATTATATAACGTATTTTTAATATTTTTTTATCCGTATCTCATATTAAATAAGAAAACATACATCATTATCAGATGTATTATTATTTACTTACTCATCTTTTATATTAAATAATATTATTATTTAAATAATAGATTTTTAAATATTTAAATAAATTTAATTATAAATGGTTTTTATAACCTCAAACTAAATGATTAAAAATTATCATTATCATTTAATTTTAAACTTTTATTTAATCAATGATAAATAGGTTTTATAAGATAACAATATAAAAACTAAGACCAATACTACCCTTTTGTTCATTTTTTGGCTATATGTGGAAGGAAGGGTGAATGCTTTCTATTATGGTTTATTTTGGTGAATGCTTTTAATGCGATAACCTTTTTAATTCTTATGCTTGTTAATTTTGACACTCACAAGTATAATTCAATAAAAAATTTGACAGCAACAAATATTGATTACTTTCATAATGTGCTATCTAGTTACCCATGTATTAAATAGGGAGAATACATGACATTATATTAAATAAAAATATCTTTAGGTAGTGTTTGTTTTTTCAGAGCAAAATCTTTGCAGCCTGCGGGCTACATCTGCAAACCTATTTTGCAGAACAAGTGGACCAAACTCCTGTAAGAAGAAGGTTTAATAGGGTTTGTTTTTTAACATTTTCAAAAGGTCTTCCTCACGTCACTCTTCCCCAATCCCGACCGTCACTCTTCCCCAGTCCCCACCGGCGGTGGTTCATCCGGACGGCTACCGTCGTGGAAGGAGAGAGAGAGAACAACAAGCGACGGGAGCGGAGAAGAAGGGCTATCGCCTCTAAGATCTACGCCGGACATCGATCTCAGGGAAACTATCGGGTTTCTGCTAGATTTGTTGATGTTCTTGTTCTTTCTCAGGAGGATGCGACAGTGGAGGGGCATCAGTGGAGGAGTCGCGATCGGAGGTCATGAGCAGCGGTGGAGGAGTCGCGATCGGAGGTCACGAGCAACGGTGGAAGAGTCGCGATCGAAGGTCACGAGCAGTGGTGGAGGGCGGCGGTGGGGGGCGGTGGCGGTGGACGAGCAGATCGTCGGTTCATCAATCGTGGGTGGGAAGAGATGAGAAGGGGTTGGTCCATGTCTGCACCAAGCAGAGGACGTGAAGAGCCTTTTTAATTAAATGTCTTCGAAAAAACAAATAGGCTGTGGACCTCCAACCTCTGCTCGTGTCTGCGCGGCGCAGATAATAAAAGGTAAGAAGATGTTTTTTTTTGAAAAACAAACACCCCTTACATAATTAATAAGTCTTTAAATATTTTTTTTTGTATAATTCAATATTTTATTTGTAACTTTCTATTTTTGTCTAAAATCAAAAGTTTTAGTCTATCTTGACTTTTATCTCTAGAAAGCTCCATATTCAAATATACAACTGATCATATGTGAACAAATATGTTGTCTAATAAACAAACTAACACTTGATAGTGATTGTGCTTTTATTATTTGTCATAGCAAGCATACAAATTGTAAAAAATATTATGTTTTAATTTAAAAAGAATTATTTTGTTTAATATTACCATATTAATTCTAAAAAATAATAGAATATTAATGATAATTAAATAAAACTGTGTTTTTTCTAATCAAAACATCTTGAAAGTATACGTAGTAAATCTTCCTTCATATCCCTTTGTTCCTTCAAACAAAACAACACACACAATGTTTATGATATAAATATATAATTCTAAAAAGAATTTTGTCATTCCCCTTTTTTTTTATTTAAATATTTACTTCTCTTCTCGGTTTTGCCACCACTTTTCTCTATTTATTAACTTCCATTGTCATCTTTTTTATTGGTTTTCAAACAGAAATTCATTCATTAGGGTTGGAAAACAGTTGAGGCAGCTCAACTGGTTGAAGTAAATAACCAATAAAAACTTGCAAGCAATTGTCCCTTCTTTCTTTAAAAGCACAAAAATCTTTTGTCCCTTTTCCATGACAAACATAAGAATAAGACCCAAAAATATTAGAGAAAATCACAAATAATAAGCATTCGTTTTTGGGGGTTATATAATAGTCAATTAAAAAATGCTTGATCATAACGTCATTTAGATGTTATGTGTGGTGTTTATATGATCGGATAATGGTTTATTTGTTTTCTTCGGATTTAAAATTTGAAGGACCTTATCCGAAAATTCTAACCAACATGATCAATAAATATGTTTATTCGATCTGAATCTGTCTGAATAAACCGAGTAACCCAAATAAGTGTGCTTTTACATCCGAATAAGAAAATTAATTAGGTTTTGTTTGTTTTATTCGGGTTGAATTCAGATATCCGACCCGAATAAGTAAAGATTTTGAATATCTGATATCCGATCTGAATAAAAAAATATTTATCTAATCCGAATTATCCAAATAAGAATTCAGATTGGTTTTTCCGGGTTTGAATCAATTCGGATTTCTATTTTTTTAAACACCTCTAACTTTAAGAAAAAACGGTGTGTAATTAAGTGTGACCACTAGGTGAGTAAAAAAAGATAAATAATAATATGAACTATTATTATTGATTACAATTAAATGAAAAAAAAATACTCTTATCTTCATCATTACTTTTATCTTGTCTTGTTTAGTTGTTTATCTTCATAATAACATGCGTTTTATTACTATTAATTTTGTTTCCCAGTTTTTTGTTTTTGTTTTAGGAGTAACTTGTTAAATAATATAATTAAAATATTTTAGCTTTTTTAGTATAAATAATGGACGCATGTCTGATTTTAAAGAAATATTTACGTATTTAAGATTTGATTAATTAGTTGATTATCTTATTACATAGTCTATTATTATATTGGTAGGGCTATGAAAAACAAAATAGAAAATTGAAACGTATACATAACCGAATAAACTAAACCACATTGTTAATTTGGTTTTTAGTTTGGAGTCTACTTGTATTTGTATGGTAAATTCAGTTTCCGGTTGAGTTAACGAATGTACATTCTTTTGAATTCAATTTAGTCAAATTCATAATATAGATGGGTTTAGTTAACGATTAGGTCTAAAATAATTAAAAAACGAACAAACCGAAAATCAATATTATACAACTCGTATACGAAATCTCATATAGCCCTAATACAAGCCGTAAAAGGGCTGTGAAATAATCGATGTGATTGAAGTCAATTGTCGGATGGATAAGATCTATACAACTCATATAGCTCATATCAGTCATATAACTGGCGTTAAATGTACGGGAGGTCGTCTCTCTAATAATACCCTTTCATTTTGTATTTTTCATCATCGTTAATGGATGTTAGCCCCTTTCATTTTGTATTTTTCATCATCATTAATGGATGTTAGCGTAGAGGAGTGCAACCCTCTTCAATCATATACACTTTCAACCTTAAACTAACACAACTTTTTTTTATCCTAAATTATCTTGGCAATATGAGATGGAACCTCTAAATCCTATATTGAAACCCACCAACTTGTTGCTACGTTTTTAGAACCCGATATTCAAACCCACAATACCGATGCCGATATAGTTGTGACGATGTTACCGTGAGCCCTAGAAAACTTGAGCCCCATCTCGGGTGTGCCCCCTCCGTCCTTAGACCATCTGTAATAATCACCTACTGAAATTTCATTCCACTGGAATTTTTTGTCACGTCATCACCCCACTAAATATCTTAAAGCCCCTTAATGATCACCCTACTGAAAAACTTTCCCCACTGTGCCACATCATCACCCTATTAAACCTTAAAACACCCACAATTACCAATCAAAATCGAGAGAGAAAAGCGGGGAGTGGGGGCCGCCCAATTCACAAAATCAATCCCGTCCGGGTGGGGGGCGGTGTTCCTGCCGGATGCTGTTGCACCCCACTCGTCCCGCGGTGTTCCCACTACGGGTGGTTTTACATGTTAAAACTTTTTTTTTTGTTGATTTTCAAGATCAATTCTAGTTTTGTTATGTTTTTCCGTACAATGGCGAAGCTTTTAAAGGGACGGGTGGGGGGGGACCGCCCCTCTCTTTTTTTATCCGTACTTTTAATTTTTCGACCAAAATTTTATTTTTAGTTAAAAGCAGTGGTTTCAAACTTATCACTTTAAAAAATTAACATATATTTTAGTTTTTGTAAATTTCTACTCATTTTCAAGAAGTTCAAATTCAGGGTTGTTTCTATATCAAGGGAAATGGATGACTGTGTAAATAAATGTACATTAGACTCCAACTGTTTCGTAAGGAAGTAATGAAAGTGAAGGCAGAAAAAAAGAAAAAGGCAATGGTCAGCAGCCCTGTTTTATAGAAATTTGCAGACAAACCCCTCGACTTTTACGCAGGGGCATGGACCACCTTTTATTTTTATTTTTTATTATTATTTTTTTTAACATCAAACGACCGGTCACCCGTGATCATCCTGACAAATAAATCAACCTTCCGTCCGAATAACAGAGCGTGGTGACCTGACCTACCTACCCAGTAGGAAACCTACAACTAGGAAAACCCCCTGGCTCACCTCAGAGCAATATTTGCTCTATGTGAGAGTTCAACCCAATATCTCTTATAAGAGAAGTCAATAGACTACCGTTTACCAACATTTATTTTTATTGGTTTGTGAAAGAAATTACAAGTTTCTTACTTTCATCGTACTTCTCTTTTGTCAGCGGTCCCGCACAGGCACAATGTCTCTTACGCAGGCAAATTTTTTTTTTTTTTTTTATTTTTAATTTTTATTTTTTGATATACTTTTTTGGCCTTGAAAATGTACCCTTTTCGGACTAGAAAAAAGTTACTCCAGACAGTGCCACATGTAAATCATTACACATGTTTATTGTTAACTAATTTTAAGACTATTTATTTAAAAATATTAATTCATTACAAATGAAACACATAAAAGACGAATATGGTCATATGGTCACCTCAGCCATTAACCATACTATTTATTTATAAAAAAAATAATACTTCATAACATATGAAAACATAAAAGGGAAATATGATAACATGGCTTGCTTAATAATTTGTGTTTCTCATTTATTCTATAAAGATATATTTAGGTTAAAAGTGTGTTTTTTAAGTTCCATTTTTCTGATTAATTTCAGTTTCATAACGCCAAACACAAATTTTGCAGGCTCCAATAAAGTACAGTCACCTATCAAACATACATGCCATGTAACTGTAAATACAGGTGGAAGGCCGTAAATTACAACCTGAAACCCATAAAGGAAATATAGTCGATGATACCTTTTGTTTCCTATTTAACTAAATAAGGAATTATATTGTCGCAAGCACCCATGACATACCTGTCAAATGGGCACAATGCTCGTGACACGCTTGTTAAAGTGTAGGGGTTTTGCAGAAATATACAAGCATTGACGCTCATATCTACCGCATGGCATTTCATCGTTGGTTAAAAGAGCACTTGAATGCCTATAGGTAAGAGCAATTGGCACATGTAAAATTGTGGACATTTTGTTAAAATAACAGTCAAATATTATTTTCTCTCGTTTAACAAGTAAAACGATTATTTTGAAAATTTTCTCATATATAATTATTTCTTGTAAGAAAGTTTAATTCATTCTGTAAAGCGACTTCATTGTTCACCTTGGGACTTTCTCTTTAAGACAATTGACCCCCTTGTGGTTTTCTTTAATATTCAAGTGTAGCCTTTTACATCCTTTTATTCGGGTAAAATCCGGAAAAATGTTTAAATTGCATTGGTCATCTAGCTACTCTAATAAAGAAGTAAATTTAGGAGACATATATCATGCTTTGATGAAATCCGAAATTTGTTATCCCGTCTTTCTTTCATGTAAATTCTAACAATTTTTAATGTTTAAATATTAAAATATATACATCTTATTCTAATAATTTACTAAAACTTGATTAACTATAATAAGATTTAAATTATATATTATCTTAAAATATAGTTCTATAATTATTGAATATTATTATTTGTTTTATAATTTTTAGATGTTCATATTTCTTATTTAACTAATAGCATATAAATTCAACATATAAATTTTTATAAAAGTCATTGTTTATAACATTTTAACATGGTGTCTGCCTGTGAATGGACGACCAACAGGGAACTTGCATTTTGTTTTGGGCTTTGCGTAGAGTATAAGACTACCCACAATGCGCACTTAGGAGGGGTGCACGTAGCTGATGTGGCGACCGCACGTCAGAGGTGCGCATTGAAGTGGAGGAGAGAGGAGGGTGCATGTCGGTAGGTGCATGTGGGGAAGTGCGGAGACATGCAACCATTTGGTGGGGTCGGTGGTGGGTCCCGCATTAAATCAAGCTTACTTTACTTGTACATACCCATTAATCACTTGTACAAATGAGTGTATGTAAGAAGGATGCATTTGAGTTAAAAAGATGAAAGAAGATGTATATAAGAAAGATGTGTAAAAAGTTGATGTGGCAGTGGTGACTAGGATGCATGTAGTAAATGCATCCATATGCATTGCGGGTAGTCTAATAGTAGATAGTGCTTCAGACGTGCGTAAATCGGGTATTTTTGGAACCGATTCCGGTTCCACCGGTTTCGGTTTCAACCAGTTCCAGTGAACAAAGTTAAGACCCGGTTCCGGTTCCGGTTCTCGGGTTCTGATCGGTTCTGGTTTAGGTTTTGGCCGGTTCCGGTTTGGGTTTTGGCCGGGTATAGGTGGAACCAGTTCCGGTTTTTTCGGTTATAGTTCTAATTTGTCTGAAAAACTGGACCCGTTTGTACCCACCGGTTCGGGTATGACCGGTTCCGGTTTTCTGTTCCGGGTCCCCTTTTTTTGTCCACCTCTAAGTCTCTTGTGCTTTTATGTGGATTTTGGGCAAAAGATCCAGCCCAGGAAAAACGCAACCTAATACGAATTGAATGGAAAACGGACTTATATGACGTCGTGGACTGTAAGCCCAAAATGCTCGAATAGTCGAATCTCTCTCTCAAAAGCTCCGGCATTTCACTCCGGCCACCGTCGTCTCTCTGTGCCTCGTTCCGGCGGCTAATTGTTTTGCAATTGAAACATATTTTAGGTATGTTATCAATTTAATTACAGTATGTACGTGTAGGAAAGTTTATAATTTGATAAGTTGTTTTTGTGGATCTGTTAAAAGCATGATGCTGAAGAAGAATTTGTAGTGTTTCAATTCTTTATTTACTTTAAATAAAGTTTGTGTGCTTTGATTTTTTGCGTACTTGCACTCCAACTGTTCGACGAAATGTCTATAGGAGGTTTGATTGGAGTTGTGTAACAGATAGACGTTTCTTTTGACGTTGAAATGAACTGAGATTTAAATTTTAATCGTTTTTCATATTCTAGCTAAAAGAAGAGCAATATTTTGGTTGTTGATGTCAAACTAGAACCTTCCAATTGCAAAAAAGACGTGATTTTGCTTCGCTTTTTGGGCTATTTTTGATGTAGAAAGAGTATACTTTGATTAGTGATTTCAAATTGAAATAGCTGACCTTTTATATTAATTATTTGAAATAAATTCCATATGCTGGTCGCTTGGTCTCTGCTATGCAATTTAACATTGGCAATTTTGATGGATACTAACAAAAAACTAACTTTATTGGTAAGTTCTAGTGTATTACTTGAATCATAATTGTTGAATTTTGCAAGTTGTTAGAACATTTCAAATGCTGCAATGTATTGAATGTTAAACCCCAGTTCTCTTTATCATGCTCTTGTTTGGATATAGCCAAAAGATTTACGTGTTGCTTTATATGGCATAACAGAGAAGCACAATGTTACGTGTAGCAACGCGACTATCAAGAAGTGCTAGATCTTCAGTTGAATGTCATTCTGGCGCCTATCATTTATCTTTTCTCAAAGAGCAGTCTTTATTTACCAGTTCTGTGCAAAGAGCACCAAGAATTGAGTCTTGCATTTCAGGTGACTTTTTTAAACCGGTTTCACATGGCTCCCACATGTTTTCCAGCTTTGCCTCAGGATTCTCTCCATTGAAACACAAGCCATTGGAGTCTCTCATTGACACTGAGAGGGCTAAACATCAAACTCCAGAGGATCTAGCTGCAATTTGGGATGATGTAAGTTATTGTAACCTAGTTGTTGATACTTTCATGTAGATTATTTTGACTAAAATTTGCATTTCTCAACCTTTCATACATATGTTTTTTTAGCTTACACTAAAGGGTATAGCAGATTGGCTGAGTTGTTATTCAAATGTAACGACATGAACATTATTTCCCAATGGTACCCAAGCAAACCTCAAACAGGAACTCTGAGGTTTAGGGGTCAAGTCTTATTAGGTTGATATGTTTATAACTAACATGTATCCAGTCATGTGGTGCGGAATTAGGGTTTTGCAATGTGGGGTCACCACTGTGTCTCTTGAAATTTTTATCATAAGATCACATATATATGATGCTGGAGGCACTTGCATTAGTTGTAGACTTGTAGAGAGTTTGCACATAATCTTGCACTTACAAAAAAACTAACCGACATAAGACCCTCAAAATATACAGTGAGAATTCTTTTAGACTTTTAGTCAAGAAATTTAACTTTTTGCTGTAACATTTAAAGATTAAATAGAAATGTACAACCAATCATGTAATAAAGTTAACTTGATCAAATTTATCATTAAAGTTTGTTTTAGTTACGGATGTTTGCCCTTTAAGAGTTTACTATGCATTTCTGTGATAGTTATTGATTTTGTTGAACTAGAAAGACACATTCAATAAGTATAAAACTTCAACAGTTATTTTGATAGCTGATAACGTATTATTACTAAATACATGTGAAGTGAGATGAATGAAACACAATAATGGATAGAAGGATAATCGGTTGATTCAATAGAAAGGAGATAAGAGGATTACAGAAGATTGGATGAGAGAAGAAGATCTAACCAACTTTCATAACAAATTTCATACCCTCCCCCATTACAACCGCATGACCATATAACAATATAAATTAATTAATTAAATCCCTGCACTCTTTCTCTATGTTAACTTGTAGTCCTTCAACTTTGCTGGTAATGTTTTCTTTCTTTCACCTCTTCTGACTTGGGCTGTATTTGTTGATTGTGGGTTGGGCCCTTGACTTGCTGTTGGTCCAACATCGTGCACAACATTACCTCCCCCTTTGAAATTCACCTTGTCCTCAAGGTGAAAGGCTGGAAAAGATTGTTTCAAGGTGGTTTCATCTTCCCAAGTAGCGTCCGTTGCAGGTAAATCTTTCCACTGTATTAAGTATTGTTGAACAGGAGTGGTGCCACGAAGGAGAGTGCGTTGATCTAAGATAGAGGCTGGATG
The DNA here is from genome assembly GCA_009363875.1 of Mikania micrantha. NCBI lineage: Eukaryota > Viridiplantae > Streptophyta > Magnoliopsida > Asterales > Asteraceae > Mikania > Mikania micrantha. The sequence goes on along the minus strand of CM018681.1, from coordinate 84,493,512 downwards.
TATGTTGAGGGTGGAAGAAGCGTCTACCAATTGAAGGGGAGTGATTTGGTGAGTCGGGTTGCCGGTGCACTTGCGTAGCATAGATATGTGGAAGACATTGTGAATCTTTGCTTCAGGTGGTAAATTAAGCTTATAAGCAACCAGGCCAATACGTTCCAGAACCTGATAAGGGCCAAAGAATCTGCGACTGAGCTTGTAATGGCGTTGAAGGCGGATTGAATGTTGCCGAAAGGGTTGTAGCTTAACGAAGACCCAATCACCGACAACCAGCTCAACATCACGGCGTTTAGAATCAGCATAGGCTTTCATTCGAGCTTGAGCCCGAAGTAGGTTGCTTTTGAGAGTGGATAGAACCGCATCACGATCCAGTAATTGAGATTCCACCAATAAGTTGGAAGTGGTGCCCCTTATATAACGGGTCACATTAGGGGGTTTCCTACCATAGACAACCTCAAACGGTGTCATCTGAGCAGCGGTTTGGAAGGAGGTATTATACCAATATTTAGCCCAAGGTAGGTACTTGAACCAATCTTTTGGACGGTCCATCACGTAGCATCGTAAATACATTTCCACACATTTGTTAAGGACTTCGGTTTGGCCATCAGATTGTGGGTGATACGCGGTGCTAAAAGATAAAGTGGTACCTTGCAATCGATGCAACTCCTTCCAAAAGCTAGCCATAAAACGAGGATCACGATCTGTGACAATGTCAAGTGGCACCCCGTGTAGGCGAACGAATTCTTGCACGAAGACAACAGCAACAGATAGGCTCGTGAAGGAAGAAGGAAGACCCACAAAATGGGCATATTTCGATAATCTGTCAACCATAACCAAAATTACAGAATAACCATGTGAAAGAGGTAGCCCAGTGATGAAATCCATTGCGATATGCTCAAAAATTAAGGAAGGAATTGGTAAGGGCTGTAACAAACCCGCGGGCAGCAATGAAGAAGATTTAACTTGTTGACAGATTTGGCATTGGGCAACAAATTTTTTTACATCTTTTCGCATGTTCTTCCAGAAGAAAGAAGAAGATAGGCGGTGAAAGGTGCGAGTGACACCTGAGTGTCCCCCTGTGGTAGAGGCATGAAATTCCATCAAAAGTTGTTGCTTTAACTCCGAATCCTCTGGTATCACAAGTCTACCGCGGAATAACAGTAGCCCATTGTGAATCTGATAGGTCGAATACTGTAATGGCTCATGTGTCACAGCTAAATACAATTGCTGGAGTGCCGGGTCTAGTTGAATTTTATGCCGAAGGATTTGAAGAAAGGATGAGTCCTGACTAGAGAAGGCCATCATGTGCGATGAAAACACGCGGGATAAGGCATCAGCAGCTGTGTTCAACTTTCCCGGCCGATATAAAATATCAAAATCGTAACCCAACAATTTTCCCAACCATTTATGTTGATCTGGAGTTTGAATAACCTGAGTTTGTAAATTCTTTAAGGATTGCTGGTCAGTTATGATCTGAAACTTTCTGCCCACAAGATATTGACGCCATTTGGCGACTGATTGGGTAATAGCGAACATTTCTCGTTGGTACGTCGACGCCTGTTGCATACGAGGACTTAATTTAATGCTGTAATAAGCAATTGGTTGGTTTTCCTGGGACAAAACGGCACCAATACCTGTCCCCGATGCGTCTGTTTCAACCGTGAAAGGTTTAGAGAAATCCGGTAACCGAAGAACCGGAGTGGAACTGAGAAGTTGTTTAAGTTTTTTGAATGCCTCCTCTTGTATAGAAGTCCATAAAAATTTGTCTTTCCTCAACAAGTCTGATAACGGACCAGCAACCGATGCATAATGATGGATAAAACGGCGATAATACCCCGATAATCCAAGGAAACTTCGTACATCCTTAACGGTCTTAGGGGTTGGCCAGTCCCTGATACATGCAATCTTGTCCGGATCCACTGCCACTCCATGGGCTGAAATCACGTGGCCCAAATATCCCACTGTGGTCTGTCCAAACAAAGACTTACTTAACTTAGCCACCAATTTGTTATTCAGCAGAGATTGAAAAACCAATCGAAGATGGGACAAATGCTCATCCCATGTGGGACTATAGATTAATATGTCGTCGAAAAAAACCAATACAAATTTCCGAAGAAATGGCCGAAAGATATCATTCATCAACCGTTGAAAGGTTGACGGGGCATTTGTAAGCCCAAAGGGCATCACTAAAAATTCGTAATGCCCATCATACGTGCGAAAAGCCGTTTTAGTGATAGCACCCTCTTGAAGACGGATTTGATGGTAACCAGATAATAAATCCAGTTTTGAAAAATATACGGCTCCATGTAGTTCATCAAATAACTCATCAATAGTAGGAATAGGAAACCGGTCCGGAATAGTAATGGCATTTAGAGCCCGATAATCGACACAAAAACGCCATGTTCCATCTTTCTTGCGAACCAGCAAAACCGGAGAAGAAAATGGGCTATAACTCGGCCGTATAATACCTTGGGCTAGCATGTCTTGAACTAGTCGTTCGACCTCTTGCTTTTGAAAATGTGGGTACCGGTAAGGGCGAACTGCCACGGGTGCAGAATCTGGAAGTAATGTGATTTCATGGTCCTGAATGCGGGTCGGTGGAAGACCCGAGGGTGGTTGAAAAACCAGTGCAAAGTCTGTTAATAGCTTCTGAATGTCTGGTGACTGAGTTGGTTTGGTGAGACTCTGAGGTGGTGATAAGGTGAGGTGAAAGTACTGAGCAATGGCAGCACTAGAAGCTAATTTTCTTAAGCCATGAAATTGAATGGGTTCAACCGTTGGAATTGATTCACCCTGCCAAACCACCCGGTTATCCCGTAAATTGAACTCAAAAGTAGCGGCAGCATAGTCAGTTAGAACTGGGCCCAAAGTGGATAACCAAGAAACTCCCAAAACCATGTCCCAGCCTTGAAGAGGCAAAACAAAGAAGTCAACAGTCACCTGAAATCCTTGAATTACTAAAACCACTTGTTTAGCTACACCGGAACACGGTAAGCGTTCACCACTACCCACTAAAACCGAAAATGGAGGAATAGCTTCGACCTCCAAGTTCAAAAACTTAGCAATTCTGGTCTGGACAAAGCAGTGAGTACTGCCCCCATCCAATAAAACCTGGACAGGCTGACCCTTCACCATACCCTTGAAACGCAGCGTAGAAGCCGAGCACCCCTGCTAACGCATTATAGGAAATGGCAGAGTGAGATTTTACCTCATCGAGTTGCAGAGTATCAGCTAAAACAGAATCTGAAGTGTCAATACCACCTGTCTCAGGTGCGTGTTCCGGTCCGGGGTCATCATCGAAAAATAACAGTTGTGGGGCCGATCGACATTTATGATCAGATGTGTACTTTTCATCGCATCTGAAGCAGAGACCCAATGCCTTCTTTTGAGTCAGCTCCGCCTGGGACAATCGCCGGAAACCCACCGTGTTTGGAAACTTAGGGTTAAGCTGAGAATTTGGGGAAACAGTGGAAGTATTAGTGGATGGCAATTTTGGAGTTGGCAAAATGGGCTTACCAGAGCCCAATGATAAACGGCCCAAACCACGTTCCATATTAATGCGATTCTCATGTAACTGAGATTTTTCCATGGCCTCCTCCAAAGTAGTGGGTTTATGAATCAAAACGGACTGTTTAATATCCAAACGAAGCCCCGAAATATAACAAGAAATCAGAAACTCCGGTGGAAGTGGAACAGTGGTGCGATTGGAAATTTCTTCAAAACGCTGCCGATTTTTTTCCACGGTAGACGTTTGTTGTAATTTAGCCAACAACCCTTCAGGTTGTTCCAAACTTTTCTCACGAAATCTGATCACGATCGCCTCAGTAAACGCCTTCCATGTTGGAATCTGAGAATGTCGATTAACCCAATCGTACCAATCGGCCGCCGCATCATCGAAATAAAACGACGAAATCAACAATCGTTCCTCCGGTGGAATTCTGTAGAAATCAAAGTAACGATTGGCTTGTGCAACCCATCGTTCCGGATGAGAACCAGAGAAACGAGGCAAATTAATTGGAGCTGGTTTGTGACGGCCAAATATTGACGCATCAGAAGACCCAAAAGGACCAGAGGATTTAGATTTACCAGAAAATTCTGCCTCCGTGAACTTCTGTTTAGCCAATAAACCCACTTGGACGCACAACTTATTGACCGCTTGTTTCGTATCTTCCAGAGAAGTGGCGAGAAGAGCCACATCGGTTTGCTGAGCCGCCGATGCCAATTGAGATGATAGATCACGATGACTCTCCTGTAAGGCTTTGATGTGCTCATCCAACACCTTGAACCTTGTACCATCAGCCATGAGCTAATGGTCAATGAAAGCACCAATGAAGTGAGATGAATGAAACACAATAATGGATAGAAGGATAATCGGTTGATTCAATAGAAAGGAGATAAGAGGATTACAGAAGATTGGATGAGAGAAGAAGATCTAACCAACTTTCATAACAAATTTCATACCCTCCCCCATTACAACCGCATGACCATATAACAATATAAATTAATTAGTTAAATCCCTGCACTCTTTCTCTATGTTAACTTGTAGTCCTTCAACTTTGCTGGTAATGTTTTCTTTCTTTCACCTCTTCTGACTTGGGCTGTATTTGTTGATTGTGGGTTGGGCCCTTGACTTGCTGTTGGTCCAACATCGTGCACAACAACATGAGATGCAATTAATTCTGAAAATGTTTTGGAAAAATGAATTATCATTTTAAAGGATGAAACTTATGCTAAACAAAAATATATATTAAAAGAAATTTACAAGTAGTTGTTTGATTCTTCAATCTAAATATTTCTAATAAGAAATAGATAGTAGTTGTTAAAACTTTTCTGGTAGTAATTTAGGGGGGAAAATGACATCCAAAAAGACTTGAATGCTGGCCTTCAAAATTAGAGTCTTAATCATTAAGCAGACATATATTACTATGGTAGCTAATGGGATTTAATAAATATTCTCTTCCTCATAGGCCTACTGTCTCTAGGTATGCTTAGAAACAGAGAAGCTTCTCAGAAAATATTGTGGACCAAGCATCATGGATTATTTTAAGATACTATTATAAATATCAACTGTGAAACAGTTTTTAATATTCTTTGATTATTCTTTTATTCATTTCAGTTTTAATTTATTCCTTTATCCAGTTGATGACTTTAAATACTTTTACAAATAATTTAGTCGAGGTTGTCAGTTTTGGCACATTTATTAGAAAACATTTGCAATGTTATGTTTACATTATATACATGATTATTTATGGAGCTGGACACTTGGAATACGGGACATTTGTGCTCAATGCTAAGTGCTAACATGATTAATTCGATTTTCCTATGTATATTTCTTCTAATGATGGGGAGCAAAGTCTTCTGAACCTATGAGCTGTGACTGTAGAAGTTGCTGTTGATATCTTTTTAATACACATATTCTTGGTTTCTTAATTCCACGTCCCTAAGCTTTTAACAACGAACATTATTTTTCATATAAATTACTTAATCTGTTGTTTCTTCTATTTCTTTTATGATAAGCATAACAAGCCATCTGTTAAGAGAGTTAGCAGTGCTCAAATTGGTATATAACCAGCTGATTGTAATTTTGACTTTCCATTCAGTTTCATTTAGGAAGAGGTCATATTGGTACATCAATGAAGACAAAGTTGTATCATTTGCTGGAGCACCGCGCTGCAGACTGGTAATTTGTGTGCTTTCTCCATTACTTCTTTGTCTAAGTCACTTCCTTTTTGTTTGAATTCAGACCACTTTTTAGGAAGGCCAAAAGCTTAATTGTTGGTCGATTATTCCAGACGCCTTTCGGTTTCTTGTGATTGAATACGGGTTCTTGTTATCCTTTTCGTTTCTTTCTTTGTTTGTCTTGACAATTAATACTTCTTGTGCAGCCGCTATTTTGTAATTCCTGTGTGGAAAGGCAGTGGTTACACAACGATGTTTATGCAAGGTTTGATTCTCTCTATCAACAATCCTGCAAACAACCCTATTCTACAAAATTAATGAAAATTATATTTCGCATGCTCTGAAACAGCTTTTTTTTTTTTTTGCTATCACAGCTCCTATGTTTAAAAAAGATGATGCTTTTCTCGTGTTTATAATGCTAAACATAGATCATTTTTCCATTCATCCATGAAACATTCTACAATTTTCCCAACTCATAGTTTTACTTTTAACAAATGTTTGACAATTATATTGATCAATAAAGGAGCTTCGTGTATCCATATTTTGTAACACTGACAATAAAAAATATTGCACTTTTATGTGATCCAATTTGGGGACATTCTGATTCTTATAGACAGAAGTCCATTTTTTTTTGTAAATAATGGACAAAAAAGTTTTGGTGGGTCAATTTAATCCAGTCCTGCACCTGCTTTGACTCGTTACCTAATCTTGTCCTGCATTTGGTTTGACCCATCACCTCTACTCAAACTTTAGTTATCAAACCCATGTAGGTGTAATCCTGCTTAATTTCTTCTCTTGGAAGTAATAAGTTACATTTACCATTATAATTCAGTACAGATGCCACACATACTATTCACTGGTCTTGAAGATTACAAAGCAAGAGGAACTCAAGCCGCCCCTTACTTCACTGTTTCCCATTACAAAGAATTTGCGGAAACCAAGGATTTGGTTCTCATTCGCGGGGATATTGTGTTTGTCAACAAGTTAACTGACTCAGAGGCAAAATGGCTTCTGGAAACTGCACAGTCCTTTTACTTGAATGACACAAGGTACAAACTCGTTGAACGATTCAACAAAAAAACAAGTGAATTTGATTTTAAAGATGTTTTACGAGCGTTGGACATGCCCGTTATGTAGTTGCTTCAATTGCGAAAACCGACATAGGAGCACAAATAAAAAAATATCATTGGTTTTGGTCATTTGGCTTTGTGTTTTGTAGCTTGTTTGCAGTTATTTAAACAGACATTAAGCATAAAAGTTGAATTTTTGATAATACAACTTTGATCCTTGTAATATAAGCTTCATGCAGAATCAACTTTCCGTATTTATGAATGACTTTATATTGGATTGTGTTTTGCTTTAAGTCTTTAACCGGGTCAGTTTGTGAATTCATTGAAAATTAACTAAAAAGAAAACGGGTCACATGGGTGGAAGAGGATAAATGTTTAAATAATCCTCTAAATAAACAGCAAAACATATTTATATATTTTTGATATGGTTTATCCCTTTTGCTTTATCTGCGTTTTAAGCAATCTATATATATATATATATATATATTTTAAACTAGGTTAAATCCCGTGTATTACACGGGTTGAACATTAAAATATTATACACTTTGTAAGAAACTTGTTTTATAAAAAAATATTTTTTCAGAAGACTTGATTTTTATAAAAGTTTTTTTTTTCTATATGTACACAAGTTTAAAATATTTCTTATTTTTTTAAATTTTAAATATTAGAAAAAAGTCATATTTTGTAAACTTTTGTTGAATTGTGTTACTTAATAAATTAATTATTTTGAATTCATCAAAAACTATTTTTTAACATGAAAAAGATATATAATAGTATGAGTCATTAGATTTTTAATTATTTAATATATATCGATTTATTATTTAATAAGTGAGAGAAATAATTGTAAATATAAAGAAGTGACATGTGTCACTAATGGTATAAGAATTTGACACATGGCATAGAAGTCTAGCATATGGACATGTGGCAAAAATTATGTTTGTTTATTAGTATAGAAAGATTAAAGCTTAAACCAACTAAAAATTTATAAACCTACATAGACATGTCAGAATAAACAAAGCTGTTTGACAATATTATTTCTTTTATTTTTATTTATATATTAAGTTAGCTAAGTTTAGACAGAGCATAACTTGTTTAATAAAACTATTTTAAGCTTGAAAAAAGAGCAAGAAAAAACTTATATTGAGTTATTCAAGTTTGAGTATGATATGATATGATCTCAACATGTTAAACTTAGTAATTAAGCAAATATTTATCAAGGTTGCGTTCAATGTGAAACTAGTTTTAAGTAGATATTAAATAATCATAACGACCGTATAATCACTCAATACACAACGCATGAAATATTATAAAGAAGAGTAAAGTCGGTTTATATATTAGATTTAAAGCAATTATAAGTGTAACCATAAATTCAATTCTAAACAGGTCGGTTAATTCATTTTCTAACACTTGTGTTTATAGAAAGTGTGTTTTAAGTCATTCTAACTTTTTTTTTTAAACGGTAAACTAAGCAACTGCTGGGTACTTCGTACGCGGCTTCCAATGGTTAAAGGATGTCCAAGCTGGCTACTAGTCTAGATAAACGGAGCCCGTAGCCCACCAGCCACCAATTACCGGGGAAAACCCGAACCAAGCACCCGCCCAAAGACACGACGGTGGAAGGCCGTAAAACCGGGTGAGATCAAAGATCGAACACAGGACCTGAGTCTTCTATCACTTCACCAATACCTCAATCTTACCACTAGAGCATGTTTAAACCATTATAATGTAAGGCCTTGTTTGTTTTTTATAAAAGGTTTGCGCAGCCTCTTTTGTCTGCGCCGCATAGACCATGTACGGACATTGACATCTGTAGACTGTTTGTTTTTTCGAAAACGTCTCGTTAAAAAACTCTGCGCAAGGTCTTTTTGATGCAAATGTGGACCAACCACTTCTAAGATGTTATAAGGTCTGCAAAGACTACATAACACCACCCACCACCGCCGCCCACCCCGCCGCCCACCGCTGCAGCTCACCCCCTCCGGCCACCACTGCCGGTCACTGCCATCACCTCCCACCGTACTCCACCACCAATTTATTTTAAGAGTCAACAGACGTTAAAAATCTTGCAGACTGCAGACATTTGGTCCATCTCTTCTCATACAGATGTCTGGTCCGCTAACTGTAAATATTTTACCTCTTGAAAAACAACGTCACCTTGAGTTACGAAAGAACATTTGTCTCAAATTCTCCATAATACTAAGATATTTGATTTTCAAAATAAGTTAAAAAGTTGTTCAAAAAAATCTAATCTAAATCTAAAATATTCACACCATTTTATGAACATTGAGCAGCCAATCCACTCAAAACATCTTCTTTATCATCACTTCATATAAATTCCTTTCCATCATACTGTGAGACACAATCAATCTCCATTCTCCACTTTCTCCGTCGAATTACAGACTCTTCACACAAATCAGTGGTGCTGATCACTAGTTATCATTATCAGCAATGGCGGACGCTTCTATTGACACAAAATACATTGAAAAGCTTTATGTTTATGGAGAACGAGTCAGCGAAGCCAAAGACAAGTCTCAGGTTTGTAATAATTTTCAAATTTAGGGTTTTTTGTAATGATATTGTGAAATTAGGGTTTTATAGAAATATGTTTTGACTGTGTTGTTGGTTTTGATTGCTGTTTGTGTGTAGAATGTGGGGGATTACAAAAGTATCATCGAGGCTGCAAGAAGTTCAAGTGTTAAGGCGAGGCAATTAGCGGCTCAATTGATTCCTAGGTTTTTTAAGTTTTTTCCCGGGTTATCAGGATCTGCAGTTGATGCCCATCTGGATTTATGTGAAGCAGAAGAACTCGGGGTTAGTATTTTCAGTTTGAAAAATTAAATTAAGGGCTCTTATTTTGAGAATTAGTTTGTTAGTTGTTTGCTGTATAGTAAGAGGTGGCATTGGCATATTGTTTGCTGTATAACAATGAACACGTTAGGTTTTTTTTTTAAACGGCCGGAAATATTATAAAATAACTAGCGAGTAGCTTGGATAGATACAAGCACAGAGAGTTAAAAATCAAACATATCCATCTTCTCTAAGCCAAGTTAAGCAATTCCCCCTATTTTTTTAACCATATGAACGAAGACATCTTAATATCATCTAGACATCCACCAATGCATTTGCTCCCCGATAGTAATTATCAAAAGATTTTTTGTTTCTTTCCTTCCAAATGGTCCAGAATGTGGCAAGAATGATTGTGTGGAACTAAGACACTTGTACCTCCTTTTGATTGACGCCAAGAGTTCGGTAGGTGAAGCATATCTTTGACATATGAGGGGATTGGAAACGGGGATTGGACACTTGTACCTCCTTTTGATTGACGCCAATAATTAGCAGGTGATTTGCGTTTTTGGCTGTCTCGTTACATTATAGGCATTGGTGATCGATCAGGACCTCTCTTTTGATTAGTTCTAACTTTGTTGGGAGTCTATCTAGGAGGGCTCGCCAACCAAAAAATTAGACTTTTAATGGAACCCATCTGCACCAATTATAAGGAGTATTTTTGGGGCAGAAACATCTTTTCTTTGACTTTTCTTCTAAACCATTTGACTGAGAATGAACCGGAAGGGCCTCTCATCATGAGCCATTTATCTTTTTCTATTGTTGGGACCCAATGAGAGACCATTTGTAAGCAGTTTGCAACAATTGCAGCAAGAAGGGATGGGAGTTTCAATTTCCAGCTCCAATTTATTGTACCTGCATTGGGAAATTTGCTTGCCAGAGTGCAATTCTTGATGCGCTCTAATTTGAAGAGGTCTGGGAACAGGTCCTTCATTACTCCATGAATTGACCACTTGCCAATCCAAAACAAGGTTTGTCCTCCTTTACCCGAAAGGCATTCTAGCAGGTGTGCATCTTTGATACCTAAGCCCGACAAATCTGCATAGTTTTTTGTATGTTTTTCCAAGTACTGTTGCTTTTCTTTAATGGAATTGTTTTCCATTTTCTCTTAGATTGTGATAGAGATTAGAGTTATATTAATATGTTAATCATATTTAGTAGTATGGTGTATTCTAGTAAGGGTAGTTTAGTAATATTAATATCAAGTGTGTGTGTTAGTGGGTTATAAATAGAGGTGAGGAGGTTGAGTGAAGGTAGGAAGAGATTTGGTTAAAGGTATTGGCTCCTGCTTATGGCAGAGAGAAGGGTTTAACCCTGGGCTGTTGATTCCATTTTTGATGTAATTTGGATCTTCAGTAATATCATAGTTTTCATTCTTCCATTGTCTGTTGATTTCATTACTTAATTTCTGTGTTTGTGTCAATTGGGTTGTTCAAATCTTCATCAGATTGATATATTGATGATATGATTTTGATCCACAGGCTCCCCAGTTGGTCTTTGAATCGCCGACTCCGTTTTGCTAATAACGCTATATTTGTGGCTTGAATTCTTCCAATACCCAAACCTCCTAGATCTTTTTCCATTGGAAGTTTGTTCCATGTGACCCATGAGATTTTTTAGTTTGAGTCATTTGCTCCCCATAAGAATTTTCTCCTCTTGGCTTCTAGTTTATCAATAACTTGCAATGGGGCCCTATACAAAGACCGGAAATATAAAGGTAATTCTGCCACCCACGGAATGTTTTTGCCTTCCAATAGGATAGTTTTGAGACAAACTTTTTGAAGATTGGGTCCCAATTTTTTACCAAATTCATGTTTGTGCCAACCGGTAGGCTGAGGAAGCCAGGAAGGTAAATGTAAAAGAGTTTGATTTGCATTTTAGTCTTACGACCATTTGTGAAAGCCCCAATGGCCAATGGACAAGCACCTATCCCAAGCAATGCACTCTTATGAACACGTTAGTACCATGGAGAAATTAAAAAAAAATGTATAAACATAATCTTTGAATTTGATAAATCAAACAAACAAACTTACCTAGCATATTCCCATTCTTCAATAGGGTCTTGGGGGGGGGGGATGATGGAGACATACCTTACCCTTATTCCAGTTGAGATAAAGAGGCTACTCTGAAGGAGTCCCAAACTCAAAGTTATCGTTTGAAGTTAATCACCCCAACGCTTTTAACGTTATTTTCACAAAATAAGTAAAATAACGTTAAAATTAGGGCAATTTTATTTTTGCCTTTTGTGGGCCAACACATATATACATTATATGCGTGCACTGCAAATTGGGCTCTTGAATTTGATAAATCACGTGACTGAAAACTAAAATGGATAGAGATGATCTAGTACAAAACTTTGCATTAGTAATTTAGTACAAGAGATAACTATAATTTGAAAGATGTAAGGAACAATTATTCATTACTAGTAGAGTAATACAGAACACTATACCATTGCTGAGTAGCATAATCAAGTTGGGTATTAGCATATACATGCATTTTTGAGCATATTTATTGGTGCTCACAACCAGTCTCCACGTTATTGTATATGAATCTATGACTATCTAGGTTTCAAGGATGAGTTAATTGACTGATTAAATGAAGCTAAGTTAATCTCGTTTGGTTAGAAAGGAATCAAGGTCGACTTTTGAAAATGGGACTTTCATAGATGCAGCTAACTAGTGCTGATATACTTGGTCTATGGCTAATACAAAACATATCGAGTTATTTAGCATTTTATCCAATCTAATTGTACTCACCTGAAAAATGCCCCATTCTCACAGATGCTAAACTTCTCATTCTCATCTTGAAGTTTTAACAGTAATGCATACACATTATTAAGGTAAACCCATTATCTTGTAAACTAGACAGTAGACATGTTTTCTGAATGTTGCTCATTAATAAGGAGGATATTCTTACTGAGTTAGAATCATGAATTACGATAAGCTTGATATGCTCTCAAGGTCATGATTAGTTATGATATACATTAATAACTTCTAGCACCTGTACACCAGAAGTATGTTGCACAAGGATTCAAATTTGTTTATTGGATGAAGCAACATTTTGATGTTATCTCTGTGTTTAATTTTATAGTTTTGTTTACCTTTTCTTACAGTGGATTCCATAGGGATTAGTTTTAGCTGAAGGCCTTACTTCTTTTTTCTTTTTTTGGTTGCTCATTTTGCTAAAGATCCGGGTGCAAGCGATTCGTGGTCTTCCTCTTTTTTGTAAGGACACACCAGAGCATATTTCCAAGATCGTTGACATTCTTGCACAACTTCTTATAGCTGGTAAATTAATATTTAGGTTTTTGTATTGTTGGACTGCTTTATACAATTATTTATATAACCTTAAATACTTTAATATTTCCAGAAGAAAACGTGGAGCGTGATGCTGTGCATAAAGCTCTTCTGTCCTTGTTAAGGCAAGATGTGAAAGGTACATCAATAATGCTCTTCTTATATTGAAATATGATTTATGCAATTTCAAATATCCGACCTCAGCAAAATGCCATACACCCAGTTAATAATTGTCACTGTAACTAAATAATATATGCTTGCTGCATTTTTGACAGCATTATTTAAGCACATTGAGAGCGTTGATGAATCATTTACAGAAAGATGATTTGTACAATTTCTAATACCCAACCTCAGCAAAATGTCACCTAGTTAAAAACTGTCACTGTAACTAAATAATATATGCTTGCAGCATCCTTGACAGCTTTATTTGAGCACATTGAGAGCGTTGATGAACCAACAGAATTATGATTTGCACAATTTCGAATGCCTGACGTCATACGCCTAGTTCATAGTTGTCACTGTAACTAAATAATATATGCTTGCAGCATCATTGACAGCATTATTTAAGCACATTGAGAGCGTTGATGAACCAGTTACAGATGATAATCTTCGTGAGAGGACCCTTATCTTTATCAGGGACAAAGTGAGAAAACTGATTTCCCCTCTGTTCCAATGATTGTGGTTTTTATTTTCATATGAAAATGTCCTCTAATTAAATATTACAGGTGTTCCCTCTAAAATCTGAGCTCTTGAAGCCACAAGAGCAAATGGAAAGGCATATAACTGATTTGATTAAAAAGGTATGCTTCTAATGTGATCCTTCAGTAGAAATTTTTAGTCACCTGCATTTCTCTTTTTATATTCACGTAGCTTCCGTTTCCTATATAAAGGCTTGCTTTAAATTGCACACAATTCAAATTAATCTGGTTACTGTACTAATATACTTTGATTGAATTATATTGCAGAGTTTACAAGATGTTACTGGAGCAGAGTTCAAGATGTTTATGGATTTTTTGAAAAGTTTGAGCATATTTGGAGACAAAGCTATTGCTGAGCGTGTGCAAGAGCTTGTTGAAATTATTGAAGGCCAAGCTGATCTTGATGCACAATTCAGTGTGAGTTTATTTTGCTTATTCTATTGCAACTTATTGAATATGTAGTTTATACTATGCTTTAACCTGTTGAATATGCATTCTTTGCTGATTATGACCATCATATTGCAGGTTTCAGATGGGGACCATGTTGATAGATTGATATCATGTTTATATATGGCGCTCCCATTTTTTGCTGTATGTTCATTTTGGTATTTAAATAATTTCTTTTTTAGTTCTAGGCTTCTAGCAGATTCTCTTCTGAATTGAATCCCTATACTATGTGCAGAGGGGTGCTTCAAGTAGCAAGTTCCTCAATTATTTAAACAAGCACATTCTCCCTGTTTTTGATAAGGTTTAACCCTTTGAACTTTGTTTTTTATGTTAATATATAATTTTGTGATCATTTATTCTATATCCCCTAATATTAAACCATGGTTTCATTCTTAATTATTAATTTTATTTGCAGCTTCCTGAAGAACGGAAAGTAGACTTGCTCAAGAACCTTGCAGAGAGTTCACCATATGCAGCACCTCAAGACTCAAGGCAGATCCTGCCTTCTGTTGTTCAGCTCTTAAAAGTACACAAATCAGAAGATTTTTTTGAATTAATTTTTTTATGCTTTTACTTGAATGCCGGTGTTAATTTTTGCTATTTGACTTTCTTCATGTGTGACTCTTAAGTCTAATTTATTATTATTATTTTTAATTTGTATTATTTACTTCTCAGAAGTACATGCCTCGAAGAAAAACAGGAGAAGAGATGAACTTCACATATGTTGAGTGTATGTTATACACGTTCCACCATTTAGCTAGCAAGGTGAGTAATGCTTTATGAAATTGTATCTTGGCATTTTCACAGAATTTCTATTTCTACAGTCTGAATTGACTCTCGTGATGAAACAGGCTCCAAATGCTACTAATGGTTTATGCGGTTATAAAATAGTGACTGGCCAACCATCAGACAGGCTTGGTGAAGACTTCACTGAACTCTACAAAGATTTCACAGAAAGGTATATTGTCTTTAGTGGTCTTCAAACATCAAAAGTACCTTTCTGTAGTAGTAAAAGAAAATTGTCTTTAAACTCATGGGTATTCAGGTTAAGCTGTGTTGAAGACCTCACAAAAGCTACAATGAAGAAATTAACACAGGGATTGGGTCTGCAAAATAAGACAACGGGTAATGCTATATCAGACGAAGAAAAGGCTAAAATTGTGAGTTCATAATCTGATCCAATGTAGCTCTACTCTCTTTTTTTATCTGGCTGTATTTCAGTATGATAACTTTTAACATGCAGAAAATCCAAAAGCAGAATGCCACAACAGGGTTGCGCACCTGCAATAACATTTTGGCAATGACACAGGTATAGGAATTTTCACAGTATACTTTTCTTCTAAATTCTAATGTGTGTATGATTGTATGCTTAATCATTTTTTTTTGTAGTAAGGTATGCTAAGGTCCCCCTATGTTATTGTAAAACAAGTTTTGGTTACTATACTAGGAAAATTATTTACTTTGCCAAAAAACATGATTTTAAGCAAGTGAAAAGCTGAAGTTGAAGAGAAATAAAAGCTCTTGAGAAAAACCAATGTATGGGAATACTCTAGATTACTAGGCGGAAAGCAGACAATTGTATTTAAGTGGGTATTTTCAGTTAAATACAATGCTGATGTAAGTCGGTTAAAAGACTGACTTGTCTTTAAAGAGTTTACACAAATTTGGATGTTACTTTTTGCAAGGATGTAACGCCCCATTTGCGGTGCACACATATAATGTATATATGTGTGGGCCCTCAAGGGGCCAAAGTAAAATTGCACTAATTTTTAACGCTATTTTACTTATTTTGTGAAAATAACGTTAAAAATGTTGGGATGATCAACTTCAAACGATAACTTTGAGCCGAGGACTCCTTCGGAACAGCCTCTCTATCCCAACTGGGATAGGGGTAAGGTTTGTGTCTATCCTTCCCTCCCTCCCAGACCCTAATGAAAAGTGGGAATATACTGGGTAAGTTTGTTTTTTTTTTTTGCAAGGATGTTGCAATCAGCAACAACAAATTTGGATGGAGTATGGACCATAAAGAATGCATTCCTAAACAGAGATCTAAAATAGGTGTATGTAAATGTATCACTGGATCGTCGTTGTCAAAAGCCCTCGGTCGCTCACCTAGGCGCAAAAAGAAAACCATAAACGAGTCTAAAACAACCATAAAAAGGTTTTTATATTTTAAAAACTCTATTTAACTAGATTATTAATTGTTTTATAGTTAGACTTTATATATTTTTAAAAATACTTAAGCCTAAAACATGTCAAACCTTTAAAATGGTAACTTAATACTATGCACTTAGTTCAAAAAAGCCCTCGCTTTTTTTTTCGTCTTGCGCCTAGGCTCCGGGCACAACTTATGTGCCTTGGGTGCACCTTGTGCTTATGACAACTATGCACTGGATGAAACATTTGGGAAAGTGTGTCCACTAAAGAAACCTACTATGGGCTTATATAGTCACCAAGGTTATGGTTTGAGAGAGTACTTGTAGTAAAGCAGTCTGGATTATCACTATGACCTATGCCAGATTTATTTATCATTCTCATTAAGAGCAACTCATCAGGGAAGAAGGGCATGATGTAATTGTGGGTGCTATAAATTTAAGATGTGAGGTGATGATAAGGAGATACCACTCACCTGATGCTTGAAAGTTTTAGTTGGTGTTTTGAGGTGAAATACCTTGGGAACAAATACTTTCTTAAAATGGAAGTAGCTTGATCCTGCAAGGGAAATTTTCATAGAATAAAGTTCCATGCTCCAGCTATTAGTCTAGCCTGGATATATATGATAGGCTGTGTACTCAGTTTATTAATCAGAATAATAAAATCTCTTCTCTGTTCTGATTTCTATTTATAATGTATTTGAGAAAGATACAATATCTCATGTGTTTATTTTCTTAATTCAGCCGTTGCATGCAAAATCCCCTTCATTTATTGGAGACAAAAGAATTAACCTATCCTGGAATGAAGCAGTTAAAACTGTAGCTCCAGCAAACTCAACCGGGTATGCTCATTAAACTCTCTGATCTGAGCATTACATCTTCTGCTGTTTTTTTTTCATGTATGGAAATGAAAAACTCTTAGTTTGCATGATATATTAAAATGCTTAATTAAAAGTGGCAATTGCACCCTATTTATCTCTGTGGGTCAAATTGGTAAAATCAGAAAGTTTAGTTTAAAAGGAAATGGGTCATATAGGTCAAACTGATCGAAATTCACCCAACTTATGTTATTAGTGCTTACAATTGTCTATTGATTTATTGAAAAAAGTTCAGTGTTATTGTAATAATATATTTTTTATATTCATACAATCGTACATGACACAAATTTCTTATTTAAAAGTGAGACTTGGAGTGTATCTGGTTAACCTAACCCGGATTTGACATTTTGACTTGTACCTGTCTGTAATTAAGATTGCAATCATACAAGACAATTGCAATCATACTAGACTCTGAGAGGAAATAAGCTGGCTGCCAGACCGATCAGACAGGATTGGGTAAGGAGCATAAGACATATATTAGTTACTTTAATATATACATAAGCTTCTAACTTTAGTACTTTACTGTGTGTTTTTATTATGCATAAGTAAAGTTTGGCAATCATCCTAGGGCCTTGAACAATATGAACGCCTTTAGTGATGATCCATTACTCTGCCATCATCCTAGAGCCTAGAACAATGTGATATCTCACACCCGGTAAATCCTTAACCCTCCCAGACGGGTTCCAGGTTCGAGAATGCAAACAAACTGTCAAAATCGAATTGTATATGTTTCAAACCGCACGAGCTGCTTTGGTTTGGGTGGTTTAACAGTTTTTGAACTAATAGACAATGTTTTGAAAATTGAAATACACAGTTGGACTAGGAACTGAAATTGGAGTGGTTCAACTTGGACCCAAAATGGTAGGTATCTAATCAGAGTTGGTTCAGCAGAAGCAATCAAACACACACACAATCAATAGAAAAGAGAAATAGACACAAGATTTATAGTGGTTCGGTCAAGGTGACCTACACCCACTATGCAATTAGGGTTTATCTTTATTAGGTGTGCAATAATGCAATTACATCTTAGGGATATTTATAATACCAAGATTAGGGTTAATGAATTAGGAAACTAAATAATCAGCCATAAATAAAAACAACACAGTCCTAGGGCCGGCTGCTACAAATCTAACATCCCCTAGGGCCCGCTGCTTCTAATCTCTGCTGATGTACCGGCTGTGAACAAAAGCCCAAAGCCTTCATAATCCAACAAAAACCAGTTGTAATTATGCTGTAGCCTTGTGCCTACTGTGTGTAATGTTCTGAGCTTGAAAGTGATTGGACTGGTTAAATTGCTTTAGTTATTCATTGATGATCAACAGTGAAATACATGTTCCTAAATGCTCTTTCTACAACATGTTATCCTTGTGCTTTTCCTCATTTTTATTATATCATACGTACTAGAATTTTATGCTTTACTTTCCTCCTAATTATGTAAGCATAGGCACAATTAGAGGTGGTATGATGGGCAGAATGAGTAACAGATGACTGTTTGTTACTGATACGAATGAGCTTTTAGTGGGTATTGATAAGAATAAACCAAAGATGTTACAAGTTTATTCTAGAAGGACTAAAGTGGTTAATTCTGAGAAATAGCTAGTTATGTGGGTTTTATTGTGGGTATTAATAGTGGAGAAGAAGGGGGTGTAAGTCAGTGAAGATTTTGTAAGATTTGTTTTGGCTCTTGCGTAAAGCAGAGAGAGAGGGTCTAACCCTGGTTTTGTCTTTTGATTTCATGTCTTGTAATTCATATGATTCTAGTAATGAAAACCCTCTTATTTGACTCCATTTTTGGTGATTACTCTGTTTAATTGCATCGTTGTTTTGGTAATTGTTTGATTCCCCATCATTGGTCCGACCTGCAACGACCTGCCTCTCCTTCTTTTTCCATGGAGACTCGAACGAATACTCGATTAGATGCACAGGAGCTTCAGATCAAACAAGTTCAAAGTGATATCGTTGAAATCAAGAGCACTTTGAAGGTGCTCGAGGAGGATCGTCTCGAATCTGGGGAATTTCGCAAGGTTGTGTTAGCATGGATGAAGCATCAGGAGCGACAACATGTTGATGGTTCGTCGGGATCAGGTAATTCCAGTAATCTCTTCGCGAATTTGGGTCCGCCATTTGGTTCTTCCGATTCTTCTTCTGGTGTTCCATGGGCGGTGAAGAAGATTAAACTTCCCGAATTCAGTGGGTTCGATCCACAAGGTTGGATCCAGAAGGCGACTCTGTATTTTGAAATCAACAATACTCCTGAGGATCTACGAATCCGTTTGGCACAATTAAGTATGGTGGGTGTTGCGCAACACTGGTTCACGGTTATACGACAGCTACGTGATTCAATTTCTTGGGCCAAATTCCAATTAGAATTGCTGCAACGTTTCAGTGGCTTGGAGATTCATAATCCCTACGAGCAATTAGCAACGATTCAACAAGGTGATTCCATTTTCGATTATTTGGATGATTTCGAGTATCTTTTGTCGCTTGTTCCCAGTTTATCCGAATCTCAAGCCCTAGGATATTTTATTGCTGGGTTAAAAGATGATGTAAAAAAATGGGTGCGTCTACATCGGCCAACATCTCGCTTGGATGCGATGTATTTAGCTAAGGATGTGGAACACATGCTCCGGCCAGTTTCTTTTTCCGGTAATGTCTCCCACTCTCGGTTTCGCTATCTGAATCAAACTGGGCCATTTGCACCAGATGGGCCTCCTTTATTGAGTCCAACAGATTCCAAACAGGCCCAATCCAATCGTACTTCTGATAAACCTTTCTCTTTTCGCTAGGATACTTTTAGATCCCCTACTCCTTTTAAACAGGTATCTTCCTCTTTTTCCAGTAATTCTTCTAATGTTCCTCGTGATAGGGGTGTGCGCTCATTATCGCGTACCGAATGGGAGGACCGACGTAAAAAAGTCTCTGTTACCGATGTGGTCAACAATATGGCCCTGCGCATAAATGCCCTGAAGGGAAACTTCGTATTTTATTATTGGGGGATGATGAGGAAGACTCGGGTGAAGGGGAACGTCAATTATTGGAACTGGAGACACCCTTGTCAACCCCTAATCCTTCCCTTACAGGACTTTGTTTGGCTTTAGAATTTGATGGGTTGCTGGCTGAAACAGGGGGAGTTAAAACCTTACGATTTGAGGGAACTCTTTATGACATCCCTATTGCCATTATGGTGGACAGTGGAGCAACTCACAACTTCATTTCTAGTCGTTTGGTTTCAGCTTTGGGTCTTCCTATTCTCACTTTTGCTGGTATAGCCATTAAATTGGGTGATGGTCATTCCGTTTTTGTTTCTAACCGTTGTGTTCATATTCCAATCCAGCTGGGTTTGAGTCTTTTTTCTATTGACGCTTTAGTCTTTGATACGGGGTCTCTTGATCTTATTCTGGGAATGGCTTGGTTGCATTCTTTGGGTGAAGTTGTTCATGATTGGCAACACTCTTGGATGAAATTCAATCACAAAGGTAAATCCATTATGTTGCAAGGTCTTTCCAGCCCTCACACATTGGGGTCAGCTTTGAACCAATGGTTACTTCTTGATGAGCTGCCTATGTCTTCTTATTCCATTCTAGTTCCTCCTTTATCTTCCACTTTTCTGACATTATCTGCTGACCATCAGCCTGCTCTTACCCTCTTATTATATGAATTTGAGTCCATTTTTTTGGGACCTACAGGACTACCCCCTCCTCGATCTCATGACCATTCTATTGTGTTAACTTCTAATAATCCCATTTGTGTGCGTCCCTATCGATATCCTCATATTCAGAAGTCTGAAATCGGACGCCAGGTAAAGGAACTTCTGTCTTTGGGATTGATTCAACACAGTAAAAGTGCCTATTCTAGTCCTGTCATTCTAGTTCGGAAAAAAGACAATTCTTGGAGCATGTGTGTTGACTATAGAGCTCTCAACAAGGCCACGGTGCCCAACAAGTTTCCCATTCCAGTGGTGGATCAGTTATTGGATGAACTTCATGGTGCACGTTTTTTTTCTAAATTAGACTTGAAGTCTGGGATATAATCAGATTCGCATGTGTGTCCTGATAGTATTGATAAAACAACTTTTAGAACTCATGAGGGCCATTACGAATATCTTGTAATGCCTTTTGGGTTAATGAACGCTCCGGCTACATTTCAAGCGGTGATGAATGATGTTTTTAGACCCCTATTACGACGCAAGGTAGTTATTTTTTTTGATGATATCCTTATCTACAGTTCCTCTTGGGATGATCATTTGGATGACCTACGATTGGTCTTTTCTCTTTTACTGGAACACAAATTTTTGGTGAACCAGTCCAAGTGTTCTTTTGGCCAATCTTCTATTGAGTATTTGGGTCATATTATTGATGCTCAGGGCGTTCCTATGGATCCAAAGAAAATCGATGCTGTTCTCGCTTGGCCTATTCCCACCACCTTGAAAGGTTTACGGGGATTCTTGGGCTTAACTGGATATTATCGAAAGTTTATTCAGAATTATGGTAGTATTGCCCGTCCTTTGACTGATCTTACCAAAAAAGATTCTTTTAAATGGCACCCTGGCTCTCAAATCGCTTTTGACCAGCTTAAACAAGCTTTGGTCACAGCCCCGGTTTTAGTTCTCCCTGATTTTTCACAGCCTTTTATGATTGAATGTGATGCTTCTGGTCGTGGTATTGGGGCTGTTTTAATGCAAAATCACAAACCTGTTGCTTATTTCAGCAAGGCCTTAAGTGATAGGAATCTCTCCAAATCAGCTTATGAGCGGGAGATGATGGCTCTTGTATTGGCTGTTCAACATTGGCGTTCTTATTTGTTGGGTACTTGTTTCATAGTTTATACCGACCAGAAGAGCTTAAAATACTTATTGCAGCAGCGAGTAACATCTCCTGATCAACAAAATTGGGTCGCAAAACTCTTGGGGTATAATTTTGAGATTCACTACAAACCTGGTAGGGAGAATAGAGCTGCAGATGCGTTATCACGAAGAGCTGATATGGGAGAACTACATCAAGCTCTTTCTTCACCAGTATGGTTACAAGGGGCCAGCTTGGTGGATGAAGCACAATCTGATAAGGATTTACAAAAGTTAAAGCAAAAGTATCTCTTGAATCCAGAAAAATACCCAGGGTACTCAATTAAACAGGGGGTCCTTCATTATCGAAATCGTTTGGTCATTCCTAGTCATTCCTCTTTCATTCCTGTCCTTTTAACAGAATTTCATACATCCCCATCTGGTGGTCATTCTGGATTTTATAGGACCTATCGACGTCTTGCAGCAAATCTCTATTGGTCTGGCATGACTGGGAGGGTGAAGCAATTTGTCCGGGAATGTGATATTTGCCAAAGGTGCAAGTCCAGTTCCACAGCTCCAAGCGGGTTGCTCCAACCTTTGTCAATTCCTGAAGCGATTTGGGAAAATCTTTCTATGGATTTCATTGTGGGTTTACCTCATAGTCACATGGATCGCGGTACGCGATTCGTGCTTTTCTAAAATTCGGTACGAGAGGGGGTAGCTTCATTCGGAACGCCAATTCGGTACGTGGTACGGTGTACCATATGATTTGATACACCGTATCATTTTATAACATAAAATTCATATAAGAAATTTAGTTTCATAATCATATGTTTTTTTATTGAAGTAATTTGAATCAGCTAGTATGGGAATGTGATAATCAAATACATACTCCTTGTACTATTTATAATATAAAAAAGTATAGGGAACAGACAAAAAAGTCGAAATGTGAAATCGGGAAGTTTGAATGCATTTCAATTGAACACTCGTCTAGTCGTCTGCAATTGGGAAAGGGCACGACTCGCCGCTCGTCTAAAATCAGGAAAGGGAACGTCAGAAATTCGGAAAACAGAGAGTCGGAATGGAGTCCAACAGTCGCGACCGCCTACCTGGAATCTTCAATCGGCGCCGTTCTGGTCCAAATTCGACGAATTCTAGGGTTGGGAACGCGATTTTGGGAGGTTTGGTACGTGAGTCAGAGGCCAATTTGACGAATTTATGTTGAATCGGGAACGACCCTTCTTCACGTACCGGATCGCGCACCGCAAGCGATTGGGACGATTCTGTACCGCGAATCGGTACGCGCGATTCAGATCGCGGTACACGCCCAGATGCACGTTTCCTGTAACTATGGTTTACCTACTTCGAAGGGCTACAATGTCATTTTAGTGGTCGTCGACCGCTTATCCAAGTATGCACATTTTTTATTGTTAAAACATCCTTACACCGCTAAGTCAGTGGCAGAAGTATCTATACGTGATGTCATTCACCATCATGGCGTGCCTAAATCTATTGTAAGTGACCGTGATCCTTTATTTTTGAGCAAGTTTTGGAAGAAAATTTTTAGTTCTATGGGTACACAGTTACATATGAGTTCGGCATATCACCCTGAACCTGATGGTCAAACTGAAGTCATTAATCGGTGTATAGAGGCCTACCTTCGTTGTTTTGCAATTGATCAGCCACGCAATTGGGTTCACTGGATTCCTTGGGCGGAATTCTGGTATAATTCTACTTTCCATGTTTCGACAGGTACTACTCCTTTCGAAGCTGTTTATGGTCGTCGTCCCCATACTGTTTTACAATTTATTCCTGGTGAAATTCGAGTTGAATCTGTCGCCAGCGCATTGCAGGATAGAGATGAGGCATTGAAACAGTTAAAAGTGCATTTATCTACAGCTCAAAGTTCCATGAAGCTACAAGCTGACAAGAAGAGACGCGATATACAATTGGCAATTGGTGATTGGGTGTATGTGAAGCTGAAACCCTATAGGCAGCTCTCGGTTGTTAAACGCATCCATCAAAAACTTGCAGCTAAATTTTTTGGTCCTTTTCAAGTTATCTAACGTATTGGGGAGGTCGCTTATAAAGTGCAATTGCCACCTACATCAAAAATTCATCCAGTTTTTCATATTTCCTTACTCAAAAAGGCTGTCCGGGCTCCTACTGAACCTCATTTTCCTCCTGAGTTATCCTTAGACACTGCTGCTCCTCTTATTCCTATGGCTATTTTAGCAAAACGCAGGCACAAATCGGGGTCTGATTTTATTGAACAATGGCTGATCCAGTGGCATAATCAAGAAAAGGAAGATGCTACATGGGTGGATAAAGATTGGCTTCAAGGCCAATTCCCTAATGCAAGTCTTGAGGACAAGGCTTTTTTTGAAGGGGGCGGCAATGATACGAATGAGCTTTTAGTGGGTATTGATAAGAATAAACCAAAGATGTTACAAGTTTATTCTAGAAGGACTAAAGTGGTTAATTCTGAGAAATAGCTAGTTATGTGGGTTTTATTGTGGGTATTAATAGTGGAGAAGAAGGGGGTGTAAGTCAGTGATGATTTTGTAAGATTTGTTTTGGCTCTTGCGTAAAGCAGAGAGAGGGTCTGACCCTGGTTTTGTCTTTTGATTTCATGTCTTGTAATTCATATGATTCCAGTAATGAAAACCCTCTTATTTGACTCCATTTTTGGTGATTACTCTGTTTAACTGCATCGTTGTTTTGGTAATTGTTTGATTCCCCATCAGTTACCCATCATATGGGCTGCGTTGGATTGACCGGAAACACTTTTTTGTCTAGTTTTACTATAATCAACTAAGGAGCTTTTTGGTAGCCTCTTATTAGTTAAACCTTAAGTTTGAATGGTTAAGAGTTTACCTTTTAATGTTACCTCTTAACTATATTAAATATAATTGCAAATTTATTTACAAAAATAATCTAATTTGCAAAGCGATTAAGGAGCTTGTATGCATTGAAAACCACTTTGAACCCCTTTAAATCCAGTAGTTTTTTATTTAATTTATTTTACCCATTAGAGAACATAATTGGGTCAAAATTTTGATCTGTGAACACAATACTACCTAAGATTTCCATGCTCCCAGATTTTCGTAGAACATCATTCAAACCAGCCTCGTTTCTTTGACAAAATTCAACTTTTTTTTTTTTTGATTTCTCAGAGGGAAACGACCTGCCAATGCTCTTAATGGTTCCAGCAACCAATCAAACAAAAGGGGCCGTGGAGGCAGCAATCAGCTTGCTGACAGGGCTTTTGAAGGACTATCATATGGTGGGAGAGGTGGTTCAAGGGGAAGAGGTCAAGGTAGGGGATGGGGTAAGCGGGGTCAGGGTCGGGGAAGAGGCTATTATCGTTAAATTTTAACTTTCAAACCTTGGATAGCATCATTGGTGGGCCGGTATGCAATGAAAGTTTAATAGAGAACTTTGAGCTTAAAAACCGTAGCTAATCTAGATTTAAACTTTTGAACTTGACGCTGGTTGTTTTTATTCTTGAGTTCTAAGATTTTGGTTTTTTGTTGTAATTACGCACCATCATGACAGTTATTGGATCAATAGTTAGAGCCTGGACGTTTAACTTGTACGGTTTTAGGCCTGTTTTTCAGAACCGGTTTTTGTAGTCTTCAAATAGATAAATATGAACATGTAAAACTTTCTATAATTACATACAAACTTGAAACTACAATGATCTGTTTTAGAAGAATACACATTAAATCTGTTTTAAAACTAATTTTGATCCATTTTCCTCATGGGAATTTCCAGTTGAGTAGGCCTACCAACTTCCAAATGCTCAGGTACCTCGGTCGGACTCACCAGTTCCCATATTGGTGGAGTACGCTGATCCCATTCGTTTGTCGGTTCCAGATTCTCTCTTGGTTGGACTCGGTTATGATTCAAACTAAGCACAATCTGAACAATTCTGACTGCTTTTCTCCAACGGCTTTCGTTGTTCCAATGAGACCCATTGAAGCTGATAATCCGTCGTTCGATTTTGTTGTGGAGTAGTCGATAAAGGAAGATTAGTAAACTTATTGTTGAAGCAAGTCCTGAGATGAGGAATATACCCCAAAAGCTAGCAAGGGTAAGTCTTTCTGTTTCCAACCCAGGATTGGAACTGGTGCAGTCTTGAGTATCTAGCCATTCCTTTTCTATTTCGTGTATCTTACCGTCTTCCAAGAGGGATAAAATGGCACCCGATACATCGTCGGATATCGGAGAATCTTTGGGGAAAACCTACAAAGATTGGTCATAAAAGCATTTAGTAACATATTTTGATACAACTTAGAGCTGATCATTTTAACTCATTTGCTCATTTAGTATCATTTTTAACCCATGAAAAATAAGGGTAAAACGTTTGATCATCCTATCTTTACCAATTGTAATATAAGAAGTAACAGAGTGATCGAATACTTACAAAGCCTAGGCCTCCAAATTTATATGAAGGGCCTACAACTGTGTACTCGTTACAATACTCTTTGAGGAAGTATTTCTGATAAGGAAGCTCGAGAAATGCAGCACGAATACTTCCATTTTTGAAGTGGTCAGGATACTCTTCTTGACGTGATACATTCTTGATATTTTGTAGTTTTAGAACATCTCTTAAGTACTTGCCCACAAAAGAATCAGGATCGCACCCAACGGGTGCATTAGTTTTCCTTAGCCACTCTATATCTCTTACCGTTGGCTCTAACATACGAACCGTAAGCATGGAAGTGAGACTAGCAGTGTAGCTAGAGGTTATGATGAACACCACAAAGAGCCATATCATCACCACAACCTTACTGTGGTTGCTCTTTATCTTCTCTCCTGCATTCATAATTCCATATAAACGGTTCACAAGAATCACATGAGATTAATCCTAGTTTTCTAAGGTTTTTATAACTTTATTCATTTTTTTTTAGTTTTTAATCCCAGATTTGTAGTTATCTAAGATAGTGGCTTATGTGTCTCAATGAGACGTGTTTTGTAGGTGCTGAAGATCTAGAACAAAGGTTAGTGTTTGTAACTCAATGATATCGAATTCGCTATCTTAGATAGCGACGACTAGCCCATAAGTAAAGTTGTCAAGCCTTTTGAAAACAACCTATTCTTGAAAAATTCTATGTTCAAATACTAGATAAGAGTGAACCGGTTACTTACTATGAGAGAAAAATAGGGAAGAGAAGGTGAACCACAATGCAGTTCCAAGTTGATCCTTCCATGGACCTCTAAACTCTCGGTTAACTTGATGCTCCATGAACCAGACCACAAACATTGTGTACAACAATATGCCAAATGTGGCTAGCCACATCTCTACAGTGAACGGTTTCATAAACTTCCAAGCTTGTTGCGTGTCTGATTTCACTGGCACCACCATCGACAGCCCCGACTCCATATATGGCTGTGTGAACTCCACATACTGAGAACGATTAGCCAGTATCGTAACATCACCGACAACAGCATCGTAGTTCTTTTCATTAAATAAACATGCATAAACAGGAAACAACATCAGTAACTTATAAAAAAGGTTTTGACCATTAAAAAATCAACTTTATAATGATGTATGTTAACAGGTACCTTATAGTAGACTTTATCCACCATATCGTCATACGAGCCTGAATGATTTACGAACTCGTATGGTAACGTGTAACCGTATTTCTCCTCCAAAACCGCAACTACAGACTCGAAAAGCCTGATACAAAAACCTGTATATTTGGTCTTGTTCGAACTCTCGATCCATTCCACCTTCACAAACCTATCAAACGACGTCGAATCAGGGACCCCGATCGTCATTTTTTTAGCATTGCTGGGCATTACCCATCCTTTTGGAATTCTGTTTATTAGATCCCCGGGCCAGTTTATGGGTAACTGTTTTAGGCTAAGATGACCTCTAGGTTCAAGACTATTTGAAAAACCTGACTCGAGTGACCAAAACCCAAGCTCTTTGTAACTTTTTCCAACAATATTCACTAGTTGAAAATCCTCAGATTGTGATAGATTTTCATCGCGAAAATCTATCCTACCAATTAAACCATTGAAGTTGCTGGATAGAATTATGTCCAGCAACTCCGTGCCATTGGTATCATTTGAACTCCCTAAATGACCTAAAGCCACGGAGATGGTTTCAATGCTATCATAAGCTCGTATGGCGTTGATTCCTGGTTCAAATTTCTCTTCCTCGGGATAGTTTGATCTAAAAACCGTCTTGAATTCAGACTTAAAGTCTAGAAATCGCGTGCTTTTGTCCGAATAGTACGTCTTCACGCCTAGAGCACCTTGCATGTGCTGAAAAACTGATGGGTCTAAAGAGTCAAGAAAACTAGAAAAACCATCTCCTAGAATCCAAACTGAGTCTCGCCCCATGAGTCCTAGTTTATCAGCTTCTTCAAATACCCGAGTTGCAGCCTGTAACGACGATCTCAACACGATAAAAACCCTCGATTGCTTTGTGGTAACGACATCCACCAAGTTTTCACGAATGGTCTCCTTCGGATCAAATGGTGAAGTGAAATGGGGAACAACCACACTGTGCTCAATAAATGAACCAATCTTTCGAAGCGCCTCGGATAGTAATGAAACCGCCCTGTATTCACCACCATACACGTTGTCTTCATAAACCACGATAACCCGTTTCCAGTTATACGATTGCACAACAGACACGATGCACCTGACTTCATCATGCATGCCAAGATTGGTCATTTGTACCAAGAAAGGCCATCGAAGACGCGATAGAGGTCGTAACGCATCAGCTGTTAAAGAAATAACCGGGACTTTAGCATGTTGTCCAATTTTTGCTACCATTGAAGTTTCCTCCCATGTATCCATCCCGACTATCACTTGTACGTTTTCTTTGTCGATCAAATCGCTTGCTGCAACATACAAATTTAAGGATTCAACATGTTCTGAGAAATATTTACCATCTGCAGCTACTTTCGAAGTAACAGAAAGAAAAACAACGACTAGAATGGAAGAGTTGTGCAAGTGCAAACAAGAAAACTTATATATGTTAAACAACAAGATATAATTTTTGATGATTTAGAACCTGAAGATGCAGCTTCAAGAGGATCTCCTTTAGAGTTCTTGAAATGAACGGCCAAATGATGGTTTCCATGTTGCGAATTAAGCTTTCGAACTGCGATTTCGATGGCGGTTTTCTGTTCTTTTCCAGCTCTTGAAGCTTCGTTGATGATTACGCCGATGTTTGTGGTTTGATTCAAGGCTAATGAGTAATTTGATAGAATTAAGGATAAAAAGAAGATTAAGGCTAGCTTTGAAGTTGCACAAGAAGACATTATTTGGGACTCAGATTTTTGATGTTTTGTGATGGTGGTTTCAATTTATAACAAATAAAACCAAACGTGGAAATGTCAACGCACACGACTTGGTCAATGTTGAAATCTATATGCAATGAAGCAACCAAAGTTAGATATTTCTAGCCTTTATCTTATCCCCACGCAAAATATATATATATATATATATATATATATATATATATATATATATATATACACACACACACACACAAGACTTCTCAAACGCTTTTAATTAACTTGTTTAAATATATTATTTATTTCGTTTAAAAATATTTGAAACTTTATATTGTTCCCATTAGAAAGTTAAAAGATATATGCTATGTGTAAGTATATATAGATTTATTACGTATATGTTATATTTGTATACATTAACATGATACAAATATTTATTTTATATTATGTGTATGTGTATATTGTATAAAATTTCAAGTGGTTTTTATGTTAATTTTAGGTAGATCTTTAAGTGAATTTAGTATAACCCAAATGCCGATTAATACCGACCCGAATTAAGAACTTGATTATCAAAACCTGAATATATACCGAATGCAAATAATTTAAATGGTTTGGTAATCGGGTTTATTTTCAATATCATAAAACCCGAACAACCAAACCCGAGGAAACCAAAACCTGATTAACAAACCCGAACAACACCGGTAGAAGTAAAATTTGAAGTGTGGAAACTATATCCGGTCGTGTTAAAAGCGATGGCCATCAAAGCGTATGACCAACACTACACCATAAAACTTAATAAATAAGCAATTCAAAATTTTAAATAAAAAGCCCAAACTTATTCTTTAATCATGTAATGTCATCATAGAAACATGGCTGGCACTTTTATATTAAAAAAAACCTAGCTTATGCCTCTAAAATAAAAGGACCTAAAATTTTTAGGTAAATCAACCTTTTTGTTGTAACATATTTTGATTGAGGTAAAATTTTAGATTTTTTAATATTTGTAATTAATGTACACGTTTTGTTTGCGATTTATACCTTTTGTAGTTTTCTCATATATGATAATCTCTATTTTTTCTCAAACTTTAGGATTGCTTTTATTTACAGCTGAAAAAGGACTCTGATTTTTTATCTCTGTTTTTGACTACCAATAAACTTGAGACGTAAAGAAAAAAAAAGAAAAAGAAATAAACTACATGGATTAATTATATAACAAATCTGCGGTAAAATATTTCAGGTATACACTAATAATAAAAAAATATTTTTGAAGTAAAGCTACAAAAGATTTCTTTGTCTTGATTCAACATTGTCTAGAAGATTGATCTATATCAAAATTTTTAGAACCTTTGCCTCCTCACATCTCAACAATCTATTTAAAGTCTTTTTTCTTCCTGTGTGAACACATCAAATTTTCTTTTAACGGGAGAGGATATTCACGTGTTAGCCAGGAACCGGGCGGTTTAGCCAAAATTCGACTCGACCGTTATGAGACTACACTCCAGATAAGCGAGAACCAGTTAAATTTATAAACTATATATCATGTTGAGGTTTAAATATCTAATCTCAATGTGATATATTTGACCTTTTAACGTACTTTCCTCACGTACCATTATTTGGTAATGACGACAATGAGATCTCGTGTCAAGAAGAACATAGGTTCATATCCTCATTCATTGCGATATGTTGATCGATAGATATACCCTTAATTTATTTGTTTTCAAATTAATTAGAATTCTTCACCATCTAAATTTGCGTTAATTAATTACTACTCTATGAATCCAACTTCACCGCATTTTTTTATAACTGTGAAACTTACTTACGTGACAAACCCCATTAATTAAATTAAACTAGTTTATATATCCAACCTCACTGCATTTAGACAACAATCCACGTGTCTTTTAAATCCAAGCTTTGTCACAAAAGGTATGACCGTTTATATATGTTTTGGCATGAGCAGAAATCTTATATTCGGTTATTACCAACAGATATTTCATGCCTTAAATGATAAGCCAGTAATCGCCTATGGATTTCAAAGGATAAATAATATTTTATTTTTATTTTTTAAATTATTTCTTGGGAGCTTAATGGGTTTTGTCAACAATGTTAACCACATGAAAGTGATTGGTTCAATAATTGTAGGTCTTGTTAATTATTCTTGTAGTGGAGAGTTTTTTACCTATCGCATTCAGCAAGACCATGTGTTCTCTAAGGCTATGGGGTATGCCCCTTGGCCCCAACCACTCCACGTAGGCGTCACGCATGCATCCACCACAACCACCCACTCAACCACTTGTGGTGGAAATGCTCCACAAGTCATCCACGCCCCACAAATATCTTCAATTGGTCGAAAATTGAAAACTCAAACAAGAGGAGGAGCGTGGCTGTGGCCACGCCCAAGGCTCTCACGCACCAACCACCCGGCACACCCCACGGTCTAACGAGGTAAGGGGCCAACGTGTTTGCAAACTTCGTAACCAATACCAAAGCATTGCGAACACTCGGTTACGACAGTGAAATTAGCATGATCAACAACTTAAAAAGAAGTGATAGTTTCATGGTTGTAAAACTAATTATTAAAAATATGAATTTGATTTTTTTTTACTCACACGTGTGTTGTGTAACTAAGTACAGATTATTATTGACCATGCTAGTTTCAGAACAACTAGAATTTATACCGTCAAACTAAAACGTACATATTATATTTAACACGATTTGCTGCCGAATAAAATTTGTGTGATTACATGCAACAACTCGAAACATTCATGAAAATAAGCAAGTGGCAAACTAGCCATTTTTCTTAATTAACGAACAAAAGTTAATATAGAAAAATTTAGATTGGTTAATTAAATTACAAGCTTTGAAATTAGAGTAAAAACAATAATTTATGAAAGTTGAGATGTTAGTTTTATGGGGACCAAATGAGATGCTATATATAATATCTCAAGTATATCAAAGACGTATGTATGTTTAGTTTATGGAAATGTATATTATTCTATATAATGTTCGGGAACAACTGCATGTGTCGCTATAACTTTACATCGAAACCTTTATGCAACTAAAATAATAATAATAATAAAATAAAACCTCGGATCCTTTATGCAATTGAAAAGTTAGAATAAATTATAGTTTTGATCCTTGGGCTTATTAATTATATGAACTTAAAATAAAATATTCTATCACTGCAATGCTTTCGGTTTAAACAACTAACGGTTTTGCCTCCAATCCTCCATTATGATTCTGTTATAATAATTTTGGTTGCGAGCCAAAACCATTGATTTTTTAAATCACAAGAGATGCATTGATACAATATTTTATTTTGACTTGAAATTGTTAAAATACCTAAACCACATAAACCAAAATCATAATTTACTCTAATAAATAAAATTATAATTTCCAATAATTAGCAGCCGTATTTGATAATTTACTCTAATAAATAAAATTATAATTTCCAATAATTAGCAGCCGTATTTGATCACGTTGTCATCCCTACCTGCTCACACCGTCTTTTTGAATTAATGTAACACAATTCCACCTAAACTTTGATTTTTCTAAGAGCAATTTGTGCTAGTTTTACTCTTTCCAAATATCTCGTAATTGTAAATAAACTATTCGTCCAAAATAAATATATGTTAATTATTATGCATCAGTTTTTGAAAAACTGGATTTAATTAATTAATTTCATACAATAAATTCGGTAAATATTCATTATTTTTCTAGAAGAACGATTACATAATTATGTAACTAATGTGAAAATAAAGAAAATGTTATGTAACTAATTATGTTCTCTACATGAATATTTCGAAAGAAAACTTCAGGTAAATTTTGAAGCTGTGCACAACTATAAAATGTTTTAGTTTCTAACTAAAGACATGAATTAGTATTATTTTCAGTAGAGATACAAACAAGCCGATCAGAGTCAAACATGAGACTAGGGCTGTCAATTTCAGACACGCACACGTTAAGATGAAATGACACGACTTTAACATTTTTTGTTTTGTGTTTAAAACAGACCGACACATTAAGACCTATTTATTTTTCGTGTTTAAACAGGTAAAAACCCATTAAGAATCGTTAATACCTGTTAAGACCCGTTAAGACCTGTTAGAACCCGTTAAGACATGCTTAAAATTTTAAATATATAATATAATAAAAATAGGTGTGCAACTAGTCACCTTTTAAAAATTTCTAATTCTTTAACCTATTTCTTTAACGGGTTCTTTAATAGGTCTTTTAAAAGGTCTTTAACGAGTAATTTATAGTGTTAATCGTTAACATGTTTCTTAACGGGTCACTTCGTGTTTACATGTTTTAAACATGTTGTGTTCGCATTTAAAAAAACAGAAACGATAGGTTTTCGTGTCGTTTTGACATCCCTACCTAAGATCACCTGTTATGACAACCCTATCTGAGATCCATAAGACTCAATCTCAGTCCGTTATGACTTAAGAGATGTCAATTTCAAGCTTGAGTCATTTAAAGCTTTATTTCTTTAGCGCGAACTCGGCTCGTAAGAAAACTTTTAAGCTCGAGCTCGACTCAAAAATATTCGTTTAGTACTTAATTATATAACTAGTTTATTTTTATCATTATATATATATATATAATGAATTATATTTTTCATATTCGTATATAGCTTAACATGTATACGTGATTCAATTATACCTATCATAATTTTATATATAAAATAATTATTTATATAAATATATACTTTATAGATTAAACTTTAAGAAAAAAAGATTAATTAAACAAAATATAAAATAAAAGGATCTTGTAGGCTTGCGATTACCAGCTCGAACTCATTATGTGAGCTTGAGTTCATGCTTAATAACTAAGTGAATCATATTTCAGGACTTAAGTTCGAGCTTGACTATTTTAAGCTCGACTCTTTTTACCAACATGTTTTTAATTACTAGCCTAACTTTATTCGTTTACTACATATCATTTTAAGTCAACCATCATATCGTGACCTTCCTACAAGCAACGTCGACCTTTCCTATATCAAATAATTGGTTCAAACAAATCCTTGAAAATATCATCAATATTCCGTGATTCCGTCATCGACTTGGTCTACTTGTGTCTACCCGACCCGAATCAACGAACGTTAAGGTCATATATAGTGATTCGGTACGCGTTGAAGATCACCAGTTTTCCTTAAAACCCGTAAAACCTTCTTAAAACCTTAGAATCTCATCTTCATCTTCATCTTCATCTTCACCACTAGCCATTCAAGTTCAAGACACCTCATCGATCAATCGCGAGTTTTCCGGTTTTCAGCTGATAAAAAGCCCAAAAACGATGAAAACATACATTAAAAATGGGAGCTTGATTATATTCTTGGCGATCTTGATGGGATTTTGTGATAAAACACAGGGTGCTACAGTGACATGTGAACCTCAATACGGGTTCTTGCCATGCACAACCGGTCTTTGGGGAGAACTTTTCTTGATCGTGGTTTATCAGTACTTGATGTCTGTGGGTCAAAGCTATATTTCAAGCGGGTCTGATAAATTCTTCAGCCTTATCGGGCCGGGTATCTTTGGTGCCGGTTTGTTCCATATTCTTGCAAACTTCCCTATGCTTTTCCTTATCCTTGGTAAGCTTCATTTCTTTGATTCCTTTCTTAGTTTTCTCTTTCTTGTTAAATTTGTTCCGAAAAGCATTACAAGATGTTCCGAGTGGTAAGACTTCGGCTTGTCATCAGACAAGCCTGTAATTTTTAAAAGTATTATTATTGGTACACATGTGTATCAATAACCTAACACTTTTAAAAATAACAATTGCCTCCTGCAGTCCTACGTATCGGGTCTTGAGACAGACTTGTCGTTGACTGCCTAACGATAGCGGTTTTCTCTTTTTATTAAAGTTGTTAAATTTCCCTATTTTTGTATAAAACATAAAAAGTAACAACAACAATCAATCATATACGAACATGTAACATGCTTATAGTCCATTTGTTTATGTGTTCCTAAACTTTTATAAAGTTAAATCAAGTGTAACATATAAATTAAAGCAAGAGACTATAAGTAGTTCCTTTGTTATTATTTAGGAACACATGTTGATTTTTTTTCTTTCTTTTTTTATTCAGAGGTTGGTGGGCTATTTTCTATTTTCTGAGTGGTGGGGATGGTGGGTTGACAGCTATTATGTTTCATTATCAACTGACGTTCATTCGATGTATCATATAATAGTAACGACAGTGATTTTATAATGGCTACTGTTATGCATACACCACCCCTCCTATTCATACAAAAGGGCCATCTATACGCCCGTATAGCCTCTATACGGCCGTATAGAACTGTTATGTCAGAAAAGGTGTCAGAATGTTGTCTGGTGGACTTTTTATACGCCCGTATAAGGTCTATACGGGCGTATAAATTTTTTATGTTTTATTTTTTTACCAGTTTTAATTATATTTTTTAAACGTTTTTACCGTAATTATATATATTACGCCTATTTTTGCAAATTTTATTAATTTTACGTTTTTATTTGATTAATTATATAAATTATTGGTTAATTATATAAATTATTGTTTTATTTGATAAATTTATAGTTGTTATAGGTAAACCAAAAAATTTATAATTGTTAAATTATATAAATTATTGTTTTATTAGATAAATTTATAGTTGTTATTTATAAACCAATAGATAAATATAAGACCATGTAAAAAAGTTAAATAATACACAACCACATGACAAATAAAAATACCCATATATATACACCTGACAAAAGTTATATTAACATGACAAAAATTATACATCAATAAAAGATAATATAAATACAAACTAAACACCACCACCACCAACACCAGCATCATCACCAGCACCATCATCACCACCACCACCAGCATTCTCACCACCACCACCATCGTCACCAGCAACATCATCATCTGGGTACTGTCTAGGCGGTGATAGTGGTGGAATCTGAACGCCTAAATGCGTGGCGACTGCTATCAAAATGTCCGACTGCCACGCCGCCAAATCCTCAAGGCGGTCTAATCGTCTAGACTGATCCCAAAGTACTGGATCTCTAAAAACGAGTCGACGACCTCGTGGAGGTGGGGGTGGCTGTAACGGCGCCCCTGCCGGTGCGTGCACCTCTACATGCTGCTGCTGAGGAACCCAAGGAACGCCTCGCTGTAAACTGAAACGGAAGCCGAGTCCTCGGAAGTCAGCAGCAATACCCATAGCAGACAGCGTAGCACGACCAACTCTCTCAGGACGGTAACGTGCCGTCATGCTAGCCTCTACGTCAGCGTCAAACACTCCTAAACGCTGTGCTAGATGGGTGACGTAGCCATCCATGTATATATATCCTCCTGGCCTCTTACTTTCGTAAGATGCGAAAGTATCGGCCATACACCATGCCAGGTTGCAACCGGCAGGTGAAAGGATAGAGTGCAAATGAAACAAATCCGTCTGCGTGCATCACTCCTGTCTCTGGTTACGCCCGACGATCGTATACGCAAGCACCCTGTGAATGTATCGGTGAAGCAGGTCACGCATGGTGCTAACCCTGGCTTTACCAAGCCAGGGTGAATCGCTGATCTGTGGCCACCACGACGCAATGACGTCGTCAAAATCCTCGTGACATGCCAACCGATACAAATCGGTGTCGATCTCCTCCTCTGTGTAGAGGCCCAGCAAAACTCCAAACTCTGGCAGCGTCATACGATGAAGCTCACCACCAAGTCGAAACTGAACCTGACCTGGATGCTGACGAGGTCCTGATGTCTGTGGATGAAGAAACCGAAACGTGCAGAAAAACTCATACGTAATCTTTCGATACGCCGACAAGAAGCCACCATCAAAAAACCGGCGCCATGGTGTGTCGACGCCAATAATCGTAGCCGCTCGCTGATGCTCACCTAATAAACGGAGCACATCCCAATCGATAGCTTTAGGCACCTCAATCGGGCGTGTGATAAGTCTCTCCAATCGACGATAAGCGTCCGTGCGGTGAGGAAACTGTAAAAAAGGACGCGTATCTAGAATGTCTGCAATATCCTTATCAGCTCCTGGTGAACCAGGTGGGGTAGGACTCCGTCCACGTCGTCGAGAACCTCCTGCATGTGAAGTACCTGCCATAATCTGAAGAAAAAAAATATTTTTAAAACGGTCGTATACCAGCAACTAAACGCCCTGATAGGGCAAACATACAAAAACTATACGGCCGTATAAGCTATAAACGGTCGTATAAAATTAAAATTTCTATGTCTTTCTACGGGCGTATAGCATTCAACCGGATGTATACTAATAAAGATAAGTTAAATATTTACGGCCGTATAAGGTTTATACGGCCGTATGGATTAATCTAAACGGCCTGATAGGGCACTTTAGCTTAAGTCCATACGGCCGTATACACCTTAAACGGCCGTAAAATTTTCAAAATTTCAAATTTCAAACGCTTTTTGATCAATGTAATCGAAATGGAATGAAAAAAAGGAAATCATAAACGTTAAAGGACTCCTGCGCGTACCTTATGCGAGTAAAATCAAGGGAAAAAAGTCCGGGCTCGTGAGTGATTTCCAGAGAAAATGGAGGCGTGGGTTTGGTTGTGTATGGGCTGATTGAGCCTAAACGCTCCTTTTGTGTGAACTATACGCCCGTATGAGCCTTATACAGGCGTATAGTTTATGTAATTTTTTTAAATGTTATTTTTAAATATTTTAAAGTTAATGCACCAAAATATAAAACAACGATTAAAACAGGGAAAAAATTATTTCACACGAAATTTAATCTAAGAAAATGTGTTGTACAGACTGACTAGAACTTGTTAAATTGCTATACAATTGTATACAATTCATGTAAATGGACTCCCAAGCTGCGTTGTAAGTTCCAAAATGTTTACAGTAGTAACAAACTGTTGGAATTGGATAATTTCCAGTTAATTGTAGCGTGATATAGTGGTTTCCATTAACATGACATAGTGGAACGACTTGATGTGGAATAGTAGTAGTTGGACTGATCCACAATGGAAAGAATGTTGTGCTGTGTCGTTCGTCAAGTGATATGGAGTGAACGATTACGTTAAACTTGTTGGCAATCAGCACACATGTTTCCGGCATCAACATCCAGTGCTCTCTAGGAGCAAAACCCGGTTTATTCCAGTCTAAAGTATGAATTAGATGAGCAAACGTTTGGTTTCCGAATCCCGGTGCATAATATATTTGGTTCTGGATTAGTTCTTCTAAAAGTTGTTGTCTGATAAACGGCCAATGATCTTCACCATAACCAAGACTATATGCCACAGACCGAAATCCACAGTTTCCATCAGGTAAAACATTTTCAATATGTGAAACGTAAGGATGGAAAATTAATGGAATTTGTGGCATATATTGGTGGAATTTCGGAGTCGAACTAGTTGCGATTGTTTGATCGTTCAAGTCTGGCAATGTTGATGCATTTGAATTGCTACGTTTAATGGCTTCTTGAGAGACAACAAATGACCGATGTCGAAGTGTCAGTCAAAAATAAGAGTAAAACTCAAGTCCCAGCTACCTTATTAGATAGGGTAAGTCGGGTGTCGAACCACGAGGAGTATTTGTGGATGGTGTAATTGGTACTTGATTTATGAACTAAACTTAACTAAAACGAAAAATGTAAACTTGAATTAAAGAGTTTGTTTGTTAAACTTGAAAATCAATTGCAATTAACTAAAATGGTTTTAAATAATAATTAAAAAGGTGATTCCTCCGGGATTTAGATTCAAAGATAGGTATTTAACTTAGTTTCCATTGGGAGTTCACATAGACATGAACGTATGAATTAGTTGATTGTGACACGCAAGGACCATTTGCTTCGATTGCAAAACAATGGAAGATTATCACAAGAACATCAATTGAATGTAATCAACCCAAAACACAACTTAATATATCCTAATTACTAGAACTCTCAGGAATTGAAAAGCAATGATTAAGGTTCAAATCAAATCCAATCGGTTACAATCAAATAATCAAAACAACTAGCAAAAAGCATCGAATGCTTAGATTGCATGTCCCAAACAAGATTGAAAACTAAATCAAATCATCTACTTACTAGAATCCTCCACCCGGAGGAAACCATGAAGAAATTAGCCTCTCATAACACCGAATCGATCTTCAAAACTTGATTGGATCTTCATCATGGATGATTAGAGATTGATTGGATGGATTAGAATGGTGGAAAGACTTCAATTTTAGCTTCTAAGATCGTCCAAAGTCGTCCCAAGTCGAATGGAATGAGTTAGGATCCCCAAAACCCTAATTTTTGAGGCTTAAATACGTGCAGAATTCGCGACCGGCGTAGGCTACGCCCAAGCCCGTAGGTTACGCCAGACAAGTTCTGTCAAAACAGCCCCTGGCCGCCGTAGGTTACGCCCAGGCCCGTAGGTTACGCCGGCCAGACCCCAAAAACTTGTTTTCTTCATAACATTTGCATTTCAAGTCCGTTTCGCCTCCCGTAAACGCCCAATTCCTCGTCTTCAAATGCTCTATCATTTAAAGCTCAAAATCCATCTTTTCCTAATCATATTTTATCTTTCCAAAATGCTTTCAATCCATGCGTTTAACCTACAAAACAACCAAATCGCATAGTTATCTAGATTCAACCAATTACGCACTTGAATATGTATAAATTTAAGCATTAAACACACATAATCATCATCCCAAACCCCATACATCACATTCCCACACTTGTCTTTTGCTTGTCCTCAAGCAAACATCTGAACTTTTGGATCATCATAATCAAATACATCTCATAATTGACCCACCAATCCTCAATTAAGGTCCTTAATTACAATCAATTCCCAAGACTTACAACATTACATAGTTTTACACCTAAACAAGCAATTTAAGTCCAATAAGTGTAATAACCCCTAATTAGGATTAAGATTCTTCAAGTAATTCACATGTAAGCAATACACCCCTTACAATGACTCTCCTCTCAGGTTGTTTCTAAACTAGCAAGATGTGCTAGTATATATCTGTACACTCAACCAAAGGTGAATTACCATCATCATAAGCTTGTATTGCAATCAAATATCCAACGACTCGCACGTAACAACACACAAATCAAGAGGTCTTGAACGGGTTATGATGTTAGGCTAAGGTTAAGGGTAGGGATAAGGATTTTTGAAGGTGACAAAAGTGGTAATGACAATCCAAATTTATTGAACACGCGGATGAACATCATCCTTTTATTACATTGACTCTTTTTCTTGCATTATATCATGGCCATTTTGACATGATATTTTGCTTTTGCTTTTTTTTCTTTTTTTTTTTTCATATTAAACTATAAACTGACTCACAACGCATTACTTTACTTGGATTGTACCACTAAGGGTTTAAAAGCAAAAAGGCTAATTGGGTGATTGGTTAAATATCATCGGGTTGAACAAAGGACAGGATAGGCTCAAGTTTGGTGTCTAATGGTAACAATAAGGTAAGATCTAGAAATTAAAAAGGCTAACAAATCCTAAGGTGTATTCCTAGATGCCTCTATCATTTCTGTGTGAGTTATTGCATACGCTTTCAACAAGTATTGCAACACAAGTTCTAATTAGATAAACACTTTGGTGTCACTCATAGATTTTCAAACAACATGATTAAAAGAAGGTTTAACGCGCACGGAAATGGGGGATATTGGGTTACCGATGAAAACTTACAAGCTATTCACCTTTAGAATCTCATCCCCAACCAAGCATTATTCCAAAAATTTTCTAAAAATACTTGTTTAGGCTACTATCATGCAACTTAAAGAATTAATCATGAAAAAGGACCTACATCGATGTATTAATGGTTCAAAATTTGATGATTTACAATGAAAATTGTGATCCTCAATCCATTTAAATTTGCTATGAACATTTTAAAATTTCAAAAATTTCCTCTCATCCCCACACTTGGGATACATTGTCCCCAATGTATGGGTCTTTAGGTTACTTGTGTGAGTTTTCAAGTTTGAAAATACCTTTTTTACATGACTAATTTCTTCCCCCCAATCTAGCAATAAAAGAAACTAAAACCAAAACTCATAACATACCCAAACATAGCATTTAATACACCACCAAAGATACCACTAAACATACCATAAGAACACATAAATTGTTCAAACACACCACCACCCAAATACCCTGAATCCCATTATTTCATGACAGAACCATTGATGATAAGAATTAAGGAAGAACACATGGACCTGATAACGGATCAGAGAGTGTTCAAAAATAAGGCAGTTGTTGATCCTCAAAGATTCCTTTGGTGTGTCCATCCATCCTTAGGTGACATCTTCCCCACACTTGGGTGTTGCTATAGTAACTAAGAAACTGAAACAACTAAAACAAGAAAACAAACAAAACTATCAAAAAGCCGGGTTGCCTCCCGGTTAGCGCTAAGTTTTAAGGTCTTCAGCCAGACCAAACCTGATTTAGTGTTTATGGTGGTCTAAATGTGAATTCTTTACCCATCTTATCCTTACTATTTTTGTTGTAATCATACCAACACCATTTTTTATCGCCCATCTTTTCTGTATCCTCATGCTCATCTTTTGATCTCCTCTTTACAAATTCCCCATTTTCAAAAGCATGTTTGACATGTTTGGGTGGCTTTTTCATTCCATGTGTAGATTCAGATGATCTTGCCTCTACCTTAGTGTGCTCCTTCATGCTTTGCACCCCATGCCTACTTGGTGGTGTTTGATCCTGAACTACCGAGTTCCATATTTCATCCTCTTCTTTCACTAAATATTTAGCATGCTTTACCTGAGACCTGTCAAACATGAAACCCTTCTCTTTGGTGTTTCCATCATTTACATTGTAAAGAGGAGAACACTTGTTAGTAATACCTGTTGTAGCATATGAATTATCAATAAAGTAAGTAAATGACTTTGACAATATATGCAAATTTAACTTACGGTTTCCAAAGCTCATGCTAATTGTACTATCTCGGCAATTAATTTGTGCACTAGCTGTCGCCAAGAAAGGTCTTCCAAGTATGACAGTAGGTTGTTCCTTCTTCGCATGAGGTGCATAGTCCAGCACCAAGAAGTTCTCTGGGTAGTAGAATTCCCCAATCTTAACAGCTACGCCTACTAACAACCCTCGGGGACGTTTACATGTCGAATCTGCTAATACCACAGTGGTGTCGATTGGCTGCAAAGGACCAAATTCATACTTGTCATATAGACTCCCGGGTAAAATACTTACTGTAGCTCCATAATCCAGAAGTGCATTGTCGATTTTAAAATCCATAATCTTGATTGGAATAAGAGGTGCACTTGGATCAATTTCTTCATCTGACTCAATCTCCTTACAATCTTGTAGGGTGCTCACTGCACTGATGTGCACATTACTTGTATTCTTTGAACTGGAACTCTGGTGTTGAGGGTTGAGTGTGGTGTCACTAGGCAACTTCCCTTTGTCTCTTTCAGCTATTTGCTCCGCCAATTGCCCCAATTGTTTAGCATGTGATTCATTTGTTTTCTGTTGGAGCTCTTGTTTCTGCACCACTCCAGTTAACATCAATCTTAACTCATTGATTTGAGCAGCAATGTCTTCCATTGAGATGTTGTTCCCTTGTTGATTTCCTTGGAATTGATTCCGACTTCCTTGATTTTGTTGGAAGTTTCTTGATGCTCCTTGTTGATACCCACCTTGACCATTATCTTGTCCTCCTTGATTGTAGTTCCCTCTTTGGTAGTTTCCTTGATTATAATTCTGATGCCGATTCTGGTAAGAGGATCCTTGACTCCCACCTTGTTGATTGCTACCCTGAAAATTAGGATTCAATTGGTTAGATGCATTGCCATATCTAAAATTAGGGTGATTTCTCAAACCGGGGTGGTAAGTATTTGAATTCATGTCATTTTGTCTTTTCTCATTATGAAATGAGCCTTGTGCTTGGTTCACCTCCTCATTCCGTCCCATGTTCATCAAGCAATTTGATTCCAAATGACCTATATCACCACAAAAATTGC
Source organism: Mikania micrantha (assembly GCA_009363875.1). Classification (NCBI taxonomy): domain Eukaryota; kingdom Viridiplantae; phylum Streptophyta; class Magnoliopsida; order Asterales; family Asteraceae; genus Mikania; species Mikania micrantha. The sequence continues at coordinate 84,450,468 of CM018681.1, read as the reverse complement.
ACACATCAAATACATTAGAAACATCCTTACCTGAATGCGTGCTCAAATTTGCCATTTGTCTCTCTAATGCTTCAAATCTCTCCTTAGACACATATTCTTCTCCTGATCGTCCTATAGCATGTTTAGTTTTCCTACTTGCTGAAGCTTGAGTCTTTGATCCTTTACTTAATCTCTCTAGCAAATCCCAATCATCATCTTCTGAATTTGTCAAGAAGGTTCCATTGCTACTAGAACTGACAAACTTCAAATCTTCTGGTGTTAAGCCATCATAGAAGGCTTTAATCAACTCCCACTTTGGAATTTGGTGATGTGGGCAAAATCTAAGCAACTCTTTGAATCGAGTGAATGCTTCATGTAGCAATTCACCCGATTGTTGTTGGAAGGTACGGATGGCATTCCTAGCCTCACTTGTCTTGCTCATAGGGTAGTATTCATCTAAGAACAATTGTTGCATCTCCTCCCATGTGTAAATACTACCAGAGGGTAGTGTGTGAAACCACTGTTTGGCCCTTTCCTTTAAGGAGAATTGGAAAAGATTCAGTTTTACTTCATCCGGTGTAAATCCTTGGCCACCAATGGTGCTGCATATTGCTCCAAATTCAGATAAATGAATGTATGGTTCTTCAGTTGTTGCTCCTCTAAAAGTAGGAATGATTGCCAAATATTGTGGCCTTATCTCAAATGATCGTCCTCTCAACAATGGAGGTACAATGGGTGAAGGATTTTGAGTCACCGTTGGTCTGAAATGACTGTCAACTCCTTGAACAGGAGCTCTATGGTGCCATCCTTGACCAGGGTTATTGTAACCCCATCTCCCATTGTAATTGTTCATGGGTGGTTGCCTATTCCACCCCCCTTGTCCGTTCCATCCACCATGCCCATAGTTGTTGTGAACTGGATAATTCGGTTGATTTGGTGGGCCTTGTGGTTGCCAATTATCTTCATGATATTCCCCATGAGGTGGGTAGTTGTTGTTATCTTCATCTTCGTGCAATTCCTCATGCCAAGATCCGTGTTCTCCCGAATTACTCCCACCACCTAAAATATGATCTTCCTCATGCAAGTTGTTTCCTAGATTGACCCCATGGTTTGGATTGTTGAACAGTGGGTTTTGTGCCATTCTAAGATTGGGCATGGCATTAGGAGGTACATTTGGTGGAGGGTTGTTTTGGTTGAAGGGATTCGGTGGGATGTTATTTGGATTTGGATTTGGTGGGGGAATTTGAACAAATTGGTTGAATGGTGGAATCGGTGGTGGTGGTGGTGGGTTTTGGTTGTTTTGATCAGCCATCGTAGCCGCCTGATTTGAGCTCTCTCCGGTTTGAGTTGTGTTCCTTGAACCCGGAGTGACAATCTTGTCTAGCCTTTGTAATGTTCGATTTATCCTCGCGGTTTTCTCGATCTCTGGATCAAATTCCAATGGTGAGTCCCGTCCTGAAAACCGAGTATGCATGCAATCAACCTGTTACCTGCACACTAACAAACCTCGCGTAACAAGGAAAAGATAAAAATGAAAAATATAGCAAAAACCTAATAAAATCAGTTAACACACCAAGCGCACTAACTCCCCGGCAACGGCGCCAAAATTTGACCGATGTCGAAGTGTCAGTCAAAAATAAGAGTAAAACTCAAGTCCCAGCTACCTTATTAGATAGGGTAAGTCGGGTGTCGAACCACGAGGAGTATTTGTGGATGGTGTAATTGGTACTTGATTTATGAACTAAACTTAACTAAAACGAAAAATGTAAACTTGAATTAAAGAGTTTGTTTGTTAAACTTGAAAATCAATTGCAATTAACTAAAATGGTTTTAAATAATAATTAAAAAGGTGATTCCTCCGGGATTTAGATTCAAAGATAGGTATTTAACTTAGTTTCCATTGGGAGTTCACATAGACATGAACGTATGAATTAGTTGATTGTGACACGCAAGGACCATTTGCTTCGATTGCAAAACAATGGAAGATTATCACAAGAACATCAATTGAATGTAATCAACCCAAAACACAACTTAATATATCCTAATTACTAGAACTCTCAGGAATTGAAAAGCAATGATTAAGGTTCAAATCAAATCCAATCGGTTACAATCAAATAATCAAAACAACTAGCAAAAAGCATCGAATGCTTAGATTGCATGTCCCAAACAAGATTGAAAACTAAATCAAATCATCTACTTACTAGAATCCTCCACCCGGAGGAAACCATGAAGAAATTAGCCTCTCATAACACCGAATCGATCTTCAAAACTTGATTGGATCTTCATCATGGATGATTAGAGATTGATTGGATGGATTAGAATGGTGGAAAGACTTCAATTTTAGCTTCTAAGATCGTCCAAAGTCGTCCCAAGTCGAATGGAATGAGTTAGGATCCCCAAAACCCTAATTTTTGAGGCTTAAATACGTGCAGAATTCGCGACCGGCGTAGGCTACGCCCAAGCCCGTAGGTTACGCCAGACAAGTTCTGTCAAAACAGCCCCTGGCCGCCGTAGGTTACGCCCAGGCCCGTAGGTTACGCCGGCCAGACCCCAAAAACTTGTTTTCTTCATAACATTTGCATTTCAAGTCCGTTTCGCCTCCCGTAAACGCCCAATTCCTCGTCTTCAAATGCTCTATCATTTAAAGCTCAAAATCCATCTTTTCCTAATCATATTTTATCTTTCCAAAATGCTTTCAATCCATGCGTTTAACCTACAAAACAACCAAATCGCATAGTTATCTAGATTCAACCAATTACGCACTTGAATATGTATAAATTTAAGCATTAAACACACATAATCATCATCCCAAACCCCATACATCAACAAACAAACTATGTCGTGCGGTTTCTGTGTCCTGATGTTGACTGAGCCCTTGTGAGTTCATGATCTCTTTGTTGCTTCTTCTTCAATGTCGGACGACCACGTGTATTTGTTTGAACGATCGGTTCATGATGGGTTGATGATTTTGGATTTACAAAGGAGCTTATTTTCTGCCACAATTCTTTTTTATCTCTGCCGGCTGCACCTTAAATTCACTTGCAAATTTGTCTACTTCGACATTGTAATCAATGTGATCACTTTCGTCGATGTAAGCCGGTGAAAAATTAAGTTTTCTCCAAAACACATCTATTGATTCTGGCTGAATAATATGATGTGTAAGTAAATAATTGTGCAACATGCACGCACGTGGCAACCCACAGCTTCTTTGAATTTGACATCCACATAAGGAAATATTATCTTCAATTTCATTCAACCGGCTAAGTTCTCCTGTGATTAGATCTAAAGCATTCAAAGAAATATTACCCAACAATAGTGAAATATCGGCAAACGGTGGTGGCCCATTCGACGAATTGTTACTATGTTCAAAGCTTTCTTTGATATAAATCTCTTGCTTATCTAAAATTGAATCAATAATATTTACGAAGCTGTCAAGGTTAGAGTTGGCAGCTTTCAGATGTCTTTTCAAATTAGAGTGTTGACTCTCAACTCTATTTGTCGTACGATTGCCAAAGTTGCGATATTGGTCAATCCATGCAGACACAAACATTTCTTTATACTTATCTAGCCATGTTTAATTTAAATAATAGAGAACACCTGTAAAATTTAATATAATTAGTAAATGTATAAAAAAAAGAAAAAAAATATATAATAAATAAATAAGATTATTACTTGAATAACTGTCAACCAATCGTATCGAAAGCTGTTGATAGTTGTATTCATACATTTGCACGGTGGAAGACCCTATTAATCTCTTCCACATGAATTCAAACCTGCCCCAGTCTTGTTGCGCAGGAAAGCTTTTCTTACAATTTTTTGTAATATTTGTAAGAATGTGCCATCTACAAAGTAAACAAGCAGCATCCTGAAATATCTTTTGACAAGCATTAATAAGGGCAAGGTCTCGATCAGTTACAATAACCCGTGGCTCTATACATTTGTCTAATGTTAACTTCAGTTGTGTCAACAACCAACAAAAGTTATCTTCTTTCTCTTGACTGATGAATGCAAAAGCTATACAAAAAGTTTTATTGGTAGAAGTGACACCAACAATTTCAACAAACGGCATTTTATACCTATTTGTTTTATATGTCGTGTCAATTAACAAAACATGTGGAAATGCATGCCATATTGGAAAGATTTTGGATGAATGAAAAACAAATCTTCTAATGCATTCGTCATATTATTGACACGACACTCATGCACATAATTTTTACTGCGTAGCATAGAGAACAAAACCTGCATTGGAGTATATCCAGACCGATCGTCTTTACGCATCTGTTGACGTGCGTTGTATATGGTTATTAGCGTTGACACGTTTTGAGGATTCTGTTCACGTAAAGACCGTACTATGTCACGAGGTTCCATATTGTGTCTTGACAGATCCTCAACCATACGTTTTTCATTATCCGTTAACCTCATTGCAAATGGATGCCCCTCCAGTTGTTGTGCAAGTTCGTGATTGTGTTCAGCACAGGTGACACACAACATCCAACAACTATCATCAGAAAAATATTTTGCAACCAACTGAAACGGACAGTTGGTTCTTTTTGTTCCTGAATGTCTTATTAAGGATGTTCCTTTATATTCACCACCACGATCACATTTAAGAAACACTTTAATGACATCGCCATTAGCGTTTTTCTTTGAACGTTGTTTGACAACGACAACACCGTTCATTCGTCCCCTTTCTTGCACCCAGCTTAGTAGATCTTCAAAAGTTATGAACACCTGAAATATTCAAATAACTTGTGAAAAATATCAAGCTTAAACATAAAACCCACATAATAATGTTTGCAATACCTGTTCTGTATCAAAGATTGAAATGTTTCTAGAAGAATCTCCGCCAAAACTCGCCGACATTTTTATAACTTGATAAAGTAATACAGAGAAACTTTGATTCGTTTGATTCGTTTGATTATAAAACTAATTGATCGATCATATATATATAGTTTTGTAACACGTAAATCGAGGAATCTTATATCGCGTCGTATAATTGCAACACGTTTATCGAGGAATCTTATATCACGTCGTATAATTACAACACATTTACCGAGGGATCTTATATCGCGTCAAGGGAAAGATTCTTCAAAATCAGACAAACTATACGCCCGTATAACATCTATACGATCGTACACGTGTTAACTAAACGGCCGTATACACACTAAACGACCGTATAGAGTTACATCATTCCGTACACGCCAGCCCTAGCAGCTTTTGTCGGGTTGACTGACCTTATACGCCCGTATAAGGCCTATACGGGCATATACGAGACAACAGACTGGTGTACCGCTTATAGGGGTGGTGTATGTTTAGTAGGCCCCTTTATAATTCATATACACACACAAAAAGAGGAATCATATGTTGATTACCTATCTTAACCATGATAACCTTATCATGAGTAATTATTTCGAATCTTTACTTTTTTATGATTATTATAAATTATATAAATATACAACATTTACTTATTATTTTGTGTATCTGTAAATTTACAAGCGATTTTCTACCGCTGTAAGTTTTTATTCATTTTCACTTGTCACTAAAAATTACTAAAAACTTATACCGGTATAAAATCTCAAATGCTTCACGAGACCATCATAGCTATCACAATTAAGGATATTTATTATATGATCTTGATCATATATAATAAGTCTAGTTTTTCCCCTCTATACTTTCTTTCATCAAATCAATGGTTTAAATTTTTCTTTAATTATGCAACTACTGTAATGCATGAATTTTGAACGATAGTGTAGTACATGTATATCCTAGTGTAATATCATAATCAAGCTTAGAACCTATGTATTTTAAATTGAAAGCTACGTAAACGAGCTTTAAACACTATAATCAAACTATTTTCCTGTTACTCGTATAAGCTTGGAACAGTTAACCAAAGTTAAACAAAACTTATCTATAACTGATGGTTAACAAAACTGACGATAATTAATCAATCGGTTATGGTAACGATTTATGTTTACAAAAGAGACCATAACAACCTTTCATTTATGATTATAGAAGACAACATGACCAACCTTAATTGATTTTACATGTATACGCCTACCCGCCTACGTATTTGATATTTCATTGAGAAAAATCATAGTTTTAGATTTTTTTTAACGTACATAACTTAATTAGTATTAGAACTATTAAAAATAAATAATTTAAACACTTCACTTTATATAAGTATATATATTTTTCATTGAACTTACCTGACATGGTCATCATGTATCAGCAACCACAACAAAACGTTAATATTTGCCTTGATTGAATATTTAGATTAATTAATGAGTTAAAATATAATATATTTCAATTTGCATGATAACTATAAAATGGAAGAAAAAACATCTGTGTTTTATTTGTATGCACTCCTCATGTATCACAATTTGCAAAAATATAATTATCTATTATATACGTAAATTATAGATTTTGAAAAATTTAAAAGTGACAAGGTCTTATTCTTTGACCAAGACGGATCGAGGCAAATTTGCCTTGCAATGAACAAGTGTATGATGTTAGTTGATATCACAATTTAGGATATTTATTATATGATCTTGATTATATATTATAAGTCTAATTTTTCCCATCTATACTTTCTTTCATCAAATCAATGTTTGATATTTTTCTCTATTCAACTAGTGTAATACATGAATTTTCAAGATAGTGTACGTAGTACATGTATAACACAGTGTAATATATATGGACATAATATTGTTGGTGAGCATAAACCAACTATAACCAAAATTAACTGAAAACCGACCAAATTAATCAGTTTGGTTATGTTATGATTAAGTTCATTTTAATTTATAACCAAATTAAACGAAAGGGAATCAAACCTTGCGTTTCCATATTTCCATTATATTTTCACGTAATTTTAACATATTTTCATGTAACCTAGCTTATGTATTTCACACATAATCAAACTATTTTCCTATTACTCGTATAAGCTTGGAACAGTTAACCAAAGTTAAACAAAACTAATCTATGACTGATGGTTAACAAAACAAACGATAACCAATCAATTGGTTATGGTAATGATTTATGTTTACAAAAGAGACTATAACTAATCTTTCATTTATGATTATAGAAGACACCATGACCAACCTTAATTGATTTTACATGTATACCCCTACCGGCCTACGTATTTCATTGAGAAAAATCATAGTTTAAGTTTTTTTTTTTCCAATAATTCTAAAACGTACCATATTTATTAGTATTAGAACTATATATTAAAAATAAATAACTTAAACACTTCACTTTATACAAGTATACAACTATATTATTCACCGAACTTACCTGACAATCAATCATGGTCATCATGTATCAGCAATCGCAACAAAAAGTTAATATTTACCTGATTGAGTTTTTAGATCAACTAATTAATGATTTATAATATAATTTATTTCAATTTGATAACTTTAGAATGGAAGAAAAAAAAAACAGGAGTGTCTTATTTTTATGCACTTTCTGTATCACAATTTGCAAAAAATAATCTATTATATACGTAAATAATAGATTTTAAAAAATTTAAACGTGACAAGGTCTGATTCTTTGACATAGACGGATCGAGGCAAATTTGGCATGCATTGAACAAGGATATGATGTAAGATTGTAAGTTGATAATATTTTATTGGGCTTTATAACAACTTCGGCCACTTGTATCATTTTACTAGTGTTTTTCTTTTTTCTTTTTATTATTTTTTTCGGAAAGTGTCACGTTGCGAAGACAACTTGAAGCATTAAATATATGTTATTTAAGCAATTGAAATAGATGTATTTATAAATGATTATATGTCAAACATAATATTAGAAATATGTTTTAGCTGTAAAAAATAGTGTTATTCTTATTTTGCAATGTGACTAAAGTTTTGTAAATATCAGCATTATGTATTTATGTCACTACTTTGTGTATATTAAATTAATGCATTACAAAGAACTGTTAAATGATAACATCTGTTATGTACATAAATACTTATTTTATTTCGTTACTCATATTACATAAGTGTATGTATATCAATTAAAATAATAAGAAAGTACAGTAACAAATCCTTAATCTTTTAATTTTGCAAGTAATTACTTAATACTAGTATTTCTTTTCACAATATATATGAAGAGGCCTTAATTAATTTTAAATTCTGGCTGATTACATAAAAGATATTGTCTTTAATCCAGGGTACATAATGGTGTAATATCAGGTGTAATTAGATTGTTTTTAAAGAAATGTACTGATCAACTCTTATATTTGTCAAAAAGGATGCATGACTGATTTTATAAAAATCTAAAAATAAATTAAGAAAACAAATCAAGAAAATATTGATTCGACGGATGATATTATTTTGATCTTTGTAGAAAATGGATTATCGAGCGACGACAGAGGTGCATCCTTTAATGCTGCAATGGGAATGAATGTGTTAGCAGGATCAGCTGTCATGAGCCTAACACTAATTTGGCCATCTGTAATAGCTTTTGGAAGCTATGATCTTGCAGATGATGATGACACCATTTTACCACAACTTCCTGATGAAGAAGAACCATCATTTATAAAAAAATTAACAGGTATAATAGCGGTTAATTAAATTAAATTAATTTAAAGTTTTGATTTTAATTTTTATGCAATGCAATGCAATGTATATATATATTTTTTTGTTTTAGCATATGGGGTTACAACTGACACTGAAACAAGCTCCACTGCACGGATCATGCTCGTCTCAATGATACCATTTCTCATTCTTCAACTCCCACAAATCATCAATTCCACATCTGTAACACGAATCATAGTTCTACTCACTCTCATCCTTTCGCTATGTTTCTTCATTGCTTATGCCGCGTATCAGGTAACTAACTAATTAATTAGACTGCCTTTCTTTTATAGTTTTAATTATGTCTCAAACAAAACATAATCTTAGTTAATAGTTAAGATATATGATCAAGAAACGTTTTTATAACCGCATAATGTACATGTATAATAAAACTTCTATGTTTAAAGACGTACATAACTTGTTGTTTCGGTTTACATAAATGCAGATCTTCCAACCATGGATTCTAAACAGAAGATTCGATTATGTGAGACAAAAATTTGTGAAGAACAAATTACTGAAATTACTCTCCACAAATGGAAAGGCAAATGTGCAGCTTATTAAAAAGTTAGTACCTGGCTTAAAAATGCTTTATTTATTTAATTTTTTTGTATCAATTGGAAAAAAAAATTAAATCTTTTTGGTGGAGCTGAGTGAAATATTGATGTGCAGCCTTCACAAGGAACTTGACAAAAATCATGATGGTAAAGTGACCAATGCTGAGTTGAAAACTTTACTTATAGGAATACAGCTCGAAGCGGATGGTGAACTAAGCGAAGATCTTGTCGAAAGAGTCATGGGACAACTCGATATATCGGGTGACGAATTTATTCAAGAAGACGAGTTTGTAAGGATTTTAACAAAATGGCTTCAGGATGCAAGGAAATCACTCTCTAAGAATGATTATAAACCTCTTAGTTTCTTCAGTAAACTTCAAGAGGTAACTTTCTATATTTGCTTTTTTAGTTTCAAGAAACAAGGCCTCCTTTAGATTAGAGGTGGCCAACGTACCCGGAACCGGAACCGGTGAGTACGGGCGGTTCCGGGTTTTCAAGAGAAATTGGAACCGGAACCGGTTCCACTCTTAAACCGACCAAACCCGAATCAGAACCGGCCAAAACCGAAACCAGAACTGGCAAAAAACCGGTTCAAACCGGTTCTTGACTTTGTTGACCGGATGGAATTGTTTGAAACAGGAACCGGCTCCGGTTCCAAATAAACCCGGTCTGGCCACCTCACTTTAGATTCAAAAGAGGCCCAGTTGTGTACACATGTATAACTATGTACTACTAAAGGCATGTTTGAATTTCATTTTAAAATTACTTATTAATTTATTAGATTTTTTCAAAAAGTCATTAAGCTAAAAAAGTGTTTGACAAACCTAAAAAAACTTTTGAAAATGACTTTTTTGAAAAGGTTGTTTTCCTTTTTGGTTACTTTGAAAGCAGATGCTTCGGCTTCTACCACTCGAATTTTCGATTCCTTTTAATTTCTCATCAAACGAATGACATCTTCTTCTGGAAATCCTAGCTATTCCTAGTATGATATTGGGGGATCTCATTGCTAGTACTCAAAGAAGCATGAAACATATGCTTGCATATCCATCATTGAGTCTCCAGCACATAAGTTGTTTTTCAAAAGACACAAATTCTGGCTTTTTAAAATGATTTATGATTTATTGACTTTAAATTACACATTTATCCTCACCCTTTAACCTTTACCCAATCTACCACCACCAACGCTGCCACCCACCATCGCACCACCTACCACCATTTTCACAACACACCACTGCTACCCATAACCTTAAAATGAATGTCAAAATAAGAATGTATTTTTTGGTCATTTTGAAAAAGTCATTTTGGACAAGCTAATGCAAACACTATTTTAAAAACTCATTTTGAAAAAATCACAAGTCAATAAACACTTTTGACAAAAAAACACGATTGGAGTTAAGTAAACAATTTCAAACATACCCTAAACTACTAACTTTGAAGTGTTAAAGTGACCTTTTCGTTCATTTTTTTTTGGCTTTTTTTTAAAAAATTTATATAGGATGTGGATGAAGAACAACAAGCGGCTTTGATACCAAAGAAGAAAAAGGTAGATATTCAGGGTTCAATTTTGGAATACTTGGAGGCTTTGGCTTTGGTACTTGTAGGGACTGCTGTGACAGCTCTTGTTGCTCTTCCACTCATAATGAATGTTTCTGGTTTTGCTACTGATGCCAATGTTCCTTCCTTCCTTATTCCATACTTTATAATACCCTGTGCCATAAACATACCACGTCTCTTGTCAACCATTAATTCAGCAGCTCAGAAGACTCAACGTGCCGCGTCCTTAACTCTTTCTCAGGTACTATCTTATATTCAATCTAGCTATTGATTTTTTTTGTAAGTTAACACGCTTTAATTAGGAGAACTATGTATAACGTGTTTAGGTGTTTTATTAAAACATGTTTTTATATGTTAGTTACACTGTCTTTATTGCTGAAAGTTGCAAAACATTTTTGCAACTTCAAAAAAAAAGACAAAACTTTGTTTTCTATAGTTATAAAAGTGTGACTTGTCTGAAAACAAAAAAAAAAAAACTTAATATTGTTATCCTAAAACACCTAAACTTACAAAAAAAAAAAACAACACTTTCATACGTCCACCTTAAAATCCCCTTGAGATTAATCTGTACTCTTAAGTCTCTTTTTTTGCTTGTTAACGAAAATATACAACTCATGTTGAAAAGTAATAAAACTAACCTAACTAATTTATTTATTTATTTATTTTACAGATCTATTCGGGAGTGTTTATGAGTAACATGAGTAGCTTGGCAACATTTTTGCTAACGGTCTACGTAAGAAATTTGTCATGGGATGTATCAGCAGAGGTTTTGGTCGTATTGATTATATGTGGAGTGATGGGTGTGTTCACAAGTACGAGGACAATTTTCCCACTTTGGACCGGCTACGTGGGTTACATGTTGTACCCTTTATCGTTACTCATGTTGTATCTTCTTACCGCTGTTTGGGGTTGGTCATAGCTTAATTAGCTATCCATTTAATTTTCCATTGTATTTGAGGAGTGTTTTTTGGTTATTATATTACACAGATTAATGTTTTTAGGGGTGTTAAAAGTTATAAATTCTACATTATATATCATGTAACATATTATGTAATTGGTGTTCTATATTGAAATATGTTGGCTCATCGGATCGTGTTTGCAACCTGTTCATTGCCATTTGCCAGGCTATGTGTTGTGAGTTGTGACACTTCTAAGAAGGCGGAATCAATAAAACTCAAATAGGCTGAAGATTACATTAGTAGAAAATGAGAGTTTGGCTATATATATAGAATTTAATTACTTAATTGTTTGAGATTCTAATTATTAAATGCTTAATTGCTCATCTATCTATACTAATAAGTAAAGATAAAAGTGGAAACTTGTCACAATTTTAAGCATTTTCACAATAACTTTCCCGCCTCTCTCTCCTATTAAATGCATACATATTAAAAAATATATTCAAATTATATTTCAATTAAAAATAAATTTTAACTCATATAATACACAAATATTAAACTATATTTTGTAAAAAATGTATTTTTTTTAAAACCAACTTTTTTAAAATGAAAGTGTAAAAAAACAAACTTTAATAACAAATGTTTAAAAAAATAATATTATTATTTTATGTTTTAACTTATATTCAATTTCAATTGTATTTTAGATAAATAAACCCTTTAAGATGTTTTGAAATTTTTATTAATAAATATTTAATATATTTTTATTCAACTCGTGTGATACACGGGGAGCTAACCTAGTACTTATATATATATACTAAACATAAAATATGAATCTTCAAGGAAGTGGTGTAGTAGTTAGAGTGGAGGAGAGACAAACTAGATGTCTCAAGTTCAATCCTCACTTACAACAATTTTTCTTGGATGCCACCGCTGTTCCTCTCGGTTAGTAGGGCATTGAGTAGGAACCCGGGGGTTTACAACGTAAGTGGGTTCATGAATTACATGACTGTTGGATAGATAGTGTGGGTAGTGACAGAGCAACTCATGCAACCGGTCACTGCTTCATGAACTAACTAATTCATTATCTTCTTGCTGCTCAAATACTTTAACGATTTGGTGAAGCTTGTTCCAGCTGAGGTTGAACCATGCACACGCGCGCGCACACACACATATATACATACAGGGAGATGATAAAAAATTAACCATTTCTTATTACGTTAACCAAATAACTACATCTTATTACTTTGGGACCTACATTAAATTAAATCTAAAGATGCAAGTTTTTTTTCTTTTTTTATATAATGCAATTAATGTAGGGCCCACTTACATTAATAAAAAATAAGAAAAAACCTAAGTGTTTAGATTTACTTTAATGTGTACCCCAAAGTAAGAAGATGTTATTCAGGAGGTGCGACCGCACATGATTCATTTTTTTAAAGGCCCTAATTTTTAAAAACTTTATATATATTAATTTATTTTACAACAAACACATATAATTTACATTCCAATTTTTTAAATATTTTAAACCCAGTTAAGAATTTTATAAAAGCTAAAAGAAAAACTTTTTTTTAACTAGTTTTATACCCTTTTAGTGGTCAGGTATTTTATTTCATAATGAGATCATCTTAATTCTCTTTGTTATAAACAAAAATAGTATTTATTTAAGATTAAAAAAAAACCAACTCGTTGAAAAATCCTTCATTAAAAAAGTACATATTCATCAAAAGTTTAGAATGCATAAGATTTGACTAAACGACAGTCAATGTTGGACCGTTCATTATATGAAAATCATAAAAAAAAAAAAAAAGTAAAAACCACCTCCCTCGTAACTTCCCTATAGACTCGTAAGATAGCAGACTATAGGAGCAATTTACTATGTTACCCTTGTAATTTAAATGTAAAGGAAAAAATGAATATTGAAAATGAAACCATATAGAAATTGTCAGGAAAGTAATTGAGCATTGTGTTCTCAACTATAGGTGGGCAAAAAACCCGGAACCAAAACCGAAAAACCCAATCAAAACCAGTTGTATCCGAACCGGTGGGTACACGTGGTTTCAGATTCTCAGAAAAATCAGAACCGTAACCCGAAAAAGCGGAACCGGTTTCATCTTTACTCGGCAAACACGAACCGGAACCGGCCAAAAACTGGTTGGAACCAGTTAAAAACAGGAACAGAAACCGGAACCGGTTTAAAAAAAAAATTATTCTCAACTGCGTGGCAATGTGGCATTAATATCCATGTTCAAAGTTTTCAACTACCCACGTTTTCTCAATCCTCCAACTCTCACGAAAAACAATTATCCGCGTTCCTCTCGGTAGTGCTTAAATTGATTTGAAAACAATTATCCGCGTTTCTCTTTATAGTACTTCGTTCAGGCAGTTCAGCATTCAACACATTTGGTTTGAAATAAATTAACCTCTTAGTGATTATGTTCAACACTTAACCATTCAATACCAATATCACACTTAATCATTTAGCATCAATACCACACTTAACCGTTCAGCATTCAGATGTGCAACCAAACGGTCTTAATCAGTTCAGCATCTAATAGTTCAGACCCTCTTAACCATTCAAACATATTAATCATTCAACACTTAATGATTCAGATTCAACCAAACATCCCCTAAGTTGGTGATTGATTAATTGGTTACTTCTGAAAGCATATGTTACTCAACCTCATCCGAACATTAATCATTCGTACAAATGGTTAAAATCATCCAAACAATCTAGTAATTATATTTTAGTAAAGCATTTTAACATCATAGTATGATTACTCTCAATGTCTTATTTGCACTATATGCATATAACGTATATATGTGTTGGTCTTCAATGGTTAAACTTAAAATTTCACTAATTTTAACGTTATTTTGAAAAAATAACATTAAAAAGCGTTAGTATAATTAATTTTAAACGATAACTTTCAGCCGATGACTTCTTCGGATCAACCTCTCTATTTCCATAACCAAAACCGCTAATCCGGTTATTCTAAATCCATAACCATAACCAATTGATCGGTTAACCACCGGTTATGATTTGGTTTCGGTTAAATTTGATTAATAATAAAATTGTTGAAAAATAAAGAAAAACTTGTAAATAAGCTTGTGGACTATATATATATTAATGATGAAAATCTAAGTAAGCTCGTAAATTTGAAGTGACAGAAGATGAGTAAACAAAAAATAAAATCACATTTTCTAATATATTTAGTCTCAAATGTGACAGATAATATTTTTATATAGTAAAAAGCTATTGTTCACCTTTTATACTTGCTTGCACCACGACTCCTTGAAAAACACATGCATGCATAAATAATAAAAAGAACAAATATACAATAAGCGGTTCAGTTCGGCTAAAGTCAGTTAATAACTTGGCTTAACCATAAGCATAACCGAATGATTCGGTAATAGCTTCGCTTAACCATAATCGTCGTTTAAAGTTGGTTTTGGTTAAATCGGTTATAATTCAGGATAGTTATTTTTCGATTATGGTTATATTATGCTCACCCTGCGAGGCATTGTTGGTACATGGCCACTATTTTTTTGTATATAAAAGCTTCAATAAGAATTAAAAATAAACCTTACCTTTCTTAAATTACTACGAGCTACACACGCGTTTTGCTGCGGATTAAACCGATCGACCTATGAAAACTTAACATTTAAAAATTTAGCCTGAAATTAAATATAAAATTTTAACGTAATGATAAATCGAAATGTTAAAATATATGATATTTTAAGTAAAATAAACAGTTTAAAAATATTTATTTAACATGTATAATAATGTATTTAAAACATAATTCTTCTAATGATTGATTCCAATATTTAACACATCTCATCATCACATTTATTCTTATTAAAATTTTCAATTCAAATTTCACTTATTTCATATGTCACATACGTGTATAAAACAAATTATATACAGAGAGAGAGACAAGATCAAATAAGACTATGTATAATGGTCAAACCATTATCACTTCACGTATGAGTTACGTAAGAGCCACATAAAAAACTAACAACATCACCTCTTATCATTATACGTAATCTTCACATGTGTATTCATCACTCACTAATCAAGCCCCCATCACCCCTCCTTTTTTCTCCTTTCTTCCGGTGCCCTCACACTGTCTTCACACCGGTGGTGTAATGGGGTGGGGGCGTGATAGGGACTTGAAGCCTATCATACGGTAGGGGTCACGCCTCACTACGAATGACCAATTATAATCTTTACTCGTCTTTATGTACCACAGTACCAGTACGCCAACATCCAGTATTGTTGGTTATATACATACAAATAAGACAGTTACAGCCGAAAGTATAATTCGTTCTCATGAAATACTTTGTTTAATATATAATAATACGAAGATTATGAAGAAATACAGCCAGATTATAACATTTATATTTTACTCATTTTATTTTATATATTTCTTTTTTTATTACTTATTGAATGCTCCACTACTTTTGTTTGATTTGATAAGCCAACGAATATATTAAACGTGGTTGACATATAATATAATTACCATCTACTTGATTCATTGACCCAAGAATCATGGATGTACGTACGACTAGAAATAATGTTATTGTATTAAGAAGTAAAGTTTTTATACCAACAAATTAAATATAGATACCATATGGTTTTTTTTATTATTAATTTTTATAATAGCAAGCGTCTTATGGTTTTCTTCTTTTTTTTTTTCTTATAACAGCAAACATCTAGTCATGCGAAATCACCCTAACAAGTAACAAATACATCACCGTGCTGTCTGAAGAATGAAGCAGAGTAACTTGACCCGCCTACTCAGGAGGAAACTCACAACTATAAAAAATCACTTGACTCAACCCACAACAGTATATGCTCTAGGCGATACTACAACCAAAGATCTTTCATAAAAGAAGCCAAGAGGTTATCGCTAGAACAAAAACCCTTTGGTGTATAGCAATGTTATAGAAATCAGTAGTCGCTAATCGGTCGGTGAGGTGGGGACTAGGGATTATTCGGGATTAATCGGCCTAATCGGATAGTCGGGCCTAGTCGGCCTTAAGGAACTAACGATTAATCGGCCGAGTCGGGGATTTTTACAACCATGGTATATAGATTTATTTTGAACAACTTGAAATGACAACACCAAAGAAGAGATTTTAGTCGTCGCCACAACTAGATGAACCTCGTAACCCTGTCTAAACAAATAAGTATTCAAACCCAATACCTCACGCACAAGCTTAGTTATTTGATAAATAGATGCAATACGTATTAGCCTCAACTAGTCAATTTTTGGCTCTTAATTAATGGCGGCTACTCCGGCTAGGTGTAAGGGTATTGTCAAAATTTAAAATTAAATTTGTTTGTAGGAAATAAAAAAACAAAAGTATATTAATTTTGATCAGCTGAGTTTGATGAATAATTTGTACCAAAAACTGATAAAATAATATAGACATTCTTGATTAAAGAAAAATTTTTAAAAGTCAAAAATGAAAATAAAATTTATAGTTTAGAAGTCGTACCCTTTTCTGTAGATAACTTATGTTCGGGGTTGGTTTGGAACAAAAATTTTATTGAAACGTAAATTAAAAGAAGCACATTATACTATAATGTTTTTTTTTTTAATTTTGTAAAACATAAAATGCTAAACGCTATAACAAAAAATATATATATCTAAAATAATAACAGATTTGAAAAGTTGTATCCATGTGTTTCGAGAGTTTTACCTTGGTTAGATAGGAGAGAAACTGTATATTAAAACGTATATTTGTAAAAAAGAACTTTTAACTATGCATGCAACATTTGTTTCAATGTTGAATGATTTTCAACCTAATTAAAACTAGTAAATAGAAACACTTTATCTATTTTATTTTACCGATTTAATAATTAAAGGAACAATTATATTATATTAATTTACATATTTTAGTAATAAAACTATATCATACCAAAAAAAAAAAGATTAAATGTAGAAAATAATAGGTATAATAAAACATAAACTTTAAACCCAGAACTCGAAACGTTAAACCTCAAACCATAAACCATAATAATCAAACATAAACTTTAAAACCAAACCTTAAAGTTTAAAAATAATAAAACCAACCTTAAAACCTAAACTTTATAGTTAAATGTTAGAGCTAAAACCTAAAAGTTAATATTGTAAGGTTCGACGTTACGGCTTCAACATTGTGGGGATAAGTTCAATCGGAGTTCGTTTGAGGCAGTTTCAAAAGTTTTATAAATATATTTTAGCCTTTTATCTAATACGTGTGTGTCTATCGTCATATTATAATGTCATTAGATTTCTTAATTGTAACTTAATGGAATGGTTTTTCACATGCAAGCCGATGGGCATTCAACGATCTTGTTTGTCTCTTTCAAATATACTGTGACGAATACACAGTTATTAATTTAAACAAATATATGGCTTTCTTTATTTTGAAATCAAATCAAATGACGCAATTTCCCAACTAATTAATTAAATATAAGCAATAATTAAAACTAATGAGTTCGTCTTCGTCAGCCTCACTAAATTTATAACAAACACACACACATATATAGGGAAGTGATCAAAAATTAACATTTTCTTATTGCGTTAACCGAATAACTACATCTTATTACTTTTGGACCCATATTAAAGTAAATCTAAAGATGTATGATTTTTTTTAATTAATGTAGTTAATGTAAGGTCTATTTACATTAATAAAAAAATAAGAAAAAACCTATACCTTTAGATTTACTTTAATGTGTGCCACAAATAATAAGATGTAGTTATTTTGATAACGCAATAAACATGGATTAACAAAGTAACCACACCCTATATATAAACAAAGTTATATAAATTTTGAAACCAAGTGTTTTATAGTTTTTATTCCACAATGACAAGTCGAATTTTAAAAGTTTCATGAAATTTTAAGTTACGTATTTTCTGGAGGAATGTTACAGACCAAACACCAAGCCAGGTTGCAGCTGCCTGCGGCAGTGTGAAACGAAATGTCAAAAAGAATTCTAAAGTAATCTCTCTATACACAACACATCCTAGTTGATGGTCCTCTGGATCTCAGTCTATCAACTGATAAGTTGACCGAGCCGACGATGAACGTTTGTCCTCCGAGGAAACTGTTGAAACAGATGCGCATCGAGAATCTCTGAGAAGTCCTCATCTGATCCGGATGAACCTGGTGGAGCAAGGCTACGACCTCGACACGGCCCGACTGAGATGTACAACCATAATCTATAAAAAAATAAAAATAATTTTTTATGCGACTTGTATAAATACTATACAAGGAGACAAGGAGTATTATGTCACGAGGCTTCAAAACTCCTCTATCATACGTTTATCATATCGGTTAACCTTATCACAAATGGATGTCCCTCTACTTGTTCAGCAAATTCGTGGTTATATTCAGCACATGTGACCCTAACATCCAATCACTACATTTCAAAAAAGTATTTTCCAACCAATTGAAACAGACAGTTAGTTCTTTTTATTTCATAATGTCTCAATGTGATTCTTCCCAGTACTCACACCACGACCACATTATAAAAAAACTTTTATCAAATCATCAATAGCGTTTTTCTTGGATCGTTGTTTGACTACGATAACCCGCTGATACATCTGATTCAGCTTAGGAAATCCTTAAAAGTCATAAACATCTGAAATAATCAAATATTTTGTTAATTAAAAGCTTCAATGTTTATATTATACAAACATAATAATATTTATTATGCCTGATCATCATCAAAAACTAACTTGTTACAAGAAGATTTATCGTCAAACAATTAAATATAAATAGAGAGAGTATTTTTAAATGACTGTATACACCTATATGATCTATATTAGAAAAAAATCAACCTGACAAATCAATGATTGAATCTTTTGTCAGTTTGATTGATTTTATATGAGTCGTATAACCTATATAACATGTATAGATGTCCGTGAGATGATGTCTCGAAGAGAAGGATGGTGTATGAATAGAAGTCCCCAAAACTTATTGTAGTACATAAGCGGTGATTATAAAAATAACCTATTGACCAACACACCAAACTCCTATCAAGAAATTAGCTATCTTGAGCATGACGCGTGAAACAAAACAAGGAAATAACCCACCAAGTTTGAACCGTACGCACGCCTAACAAGCTAAAGGCATCTCATTACCTGGAATCTGCTACCTATATTTATAAACAATTAAACAAATATTATATTAACTAAGTTTAATTTAATTATAATTCATAAAGGAAACTGAGTCACTATTAAACCAGGAACTTAATCGGGTTGTCATTGTAAATGCCTCTTTATGAGCAATGTATGCGAATATCTGTTAATTAGCAATTAAGAAAAAGTATAATTGTTAACCAGATATAACCTCCATAGTTGTACGTACTTGTGTTTAAAAGTCTTTCAATCGATCTGTGAAGAAAACTAAGAAACATGGAGGTAAGTTCTTGCTATGCCTGGCAAAATAGGCGGGCTGGGTCGGGTTGGGTGATGGGTCAGAACGAGTTCGAGTCAAGATGGGTGCGGATCAGAACGAGTTTTAAGCAAAATATGTTCGGGTCTAAATAGATTGTTCTTAAAAACATCAATTTAGTTTAACTTAAGATGTGTTATAAGTAAACAAATAGTATATTTGGATAATTTTCAGTGATTTTCTCAAAAAATATGTTATTAATCATTCTCAAATCTTTGAATCCATTGCATTTACATAATTTTTTAGTTACTCATCTTTACTCGCATTGTGTTTGAGTGCTACACATCTCAATCCATTCCATATTATGATGTTACCCATTTTAATCAATTATACTACAATTATTTACCCAAACAAATTCATTTCCTTTGATACGGGTAAAAATTGCCGCCTCTAGTTTTTGCTCCAATGGAACTTTGCTTATTTTCTTGGTAGGCATGGGCTAGGGAATCAAAGTAGATCGAACAATTTTTAACCTTTTGTTTTTAATAATCATTTTTACTTTTAAATACAAACTGATTCTTAAACTCATTTAATCCAATCTTAAAGAGTTAAATGTCACACCCTGATTCAGCGGGCTAGATTGACTTTCCTGTCGGGCGGAAAGTTCTCGGGGCGCGATATCGTTTGATAATCAAAATGATCAGATTGTTTGCATAGCACATGATATATAAATAAGAAATGCTAACATGACAATGATATAGAGTTACAAAGTTAAATTACAATGTTATGTTCATAATTTAACTAAGTAAATATATCCAAAAGAATCAATGAGTTTCTATCTTGTAACTGTACAAGATCTACAAAAGATGATTCATTGTTTTGTCAATCAAAAGTATGCTTGACACAAAATGTAACTAGGTGTTCTAAAAGTCCACTAGCTAAATCCCTGATGTCTAGTGACTAAACTTGTTCGTCACCTGAGAAAACATGCATTTAAACAAAGTCAACACTAGGTTGGTGAGTTCATAAGTTTAGTAATTGAAAACCTTGATTTGTTCACATTCACAATCACAATGTCATACAAGAGTTTTGATAGGTTTGATTCATCCGTTTCCACAATGGCCTCTCCATAGTTATATTTACAAGTAGTATTTCATCCCATCAGTTATGCTTATATATAGGGCATACGAAAGGGTCGAGCCTACAACCCGCCCAGACGCCATCCCACCACATAACTTAACAGAATTCAACACCACTTGCAATACAACTATAGATAACCATTTCCATCTCACATGTGTTCAACCCGTTTGATATTCACCCAGTGTATTATATGTAGAATAATATAGTAAGAGGGGTTTAGTTATCAAACCGAAGTGTTGATAAACCCTTAATGTTTTAAGGAAAATAGATTAATTTAATCTTATCCTTATTATTATTCTCTCGCTTGTGGGGTTAACTGTTAGTCACTACTAATAATAGAAGTGTTAGTTAACCAATTGATATATGTTCTCAGCTTGGAGTGCATAGAGCCTAAAAGGAATCCATTGTGATCCTCACGTTTGCACCGAGTTGTAAGCACAATGTTATAAGAACTAGTCTTATTACACTTAGCTAACTCCGGTGATGAATGATATTGTGAAGATATATTATCTTCGTATCATTCTTGTTTGTTGTTGTTATTGTCATCATGTTCCACTGTGATAATCTCATTGTTCGTTCATGTAAGAATAATAAGATGTTATAAGATAAAATCTTACAACTACATTATTCTAATGTGTTGATGATTCATGAAGCTACATTACCATGTTTCATCTTAGTTGTCTCAGTTATGTTATGATAAGACAAACATGCATACAATGATAAGCGATAATAAGTCAAACAATATTATCTAAATCATAGTATAATCAATATGTTGTACTAAAACTTTTAATTAAACAAAAGATTTAGCATGTTTCTCAGCTCCGAGAGTTAAAAATCAGTTAAGATTAGAAAAAGGCGCATATGAACTCACCTTGTAGTTGTTGTGGTTGACTAAGTTCTAACAAGAATGCACGCGCTCTTTGTTGTACTTGATGTAGTTTTCACGATCCTGTATTGATTTCACGTTGTTTGTAACTTATAAGTATAAGTTATAGAGATTTGTGTGCGTGTATGTGTTAGCCCTAAAGTTGGCTAACACTTATCGGTCTTGGTCACCCTTCGGCCTTGGTTCACTTGTTATAGGTTATGCTACCCTTAACCACTTTAAGTTATTAATATGAAATGTCTTCATGTTGTATGTTGAGTTTGACTTGTTACCATACTAAGTTGTGAAATGTGAAACTCATTATAGTTTTCTAAGTGTGAAAGTTAGATCTATAGTTTAGAGTTTTCCATGTTATCCTTGTTAAACTTGAATTGATTGTTACATAGTTAACAAATAATCATGTCACCATCTTTGTAGTAATTCAAAGTTTTAGGCTTTGTTAGGTTCATTAAACCAACAATCTATCACCTTTGTAGTATCGTTTAATTACCCATGCATGTTATCAATAGAATGTGTTAGGTTTTGTGAAATGCATTAAACCAACCTCATTACCACCTTTGTAGTAATCTAGGTTAATAATCCCATGCAAGTTGTACAAAGACTAGGTTGATTCAAGTATTTGTGGTAATTTAACTCATGTGGGCCGAACAAGTCACTTGGGCCGAACCAACTGCATGGGCCGAACCACATGGGCCGAACCAGTCACCCTTGGCCAAATGAACAGGCTCAGATCGAATGGTGGGGCATGGCCGAATAAGATGGCTGGCCGATTGGGTCTTTGCCGATCGAATGAAGGTGGCTTGGCCGAAAGGGATGTGGTTCGTCCGAATGAAGGTGGTCGAATGGGACATGGCCAATTGAAGGTGAGAAGGCCGAACGAATAAAGGTAGCTGGGAGAATAGAGCCTTTCGGCCCTTAGGCCATGCGGCCTAGCTGCTACCCTCCTTCGGCCGATCGAACTAAAGGGGTGTGAAGACCCTTGTTTTCGAGCTAGATGACCAATAATGAAGTCTCATTTGATGTCACATCCTTCTAGTGTGTTTTCCTAGGGTTTAGGTGGTTTAAAAACCGGTTTTAGATATGGTTTGAACAAGGAGGGTGAAAACCCTAGTTTTCGTGACTTTTGCAGCTCCATACCTCGATTTGTGATGGGTTTTTCTCTAGATCGACTGTACTTTCGTGTAGAGCGTAGTTATAGCTTCGATTTGGCACCAAGATTACAAGATTTCGTTAAGAGATGAGAGAGATCCAAGGGTTTGAAGTTCAAATTCTTCTAGAGAGAGAAAGTTCCGGTTTGGGGGGTTTTAGAGAGAGAGAGGATGAGAGAAATAAATGAGGTTGTTGCCTCATTTAGGGTATTTATACCCCGAGTGAGTTCGGGTTCGTTTCGTTTGCTCGGTTTTCGTTTTCGTTGCGTTTCCCGAACGTAATCGCGTATTTTACAAATTTTAAATAAATGGTTTTATCTTTTTGGGTTTTTAAGGTGATTATTCCTAGTAAATATTTTAAGTTTATTTATTTTGATTTATTTCGTCGTAAACGTTTATTTTAAAGGTTTCGTCAGATCGCGTCACCTTCGTGCGTATTCGTTCGAATCGTCACCCGAATGATACCCGAATCGTCACCCACGCACACACACTGTCAGTTCGTCATTCTGAACCGATACTGAACTGATGTTTTGAATTGTGTTTCCTCACAGATAGACTCAACTATACTTTCCTGTTTTCACATTGATAGCCTTGAATTCACATTGTTTTCATACTGAGTTATCGGCCATCTGATTCCTATCATCTATGGATATCAGATCGCAACCGATATGTTCTTGTCGTTTGTTTGTACACTGTTGTTTCTCTGGATTCGTTGTATTAACTGTACTTAAGTTTTCGCCTAAATACATACAACTGTTGTTTATCGTGAGTTGTACTTACCGTATTTAAGTTTTCACTTAAATGCGTACAACTGTTGTTTGTTATCTGAGTTCTGTTGTTACACACTGTTTATACATTGTATTTACACACAGTAAATAGTAAAAGTACACGTACCGTACGGACTTGCCGGACGATCAGGTACTAGATGTCACAGTCTCCCCTTGTTAAAGAAATTTCGTCCCGAAATTTAAGCATCATTGTCGGGCACTACTTCTTCAAACAGGTGGGGATACTTTGTCTTCATGTGATCCTCAGGTTCCCAGGTAATTTCTGGTCCGCGCTTGGAGTTCCAATGAACCTTTACAATAGGAATACGGCTTCGTTTTAGTCTCTTGAATTCACGATCCATAATCTCTACAGGTTCTTCAATGAAATGTAGTTGTTCATCCACTTGTATCTCTTCCAAAGGTATGATCAATGATTCATGAGCGAGACATCTCTTGAGATTTGATACATGAAATACATCGTGTACTCCGCTGAGCTCATCAGGGAGTCTGAGTCTGTATGCCACAGGACCTATACGCTGAGTTATCTCAAACGGTCCGACATACCTTGGTGCTAGTTTTCCTTTAGCCCCAAAACGAACCACACATTTCCATGGGGACACTTTCAACATAACTCGGTCACCCACTTGGAATTCCAAAGGCTTTTGCCGTTTGTCTGCGTAACTCTTTTGGCGGCTACGTGTTGCTTGTAGTCTCTGTTGAATCTGGGCTATCTTATCAGTAGTCTCCTGAATAAGTTCAGGCCTCGTGATTCTGTTGTCTCCCTTTACCGACATTTTCTACCATATAGTTCTTCAAACAGAGCACATCCGATGCTGTTGTGCTAGCTGTTGTTGTAGGAGAACTCGATGAGTGGTAAATGTTTACCCCAACTTCCACCGAAGTCTAGGATGCATGTTCTCAACATATCTTCTAGAGTTTGAATCGTTCATTCGCTTTGACCATCCGTTTGTGGATGATAAACGGTACTCAAGTTGACACTTGTCCCTAGAGATTGTTGCAATGATTGCCAGAACCGCAATGTAAATCGACTGTCCCGGTCTGAAATAATAGATAATGGCACACCATGACGTACGACTATTTCATCGACATAAAGTCTTGCTAGCTTTTCCATCTTTTAGTTTTCTCGAATCGGCAAAAAGTGTGCGGACTTGGTCAATCTATCAATGATGACCCATATAGAATCGTGTCCGCTGGAAGTACGGGGTAGCTTGGTTATAAAATCCATAGCTATTTGTTCCCACTTCTATTGTGGTATCTCTGTTTATTCCAGCAAACCTGATGGTTTCTGGTGTTCTGCTTTGACCTTGGCACATGTTAGGCATTTGCCAACATAAGTAGCAACATCCTTCTTCATACCCGGCCACCAATAAAATGACCTGAGGTCTTGGTACATCTTATTAGCACCAGGATGAACGGAATAGCGTGTTTTATGTGCCTCGTCAAGTATGAGTGTTCGAAGTTCATCCACTGCCGGGATCCATACACGATCCTGAAAGTAAATAACTCCATCTTGTTTCGTCTCGAAATGTTTCTTGGCTCCACAATCGAGCTCATGCTTTCGTATCACTGTCTCCTGTTGTGCATGTATGATTTGGTCTCTGAGACTTGTTTGCACAGTCATTCCCATTGCTCTAACGCGCAAGGGTTTGACTCTTTCCTTCCGGATCAAAGCGTCTGCAACAACATTTGCTTTGCCCGGATGGTATTTGATCACACAATCGTAATCGTTCAGGAGCTCGACCCAACGTCTTTGTCTCATGTTAAGCTCCTTTTGATCAAATATGTGCTGTAGACTCTTGTGATCTGTGAAGATAGTGCATTTGGTACCGTACAGGTAATGTCTCCAAATCTTTAAAACAAAGACAACAGCTCCCACTTCTAAGTCATGTGTTGTGTAGTTCTTCTCGTGTATCTTTAGTTGTCGTGAGGCGTAAGCAATGACTTTGTCTCGTTGCATTAAAACACATCCGAGCCCCTGATGGGAAGCATCACAGTATACTACAAAGTCATCATTGCCCTCTAGGAGTGTTAAGATTGGAGCATTGCACAATATTTGTTTCAGTGTTTGAAATGCGTCTTCTTGTTTCTGGGTCCACACGAATGGTTCACTCTTCTGTGTTAGTTTTGTGAGAGGCAAGGCTATCTAAGAGAAAATTGAAATGAATCTCCGGTAATAACCTGCCAATCCCAGGAATGATCTGATCTCTGTTGGTGTTGTGGGCACATCCCAGTTCTTGATTGCTTCAATCTTGGCAGGATCCACATGAATACTATTATTGTTAATCACGTGACCCAAGAACTGCAATTCTCTTAGCCAAAATTCACACTTGGAGAATTTGGCATAGAGTTGTTCGTCTTTCAGAAGTTCCAAGACTGTCCTGAGATGTTGTTCATGTTCCTTCTCGCTTCTTGAATAAATCAATATATCATCAATAAAGACGATAACGAACTGATCTAGATACGGCTTGCACACCCAGTTCATAAGATCCATGAACACTGCCGGTGCGTTAGTCAGTCCGAATGGCATCACCATGAATTCGTAGTGACCATATCGAGTACGAAAAGCCATCTTGGGTATGTCTTCTTCTTGAATCCGGAGCTGGTGATAACCTGAACTGTCACACCCCCAATTTCCCACGTGCGGTGTCAGACCGCGCGGGTGTGACGTGGCCAGGATCACAGCTCATGGTCATATAGAACGACTCTATATGAGTTACGCAATTATACAGTTTGTAAAATAAGACAAGTTTTATAAGTTTAGCAGCGGAAAGGTTCATCATTAAAGCAGCGGAATAAGTAATTAGTTTTTCAGCGGAAATGAAAGGTGTATCAGAACTACATTGTTAACATTATTTAAAAGACAATAATCAAAACATAAGCCTAGGATTAGAGTCTATATGTATGCATACTCTCTTATGCATCTCCATGTGCATCCTAGCTCGTGCTGTTTAGTTACCTGAGAATACATGCTAAAATGTGTCAACATAAAGTTGGTGAGTTCACAGGTTTTAGTATTTGAAAGCAGTAAAACAGTTATATACTGGGTATGTTAAATAGTTTTGTTGGATCTACGATTCGTGAGTGTGTCATGTCATCCTACCGAAACTCGACTGTTTCCTTTTGCCTCCCCGGGTCATCGCTGAACCCAGATCAACATCGATATTACACTCGTTATGACCTCCAGTCAATGTTGTTGCCGAGTGGGGCTAGTCAAACCCAGTAGTACTACGTAATAACGACTCGTTTGTTACACAGCTAACGGTAAGGGTAATGAGGACTTGTTGAGATAATAGTACACTCAAAATAGTTTTACAACTTACCAGTCATGTATCTAAAACATTTGCATAGTATTCTCACCCCAAGAGTTTATGTAACATCTGTGCCGGAATCGTTACCGGAACAGTAAACTGTACAGTAACTTGTACAGTAACTCAGGTACGCTTTACGTGAAGACTAGATTATGCTGTTGATACATTTTGATTTAACATGAAACTATTAAACGATTGTCTGAAGCTGACTGAAACCTTAGGGTTTAACAGTTAGAAACATGTCAGACAATACAGTGTTGAAACACAGATACTTGATATGATACTATTGTGTATAAACGTATGTGAGGTTAACAAAACAAAACTTTAACGGTTATTGTTATGGAATGCTAAACAGACGAATTATTCGTATAGGTGACGATCTGTACGAATGATTCTGATAGTTTAATGATCTGAAATGATGACTGAACAATAGAAAACAAAATCAGAAAGTGAAACGTACGATCGTGTTCGTACTGTTAGCGCTCTGTACGAAGACGCGCGTAGGTGACGTTTTCTGACGAAACGAAACAAAACGAAACGAAACGAAAGACGATTTGAACGATAATAAATTTAAGGAAATATAATATTTCCTGTTTTACAATTTTGAAACTTATCAGAAATAAATTAAAACGAAACTATTTTAAATTAAGGCGCGTAAAGCAAAATACGCGAATAAATAATAAAACGCGTAAAAATAATAAATTCCAAACAATTAAAATAAAGTCCTTTTATTTAAATTACGTAATTACACGCGTTACGATCCGGAAAGGCGACAAAAACGCGAAACAAGCAAACGAAACGAACCCGAATACCCTCGGGGTATTTAAACACCAAGTATGCTTGATTATTTCATTTTCATCATCTCCTTTCTCTCTCAAGCACCAAAATCCCGGATTTTACATTTCACCACCATTTTTGGATCTTCAAACCTTCGTATCTCACTCGTTTGGAGACGAAATCGGACGTTCTTGGTGTCCACGCGAAGCTCTCGACTCCTACTACACGGAAGTACAACTAATCGGAAGAGATAACCACTATAAATCGAGGTATGAGACCACGAAACTCATTAAAGTTAGGGTTTTCTATCTCGGTTGACTACTTTGTTTATTCACTGCACAACCGACACCCACGCAGCCCTAAGAACCCTATTCGAAGACTCCTTGGAGTAGGGACCACCAGTAGGAGTGCTAGGAAGCCACGAAATTGTTGCAACAGATCGGTGAGGACGGCAAGTTGCAGGGTTCGTGGAAACAAATCAACGGGCGAACCTGTTAAGTGCTGAGATGAGGGTGGCGAACCTAGATGGGGTAGCGAACCTTTTTGATTGGCGAACCATGCACCAGAACGAACCCTTGGTTCGTCAATCATCATTAGCCGAACCTTATGAGGCCCAAACCTTAGTGTATCCGAACCATGCATGCAAACCCCACCAGAGCCGAACCCTTATATTCTTGCCATGACACGAACCCTTGGACCGAACCCTAGTCGAACCCATGCATGAATGCATGGGCGAACCCTAGCCTAACCTTGACGGACGCCGAACCTTGCTGTTTCCACACCCCACGAACCTATGGTAGCAGGGAAGCTTAGCCGAACCCCCCCACATCATGAACGAACCATAGGGTTCGTTGGTACCCTAGCTGGACCGAACCTTAGTTGTGTGAACCAATAGGTTCGCTGATCAAGACTGAACCGATTTTAAGCTTGGTTGATTTAACTTATTCCACCTGCAGCTCGTGCCTTCAGCCCATCAAGTTAACACGGCCCAAGTGAATAGTCTGGCCCATCCTATTAATTCGGCCCAAGCACAATCGAATGGTGTGGTGCAAGACTATCCGGTCCAATTGAGAGGCCCAACCACTTGGTGTAACCATCTCCTATTCGGCCCAAACAGAAAACCCATAGTCCATACAATGGGCCTAAGGATTTGTTAGGCCCATTCATTATAGCCCAACCTAACTAACCCCCGGCCCAATAGCATTACCGAATCATTTTAGTTGCATCGGCCCAAATTGTTGACCCAAACTAAGGCCCACTAGGGTTAGCCCAAAGACTTATATGGAATCGGCCCACTTGGTTTATTTGGCCCACACCCTTGATCCAACTCAGGACAGATTAAGTGCTTGGCCCAATAGTTTGGCCCATGGCCACTATTCGGCCCGTATCATTTATGCACGGGCCATATAAATTACTCATGTATTAGGTCCAAGTAGCAAGCCCAAGCCCAAAGCATTCGGCCCAACTTAAATTAATAAGTCAATTAAAACGATTTACTTAATCAGTGACGAAACAAAAGTGTTGGACTGATTCCAGGACTAAATTCAAAATTGTGGTATCTAAGACGTTACACCTTTCAAGGATAACTTAAATGTTATTTACTAATAAGTTCTTACGAGGTGTTAAGAACTTATAACATTTAAACCAAGGAAATCTAAGCCCTTGTACTTAGCATCTCATTGTGATGAAACCAAATCAAATTGAATGCTAGATTAATAACAAAGAGTTAATCCAAGTAAGTTGAGTGTTCTAAAGTCACTAACAAGTTAACGGGGCCGAATGATGACTGAGACACACAAGTGTTAGCCAACTTTAGGGCTAACACCCACCCGCACATAAATCACTACAACTTATACTTATAAGCTACAAACTATGTGAAATAAATACAGGATCGTGAATACAACACCGAACACAACAACGAGAGCGCATATTCTCGCTTAGAACTTAGCCAACCGCTTCAAACACATGTGAGTTCATTTGTCCCTTTTCAAACTTATTTGTTTTACTTCGGGACTGAGAAGCATGTTAAACATTTTCACAAAATTATTGAAATGTTATTTGATGCTTTAAACATAAACTTGATACTTATGTTGATACTTATGTTGAAACTTATTTGTGAAACTTAGTAATCATTGAAAAGCAATAGACTTGAAACATATACATTGAGCTTGATGCTTATACTTGGGGAAGACTTTATACTTTAAACATGAGACTTGAGGTCTATACTTGTGAAACTTTATAATTTAAACATGAGACTAGAGGTCTATACTTGTGAATCTTTATACTTTAAACATGAGACTTGAGGTCTATACTTGTGAATCTTTATACTTTAAACATGAGACTAGAGGTCTATACTTGTGAATCTTTATACTTTAAGCATGAGACTAGAGGTCTATACTTGTGAAACTTTATACTTTAAACATGAGACTCGATGCAAACTTAAGGGATTCATGATGAAACAATGTGTGAACTTTTGGAACTAGATACTTGAGACTTACAATATAGATTGAAGCCTAAACTTTATAAACTCTTATGATATAAACTTAATACTTAAACATTGAACTAAATACTTATGTTATAAGATATGTGCTTAAACTATACAATTGAGGTTTAACTTATAAACTCTATGTTTAACTATATACAAATCCTAAGGCTTTGAAAATACTTTAAACAAACACTAATGCTTTATACAATTATTTCATAAAGTTAATGTTCTACACCTTTAATAAAGTATTAAATTACTTTACACTTACCATGATTTGCTTAAACTTAACTGGAAACATATATTCTTAGAAATACTTATATACGTGAGATGCCTGAAACACTTGGATGCTTAATACATTTAGAATACTTGAAACACGTGAATGCTTGATACATATGGGATACTTTAATACTTGAATGCATAATATACTTTGGATACATGAACACTTGGAATGCTTGATACAATTGGATGCTTGAACATTTGAATGCTTGAAGCATTGGAATGCTTAAACAAAAGACTGATTGACCGCCGCGTGTTGACCTGTGTGTCAACCCCTACTAGTCATCAGTGAAACTATGTGAATACTTGAGACTTGTATGCATAAACTTTTGGACATTGTAAGACAGACTGTTGGCCGCCGCGTGTTGACCTGTGAGTCAACCCCTACTAGTCATCAATGTTCTTCTTTGTCAGAGTCATGTAAGACAGACTGATTGGCCGCCGCGTGTTGACATGTGTGTCAACCCCTACTAGTCATTCAGTGTTCTTCTTGATTCATCCATGGTTATGACAAGTGACTAGAATGATTGGGTTCTTCTAGTTGACTTTGTGTTAACTTGAAGGTTCCTTTATCAGAACATGTCACAAGTCACATTTAGGATCATTATGGATGGATGTTGAATTCCTAAAGGTTTTCAACTGTCCATAATGGTGCCTCTCAAACTTGATACTTAGATGCTATTTCGTGTGTGTTGAAGGGTAGGTAAGACGCTTAATTATCATTAACAACAATGTCCTATGCGACTTGGTATGTGGTGGGACGGCGTCTGGGCGGGTTGTAGGCTCGACTCAGGGGTATGCCCTATATATAAGCATACCGAGTTGGATGATACAGGTGGTGT
Organism: Mikania micrantha; assembly: GCA_009363875.1. Classification (NCBI taxonomy): domain Eukaryota; kingdom Viridiplantae; phylum Streptophyta; class Magnoliopsida; order Asterales; family Asteraceae; genus Mikania; species Mikania micrantha. Next base: position 84,418,877 of record CM018681.1, on the reverse strand, counting down.
TAATGAGATTAAGGTCGTTACCTAGGGGGAAACATGAATGCTTTTGGGTCAATAACATAAACTTTTAAACATGATAATTGTTAAACTTATAGTGAAACTAATACATACAAATACTATAGACTTGTAAACTTTGAAACAGTACACTAAAGCTATAGTGAAACTAATACATACAAATGCTATAGACTTGTAAACATTGAAACAGTACATTAAAGCTATGATGAAGAACGAATCGAATGGTAGGTAAAATGCTTAATTATCATTAATAGCAATGTCCTATGCGACTTAGTATGTGGTGGGACGGCGTCTGGGCGGGTTGTAGGCTCGACTCAGGGGTATGCCCTATATATAAGCATACCGAGTTGGATGATACAGGTGTTATTAATGAAGTTAAGGTTTTACCGAAGAGGTTTGCAAAAGCTATTTTACAAATACTAAAACTACATGAACTCACCAACCATTGTGTTGACTTTGTTTTCTTACATGCTTTCTCAGGTGACGCACAGGAATAAGCTTAAGCTTTTGGATTGCATACTAGGATGCTAGTTAGCAGACCTAGTATACTTTTGGAAGCACATGTTCTGCTATGGATACGAATCACTTTTGATATCTTGTACAGATACAAGATAGGAAACATATGATTCTTTTGTTAGGTTTATTTAGTTAAATTACTGAACACTGTCAAATGTAATTTAACTTTGTAATCCTAGTTAAATGCTATTGTGCTTTAGTTATTCTTAACATTGATGCTATGTAAACAATCTGATCACCATGATTATCACTCACGATATCGCGCCCCGGGAACCTTCCGCCCGACGGGGACTCCGATCCAACCCCGTCGGCTCGGGGTGTGACAGTTTAACAAAAGCAGTTAAAGAGTAAAAGTGGGGATGTAAACTCACCTGAGTCTGATTGAGTGCGTTCTTACGAGAACGGAGTAGCTCATCGGCTAGCAGTTACCTATATCACATAGGTGTTATAAGTTTGTGTTTACATTCGTGTGGGTCTCAAAGGACCGTATTCATGTTCAAACAACTTCTAGTTGTTATGTGGGTCGCGTTGACCGTGTTTGACCTAACGACCCGTTGGTGACGTGTTTAGTTCAAGTGATCGTGTAACGTGCGTTTTAGTGTCATGTGAAGTGTGCGGATACCAAAGTCACATTCGTGAGGAAACTTACTATTTATAGTAAGTTCCTATTTTTAGGAAAGTCCCCAATTAAGCAAGTCATGCAAGAAATTACCCTCCGATTATTCTAAGATGCATATTTAACCTAAGTGAGCATGTTATCACATAGCACAAAGTCACACTTGATCGGTTAAGCACATTTCGCGTGTAAAAGTTACTATTTTTAGTAAGTGGTAAAAATAGGCATGTTTAACTAAGTTTATTAACCAAACTCATCTAAGTATCAACATCTTAGTCCCAAATAAGCATTTAATCATATTTTTGTTACAATTACACATTACCATTTAACGACTTTGCAAAAATAAAGTTACTATTTTTAGTAAGTTATGACAAATACACATATTTCATTCATTCAAGGGCATCAATCTCTTAATATCATCATATTAACATCAAATAAGCATGTGAGGCACACAATATTATCAAATTCATCATTCCTTAGCAAACTTATGACAAAAAGTTTATATTTATAGTAATATTCATGAATATCATATTCTTAACGATTGTAATAACTCACGTATCTCAATAGTCATCATATTGGTTCCATATCCTCATTTTAGTCATAAACCCTTGACCTAAACACATGCATTTGATCATCTCTTCATTCATTCATATTTTGCAAGAATAAAGTTACTATTTATAGTAACTATCACATTTTAGCGATTCTTGACAACAATATCACTACTAAATCTTTGCAAACCATATCAAATATCATTTATAACAACATTTTAATATCAATAATCATGTAAAACTACATGTATCGTACATGCATGTTACTAGATTCACCCATTCATGACCAAATCAACAACATGCATATCGACATTTTCATGGATTGTCATTAGAACTCATTCTATCATCATAGATCATCAATAAACACAAAAACATTATCAAACCCAGATTCGAATTTAGAAAAATTCGTGCATGTGAAGATCTAGTGTGTGCATGCAAGCTTTGAACCTTGCATGTGGGTTTGTGTGTGTTGAATGTGTGTTTTGTGCTACATAGATTCGTGATCTACCTTCTTTGGCTCCTAAATGCACCAAGACGAGGATGAATCAGCCTCTAATGCTTCTGGATAGCAGAAATCAAGGAGGTGATGGTGGTGTTCAAGTCTCCCACCCTTCTCTTCAAGCTTTCTATGGATCTCCAAGCTTCAATCTTCAAGTGAGGTGTTTCAATGGCTGCTAATGTGTGACACTCGGCAATTTCAGGTAAATTGCAACTCTTATATTCTTTACATTTCACATTCATACTTGTTGCGTTTCATTTAATTATGTTTAATTAGATGAGTTGAACACAAACAACTACGAAACGATAGTTCGTGGAACTATCGAATCGTACATTGCACATTGGTTTTGGGAACCAAGTGTGGCAACCACAACACTAACACAAAACAATAGTTCGGTGAATTATTGAATTGTGCATCACACATTGATTAGGATTAATCAAGTGTGCAAACACTTCGTTAGACACGAACACGAACTACCGAAGATAATTCGAGGAATTATCGAAACACACACACGAGTCTCTCGAACATTGGTGATCAATCAAATTTATATGCTACTTTGTGATTATATGTTAAACATGCATTAGATGTTTAGGATAAACGTAGGAATCAAGTACGAGTGAAATCGTATCAACGAAATCGAAAAACAATGAAGAGGACTCATCGCGGTACGCGATGGTCCCTCAACAAGAGGCTTCGCGGTACGCGGAGAGAACCGGGAGTCGAGACTCCCGAATCCTGTCGCGGTACGCGGCAAACAATTTTGATCGGCCTCCGCGGTACGCGAAGGCCATGCAGATCAAAATTTTTATAAAAACCAACCTCTTTCATTTCAGTCGAACTCTTACACTCTTTCTCCGAACTTCCACTCATTTTTGCGACTAAAACCCATCTGAAATCCATCTTCAACCTCTGTTAACACCATTAGAATCCATTTCTTGGTGATTTGGAGCTATATGACCATCAAGGAAAAACAAGGAGCTCTCAATCAACAAGGACATCGAATCCAGCCATCGTAGCAGCTCTCCACTTCCTGTTTAACTTGAAATCAGTCTTCTAAGAGCTCCTAAGGTAGTCTCATATGTTTATCTTTGGTTAGATTATACATGCAAGGGGTTAAAACCCACATGCAACTCCATGAGGTTATTGTGCACAAAATCGTTGGTGATTTGTTGAATAGATATTATAAATTACTGATTTGATAATATTAGAATGTTAGACTTGAGTTTGATTGAGTTGTTGGTAGGTTTGATGATGTTTTGGTGCACTTGCCATAAAAGGAAACCTTTATGTTGCAAGCCTTGAATTTGTGATGATCTAGACATGTTAGACATGTCTAGATATTGTTAAATGTGTATTGAAGTGTTTAGAAACACATTGGGATATTTGATTTAGTCAAAAACATGGTTTTGTATAAACTTGCTATTTATGGAAACTTTTAGAAATCAAAAGAGGGCTTTTGATGTTTTAAAGTGTTTTGATGAACTTTGGTTGTTGAAATATGTTTAGGATTGATTTCTAAGCATATTGGTAACCTTGATTTGTGTAAACGAGTTTTTAAACGGATACTTTCCAAATATGGAAACTTTATTTGGGCAAAACAACATAAACAGTGATTTATGCACAAACGACATGTTTTAAGAGTTTAAACGTGTTTTATAAATGTCACACCCCGAGCCGGCGGGGTAGGATCGGAGTCCCCGTCGGGCGGAAGGTTCCCGGGGCGCGATATCGGGAGTGATAATCAGAAGTGATCAGATTGTTTACCTTGCACATGATATAAATGAGAAATGCTAAATAAAATAGAATTACAAAGTTAAATTACATCAGTATCGTTTATAATTTAACAATGTAAATCTATTGTAAACATCATAAAATGACTATCTTGTATTTACACAAGATATACAAAATAAATTGAATAATGATGTCTTCAAAAGTATGCAGGTCCAAAATACTAGTCTTCTATATGAAGTCCTAGTCCGAACGAAATGACTTCCTAATTGACCTGTTCGTCACCTGAGAAATCATGCAAAAAGATCAAGTCAACACATGGTTGGTGAGTTCATATAGTTTTGGTATTTGAAAGTGACTTGAAAATGATTTGAAAACCTCCTTTGGTAAAGACCCTAACCTCATTAACACCACATGTAATATCCACATCGGTATGCTTATATATAGGGCATATGTAAGGGACAAGCCCTAGCCAACATCCCACCACATACTAATATACATATGACACTGTTGTTAATGATAATTAAGCATTTTTACCCTTAACACAACCCATAAGTTCTTCGGTTTGTTGTCCCTGTAATTACAATCATTTGAAATCCATGTTGATTTCATAAGTTCATCACACAATATGATCAACCATAGTAATTGTATAAACAGTTATAAATGCTTAATCAAATAAATAAATAAACATTTAATAAAATCTAAGTCCTAATGATTGGGGCCTGTGGTCATACTCGAGTAGACTAGTCTGTCAATCTAGGTACTTAGTAGTTAGGGAATTCTGTAAATATCCTCAAACATAAGACCTACAAGTCAATCAGTCTAGCTAGGACTTCTTGAATTATAGGATTTCTGGATTAAATGTGTTGGCATATGTTATCTCTGATATTTCCCATACTATCCCTTAAAAATGATTTAATGATTCGTCTGATTCTGTCACAAGAAGTACTTGATATGTTGATCATGGAATACTAGATTCGGTGATCTAATGTACTCTTGGTTCGTTGTTCATCAAACACTTAGTTTATTGAACATCGAATGTTAACTTTGCAAAGATGATTTCGTTTGATTTCTTTGAAGTCCCACACTTGTTTTGTCAAAATGTTTGATTTGATTCCTTGAATTCACCCATTTGATTTGTCAAAATGTTTGATTTGATTCCTTGAATTCACCCACTTGATTTGTCAAAAGGTTTAATTTGATTCCTTGAATTCACCCACTTGATTTGTCAAAATGTTTGATTTGATTCGTTGAATTCACCCACTTGATTTGTCAAAATGTTTGATTTGATTCGTTTGAAATGTTTTGACTTATTGAAAAGTTTAGTTTAACTCGATTATTCACTTAATATATAAGTAAATCGGTTAATAAACCTGCATAAAATCTTCCTAGACATGGTCTAGGATAACATTTATATATATGTAAAACATGTAAATTTAAAAGCATTTAAGTAAACAATTTAAATAAACAGTTTACGCATGCTTCTCAGCCCCGCGTTTTAAAACAAAAATGTTTAGAAAAGGGGCAATGAACTCACCTGTGCTGCTATGTAATTTGATCTAACACAAAATGAGCGCTCCTGTATGTAAGCTAAGTATCTTCAGTTCCTGAGTTATTTTATAAGAATTTCGGATATGATAAGTACGCGTATTAGTCGTTGTGCCTAAGACTTTGAGTCTTGTTGTGTGTGCAACTAAGTGTCTTAATACTAGGTGCACCTAAGATCTAACCTATCTTAGTTACCCTTCTTATGATCCCAAATCCCATGGCTAGTTATATGAACATGCTTTTAATTTTTTTTTTAGAAAATTTCAGCAGAGTTTCCTTTGTTTTATGTTAAAATCCAGACAATTATATTGCCTCTTTATACTCAAATCCCAACAATTTAAATCAAAATAAGTCTTTAAATCTAACATTACAATTAACTTTTATAACCAAGTAAACTTAAAGGAAATCAATGCCATTTATGATTTCAAATTAAACAAGATTTTTAATTGGAAACATTCACACATTTCCATTTCAATACTAAAACATCCTTATTAAAATTTAATCACACGTAATGTATGTTGGGCTTAATTAAGCCCCATTGGGCCCTCTTAGGCCCAATATCAAACTTTGGTTTCAATTGGACATCCTTGCTTTCTAATTGGTCATGATTCAAGTTCATAAATGGTCTCATGTAGATAATTACTCATCTAAGTGAATTATTATGAACATTCCATAATGTAGATGTTGATAATCTAGTACATCACTTGATCTTGAATCCCTTGTTATTTGTCCTTAATGCTATCATATTCATTTATAACTAGTTGTTACACAAGATTTAATATCTCATGTCATTCCCATGCATACCCACGTATCCCATGCACACACACAACTTTGCCTTATGTATATGTACGTATCTAACCGTCTTGCATCCTAAGATCTCAGGTTTAAGGTTGTTTGTTGTTCGACATCATCCCAAGGCAGCGAACCCTTGATGAAGTGACCTTGGGTTCGGCTAACTTAACAAGGTTCGGTTGAGGGTTCGTGAGTTGCATGGCCAAGGTTCGGCCATGCAAGGTTCGGCCTTAACAGGTTTGTCATGTAAGGGTTCGGTTGGTCTATCTATGCAGGTTCGTTCAGTGGCATCCGATGGTTCGCTTAACTTCTAAAGGTTCGGCAAGGTGCACTGGTTCGGCAGGGTTGGTGCGGGTTCGTTGCAGGTAACTCGCAGGGTTCGTTGCAGACTTGATCAGTGCAACAGGTTCGTGATGCAGGGTTCGGCCTAATCAAAGAAGGTTCGGCTGGGTTTGTTTTCACCACGAAGGTTCGACCCAGAACTTAAGGGTTCGGCCGGCTTAGTGGTCCACGAACCTGCATCATCTCCTTCTTGTTTGCGGCTTCAACCGGTTACAAACCCATCCCCAACAACACCTAATCGTACATTCACCTCTATCTAAGTGTTTTTATGTGTTTAATACCGATTCTAATCTCAAAACAACTTGAACTCGTGAAACCCTATAAAACCGAAAACAAAATGGATATTTACCTTAGATTTCGTGGATGAAAGCTCACAATACTTGTACTTCTGTGATCTACAAGGTGAAAGGATCAAAATGACGCCTAGAACACTTGATTTCAACGAGATTTGAGCCTCCAAATAATAAAAAAAAGGTGTTTTCTTGTATGAGATTTAGAGAGAGAGAGAGAAAACGAATGAGAGAGAGAGAGAAAAGTGGAAATGGGTGGTGGTTGTGGCATTTATTGCCCTCATTAATTGTGGGAAGATACCCGGTCGTTCGGTCTCGTTCGGTTTCGCGTAACGTGTCGGTTTCGCGTGGTTTTCGCGGCAAAACGATACGATTATAAAATAGAATTTATTTAACTATTCCAGGTTGTGATTCCTAATAAATTAACTAATATCTTCTATTTATTAAAAATTTAAAACAAAATTAACTGTTTAAATCGAAATGTACGGTCGTCGCGCGTATGCGTTCGAATCGTCACCCGTACGAACACGGCGATAACTATACTTTTCAACCTTGTTTTCTAATTATAGAATATCATTCAGAACGTTAAACTTTCAGATATATTCGGACAGATCGTCACCTATACGAATAACCCGTCAATTTAGCATTCACATAACAATATTCGTGTGTTTTGTTCTATAAAACCTCACATACGTTTATACATAATAATTCCTAAGCAAATAATCACATAATGGTTCTGTGTTGCCAGATAATTATCCGACTCAAGAACCATTGTTCTGAACTGTGTTTCTGTTAAATGTGTCTGAAACTGTTCTATGACAACTCACCATGATAATGATAAATGATATGAATATGAAAATTACTGAAATGTGTATGATTCATACCTGTTTTACTGTTCATGTACTGTAGAGATCACTGTTCCGGTGGCGGTTCCGGCACTGATGTTACAGTCTCCCCTTGTTAGAGAAATTTCGTCCCGAAATTTAAGTGTTATTATCAGGTACAGCTTCGTCTTCAAACAGTTGAGGATACTTTAACTTCATGTGATCTTCACGTTCCCAAGTGAACTCGGGCCCGCGTCTTGAATTCCATCGAACCTTTACAATAGGAATACGGCTTCGCCTCAGTTGTTTAACCTTGCGATCCATAATCTCTAAAGGTTCTTCAATGAATTGTAACTGTTCATCGACTTGAATCTCCTCGATTGGAATGACGAGAGACTCGTCAGCAAGGCATTTCTTCAGGTTTGAGACGTGAAACACGTCATGCACACCACTGAGTTCATCTGGTAATCTCAGTCGATAAGCTACAGGACCTATACGTTCGATGATCTCGAACGGTCCCACGTATCGTGGTGCTAATTTGCCTTTCTTTCCAAAGCGTACCACGCCTTTCCATGGGGATACCTTTAACATTACACGATCTCCCACTTGGAATTCCAACGGCTTGCGCCATTTGTCGGCGTATCTCTTTTGTCTGCTCCTTGTTGCTTGTAGTCTTCTTTGGATCTGAGCTATCTTGTCGGTGGTTTCTTGGATAAGTTCTGGTCCAGTTATTCGATTATCTCCAACTTCAGTCCAACAGATCGGTGATCGGCATCTCCGGCCATAAAGAGCCTCGAATGGTGCACATTCGATACTGCTGTGGTAACTGTTATTGTAGGAGAATTCAATCAGTGGCAAATGGGAGTCCCAGTTTCCACCGAAGTCCAATACACATGTTCTCAACATGTCCTCTAGGGTTTGAATAGTACGTTCGCTTTGACCATCCGTTTGTGGGTGGTAGGCTGTACTCAGATTTAACTGTGTCCCTAGAGATTTCTGCAATGATTGCCAGAACCTGGATGTGAATCCGCTGTCTCTATCAGAGATAATAGACAATGGCACACCGTGGCGTACCACTATCTCGTTGATGTATAATCTTGCCAGTTTATCCATGGTGAAGTTCTCACGCATGGGCAAGAAATGAGCAGATTTGATTAAACGATCAATGATCACCCAAATTGTATCATGACCACTGGAAGTGCGGGGTAGCTTGGTGATGAAATCCATAGCTATTTGTTCCCACTTCCAGAGTGGAATCTCAGGCTGCTCCAATAGACCGGACGGTCTTTGGTGTTCCGCCTTTACCTTCGCACACGTTAGACATTGACCGACGTATTCGGCTATGTCCTTCTTCATTCCAGGCCGCCAATAAAATCCACGCAAGTCTTGGTACATCTTATCAGCACCTGGATGAACAGAGTATTTAGTCTTGTGTGCTTCATCGAAGATAAGTTTCCTCAATTCATCTACCGCCGGTATCCATACACGTTCCCGGTAGTAGATCATTCCGTCAGACTTCGTGTCAAACTGTTTCTCTGCTCCGCAATCAAGTTCTTTCTTCAGATTATCTCGGTCAAGTGCTTCTTGTTGCACTTGAATAATCTTGTCACTTAAACTGGTCTTCACGGTTATCCCCATCGCTCTAACACGTAGGGGTTTGACTCGTTCCTTCCGGCTCAAGGCGTCAGCTACAACGTTCGCCTTTCCCGGATGGTACTTGATCACACAATCGTAGTCATTCAGAAGTTCAACCCAACGGCGCTGTCGCATGTTGAGCTCCTTCTGATCAAAGATGTGCTGTAGACTTTTGTGATCAGTGAATATGGTACACTTGGTGCCATATAAGTAATGTCTCCAAATCTTCAAGGCGAAGATTACTGCTCCCAGTTCAAGATCATGAGTAGTGTAGTTCTTCTCATGAACCTTTAACTGTCTTGATGCATAGGCTATGACTTTGTCCCGTTGCATTAATACACAACCGAGTCCCTGATGGGAGGCATCACAGTATATAACAAAGTCATCACAGCCTTTTGGAAGTGATAGGATAGGAGCATTACATAGTTTCTGTTTCAATGTCTGAAAAGCATGTTCTTGTTTCTGCTCCCAGACAAACGGTTCACTCTTCTGGGTCAGCTTAGTGAGAGGCAAAGCTATCTTAGAGAAGTTTAAGATAAACCTTCTGTAATAACTTGCCAATCCCAGAAAAGACCGTATCTTCGTCGGTGTCTTCGGAGTGTCCCAATTCTTTATCGCCTCAATCTTGGCAGGGTCTACGTGAATTCCCTCACTGTTGACTACATGACCCAGAAATTGAACTTCTCTTAGCCAAAATTCACATTTAGAGAATTTAGCATAGAGTTGTTCTTTCTTCAACAGTTCCAAGATCTTTTTAAGGTGTTGCTCATGTTCTGTTTTGGTCTTGGAATAAATCAGTATGTCATCAATGAAAACAATGACAAACTGGTCCAAGTACGGCTTGCACACTCGGTTCATGAGGTCCATGAAAACCGCGGGTGCATTTGTCAATCCGAAAGGCATCACCATGAATTCGTAATGCCCGTATCTTGTTCGGAAGGCCGTTTTCGGTATGTCTTCGTCTTGAACTCTCAGTTGATGATATCCAGACCGTAAGTCAATCTTTGAGAAGTACTGTGCTCCTTGTAGTTGGTCAAACAAATCATCAATCCTCGGCAATGGATACCGATTCTTGATGGTTAGTTTGTTTAGTTCCCTGTAATCTATGCACATTCTGAACGACCCGTCTTTCTTTTTCACGAACAAGACCGGAGCTCCCCAAGGTGAGTAGCTCGGTCTGATGAAACCCTTGTCAAGTAGCTCCTGTAACTGATTAGACAATTCCTGCATCTCTGAAGGTGCTAACCTGTAAGGAGATTTAGCAACATGAGTTGCTCCAGGAATTAAGTCAATACGAAATTCTACCGGTCGCGCAGGTGGCAAACCAAGTAGGTCTTCGGGGAATACTTCAGGATATTCTTTCACTACCGGTACCTCTTGAATCTTCTTCTTGTCTTTCTCTTTTTCCACCACATGAGCCAGAAAAGCTATGCACTGCTTCTGTAGACACTTACGCGCCTTTATGCAAGAAATGATTTTGACACTTCACTTTGCTTGATCCCCTCTAACTTCCAATACACGATCACTCGGCAATGGAATTCGAAGCAGCTTCTCAGAACAGATGACTTCCACTCGGTTAGAGGAAAGCCAATCCATTCCAACAATGATGTCGAAACTACCCAACTCCATCGGTATCAAATCGATGGCAAATGTATGACCATTAAGTGTCAATGGGCAATTTCTATAAACTGTACTAACTGTAATCTGTTTCCCGTTAGCTACTTCTATAATGTAAGGGGAGTCTAACTGTTCCTCTACTGAATCTAGTTGGCATGCAAAATCTGTAGAGATAAAACTCTGATCCGCACCAGTATCAAATAAGACAGATGCATAAAAGTCATGTAAGAGAAACGTACCAGTGACCACATTTGGGTCCTGGCGTGCAGCTGGTGCTCCGATAGCAAAGGCTCGTCCACGGGGTGCTTGAACTATTGGTTGAGCCTTCTTTGGGCAGTTCTTCGCAAAGTGGCCTTGTTCGCCACAGTTATAGCATCCACCATTGTTCCGATTAGCTGGTGGAGGGAGAGCTAGAGCAGCATTGTTGACTGCTTGATTAGGAGTCATCCTGCAGTACTGGACCCAATGGCCCTTTCTTCCACATCCCGTGCAATGCTTGCAGGGAGTGTCAGCAGTGTGGTGATACTGACACTTGGCACACAAAGGATATGTGCCAGTGTAGGGTTTGCGGTTGGGGTTTTGTGGTGTTGCTGCTATTTGTTGCAGAGGTGTGGCCACCGCGTAGTTCTTGATGGTCTTCTGTTTCTTCTTCTGATGATGGGAGGGTTTCTTTGAAGATTCAGCTTTGTTCTTACTGGGTTCAGCCTCCTTCTTTAGAACTCCAGAGGCTACCATGAGGTCAGTGAGTTTCCCAGACAGTCTCACTGCAGATTCAACAGTAGTAGGGTTGGCTGAAACAACCATTCCCTGAATGCAGGCGGGAAGTCCACCTACATAACGGTCTATCCTTTTTTCCAGAGTTGGTACCATATCAGGTACCAAAGCAACTAACTCGTGGTAACGAGTAGTGTACCCCATGTGATCAGCCCCCTTCATCACATGGTTGGATAGTTCAACCTCCAACTTCTATAGCTCATTCTTGGGACAAAATTCTGTTCGCAGCAGTGCTTTGAAGTCTTCCCATGACATTGCCATGGCTTCTTCTCTTCCCCGGGCATTGATCTGACCATTCCACCAGGTCAGCGCCCGTTTGTTGAATGTTCCCGCTGAGTAACGGACCTTGTGGTGTTCGGGGCAGCTGCAAAGATCCAATGTTGCCTCAATCTTCTCAATCCATTGGATTAATCCAACGGCGCCTTTAGACCCACTAAAACTGGGTGGTTTACATCCTACAAAGGACTTGTAGGAGTAATGAGATGAATCTCCAGTATTTCCACTGGCTTCTCCTGATGTGTTGCCAGTGTTGAGGATTTCATTACGAAGACGAAGGAACATCTCCGGTATAGCTTCTTTCATCTGATTCGTCATCTGGCTACTCAGTAACGTCACCAGAGCGATAGTAGCGGGATCCAAAGTCGGTGTTGTGCCCGAACCAGATGCTTGAGTAATCAACGGAGGAGGGGGAGGAGGAGGTGGAGGAGGTGGTGGTGGTGAATCATTTGGTGACGGTGTGGAGGAGTGTGGAGCCAAGTCTTGTGGTGGTAGCTGTATCAAAGGAGGTTGTCTTCGCGGAGGCATTCTGATCATAACCAATAAAGTTATCGGTTAGCGCAATGATCGAATACAGAAGACAATATGCAAATAAGTCTTAAGTCCTATTTTCTCTACATGTAGGGTCCCTAGGTTATAGTCTAGGCCAAACCATTTAAATAAGTGACCTATATTTCTCTATAACCATGGCTCTGATACCAATCTGTCACACCCCGAGCCGGCGGGGTAGGATCGGAGTCCCCGTCGGGCGGAAGGTTCCCGGGGCGCGATATCGGGAGTGATAATCAGAAGTGATCAGATTGTTTACCTTGCACATGATATAAATGAGAAATGCTAAATAAAATAGAATTACAAAGTTAAATTACATCAGTATCGTTTATAATTTAACAATGTAAATCTATTGTAAACATCATAAAATGACTATCTTGTATTTACACAAGATATACAAAATAAATTGAATAATGATGTCTTCAAAAGTATGCAGGTCCAAAATACTAGTCTTCTATATGAAGTCCTAGTCCGAACGAAATGACTTCCTAATTGACCTGTTCGTCACCTGAGAAGTCATGCAAAAAGATCAAGTCAACACATGGTTGGTGAGTTCATATAGTTTTGGTATTTGAAAGTGACTTGAAAATGATTTGAAAACCTCCTTTGGTAAAGACCCTAACCTCATTAACACCACATGTAATATCCACATCGGTATGCTTATATATAGGGCATATGTAAGGGACAAGCCCTAGCCAACATCCCACCACATACTAATATACATATGACACTGTTGTTAATGATAATTAAGCATTTTTACCCTTAACACAACCCATAAGTTCTTCGGTTTGTTGTCCCTGTAATTACAATCATTTGAAATCCATGTTGATTTCATAAGTTCATCACACAATATGATCAACCATAGTAATTGTATAAACAGTTATAAATGCTTAATCAAATAAATAAATAAACATTTAATAAAATCTAAGTCCTAATGATTGGGGCCTGTGGTCATACTCGAGTAGACTAGTCTGTCAATCTAGGTACTTAGTAGTTAGGGAATTCTGTAAATATCCTCAAACATAAGACCTACAAGTCAATCAGTCTAGCTAGGACTTCTTGAATTATAGGATTTCTGGATTAAATGTGTTGGCATATGTTATCTCTGATATTTCCCATACTATCCCTTAAAAATGATTTAATGATTCGTCTGATTCTGTCACAAGAAGTACTTGATATGTTGATCATGGAATACTAGATTCGGTGATCTAATGTACTCTTGGTTCGTTGTTCTTCAAACACTTGGTTTATTGAACATCGAATGTTAACTTTGCAAAGATGATTTCGTTTGATTTCTTTGAAGTCCCACACTTGTTTTGTCAAAATGTTTGATTTGATTCCTTGAATTCACCCATTTGATTTGTCAAAATGTTTGATTTGATTCCTTGAATTCACCCACTTGATTTGTCAAAAGGTTTAATTTGATTCCTTGAATTCACCCACTTGATTTGTCAAAATGTTTGATTTGATTCGTTGAATTCACCCACTTGATTTGTCAAAATGTTTGATTTGATTCGTTTGAAATGTTTTGACTTATTGAAAAGTTTAGTTTAACTCGATTATTCACTTAATATATAAGTAAATCGGTTAATAAACCTGCATAAAATCTTCCTAGACATGGTCTAGGATAACATTTATACATATGTAAAACATGTAAATTTAAAAGCATTTAAGTAAACAATTTAAATAAACAGTTTACGCATGCTTCTCAGCCCCGCGTTTTAAAACAAAAATGTTTAGAAAAGGGGCAATGAACTCACCTGTGCTGCTATGTAATTTGATCTAACACAAAATGAGCGCTCCTGTATGTAAGCTAAGTATCTTCAGTTCCTGAGTTATTTTATAAGAATTTCGGATATGATAAGTACGCGTATTAGTCGTTGTGCCTAAGACTTTGAGTCTTGTTGTGTGTGCAACTAAGTGTCTTAATACTAGGTGCACCTAAGATCTAACCTATCTTAGTTACCCTTCTTATGATCCCAAATCCCATGGCTAGTTATATGAACATGCTTTTAATTTTTTTTTTAGAAAATTTCAGCAGAGTTTCCTTTGTTTTATGTTAAAATCCAGACAATTATATTGCCTCTTTATACTCAAATCCCAACAATTTAAATCAAAATAAGTCTTTAAACCTAACATTACAATTAACTTTTATAACCAAGTAAACTTAAAGGAAATCAATGCCATTTATGATTTCAAATTAAACAAGATTTTTAATTGGAAACATTCACACATTTCCATTTCAATACTAAAACATCCTTATTAAAATTTAATCACACGTAATGTATGTTGGGCTTAATTAAGCCCCATTGGGCCCTCTTAGGCCCAATATCAAACTTTGGTTTCAATTGGACATCCTTGCTTTCTAATTGGTCATGATTCAAGTTCATAAATGGTCTCATGTAGATAATTACTCATCTAAGTGAATTATTATGAACATTCCATAATGTAGATGTTGATAATCTAGTACATCACTTGATCTTGAATCCCTTGTTATTTGTCCTTAATGCTATCATATTCATTTATAACTAGTTGTTACACAAGATTTAATATCTCATGTCATTCCCATGCATACTCACGTATCCCATGCACACACACAACTTTGCCTTATGTATATGTACGTATCTAACCCTCTTGCATCCTAAGATCTCAGGTTTAAGGTTGTTTGTTGTTCGGCATCATCCCAAGGCAGCGAACCCTTGATGAAGTGACCTTGGGTTCGGCTAACTTAACAAGGTTCGGTTGAGGGTTCGTGAGTTGCATGGCCAAGGTTCGGCCATGCAAGGTTCGGCCTTAACAGGTTTGTCATGTAAGGGTTCGGTTGGTCTATCTATGCAGGTTCGTTCAGTGGCATCCGATGGTTCGCTTAACTTCTAAAGGTTCGGCAAGGTGCACTGGTTCGGTAGGGTTGGTGCGGGTTCGTTGCAGGTAACTCGCAGGGTTCGTTGCAGACTTGATCAGTGCAACAGGTTCGTGATGCAGGGTTCGGCCTAATCAAAGAAGGTTCGGCTGGGTTTGTTTTCACCACGAAGGTTCGACCCAGAACTTAAGGGTTCGGCCGGCTTAGTGGTCCACGAACCTGCATCATCTCATTCTTGTTTGCGACTTCAACCGGTTACAAACCCATCCCCAACAACACCTAATCGTACATTCACATCTATCTAAGTGTTTTTATGTGTTTAATACCGATTCTAATCTCAAAACAACTTGAACTCGTGAAACCCTATAAAACCGAAAACAAAATGGATATTTACCTTAGATTTCGTGGATGAAAGCTCACAATACTTGTACTTCTGTGATCTACAAGGTGAAAGGATCAAAATGACGCCTAGAACACTTGATTTCAACGAGATTTGAGCCTCCAAATAATAAAAAAAAAGGTGTTTTCTTGTATGAGATTTAGAGAGAGAGAGAGAGAAAACGAATGAGAGAGAGAGAGAAAAGTGGAAATGGGTGGTGGTTGTGGCATTTATTGCCCTCATTAATTGTGGGAAGATACCCGGTCGTTCGGTCTCGTTCGGTTTCGCGTAACGTGTCGGTTTCGCGTGGTTTTCGCGGCAAAACGATACGATTATAAAATAGAATTTATTTAACTATTCCAGGTTGTGATTCCTAATAAATTAACTAATATCTTCTATTTATTAAAAATTTAAAACAAAATTAACTGTTTAAATCGAAATGTACGGTCGTCGCACGTATGCGTTCGAATCGTCACCCGTACGAACACGGCGATAACTATACTTTTCAACCTTGTTTTCTAATTATAGAATATCATTCAGAACGTTAAACTTTCAGATATATTCGGACAGATCGTCACCTATACGAATAACCCGTCAATTTAGCATTCACATAACAATATTCGTGTGTTTTGTTCTATAAAACCTCACATACGTTTATACATAATAATTCCTAAGCAAATAATCACATAATGGTTCTGTGTTGCCAGATAATTATCCGACTCAAGAACCATTGTTCTGAACTGTGTTTCTGTTAAATGTGTCTGAAACTGTTCTATGACAACTCACCATGATAATGATAAATGATATGAATATGAAAATTACTGAAATGTGTATGATTCATACCTGTTTTACTGTTCATGTACTGTAGAGATCACTGTTCCGGTGGCGGTTCCGGCACTGATGTTACAATAAACATATTGGAAGTCATTAGTTTTATGAAATGAGATTTCATAACCACACTTTCCTAAATTGGAAACTTTCTAAAATTAGCAACTTATGTGATTAGAGTCATAGGACGCATATTGGTGTCTCATGTGCATTGAGGCACATAAGCACAACAATCGTGTCACCAACGATTCGTCGAGACAACACAAGCCAACACACACTCGGTTGAGCACACCGACACTTGGAGTTGTATGGGATACAACACACCACAAAACACATACTCACACCTATCTGGTTATAGGTGCATACTAGCAGGTGCTAGCATTCGCAG
The DNA here is from genome assembly GCA_009363875.1 of Mikania micrantha. Taxonomy (NCBI): domain Eukaryota; kingdom Viridiplantae; phylum Streptophyta; class Magnoliopsida; order Asterales; family Asteraceae; genus Mikania; species Mikania micrantha. The sequence continues at coordinate 84,401,856 of CM018681.1, read as the reverse complement.
ACGCGAACACATACACACCGGGACTACTGTAACAGGTGAGTTCACGGCCCCTTTTTACATTTTCTACCTTTGGGGGAGAAAACATTGCATACAAATTACTTTTGAACAACCTACACATTTTTGGTTTCTTTTGTACATGCTAATATCGTATATGCATATGTGTGGCATTCATCCACAAACTGATAAGTCCTCATTAAACACACCTCGAACCGTTAATAGCGCGTGGCGCTCAGCGTGGAAATTCTGAATAGTACTATTTGGGCCTGACAAGCCCCACTGTTGCGAGCCGTATGGCCACCCCGACTGGAGGTCGGAACAGTGCAAAATTGACCAAACAACATTTGCCATATCTTGGATGGATATGGCGGGAGGCAGCATGTTAGCTTCGGTTGCGAACCCGCATATGATATAACACATATTGACTAGCTATCAATTGATATTGCATTGTATTGAAAAATAGACCTGCAAACTTTACTTTAAACATTTGAATGTTTACTGCTGATTACAAACCTGTGCTCTCACCAACCTTAGTGTTGACTCTTTACTCGCATGTTTTCTCAGGTAACTAAGGCACGCGCACAAGGACTAGGATGCTAGGATGGAGTCCATGCATCTACTGTAGTGTCTTAGGCCATTTGATAATATTTAAACATTGATCGTGTTACTTTTGTATTATCAAATCATCTTTAATCGCTTCCGCAAACATTAAACTTGTGTTGTTTTGAAAACTGTTTTAAGTTAATGCTTCCGCTACTCATGAATGTTAAACTGCTTTGTTAACTTATATTTTACTTCCGCAACTCTGATATTACTAAACTATTTTATCCAAATTATTGGATGTACGTACGAAATCAGACATATAGGTCTCGCATGTTGTGTGACCGGAGACTGCGATCCTGACAATCTGCCGCCGCTCGCGCCCCGGAAGGGACGGGATTTCTCGGGGTGCGACATAATGGCTTCCAGAAATGTTTAAGAGGGTGTTGCAGGGTATAATGACGATTATGGGGGTCTGGGGTTAAGTAGGATAAGTGTAGGATGGTTAAAATAATGATTAGTCTGGGATAAATCAAGATTTTGCGTGTTAGACCTCATCGCGTACCGCGGAGACTGCAAAAAGTCTTCCTTCGCATACCGTGGCGTGTTTCGGGAATCATTTTCCCCCGCCATTCGTCGCGTACCGCCAAGGATCAACCAGGAGCCCATCACGTACCGAGATGGATCCCAGATGAGCCCAATAAGCCCAATTTTGTTGTTTCGCACCGATTTTCGCGTATTTCTCGACTACGAACATCGTTTCTCAACATATAAGAATTGTTCCCACTATTTTAGGTTCCCTAGAACCTAAGTGCAGTGAAAGTGTATTGTGTTTGTCTAAGTCACCAATGTTCGTTATTCAAGACACGTTCGTGCGTTTTGCGATAATTCCTCAAATTATCGGTGCGTTTGGACTGTTGTGCCTCGTGTCATACCAAATATTCATTATTCTAGTGCCACGTAAGTAATAATGATACACATTATTATTAAAATGAAGTTAATGCTGACCTGGAAATTGCGAGGCGTCACATGAACGCAGGTCTATTTTTGAGAAGTACTGAGCTCCCTGTAACTGATCAAACAAGTCATCAATCCTCGGTAACGGGTACCGATTCTTTATGGTTAGTTTGTTGAGCTCTCTGTAATCAATGCACATTCTGAAAGATCCATTCTTCTTCTTGACAAAGAGAACCGGAGCTCCCCACGGTGAGAAACTCGGTCGAATGAATCCCTTATCGAGTAGCTCTTGTAATTGATTGGACAGTTCCTGCATTTCTGATGGTGCGAGTCTATAAGGAGACTTAGCCACAGGAACCGCTCCTGGAATCAAATCAATTCGAAACTACACCGATCTCTCGGGTGGCAGTCCTGGTAAATCATCCGGAAACACGTTCGCGTAGTCTTTCACAATCGGTACATCTTGAATCTTGATCGCTTTCTTAACTTTCTCTATCACGTGAGCTAGGAATGCGATGCACTGTTTTCTTAAGTACTTGTGAACCTTCATGCAGGATATTATCTTGACACTGCGGTTTGCTTGATCTCCGTGAATTTCCAAGACTTGATTGTTCTCTACCGGAATACGTAGTAGCTTTTCGGAACAGACGAACTCAACTCTTTTAAGAGATAGCCAATCCATTCCGACGATAATATCGAAACTGCCCAGTTCCATCGGTATCAAATCGATGGAGAATGTATGATCGCCAAGTGTTAGTGGGCAATTCCTAAGTACTGTGTCTACTGTTATCTGTTTGCCATTTGCTATCTCAATAGTATAGGGGAAGTCCAGAGATTCCACAACATGATTAAAATGGCATGCAAAGTCGGATGAGATAAAACTCTGATCCGCACCAGTGTCAAATAATATAGATGCATAAAATTCAGATAGGAGAAATGTACCGGTGACCACATTCGGGTCTTGTCGAGCAGCAGCAGCTCCAATCTGAAATGCTATACCTCTAGCTACTTGAGCCCTTGGTTGATTCTTCTTGCGACAATCCCGAGAAAAGTGTCCAGGTTCGCCACAGTTGTAGCAAGACCTGTTATCGGCAGCAGCCGTAGTAGCTGCATTGTTGTTCCTGTTTTGGGCTCCTGTGCCCTGGCATTGATTGGCCCAATGACCAAACTTCCCGCAATTGTTGCACTGCCGGCACTTGGAAGTTGGTAGGTGATGATACTGACAGCTGTTGCACAAAGGTGCTGTGTCAGTGTAGGGCCTCTTGATCTGTAGTGGTGGTGGTTGGTTAGCCATCGGTGTTTGAGTGGTCGCAGCAAAGTTTTTGACCACCTTTTGTTTCTTAGCCGGGCGTTTATCCGGCTTTCTTGAAGTTCCAACCTTTGCTGATTCAACTTCTTTCTTCAGTGCTCCAGAGGCAACCATTACGTCTGTCAGTGTTGATGACAGAGTAACAGCCATCTCTAGGGTTGTTGGATGAGCAGCGATGACATGACCTTGAATGCAAGCCGGTAGTCCACCGACATACCGCTCAATACGCTTCTCCAGTTTTGGCACTATATCCGATGCCAAGGTAGCCAGTTCATGAAATCTTGTGGTGCAAGCCAGATGCCCAGCACCAATCATGACAAGGTTGAGCAGCTCAGTTTCAACCTTCTTCAGTCATTCCTCGGGCAAAACTATGCCCTCAGCATAGTCTTGAAATCCTCCCACGGCATAGACAATGCCTCGTCTCTTCCCCTGACTTGGACTTGAGCGTTCCACCAAGTCAGTGCTCGTTTGTTAAACGAGCCAGCAACATACTTCACTTTGTACTGATCAGGACAACCACTGATGTCGAGAGTTGTCTCCATCTTCTCGATCCATTGGATCAATCCGACGGCTCCCTCATTGCCATTGAATGTCGGTGGCTTGCATCCTACAAATCTCTTGTAGGAGTAATCTTGCTGATGTCTGGTGTTGCCACTGCCTTCACCAGATGGTTGGCCAGTATGGTTGCCACTGTTGGAGTTGATCTTGTTCATCATATCGGGAATTACTTCCCTCAGTTGACTGGTCAGCAACGTGGCCAGTGCAATGGTGGCAGGATCCAACTCATGGTTGGGTGGTGGCGGAGGTGGAGAAGGTAGGTGAGGAGATGATGGTGGTGTAGGTGTTGAAGAGTGAGGAGCTGAATCTTGTGGTGGTGGCAGTAAAGCTGGTGGTGGTCTTCTTGGCGGCATTCTGATCATAACCGAAAGAAACTCGGTTAGTGCAGTGATCGAATGCAGAAGACGTATGCAAATAGAATCCTATGTTGTATGTTCTCTACATGAGGGTCCCTGGTTATAGTCTAGGCCAAACCATTTAAGCAATATGACCTATATTTCTCTATAACCATGGCTCTGATACCAGTCTGTCACACCCCGAGCCGGCGGGCTGGATCGACTTTCCCGTCGGGCGAAAAAATTTTTGGGGGCGCGATATCGTTTCAAAATGATCAGATTGTTTGCATAGCACATGATATATAAATGAGAAATGCTAACATGACAATGATATAGAGTTACAAAGTTAAATTACAATGTTATGTTCATAATTTAACTAAGTAAATATATCCAAAAGAATCAATGAGTTTCTATCTTGTAATTGTACAAGATCTACAAAAGATGATTCATTGTTTTGTCATTCAAAAGTATGCTTGACCCAAAATGTAGCTAGGTGTTCTAAAAGTCCACTAGCTAAATCCCTGATGTCTAGTGACTAAACATGTTCGTCACCTGAGAAAACATGCATTTAAACAAAGTCAACACTAGGTTGGTGAGTTCATAAGTTTAGTAATTGAAAACCTTGATTTGTTCACATTCACAATCACAATGTCATACAAGACTTTTGATAAGTTTGATTCATCCGTTTCCACAATGGCCTCTCCATAGTTATATTTACAAGTAGTATTTCATCCCATCAGTTATGCTTATATATAGGGCATACGAAAAGGTCGGGCCTACAACCCGCCCAGACGCCATCCCACCACATAACTTAACATAATTCAACACCACTTGCAATACATCTATAGATAACCATTTCCATCTCACATGTGTTCAACCCGTTTGATATTCACCCAGTGTATTATATGTAGAATAATATAGTAAGAGGGGTTTAGTTATCAAACCGAAGTGTTGATAAACCCTTAATGTTTTAAGGAAAATAGATTAATTTAATCTTATCCTTATTATTATTCTCTCGCTTGTGGGGTTAACTGTTAGTCACTACTAATAATAGAAGTGTTAGTTAACCAATTGATATATGTTCTCAGCTTGGAGTGCATAGAGCCTAAAAGGAATCCATTGTGATCCTCACGTAATCAGATCACAATGCATCCGATTTACCTCTACCACCTTATTGATCCCAATGACTTCAACGAAACTACTACCAGTAATGTGACATTAGAGAAAATCAATTCCTCAGTCTACTAGTCAATAGAATCGAAGGATTAATTATAATTATCACTGTAGATTAATATCACCATGTGTTGCTTACCAGACCCTGACTGTTGTCGCCCTGTCACCGGCCATACGTTACCGGCCAAATGATAATACGATCAACATACCGGCCCTACCCGTCGGAGGTTTGTCAAACCTATGGTACCACTATGCTATCGTCGGTTTAGTCACGTCAAACTAACTGGTAAACGATTCGTGTGAGGGACTTACAATATTAAACTTGAATACATGGCACATGATTGTTGTGATATAATATACACAGTTCAATAGTAATCAATTGTTGATGTGTTCACCGATGTTGTTTGTTCCCAATGTTGTGTGTTATCGTTGTTTCTAACAAATTATATAAGAATTAGTCTTATTATACAATGTTAGTATTTGTGTGAATGATGTTGTTATCATGAAGTTACGTTATCATGATTATCATTCTTGTTGTTCCATGATTTCACCCTGTTGCCACTACAGTGTTGTAAGAACTAGTCTTACTACACTTAGTTAGCTCAGGTGGTGGATGATGTCATGAAGTCATGTGGACATGATCATCACTCCTGTTCTCGTTGATGTTTGTTTCACGTTATCCTAGTTTGCACCGAGTTGTAAGCATAGTGTTATAAGAACTAGTCTTATTACACTTAGCTAACTCCGGTGATGAATGATATTGTAAAGATATATTATCTTCGTATCATTCTTGTTCGTTGTTGTTATTGTCATCATGTTCCACTGTGATAATCTCATTGTTCGTTCATGTAAGAATAATCAGATGTTATAAGATAAAATCTTACAACTACATTATTCTAATGTGTTGATGATTCATGAAGCTACATTACCATGTTTCATCTTAGTTGTCTCAGTTATGTTATGATAAGACAAACATGCATACAATGATAAGCGATAATAAGTCAAACAATATTATCTAAATCATAGTATAATCAATATGTTGTACTAAAACTTTTAAGTAAATAAAAGATTTAGCATGTTTCTTAGCCCCGAAAGTTAAAAATCAGTTAATATTAGAAAAGGGGCGTATGAACTCACCTTGTAGTTGTTGTGGTTGACTAAGTTCTAACAAGAATGCACGCGCTCTTTGTTGTACTTGATGTAGTTTTCACGATCCTGTATGATTTCACGTTGTTTGTAACTTATAAGTATAAGTTATAGAGATTTGTGTGCGTGTATGTGTTAGCCCTAAAGTTGGCTAACACTTATCGGTCTTGGTCACCCTTCGGCCTTGGTTCACTTGTTATAGGTTATGCTAACCTTAACCACTTTAAGTTATTAATATGATATGTCTTCATGTTGTATGTTGAGTTTGACTTGTTACCATACTAAGTTGTGAAATGAGAAACTCATTATAGTTTTCTAAGTATGAAACTTAGATCTATAGTTTAGAGTTTTCCATGTTATCCTTGTTAAACTTGAATTGATTGTTACATAGTTAACAAATAACCATGTCACCATCTTTGTAGAAATTCAAAGTTTTAGGCTTTGTTAGGTTCATTAAACCAACAATCTATCACCTTTGTAGTATCGTTTGATTACCCATGCATGTTATCAATAGAATGTGTTAGGTTTTGTGAAATGCATTAAACCAACCCCATTACCACCTTTGTAGTAATCTAGGTTAATAATCCCATGCAAGTTGTACAAAGACTAGGTTGATTCAAGTATTTGTGGTAATTTAACTCATGTGGGCCAAACTAGCTGCATTGGCCGAACCACATGGGCCGAACCAGTCACCCTTGGCCGAATGAACAGGCTCAGAACGAATGGTGGGGCCTGGCCGAATGAGATGTGCTGGCCGATTGGGTCTTTGCCGATCGAATGAAGGTGGCTTGGCCGAAAGGGATGTGATTCGTCCGAATGAAGGTGGTCGAATGGGACATGTCCGATTGAAGGTGAGATGGCCGAACGAATAAAGGTAGTTGGGAGAATAGAGCCTTTCGGCCCTTGGGCCATGCGGCCTAGCTGCTACCCTCCTTCGGCCGATCGAACTAAAGGGGTGTGAAGACCCTTGTTTTCGAGCTTGATGACCAATAATGAAGTCTCATTTGATGTCATATCCTCCTAGTGTGTTTTCCTAGGGTTTAGGTGGTTTAAAAACCGGTTTTAGATATGGTTTGAACAAGGAGGGTGAAAACCCTAGTTTTCGTGACTTTTGCAGCTCCATACCTCGATTTGTGATGGGTTTTTCTCTAGATGGACTGTACTTTCGTGTAGAGGGTAGTTATAGCTTCGATTTGGCACCAAGATTGCAAGATTTCGTCAAGAGATGAAAGAGATCCAAGGGTTTGAAGTTCAAATTCTTCTAGAGAGAGAAAGTTCCGGTTTGGGGGTTTTAGAGAGAGAGGATGAGAGAAATAAATGAGGTTGTTGCCTCATTTAGGGTATTTATACCTCGAGTGAGTTCGGGTTCGTTTCGTTTGCTCGTTTTTCGTTTTCGTTGCGTTTCCGGAACGTAATCGCGTATTTTACAAATTTTAAATAAATGGTTTTATCTTTTAGGGTTTTTAAGGTGATTATTCCTAGTAAATCTTTTAAGTTTATTTATTTTGATTTATTTCGTTGTAAACATTTATTTTAAAGGTTTCGTTAGATCGTGTGACCTTCGCGCTTATTCGTTCGAATCGTCACCCGAACGAACATGACGATGGTTTCACTTTCTGATTTTTTTGTTTTCTACTTTTCTGTCATCATTTCAGAACGTTAAACTCACAGATATGTGTGTGTGAATCGTCACCCACGCAAACACACTGTCAGTTCGTCATTCTGAACCGATAGTGAACTTATGTTTTGAATTGTGTTTCCTCACAGACGGACTCAACTATTGTAACACCCCGACCGATGGCGGAAACGTCGGGATGCCACGAGGGATGTGTAGATTGTTCAAAAGCTCGTGGGCATCTAAATCCAATCATCATATATCAATCAATCAACCAAAATAATTACACAAAAATCATGTTCATCATGAAATAGTTACAACAAATACTAAAGAGATTTAGCTATCTAACTAAATTCTAGTCGCCAGATATTTAGTTATTTAGCTAAGTCCAAGATCATATATGATGATGTCCAAAATAGAAGAGATCGCCCTCTTCATCCTACTTGTCTCCATCACCTGAAACATGTAAGAAATCAAGTGTCAACTACAAAGTAGTTGGTGAGTAATCATAAGTTTTTATACCTAAAAGGTTTTATAAAATGAATTTAAAAGTTTAAGTTGAAAATGGTTTTATAAAAGTTTAGATAAAACGTGTATAAATACTTATGATTTTCTGAGAATTCCACAATAATACCTGTACGAGATAATCTAACAAATTCCCAAACTCAACAATAAATCACATACACAAACACATAATCACATAACCAATCAGTCATAATCAATCATAGATAATCATATTCAACAATAGATAATCAATCCACTTAACTAATCAATCAATCAATCTCAACTTCAATATTCTCAAATAATATATGTGACTATACATGGACATTATGTAATTAACATAAGTTAAAACATGATCCATGGAGTGGTCGCTAACCATGTGACAATACATGAAGTCAAAGCAATTAACCGAAGTCAAAGGCAATGATTCACAGAGTGGAAATAATCCACGTGATAATACACGATGTCAAAGCAATTAACCAAAGTTAAGAGCGATGATTCTCGGGATTTGTGACAATACTTGTAAACTTTGTTATTGACCAAGGTCAATAACAGTGTTTACATGGGTATAAGATAATAAGAGATAATCCAATAATAATGACAATTTCAAATGTGAATATCATATTGATAAACAGGTATTAACCTTGAGTTATCAAAATAATATTAAATTTGGTATACATGCCTCACCTCCGAGTTTTTAAAACAAAACAGTTTAAAGAAAGGGAGGTTATGAGAACTCACCTGAAGTCTTTAGAATCCGGTTTCTCGTATAATGCGCGCTCGCGTATGTAAACTCAAGGTAACTCAAGAATCTGAAATTATCGGGTGATTTATAATCATAAGTATACGTATCTTAATATAGTTAAGTGATCTTAAGTGTTTACTTAACTTAACCCTTTTATCCCAAAATAGGTTGCTACAATTAAAATCTTAATGTTTATCAACTCACACTAACAATTTAACTTGTTAGTGTTGATTCTCATTATATATAATGATTATTTAGAAAAATATCAAAGTTATATAAGTTGTAAAAGATTGATTCCTTCTAAACCTATTATAACATTTTCATATTTTCATGCACGCAGGTCATTATAGTCATTACAAATTAAGTTGTTAAAACCCATTTCCTTAGTCTATGAAGACTAGGTTTGAATGACTCCTATAAATTACTTTTATCAATATAAAATCTCACACCTTAAATTGTATGTTTAAATAAAAAGGTGGTGAGTCTTATTTGCCCATGCATGCATGGTTATCATTATTAATCATAGTGATTAAGCATCATTTTTACCTTAGTTCTTAAACACTTGGGTTCCGTTAAATCAACTAGGCAGCTGTGACAACTAGTACCGAACCGTCCGGCAAGTCCGTACGGTGTGTGTACTTTCACCTTATACTGTGTGTTAATACAGTACATAAACAGTCGTATGATACCAGAACTCAGAAAACAAATCACAGTTGTATGTGTTTAAGTGAAAACTTAAATACAGTAAATACAACAACTCAAGAGAAACAGCAGTGTACAATCGAATAACGAAAACAAATAGGTTGCGATCTGATATCCATAGATGACAGGAATCAGATGGCCGACAAACCAGTCTGAAAACAGCATGATAACAGGAGGTCTAGTTGAGTCCGACAGTGAGGAGACACAATTCAAATCATATTTCAGTGTCGTTTTAGAATATTAAACTGACAGCGTGTTTGCGTGGGTGACGATTCACACAAACATATCTGTGAGTTTAACGTTCTGAACGATAACTGATAATTAGAAAACCAAATCAGAAAGTGAAACGTACGATCGTGTTCGTACAGTTAGCGCTCTGTACGAAAACGCGCGTAAGTTACGCGATCTGACGAAACGAAAACGAAAAACGACACGAACGATAATAAATTTAATAAAATAAAATATTTAACATTTTACAATTTTGAAACTCATCAAATAATTTAAAATACCTTTCTTTTATTTATTACAAATTAATTACGCGTAATTTTTCCGGATACGCGACCGAGTTACGAACCGAGCAACCGAAACGAACCCGAACACCCGTGGGGTATTTAAAACCTAAATTGATGTCATTTGTTCATTTATCACATTTTCCTTCTCTCTCTTCTTCAAAAATCCGGCCATCACCTTCCCACCACCAAAACCAACCTTCAAATCACCATAACTTGATCATTTCTCAACGAAAATGGGTGTTCTTGGTGTCCACGCGTAGCCCTCGACCTCCTCTACCTAGAAGTACAACAGATCTGAGCATTTAACCACAGAAACGCGAGGTATGATGCGTGAAACCTAACTGAAATTAGGGTTTTTACCCCCATGATCGACCCAACTCACCCCAAACGGCCTATGACCTTGTAAGTCAACTCTATACCTTCGAAGGCTGTTCTTGGTACATCAACAACGCAGCAACAGTCATGGGAACAACAAAATCGCAGATGGTGATGATGAGAAATAGGCTACAGGTTCGTGGGGGTGGCTAGTCATGGCAAAACCCTGCGTGGGCGACACCATCACTGAGGGCCGAACCCTGTGGTTGCCACGAACCACCATGCAGCCGAACTCAACACCTCAGCGAACCCCTCCCTTTCAGACGAACCCTTCTCAAGTAACAAACCCACGAGCCTTTACCGAACTTTCCAGCTTTTCCGAACCCAAGTCTGCGAACCCTAGTTGCTTGTAGTAACCGAATCATGCACGAACCTAGACACAGCGAACCCTTTCTGGCCGAACCCTGCTGGAGCCTCTAAGTCACGAACCTTGTTGCTACCCCTCTACTGCCGAACCTTGTTTTCTGTTTTACGAACCCAGACAGGACCCTAGGAGCCGAACCTTTATACATAAAACTCATCAGCCGATCTCTAGAACTTTTGCCGAACCCTAGTTATGGAAATCAGATGGGTTCGCTGCTGTGGGAACAATTCCTTCGAATATATGGTCTAACACAACAGCCGGCCTAAACCATTTCCAAATGCTAGACCCAATGGACTGAAAACAGGCCCAACATGCCTTTTAAGCCATTAACTGGCCCAATAATGGTTTAACTGGCCCAGCAACCAATTCAGCCCAAGTGAGTTGAGTGGCCCACTTGCACCCGTTGGCCCAATGACAGCCATGTCTAGGCCACTATCATTTCGGCCCATCTTTGGCAGCCCAAACTAAACCGAAAACCACTGAAAACCTTCGGCCCAATTCTATTTCTTCGGCCCAAATGATCCGGCCCAATACTACCCGATGGACTACTTTCTTGTTACGGCCCATTATGGGCATTCAAGCCCAATAGGCCTAGGATTCTTGTAGTTCGACCCAATTGATTTATCGACCCACACGACAAGGCATATGAGAAATTGGTTAAATCAAACTCTATGAGTACTAAGGATTTGATTGAATCATAAAGCTTAACATTTAGTTAATGGAACTTGTTAGACAAAACCTAAAAGTTCTTATACTTTAAACAGTGTTTTCTATTGATAATTCAATTAAGACACACATTTATAAGCAAAAGATGCTCAATTTAAAACAAGTAAGTTAATTACTATTGGGTTGTGAAGAAATCAAGTTGGGTCGAATGAAGATCAAGACCGAAACGCGCGAGTGTTAACCAATCTTAAGGTTAACACTAAAACACACTTAGACACGTATTCAAGGGTTATACTTATGGGTCAAACATAATGTGTAAACAATACAGGATCGTGAAACCAACAACAAGAACAATCAAAGAGCGCGTGCATTTCTTCTTTAAGTTAAGTCAACCCTACAACTACAAGGTGAGTTCATATGCCCCTTTTCTTTTAATCTTTACTGATTTCAAAGCTCGGGGCTGAGAAACATGCTAAACTTTTATTTACTTAAAAGTTTTCATTATTATATTGCTTATTTTGTGATTTAGATAATAATTGTTTATCGTTATTATCATTTATCATTACATGCTTGATTGATTGATTTTATCATACCCGAAATAGCTAGGATGTTACATGCTATTTTAGGATCAAGATCCATTAACACCATAGAATAATATAAGTTGTTAAGAACATATCTTACAACTGTTTATTTATTCTTACACGATAGGATAACGGGGGAAAACCATGGGATAGTATGCCAATAACAATTACTAATAACATGAATGATCATCATGATAAGGTAATTTCATGATAACAGGATCATTCACACAGTACTAACAACGTGTATAAGACTTGTCCTTATGACACTTTGTTAAGATCACTAGAACACGCAAACTGGGGATAACAGTTGAAACATTCACTTGTGATATCGAGGAGGATATTACAGGCACACGCTTTTGGGATGGCGTGTCACACACATACCATCATTACTTACTAAGACTCAATTTATAGCACATTCCCTAACCGTCAGAGTGTGTCGGTTATACAATGGTAGATCAGTTGGGTAAATCATTAAAACTAGTAACCGGGACTTGGGGAAATCAAATGAAATCACACCATGCACGAGAGGTGCTATTCATCATATAGATAACACTCTTAAAAGTTAGGAAACATGTTCATTCCAATAGATATCGTGGGAGGATATCTTACATACCGGGCTGTTCAGAAATGACAGCTACTGAGACTATTATGTCTCTAACTAGAAATCATGAGTTGAACATTTTACACGCCGGGCTGAACAGGGGGAAACAGCTACTGGAACTATTATGTTCCTATCTAGATATCGAGTATGATATCTTACACACCGGACTGGTTAGTACTGACAGTTACAGAAACTACTAAGTTTCACTCTAGATATCGAGTATGATATCTTACATGCCGGGCTAATCCGTAAGGAATGGCTAACAGAGACTAGTATGTTTCTTTATTCAATAGTTGGGTTTACTACATGCCGGACTAATCAGTAATGATTAGTTACAGAAACCGTTAGGTTTCGTTCTAGATATCGAGTATGATATCTTACATGCCGGGCTAATCCGTAAGGAATAGCTAACAGAAACGATTTCGTTTCTTGATTGTTCAGTGGATTATTTTACATGCCGGACTAATCAGGAATGATTAGTTACAGAAACCGTTAGGTTTCGTTCTAGATATCGAGTATGATATCTTACATGCCGGGCTACTCCGTAAGGAATAGCTAACAGAAACAACTTTGTTTCTTATTTGTTCATTGGGTTATATTACATGCCGGGCTAATCCGTAAGGATTAGCTAACAGAGATTATGTCTCTTTATTCAATTATGGGTTTATTCTACATACCGTCTAATTCGTAAGGATTAGTTAACAGAGATGATTTCATCTCTTACTTTGTTCACTGAGTTATTTTACATGTCGGCTATTCTGTAAGGAATGGTCAACAGAGACGATTACGTCTCTTTTATTTTTACTTAGTGGATAAACATACCGGGAAAATCATGGGTGAAAGGAAATGGGTATCCATCGTTGTATTACAGGTAGTGTTGAGTGCAGTTAAGCATGTGGTGGGGTGGCGTCTGGGCTTGACCCTTTCGTATGCCCCTATATATAAGCATGCTTGACTGGATGAGACATTATCTGTACATCCAACCATGGAGAGGACATTGAGTGAAACATGGGGGTTAATCATAAATTCAATTTGTGTGATACACTATGAACATGACTGTCATAAATTCAATGGTTTCCAAATACTAAACTTATGGACTCACCAACCTAGTGTTGACTTTGTTTAAATGCATGTTTTCTCAGGTGACGGACAGGTCTAGATAACAAGCATCAGTGATTAAGCTAGAGGATTCTTAAAAGACCTAGCTTACTTTTGGATGCATACATTTTGATGACATTGTGAATCTATTTTGCATATCTTGTACAGTTACAAGATAGAAACTACACGATGCTTTTGGAATAGATTTACTTAGTTAAATTATGAACACGTACTGTGTAATTTAACTTTGTAATTCTATATTATATGTCATGATTAGCATTTCTCATTATACATCATGTGCCATGTAAGCAATCTGATCATTTCGATTATCATTCAAGATATCGCGCCCCGGGAACCTTCCGCCCGACGGGAAAACCCGATCCGTTCCCGCCGGCCCGGGGTGTGACAGATTGGTATCAGAGCCATGGTTATAGAGAAATATAGGTCATATTACTTAAACGGTTTGGCCTAGACTATAACCTAGGGACCTCATGTAGTGAACATATAACATAGGATTCTATTTGCATATGTCTTCTGCTTCTGATCACTGCACTAACCGATTTCCTTTCGGTTATGATCAGAATGCCGCCGAGAAGACAGCCACCACTACTACCGTTGACTCAAGGTTCAGCTCCGCACTCGTCAACACCGACACCGCCTGACTCTCCTACACAACCACCTCCACCTCCTCCTCCTCCACACTCGCCACCACCTGGCTCAAGCAATGTTCAGATACTAGATCCTGCTACTATAGCACTGGCTACACTGCTGACAAGCCAACTGAGGGATGTGATTCCCGAGATGATGAACCGAATCAACAGTAACAACAGCAACAACGCTGCCAACTCAACTGGAGAAGGTAGTGGTAACACACGGCAAGGTCAAGACTACTCCTACAAGAACTTTGTAGGATGCAAGCCACCAACATTCAGTGGCACTGAGGGAGCCGTCGGCTTGATCCAATGGATTGAGAAGATGGAAACAACTCTCGACATTAGCGGCTGTCCTGATCAACACCGCGTGAGATATGCTGCAGGATCGTTTGAGAAACGAGCACTAACCTGGTGGAATGCCCAGGTTCAAACCCGAGGAAGAGACGAAGCATTGGCGATGCCTTGGGAGGATTTCAAGACCTTGCTGAGGGGCGAGTTTTGCCCGAGGAACGAACTCAAGAAGGTTGAGACAGAACTACTCAACCATGTGATGATTGGTGCTGAACATCTGGCATTCACTACCAGATTTCATGAACTAGCAACCTTGGCACCGGACATTGTGCCAACACTCGAGAAGAGGATTGAACGGTACGTCGGTGGACTACCGCCATGCATTCGGGGGCATGTGATTGCCGCCCATCCAACTACACTAGAGATGGCTGTTACACTATCAGCTTCATTGACTGATGTAATGGTTGCCTCTGGTGCACTCAAGAAGGGATCTGGAACTACTGAAGATCCGGAACAACCCTCCAACAAGAAACGAAAGGTCGTTAAGAATTTCGCAACGACCACCACTACCAAACAAGCTGTGCTCAATCAACCACCGCAGAATCGTGGATCTTATTCTGGCACGGCTCCCTTCTGCAATAAGTGCAACTATCATCATCAAGCTGGCACAGGGTGCAGACAATGCACTTATTGTGGGAAAATGGGGCACTGGGTCAAGTTCTGTAAAGAACAAAAGACCCAACACAGGGCAAACCAAGCAGTGGCACAGACCGCTGCACACCTTGATCGCATTTCCTGTTACACCTGCGGGGAACCAGGACATTATGCGAAAGACTGTCCCAAGAGGGTGCTACCGAGAGGACAAGTACCGAGGGGACGTGCGTTTCAAATTGGGGCTGCTGCTGCACGCCAAGACACTGACACCAACACCAACACTGGTACATTTCTTATTTAAAATCTTTGCAGATGTATATTTTATACTAGCATGGATTTTCATTGGCCTCATTAGAGTCAGTTCATAACTTACTCACAATTGGGGCAACATTCGAACATTTTATACACTAAATGACATGAACTTAGTGTTCACTTACCTTTAGTGAACAAACACATACTATGGAATTCAAAGTAATGGACACGAGTGGTGTCGATACCATCATTGGAACGGATGCTTTGTCCCTGGTAGGGATAGAGTCATCTAATCCAATAAAACCTTTTTCATGTCATTACAATGGATGACAGAAATCCATTCACAAGCCTTAGTGTTGGATCCGTCAATGTTGTCTAACCTGACAGTATACGGATCCATTCTAACAAGGGGAGAAACGAGAGGCTTCTCCTGACAGGAATAACACACGAGTGCAAGGGATCATGGAGAACATTATAGATTATGAAACTATGTAAACTAGGGGATACCCCTGTGGAAGTGTATGCAAACAGCTATGGAACAGGATGCCAAGCTACCTTACACTTCCAGTAGACTTGATGTTCTTGGATTGATAAGGACGATGAAATCAAGTATGCTCACGTTATGACCACACACAAAACCCTAGGCTTCCAGGGAGGACTAGGTCACATACGAACAATGTTCTTTCAAGAACATAAACATTTCGGATCGTGCGGTCGAAAGACTGAAAACGAATCCGTAGCACATCGAACAGGCTCGGGAAACACTAAACACAACTTTGCATAGGCATGAGAACATTAGAACACATGATATCAAAGCATCTCCACCTAGGCAAAGAAAAAGTAGTGCCCGACAATGATATGTAAATTTCGGGACGAAATTTCTTTAACAAGGGGAGACTGTGACAACTAGTACCGAACCGTCCGGCAAGTCCGTACGGTGTGTGTACTTTCACCTTATACTGTGTGTTAATACAGTACATAAACAGTCGTATGATACCAGAACTCAGAAAACAAATCACAGTTGTATGTGTTTAAGTGAAAACTTAAATACAGTAAATACAACAACTCAAGAGAAACAGCAGTGTACAATCGAATAACGAAAACAAATAGGTTGCGATCTGATATCCATAGATGACAGGAATCAGATGGCCGACAAACCAGTCTGAAAACAGCATGATAACAGGAGGTCTAGTTGAGTCCGACAGTGAGGAGACACAATTCAAATCATATTTCAGTGTCGTTTTAGAATATTAAACTGACAGCGTGTTTGCGTGGGTGACGATTCACACAAACATATCTGTGAGTTTAACGTTCTGAACGATAACTGATAATTAGAAAACCAAATCAGAAAGTGAAACGTACGATCGTGTTCGTACAGTTAGCGCTCTGTACGAAAACGCGCGTAAGTTACGCGATCTGACGAAACGAAAACGAAAAACGACACGAACGATAATAAATTTAATAAAATAAAATATTTAACATTTTACAATTTTGAAACTCATCAAATAATTTAAAATACCTTTCTTTTATTTATTACAAATTAATTACGCGTAATTTTTCCGGATACGCGACCGAGTTACGAACCGAGCAACCGAAACGAACCCGAACACCCGTGGGGTATTTAAAACCTAAATTGATGTCATTTGTTCATTTATCACATTTTCCTTCTCTCTCTTCTTCAAAAATCCGGCCATCACCTTCCCACCACCAAAACCAACCTTCAAATCACCATAACTTGATCATTTCTCAACGAAAATGGGTGTTCTTGGTGTCCACGCGTAGCCCTCGACCTCCTCTACCTAGAAGTACAACAGATCTGAGCATTTAACCACAGAAACGCGAGGTATGATGCGTGAAACCTAACTGAAATTAGGGTTTTTACCCCCATGATCGACCCAACTCACCCCAAACGGCCTATGACCTTGTAAGTCAACTCTATACCTTCGAAGGCTGTTCTTGGTACATCAACAACGCAGCAACAGTCATGGGAACAACAAAATCGCAGATGGTGATGATGAGAAATAGGCTACAGGTTCGTGGGGGTGGCTAGTCATGGCAAAACCCTGCGTGGGCGACACCATCACTGAGGGCCGAACCCTGTGGTTGCCACGAACCACCATGCAGCCGAACTCAACACCTCAGCGAACCCCTCCCTTTCAGACGAACCCTTCTCAAGTAACAAACCCACGAGCCTTTACCGAACTTTCCAGCTTTTCCGAACCCAAGTCTGCGAACCCTAGTTGCTTGTAGTAACCGAATCATGCACGAACCTAGACACAGCGAACCCTTTCTGGCCGAACCCTGCTGGAGCCTCTAAGTCACGAACCTTGTTGCTACCCCTCTACTGCCGAACCTTGTTTTCTGTTTTACGAACCCAGACAGGACCCTAGGAGCCGAACCTTTATACATAAAACTCATCAGCCGATCTCTAGAACTTTTGCCGAACCCTAGTTATGGAAATCAGATGGGTTCGCTGCTGTGGGAACAATTCCTTCGAATATATGGTCTAACACAACAGCCGGCCTAAACCATTTCCAAATGCTAGACCCAATGGACTGAAAACAGGCCCAACATGCCTTTTAAGCCATTAACTGGCCCAATAATGGTTTAACTGGCCCAGCAACCAATTCAGCCCAAGTGAGTTGAGTGGCCCACTTGCACCCGTTGGCCCAATGACAGCCATGTCTAGGCCACTATCATTTCGGCCCATCTTTGGCAGCCCAAACTAAACCGAAAACCACTGAAAACCTTCGGCCCAATTCTATTTCTTCGGCCCAAATGATCCGGCCCAATACTACCCGATGGACTACTTTCTTGTTACGGCCCATTATGGGCATTCAAGCCCAATAGGCCTAGGATTCTTGTAGTTCGACCCAATTGATTTATCGACCCACACGACAAGGCATATGAGAAATTGGTTAAATCAAACTCTATGAGTACTAAGGATTTGATTGAATCATAAAGCTTAACATTTAGTTAATGGAACTTGTTAGACAAAACCTAAAAGTTCTTATACTTTAAACAGTGTTTTCTATTGATAATTCAATTAAGACACACATTTATAAGCAAAAGATGCTCAATTTAAAACAAGTAAGTTAATTACTATTGGGTTGTGAAGAAATCAAGTTGGGTCGAATGAAGATCAAGACCGAAACGCGCGAGTGTTAACCAATCTTAAGGTTAACACTAAAACACACTTAGACACGTATTCAAGGGTTATACTTATGGGTCAAACATAATGTGTAAACAATACAGGATCGTGAAACCAACAACAAGAACAATCAAAGAGCGCGTGCATTTCTTCTTTAAGTTAAGTCAACCCTACAACTACAAGGTGAGTTCATATGCCCCTTTTCTTTTAATCTTTACTGATTTCAAAGCTCGGGGCTGAGAAACATGCTAAACTTTTATTTACTTAAAAGTTTTCATTATTATATTGCTTATTTTGTGATTTAGATAATAATTGTTTATCGTTATTATCATTTATCATTACATGCTTGATTGATTGATTTTATCATACCCGAAATAGCTAGGATGTTACATGCTATTTTAGGATCAAGATCCATTAACACCATAGAATAATATAAGTTGTTAAGAACATATCTTACAACTGTTTATTTATTCTTACACGATAGGATAACGGGGGAAAACCATGGGATAGTATGCCAATAACAATTACTAATAACATGAATGATCATCATGATAAGGTAATTTCATGATAACAGGATCATTCACACAGTACTAACAACGTGTATAAGACTTGTCCTTATGACACTTTGTTAAGATCACTAGAACACGCAAACTGGGGATAACAGTTGAAACATTCACTTGTGATATCGAGGAGGATATTACAGGCACACGCTTTTGGGATGGCGTGTCACACACATACCATCATTACTTACTAAGACTCAATTTATAGCACATTCCCTAACCGTCAGAGTGTGTCGGTTATACAATGGTAGATCAGTTGGGTAAATCATTAAAACTAGTAACCGGGACTTGGGGAAATCAAATGAAATCACACCATGCACGAGAGGTGCTATTCATCATATAGATAACACTCTTAAAAGTTAGGAAACATGTTCATTCCAATAGATATCGTGGGAGGATATCTTACATACCGGGCTGTTCAGAAATGACAGCTACTGAGACTATTATGTCTCTAACTAGAAATCATGAGTTGAACATTTTACACGCCGGGCTGAACAGGGGGAAACAGCTACTGGAACTATTATGTTCCTATCTAGATATCGAGTATGATATCTTACACACCGGACTGGTTAGTACTGACAGTTACAGAAACTACTAAGTTTCACTCTAGATATCGAGTATGATATCTTACATGCCGGGCTAATCCGTAAGGAATGGCTAACAGAGACTAGTATGTTTCTTTATTCAATAGTTGGGTTTACTACATGCCGGACTAATCAGTAATGATTAGTTACAGAAACCGTTAGGTTTCGTTCTAGATATCGAGTATGATATCTTACATGCCGGGCTAATCCGTAAGGAATAGCTAACAGAAACGATTTCGTTTCTTGATTGTTCAGTGGATTATTTTACATGCCGGACTAATCAGGAATGATTAGTTACAGAAACCGTTAGGTTTCGTTCTAGATATCGAGTATGATATCTTACATGCCGGGCTACTCCGTAAGGAATAGCTAACAGAAACAACTTTGTTTCTTATTTGTTCATTGGGTTATATTACATGCCGGGCTAATCCGTAAGGATTAGCTAACAGAGATTATGTCTCTTTATTCAATTATGGGTTTATTCTACATACCGTCTAATTCGTAAGGATTAGTTAACAGAGATGATTTCATCTCTTACTTTGTTCACTGAGTTATTTTACATGTCGGCTATTCTGTAAGGAATGGTCAACAGAGACGATTACGTCTCTTTTATTTTTACTTAGTGGATAAACATACCGGGAAAATCATGGGTGAAAGGAAATGGGTATCCATCGTTGTATTACAGGTAGTGTTGAGTGCAGTTAAGCATGTGGTGGGGTGGCGTCTGGGCTTGACCCTTTCGTATGCCCCTATATATAAGCATGCTTGACTGGATGAGACATTATCTGTACATCCAACCATGGAGAGGACATTGAGTGAAACATGGGGGTTAATCATAAATTCAATTTGTGTGATACACTATGAACATGACTGTCATAAATTCAATGGTTTCCAAATACTAAACTTATGGACTCACCAACCTAGTGTTGACTTTGTTTAAATGCATGTTTTCTCAGGTGACGGACAGGTCTAGATAACAAGCATCAGTGATTAAGCTAGAGGATTCTTAAAAGACCTAGCTTACTTTTGGATGCATACATTTTGATGACATTGTGAATCTATTTTGCATATCTTGTACAGTTACAAGATAGAAACTACACGATGCTTTTGGAATAGATTTACTTAGTTAAATTATGAACACGTACTGTGTAATTTAACTTTGTAATTCTATATTATATGTCATGATTAGCATTTCTCATTATACATCATGTGCCATGTAAGCAATCTGATCATTTCGATTATCATTCAAGATATCGCGCCCCGGGAACCTTCCGCCCGACGGGAAAACCCGATCCGTTCCCGCCGGCCCGGGGTGTGACAGATGAATTCCACTCCAGCGCGGCTGGCTAATCCCACATGGGTTGAGTAAGGGGAACGAAACTTCCTTATAAGAGAGAGTGGAGACCTTCTCTATTGGACGCGTTTTGGGCTTAGTTGGCTGTGGAGCACATGAAAACTCCACAGTTAAGCGTGCTCAGGTGGCAGCAATCCAGGGATGGGTGACCTCCCTGGGAAGTTTTCACCCGGGTAACCAAAAGCAAATCCGTGAGCCCGGTGGGGCAGAGCGGACAATATCCAATACGGCCGGCTGTTACAGATGGTATCAGAGACAGGGGCCGAATCCATGTGATCAGCGGGGACGCTGATTCCCCAGTGGGGGAGGAATTCCACTCCAGCGCGGCTGGCTAATCCCACATGGGTTGAGTAAGGGGAACGAAACTTCCTTATAAGAGAGAGTGGAGACCTTCTCTATTGGACGCGTTTTGGGCTTAGTTGGCTGTGGAGCACATGAAAACTCCACAGTTAAGCGTGCTCAGGTGGCAGCAATCCAGGGATGGGTGACCTCCCTGGGAAGTTTTCACCCGGGTAACCAAAAGCAAATCCGTGAGCCCGGTGGGGCAGAGCGGACAATATCCAATACGGCCGGCTGTTACAGCAGCGAACCTTTTGGGCATAGGCCGTAGATTCGGCCCATCTTAGCACCAAGGTTCGTCCAAGTGAAAGAGATAAGGGTTCGTTCAAGATTAAAGGTTCGGCCGAATGTTAGCTAGCTAAAGGTTCGGCACTCTCTTTGGGTTCGGTGGCTATTCACGGTTTGCTATTTCCTTAATGGTTCGGTCAGCAAGTTAGAAGGGTTCGGAGATGCCATAGATTCGTGGAGGTGTCGAGGGTTCGGCCAAGTAATTGATAGGGTTCGCGACTCATGTAGGGTTCGTGACCCATGTATGGTTCGTCCCTAGGGTTCGTGAGTCAAATAGAAGGAAGAGGGTTCGCTGCAATCTTATGGTTCGGTACATGCATGGTTCGCTCGACACCAGGGAGGGTTCGGCTCCCATAAGGTTCGGCTCCCATAAGGTTCGGCTCGTCGGGAGGATGGGGTTCGCCACCCTTTTAGGGTTCGGCGGCCAAGTAGGGTTCGGCCCTGGCGGCACCCTTCACGAACCAGCACCCCCCTCCCCCATTCACTGTTCTTCTTCCACATCGTGCGCAACCTGTTACGGGTCGATCCCTAGCTTCACTAGGTCTCCTATCAGTTCGTTTAACACATACAAAAACCAAGGACAACATAGAAGATGGTGCTCGATTTCTAAGTAGGGTTTTCACCCAAAACCGAAAAGTAAAGTGGCAATCATACCTTCGAATCGTGATCAACAGTCGAGTTTCTTCGTATCCTCTTGTAGCTCTCGTTCACACGGTCGTCTGGACACCGAGATCTCTGAAATCTGACAAGAATTGAAGGAGAAAGGCTAGAGAGAAGTTTAGGTGGGTGATGGTGACGAAAATTCAAGTTTAGAGAGAGAGAGAGTTTGTGAAATGTGAGGAAGAAGATGGAAAACCTCTTTCATATATCGCGTGCCTTCCCCCGTGTCCGGTCTCGTTTTTATCGCGATTAGAATAAATAAAATGCTCGGTTTTTAAACGTAAACCTATTTAAAAGTAAGACTTTTAGATAAATAATTTCGTTTTCAATAAAAATAGTTTTTCAATTAAAAACGTTTAAATAAAATGTTTTCGCTAAATCAATTATTTAATAATTAAATATATATTCGAACCGATTCAAGTTGTGATTCCTAATAAATGTTTTCAGTTTTCCCTTATTAATTTAATATCGTTAGATATTATTTAATTATCTCATCGAAACGCGTTACTCGCGTACGTATTCGTAAAGATCGTCACCTTTGCGAATCCGGTGCTCGTATAGTATTTCGATTTGATTTATAATTTATGGAATATCGTTTCAGTA
This sequence comes from Mikania micrantha, assembly GCA_009363875.1. Classification (NCBI taxonomy): domain Eukaryota; kingdom Viridiplantae; phylum Streptophyta; class Magnoliopsida; order Asterales; family Asteraceae; genus Mikania; species Mikania micrantha. The sequence continues at coordinate 84,378,692 of CM018681.1, read as the reverse complement.
TATTATTCTTAATAATTATATTCGTGTGAATCGTCACTCACGCGAATACATTATTAAGTTAATATTTCTGAATCAACATTCGCGTTTAAGTAATGTTCGAACCTCACTTCGCGTAATTAATTCTCATTATTTATTAACTTTAATATTATCATTCCCAAACCAAGACCCACTAAACTAAGTCACTGACACACCCATGATAGACCGGAATATGCATATGTATAGGGCATATGCAGAGGTAGATCGCAACCTCCCCTACACCGTCCCACCGCTATTTCGATAAACCATGACCATGTGTCCTTGACTACGTTTAGCAACCATACCATAACAAACTCCCAGTTTCATCCCAGTTCAACACAATGCCATTCTCAAACCAATAATCCATAATCATCAGTAATAGCACTGCGATAAACTCTCTGGTTCTGTTCAGTTGGGTTACAACTAAACTTCCCATGGTTTACGCGTATCATATGTTATAACATGCATACCAGAAATAGTGATGATATCAATAATGACAATCAATAACTCATAATCATTAATAAATAACAAATCTCCGGTCGTAACAGTACAATCGTACGGATGTACGGACAACCGAAAGTACAGTGATGTTACAACTATACTTGCCTGTTTTCACATTGATAGCCTTGAATTCACATTGTTTTCATACTGAGTTATCGGCCATCTGATTCCTGTCATCTATTGATATCAGATCACAACCGATATGTTCTTGTCGTTTGTTTGTACACTGTTGTTTCTCTGGATTCGTTGTACTAACTGTACTTAAGTTTTCTCCTAAATACAGACAACTGTTGTTTATCGTGAGTTGTTGTACTTATAGTATTTAAGTTTTCACTTAAACACGTACAACTGTTGTTTGTTATCTGAGTTCTGTTGTTACACACTGTTTATACATTGTATTTACACACAGTAAATAGTAAAAGTACACGTACCGTACGGACTTGCCGGAAGATCAGGTACTGGATGTCACATTAAACCTTAAACCAATGTATATATAGGAGACAGATATGATACAAAGGAGTTTTAACGTGAGCAGGATAGGAAGGATTTCTGGCCTTTTATCAAATTAATCAATGGTTAGGATCTGGTGGTCCCCACTTTTCATTAAAAACTTGTGTGATTTTAAAGGTGAAAGGGCAAAAAAGGAATAACATACATTTGTTGACTTTTTTATTGTTAAATCAAGTTCCACCATTTTTTTAAAAATCGAATAACTTTTAAACGGTTAATCATTTTTTAAAAAAAATTACACCATACAATAGAGAATTTTGTTATCTTTAATTTTTGAGTATAGTATTATTGTAGTTTGTTTCGATTTTTTTTTACGTGGTCCGTGATTTTAATGTTTGGTACGTGATTATGCAGTTGGTCTTTTGATTATGCATGTTAAATGACGGCTTGTGATTTTCATATAACGTGGTACGTGATTTAGTGATCCATAAATATGCAGTTGGTATTGATTATGTGTGTTAAATTTACAGTCTGTAATTTTTTAATCACGGTCTGTAATTATACACGGAAGATATTGCCCCTTACCCTGATGACACATGTCAAAAGCCTGTGGCTTCCTACGCTTCTCACGTTCAAATCCTTTGTATTATAACCGCCCTATATATATATATATATAGGGATTCATTTTATTAAGAACCAATAAATTGTGAAGAACTAAAGGAACCACATTTATAAATGATTTCCCTTGAAAATAGGGGCAGTTACCTTTATACCCTTCAAACTTGTAGCTAAAAATGGTTTTTTTATTTCTTAACTTGTATTGGTTCTTAATTGAGAATCCCCATATATATATATATATATATATATATATTATTACCTAATAAAATAATAACAATTAGCCACATGCATCATTTTAAGCTATCCACATCATATGTATGCCACATGGCATCATTTTAGGCTATCCATGTCATATGTTTGACACATGTCATTACTATATTAATTCTAGACATTTTAAAATTTTATTTCATTTAATAAATATAGCTAATTCATACTTTAAATGAGGTAAATTAATTAAGTCAAATTATCTTTAAATGTTAATTAAATTACAATTATGTCAAAATTTTTAATTATTATTTCATCCTTTGAATTACCAAGATACATAATTCAAAAGTTTTAAATTCTAGCTAAAAAATGAAAAATAATGATAATTATTATTATTTATGGATATTTATAAGTTTTAATAATTTAATGTCGTTAGATGGTAAAAATACAATATGACAAATAATAATGAATATGTTGTTTTTTTTTTTGAAAAAACTAAGTTTTAGTTCTTAATTTTATACGTATTTATTATCTAAAAACATATAGTTTTTTAAAAAGTTGCATTTAAAAAAGTTGCATTAGAAAAAAGAAAGTTGCATTATGTAACAAAAAAGTTGCATTAAATCTAATACAACTTCAGCTAATGCAACCTTTTTTTGACTATAAAAGTTGCATTAGGGTGATTTTTGTAGTAGTATCATATTTAACACACTTTAGTGATTTTTTATTTCTTCTTTCTTAGATAAAATTAATCAACTTAAGAGAAACTTCAATTTTTTTTATCTTTTATAATTATATGTAATAGGCAATTTTCATCATATCAAATATTTATTACAATATTGTTTTTGTATATACAATCTTGTATATAAAGAAGTGTTTAAAGATTTGTAAATTATACTATTTTTTCTTTTAGAAGATGTTAAAAAATTTATTTTATTTATCTCTAATTTTTTGTAAGTAAACAATTTAACAAACGCTTATTATTTATACAACTCCGTATTGTACACGGGTTAATAACATATATATATATATATAGGGTAAGGAGTGAATGAGAACCCATGGTAATTGAGATAACCCATAAACCCAATTTGATTGGTTGTCTAATTTAATAAATTTGAAATGTGTGGTCCATATTAAATCTGGGAAAAATGAGTGGTGGAGATTTTCTTTAAGGGTATTTTGGAGATTTGTGTGGTGTACTTGATTTAATTTTTAAAATAAAAGTTTACCCCCCAATTTTTTAAACCTTCATAACTTTTATATACATTATTATTTTTTAAAAAAAATTACACCATTAAATTTCTCACATTTTTATCTTTAATTCAAGTATACTTTTGTCAATTTTTTTTAAAGTTTTCGAAATTACACTGATGTAACGAGCTGAATTTTTTCAAAGTGTTCGTAATTACACTGATGTAACGAGCTGAATTTTTTCAAAGTGTTCCTAATTACACTGATGTAATGAGCTGAATTTTTTCAAAGTGTTCATAATTACACTGATGTAACGAGTCGTTACACTGATGTAACGAGCTGTAACTTATTATTTTTTTTATGTTACAATTATCTAACTTTCTATCTTATTTGATATAAATTTATTCAATTAACTAAATTTTATAATAAAAAATAAGTTTGTAATATATATTTAAGATAAGAGAAAAAAAATTGATGGAAAATTTTTGAAAAAAGAGAAAAATTATTGTATTTATGTTTTTTACGTTAGTGTAATTACGAACACCCGAAAAAAATTTGGCATGACTATAATGAAATTAACGAGAAAAATATGACGAGTTTAATGGTGTAATTTTTATAAAAAAATAACGTAGTATAAAAAAGTTATAAGTGTATAAAAATCAAGGGGGGAACTTTAATTTAAAAAATAGGAAAATAGATGGTTTTTTAAGAGTGTGACACTTGTCACTCTTGTATTAAATCTGATTTTTGTAATTAACACAAAAGACCATAATGCCCTTTTGTATTAAAAGTTAATTAGTGACACATGTCACCATTATATTTAATCTTGGAAATTTGAACCATTGGATGAGAGTTATTGAGTTCTCTCAATTATGGTGGGTTCTTTTTTGATCCATTCCCTATATATATATATATATATATATATATATATATATATATATATATATATATATATATATATTTGTGTGTGTTCATGTGTAAATTTATCATTGTTTTAGAGTTAATAAGTAAAGAATTTACACATAAATCTATTATCTATCTTATCTAATAAATCAAGGTTTTTGTTTGCCACATGTCATGCAATGGAGCATGTTTCATTTTTGTTTCCCTCCTAAAACTTGGAGCATTAAATCAATTATTAACACTCCTTTATTAATAGTGATAATTAATAAATTTGACAAATTATTACTTTAACTTATTTTCTTATATTTAATAAATTATGTATAAAAATAAATATGTTTAGAATATATTGGAAAAAGCATAACTAAACAAAATAAAATAAAATAAAATAGATACATTATAAAACAAATTGTAAACTATACAATAATGATTTTATTAAAAATGAGAATATTAAAAACCTGAATTATTTCATGTATATTCATATATTTTTATAACAAAAAAAAAACAAAATAGATATGTCATAAAACAAATCGTAAACTGTACAAATAATGATTTTATTAATAATAAGAATATTAAAAACCTAAATTATTTCATGTATATTCATATATATTATTATATTTTAACTTACTATTTCCATTAAATAATATAAAACTTTTAAATCTTTTCATTTTTCAAGCAAGTTACAAAACCTAAGGAGTTATTTATATATTTTACAAATTATGGTATAATTATAATTCATAAAAGTTATTTCTTTTTTATGTATAGCAATATTATTAAATGTTAGTATATAAATATTTTTACTTATCCAGCTAATTATATAATAAAATATGATAATTAACTTTAATATTCATATATTCTATTTTTTTTGACAACAACTTATTTTAAATTGTTATTATCTGTTTATAACTCTTAATTTAAAAAATATAAATAATTGGTAACATTTATTATCATTGTAGTCATTTAGTTTTTGTTTTTCAATGTGTATCTATTATTTAATTATTGATATCCATTATTTAATCATGCATTGTGAATTATAGATATGAAAAATAATTAATATTTAATAAGCAAACGAAGTTAATTTGCAATTAGTTATAAAGTTTTTAGTTAAACTTCTTTTCTTATCTAAACTTTTATTTAGGTTTCTTACCATCATTAACTTCAAATTATATTCATTAAAATATTCAATAATAAAAATAATAGTAATTATTTTCCATGAATTATTTTTAAATATTTTAAAATATTTAGCATGATAGAATGATTTGAATGTTAAAATACAATTTGTATAACTATAAAAAAAATTCAAGTGTAATTCTTATTTTTTACAGACATAACTTTTTTATTAAAAAGTACATAACATTTTGTATATTAAACTCGTGTAACACACATGATTTAACCTAGTACTTAATAAACCAAAATAATTTGGGACACTTGTCAAAAATATAGAGCATTCTCACATTATTTTTCCCACTTCTCTCTCTTCATAAACACACAACTTTAATAAAAGTAATTATATAATTATATATTCTTTATACCTTTTTAATTAAAAGGTTCTTAATATTAAAAAAATATATTAGTTAATAGTATTAAATACTATTATCTTATATATACATTTTATCATCAAAAAGGATTTCTTAATATAATAAAAAATATTTTAATATCAAAAAACACACTTTTAAAAAATCAAATTATTATAAAACAAGAAACTTTCCAATAATTTATAACTCATAAAATCTTTTTATAATTTATAAGTTATTATTATTAACTATTTTTTTTTCTTTTTCAACTTTTTTAATAATAGATAACATTCTATAATTTTGTAAACATGACATTTTTTAAAATGAAATGTTTAGAAGCCAAACTTTGAAAAAGGAATTTTTTAAAATACAATATTATTATTTTATGTTTTATGTAATGTTGATCACATTTTAAATAAAAATAATAATTTACAATTTTTAAATTTATATTATTGAATACTTATTAATTTTTATTCAACAGTGTAATGCACGGGATACTAACATAATATAAAAATATATATATATAAATTACTTCCAAATGTTTACACCAATCCGTATTTTTTTAGAACAATAAAAACACACAATCATCTAATATTACTATCGCTAATGTGGGACTAGCTCACTTGTTAGAGGCTTTGCCTCTTAGAATGAAAGGTCATGAGTTCTAACCCATGCAATAGTGTAATTATTGTGCAGTAGTTTAGGAGATAACCTTTGCTGTTCAAAAAAAAATCTAATCTTACTATCAAATTGACACCAAAATCTATATTCAAAGTTAATTTAAACCTTCCACCTCTAGAATAAAAAAAGGGACACCTTAACAATAGAAGGGCACTTACATGGTTAGCATAACCAACTATTTAAAATTTGATAGTCATTGAAAACATGTGATCTGATTTTGAAGCTCTGAATGACTTATTAAGATAATAAAAAGTTTTAGCCACCTAACCCCACAAACAAATTGTTATATTTAGTCAACCTTTATCACCATCATACAAAGCAATCGCTCTAATTCTGTTGCAAAACTTATAATTGTTCAAACAAATTAACCTTTCTAAATACCCTCAACGATATGATCATGACCCCAAAACTACCTACATGCATCATCCTCTTAACTCAAGCTTAGATTGATCATTGTTTCTTTTAAAACCCAAGAAAATCTTTGGAATTAATCTACACATCATCTTTGTTTTCTTCATCATATCCACCCAACCAAACTTCAAGATTCAAGATTCTAAAGATCGACCTCATTGATCGTGTCTTCTCGAGGTATTAGACTCGAACAAACTCACCAGAAAGGAAGATGGAAATCTACGGAAAAAATGGAAGATTTATCATTTTCTTGGCGATTTTAATGGCGTTTTGTTGGGAAATAGAAGGTGCTACGGTAACATGTGACCTTGATTACGGGTTCCTGCCATGCACAAATGGTATATGGGGAACACTGTTCTTGATTGTGGTTTACCAGTACTTGATGTCCATAGGTCAAAGTTTTATTTCAAACGGGTCGGATAAATTCTTTAGTCTTATTGGACCGGGTATATTTGGGGCTAGTTTGTTCCATATTCTTGCAAACTTCCCTACGCTCTATATCGTCCTTGGTAAGTTTATTTATCTTCTCATTTAAGCTTTAGTTAGTTAATTTCCTAAGAAAACATATGTGGATAATTAAAATAAAATTCTTAGCATGATATTTAAGTTTTTAAGGGTACCCAATTCGAAAATTAAGAGAGAATGTTTTTATTTATTTTTTAACAGAATGTTATTATTAGAGTAAATTGCTGAGATGATCTATTTTGTTTGCTAGTATTTCACTTTTGATTCTTAGGTTATATAAATTACTATATGGTCCCAAACTTTAAACATTTGTAACACATATAGTCCTTAATTAAGTCACCAAATTACCTTCACATATTTGACCAAATTACCCTCATATAAGAAATATATGTGTTACACACAATGACACAATGTTTTAAAAACCGGTTTGAACCGGCCGGTTCAACCTCCTGCCGATTACTAATCCGGTACGAAACCCTCCGGTATTATGCAGGTTTTCATCGATCGATCGTGCCGACGGTTTAATCCGGTTTTACCGGTATTTCCGGTTTCAAAAAAACACAAAATTTCGGCTTTTAAGTGATCATAAACTTGATGCGTTTAGCACGCCAATGTTATAATCCTATTATGCACTTTTATTTAAAAAAATTATTAGAATTTGAATACTTTTATATTGTTTTGGATGAATTTGAGTACCTTTTTGAATTGTTTTGGATGAATTTTTATACTTTTTGAAAACATATTTGAGTATAAGTTGTATTTATATAGAATCTATGGTTAATTAGTGTGTCCGGTTGAACCATCTGGTACAACCCGGTTCAGCCAGTTGAACCATTTTTGAGTTAAATACGATGCACCTAAAATACCGATTTTTAAAACATTGGTTATCATATGAGTAATTTATAAACCTATAAACAAAAAGTAAAATAATAACAAACTATACGAAATCATTTTGGTAATTTTCTTATTATTTATTGTGTAAATGTTTTGCTTTCTCGATGGCAAGTAGCTAGGATGGAGGGTGTACGACTTTAATTCTTTAAGCATTAAATATCACGATTGTATTTCAAATTTGATCTTAAATTTCAGTTATATAATAATTCAACTAGCATCACGTTCTTAATTATTAAAATTACTTTTATTGACAATAAGAAGAGCCATGTGTTTTGATTTAGACCAGATCTGATAAATAAACATGCTGAATAAATAGGGACCAAAAAATAGATAATTTTTAAAATCATTTAGTTTAAAGTTAAAATACGTAATTTGTATAACTGTTAATATTTTATCATCAAGTATATTATTGATAATTTTCTCCATTTAAATATATTATATTCTTATAGTTTTAAGTTGCTCATCTTAACCTGCATTATGTTAAGGTGTTACACATGTCAACTTATTTTATATTATGATGTTATTTATTATCTATATAAACAATATTCATTTATGAATAGTGTTTCTCGCGAGATCTCGTGAATTTCTCACGATAAATTCATTTTCTCGTGTGATAAATTCGTTTTTAATGATTTTTCGTAATAAATTCATTTTTAATGATATTTTTACTGAGATATTCATTTGACAAATTCATTTTCTCGTGTGATAAATTCGTTTTTAGTGATTTTTTCGTGATAAATTCATTTTTAAAGATATTTTTCGTGAGAAATTCATTTTTTTCATGCTTTTTTCGTGATAAAGTCATTTTTCGCGAGAAATTCCTTTAGATAAGTCATTCAAATTCCTTATAACATGAGAATTAAGACGTTGTTTTCCCAATTGCATTCATTCCCCAGTTAAAACGAAGGTGTTAAATTTGAGCGGCAACGCACGAGAAACGCCATCTAGTTTAATTTAAACCCAAAATAAAATAATTGTTTATCAAAAACAACTCATTTATCTTGTTTTAAGATTGTCAGGTCTACTTTTTAGTACAATTTAATTGTGTACTTCGATCTCATTAAGGTATTTGAATTCACCATGACTTTAATTTCTTTAGCACATACGTTAACCTTTTAAGTCACCCATATAATATAATTACAGAAAATAGAAACAAAACAATGATGTGTTATTGTGTTTGATAACACGCATGCATGCAGAATCACGGTTATCCAGCAGTGACACAGGTGCATCTTCTAGTGCTGCAATGGGAATGAGTGTGCTCGCAGGATCAGCAATCATGAGTCTAACATTGATTTGGCCATCTGTAATAGTTTTTGGAAGCTATGATCTTGCAGATGATGATGACACCATTTTACCACAGCCTTCAGACGAAGATCCACCATTTCTAACAAAATTAACAGGTTCTTGACTTTCTCAGATAACATTTAATTAAGGGTTAATTATCAAAATAATCAAGTTTGGCCATCTTTTTACCAAAATAATCATTAAATTTAGCATGTTTCAGCTTTAACGCCCCTTTGGACGCGGCTTTAGATGCCTGTTTTTGTATTTTTGTGTCCCAATAAGAAACATACAGGCCCACATTTTAGCGGCTTTGTCGGGGTTTAAATGGCTGCCTTAAGACCCCTTTCTACCGGCGTCTTTAGAGACCTTTAAACGCCCAATTTAGACGCCAATTCTAACGTCTTTTTGGGGTCTTTAAATCCCAAAACGACGTCTTTAGACGCCGGTTCTGGAAGGATGTGACATTACCTGATTTGACAGCTTAAAGACGTCAGAATTGGCGTCTAAATTAGGCATCTAAAGGCGTCTTAAGACGCCGATAGAAAAGAGGTCTTAAGACACTTATTAAATCCCGGCAAAGCCGCTAAAATGTAAGCCCGTATGTTTCTTATGGGGACACAAAAGTACAAAAAAACCGGCCTCTAAAGCTGAAACGGGGGCTAAATTTCAGTGATCATTTTTGTAAGAAGAGGGTCAAACTTGATTATTTTGATAATTTTTCCTTTAAGTAACAGCTATGTTGTTCATAAAATTCGATCTAGTACATACAAAATCACAAGCTTTTTGAATAATGAAATTATTATTATCAGCATATGGTCTTACAACCGATATTGAGACAAGCTATACCGCCAGGCTCATGCTCTTGTCGATGATCCCATTTCTCATTCTTCAACTCCCCAAAATCATCAATTCAACTTCAGTAACTCGAGTGATAGTTTTAATTGCTCTCATTATATCGTTGGGTTTCTTCATTGCTTACATCGTGTATCAGGTTAATTTGCCTTTTATTTTCATTAAACATGGAACAAGATATGTAATAGAGTAAACTTCTCGTTTGCTCAATGTGATTTGACAATTATAACCATTTTACTCCAAACTTTTCAAAATGTACGTCCATTATACCCTATGTTGTTTGACAGTTATAACCCTTTTGCTCCAAACTTTTCGAGAAAAATGGGGTATAATAGAGACAGATTGACAAAGTCAGGAATATAATGAACATTTTGAAAACTTTGGAACAAAAATGTTATAACTGTCAAATCACAGTGAACAACACAATAAAACTTTATAATATAAAAGTTAAGTTATTTATTTTTATTTTTTCCAATTTATTCATAGATCTTCCAACCATGGATTCAAAACAGACGATTTGACTATGTGAGACAGCAATTTGTGAAGAACAAATTACTGAAATTACTCTCTACAAACGGAAAAGCAAATGTGCAGCTAATTAAAGAGTTCGTACCCACTTCAAATTCTCTCTTTTTTTTGTTAGAAAAACAAAACATTTGATGAGAAAAATGTCTGTGTGCAGCCTTTACAAGGAACTTGACAAAAATCATGATGGTAAAGTGACCAGTGCTGAGTTGAGGACCTTACTGTTAGGAATTCAAGTGCAAGCAGACGGTGAACTAAGCCAAGAACTTGTCGATAGAATCGTCGATCAACTTGATCTTACCGGAGATGAATCTATTCAGGAGGATGAGTTTGTTAATGTCATAACAAAATGGCTACTAGAAGCAAGGAAATCGCTCTCCAAGAACGATTACAACCCTCTTAGTTTCTTCGTCAATCCTCAAGCGGTAACTTTTGGACTCAGGAAACATAATCAGCTTTTGTTTTTGCTATTGCTCAGATAGTTTCTAGACTCTCTTATAACTCAAAGAGGTCATGAAATGTTGATAAATTTTGTTTTTCGAAATGCTTTTCCTACTTATGTGGTAGGTAAGCAATAAAATCACCATTTTAGGCCATGTTTAGGATTGTTTATTTTGGGTACTTACACAGAATGCAGATGAAGAACAACAACAGGCCTTGATACCCAAGGATACAAATGTGGATGCCCAAAGTTCAATTTGGGACTATTTGGAGGCTTTGGCTTTGGTACTCATTGGTATTGTTGTGGCAGTTCTAATTGCACGACCACTCATAATTAATATCGCGAATTTTGCTACTGAAGCAAACATCCCTTCATTCTTCATCCCATATTTTGTAATACCATGTGCCATAAACATACCACGTCTGGTATCAACGATTAGCTCGGCGAGACAAAAGACTCAACGTGCTGCATCTTTAACTCTTTCGCAGGTATATATTTGTTATTTTCTCCATTCATATTCTAATTAATTGGATCTTGTTAAGATTTAGGCGTTGTTTAGGATTGCTTATTTAACTTCAAAATAACTTTTTGTCAAAGGCGTAATTAACTTATGACGTTTTGAAATAAAGTTTTTTAAAATATGTTAGGATTAGTTTTTCCAAAAAGACTTTTTCAAAATGATAAAAAAAATTCTTATATTGACAACCATTTTAAGGTTATTGGTAGCGATGGTAGGTTGCGAAAACGGTGGTGGGTGGCATCGGTGGCGGTGGGGCAGTGGGTAGTAGTAGGTGATAGTGGTAGGTGGCGGCGTTCACAGTGGGTGGCAACGTTGGTGGTGGCTGGCGGTGGCAGGTGACAATGGGTGTGGCGGTGACCTGCGGGTTGCAGTGTTAGTGTGTGGTGGTGGGTGATAGATTGGAAAAGGATAAAGTGTGAGAATAGATTTGTAATTTCATGATAATAAGTAATAAGTCATTTTAAAAAGCTAAAATTTTAGATTTTGAAAACCAATTTATTACACTTTTACAAAAAATCATTTTTAAAAGTTATTTTAGATCTGTCAAACAATTTGTTGATTAATCGACTTATTGAAAAACTAATAAGTCAATAAATCATTTTAAAATAGAATCTCAAACAGACCTTAGTTTGCAGTATGCACCTTACTTGGAAATAAATTTGGCCCAACTGTTTTTGCTTTTATAGATCTATTCAGGAATGTTTTCGAGCACTATGAGTAGCTTGTCAACATTTTTATTAACCGTGTATATAAAGGACGTGCCATGGGATGTAACCGCTGAAGTTCTAGTCATGTTGGTAATTAGTGTAGTAATGGGCATTTTCACAAGCACAAGGACCGTTTTTCCCCTCTGGACCGGTTTCGTCGGTTACGTCTTCTACCCTATCTCCATACTCATGTTGTATCTGCTTATTGTCGTGTGTGGTTGGTCATAGACAAAATTTAAGATCATTGATGTCTAGCATTCGACTTTTGATTATGTTTTGTTTCAGCGTATTTGATGTACTTTTTGTTTGTTAATTTAATTTTTGTATAATTAATAGCATATCAAAGTGCTAGAAATAATGTTGCAACAATGGTTTTCACCTTTGGACATGAATTTTTTTTCTTCTGAGTTACATTCTTGTTACGTTGTTGAGGGTCTTGTAACAAGTTATTAGAGCAAACGACATCAAAAGGATATTCCTTTTTAAAATAATGCTTATTATAATGTAAAAGAAAGTATGTGTTTTCGTTTAGATATTGTCTTTATGGGATGGTATTGTTGATTATATCTTCAATTAACGATTATAATTTAAGGACCCTAATCATGTAATCAATCTTAACCACAAATTAAACATAAAATTAATAACACTTGCTTGTGGAAATTGAAACTTCATACGAATGAACGATTCATGTTATGATACCATGATCTTGATGAAAAGACTTTGTGAGAATAATTATGTTGCTATTGAGAGAATTGAGAGAAATATTTCTAATTACATGAACAATGGCTAATGGGTGGCTAAAAAAATTGTCACATAAAAAAATATTCATTCCTACTTTATTTTGTTTGTGTGGACATATTTTGTTAAAATATTTAGATATGTTATTATATATAAAACATTTCTACAAAAATGAAAAAAAAAATCTTTAATATGTAGCGACAACTTTTCGTCTCTATTGGTTGACAAGAAATATTAAAAATTCTTGTTAGCATATAACGACAAGTTGTCGCAATATATTTATATCTTTTTTGTATTTTTTTAATTCGTAAATAAATAGAAATTATACGGTTATACCTATTACAAGTTATCGGCACAAGTCAAAATTATTTTCTAATTATTATTTTTAAATTAACATGTGATAAGTCCATAAAGCCAAGAAATCATTTGTATAAGTTAATATATAGCGACGACTTATTTAATTATGGATACAACTCTATAGCCACGAAGCATGTATCATTGCAACAAGTCAAAAGATCCAATAATAAGAACATGTTGTTATAGGTTAAAAAAAAATTGGTCATCATAGGTCCAGTTTAATGCAGCTTTAATTATTTGAGGGTGGAATTATGTCTAAATGACAATGTCATTGGAGCTAGATATTGTTCCTTTTGAGATTAAATGTGTTTGTGGTTTTCTAGTAATTGATGTAAAATTTATTTTTATGTATAACTTATTTTGGCTAAAATTAAGTAAATTAATATATGCGACCACCAACCTATTCCATGTTATTCATACAATACCATATATAAACAAAGTGAGAGAAAATGATAAATCACAAGTAATTATTCGTATAATTAAAACAAGCATCTAAAATTTTTTGAAACAATAATTTAAACATGGATGCATGCATGATTTAATTTTTCATATAATTATTCGTATAGCACAATGCATCACGCCATCACACGTGGTGATATATACGGTACATATATTAGTACTAACGTAGCATAGGGTTGATTAGGGCATTTAAAAACATGAGGTTTGATTCAAAATTACTTCAAAAAATAATGAAAATATTCTAAAATATTTGATATAATCGGAGATCATACTCAACCAATCTCATCTTACATCAAGCCACACGCTTTCTCATCTATAAATTCATTAAATCATGATGCATACATCCTTAAATACCATAATGATTCTAAAAGCTATCTGAATAAGTTAGCGATCGATCGATCGATCAAGATTCTAGTTTCCTGAAAATTTTGCAGAAAAAAGAAATTAAGCCAAAAATGAAGAAAATACACACAAAAAATGGTTGTTTTGTTATGTTGTTGGTGATTTTGATGGGGTTATTTTGGAAGATCGAAGGTGCAACGGTGACATGTGAACCTGAATACGGGTTCTTGCCATGCACAAGTGGAACTTGGGGCACCTTGTTCTTGATTGTGGTTTATCAATACTTGATGACCGTTGGTCAAAGTTATGTTTCAAACGGGTCTAATAAGTTTTTGGGCCTTGTCGGGCCGGGCATATTTGGTGCCGGTTTCTTCCATATTCTTGCCAACTTTCCTACACTTTTCCTCGTCCTTCGTAAGCTTCATTTCTTCACATTTTTTAGATTTTTTGTTTGTTTTTTGTTTATGTCTTGCTAACAGCAATAACATAACATAAATCTTACTTTTATGTATGGTATGGAGTGAGAGATGAAAACAAACCTTACCCTACCCTCAAACTTTTATTTAATTTATTTCTTGATTTCGTATCCAAATAATATTTTTACTTTATAAAATTAACTAGAATTGAACATGATAGCTAGGTTGTTTCATGTTTGAGACTTTTAGCCAGACTTCCAGGTTGCTCAGCGGAAGGGAACTCGGGGTTGGAGAGCGAGTGTTCGATCCTCTCTACTTACTAGCTAGTAGCTAGGCATGAGCGGCCCGACATGCTTAAATGGTAAAGCTAAGGTTTAGGTCTCCCAAAATCTTAGGGCTCTAATTTCTAGCAAATTTTCAATATACAATAAGCTTTTGTTGAATTGGTACAAAATAAAAACTCATAGGTAACAATACCATAATTATATACTTCAATGTATTGTCAATATTTATTAGAACTGAAACAAATTTTTTTTTATTAAATGGGTTTAATTTATTATCTTCTTTTGAGACTCCAAAGCCGGCTCTGACAAGAGTAGTAGCATAAAAGCTAGAGCATGGGTGTCCTTTTTTTTTCGGAACAACAACATTCTATTAAACACCCAAAAATTGAGCCAGCAAGATGCTAAAAACTCATAGTACACAAAATACATATATTCACCCGACAACAAAACATGTATTTATTAAACAAAACTACATTCCTCCCAAGAGATTGAACATCACCTTGCATGATTAAATACCAATAGATAATCTAGCACACCATGATATGAACGTCTCCTCCCTTGAAAATTCCCTCATTTCTTTTCTTTCATATGCACCTAAAGGCTATTAGAATGAGTTGATTGTAACATTGTCTTATCTTGTAATATGAGTGTCAAAAGTTAGATAGCTAGTGAGCCTATAACACTTGTTTTTATACAACTTTTAGCTATCAAATTCAACTTTCATGTTCGTGTATATAAATCTAAAAATCATGTCACACACGTTAATTAATCCAAATAAAATACTGAAATATACAAGCACAGTGGCGGAGCTTGACCAAAAGTACAGAGGGGCGAAATAAAATTTTTTAAAAAATTTTACACTACGTATCAGAAAATGTACACTGCTATACGAAAAAACAGGGGGCGGTCCCTACAAAGCTCCGCCCATGTACAAGCATGTATGTTTGCTCCCATTTTCTTATTTTTATTTTTTTTGCATATACTTAATATTTTAAAATTAATTTTAAATTATGGCATATTTTGTTAATATATATTTTACTTTTTAAGTTAATTTTAAAAAAAAATTACCAACTAATGATGTCTTGTCCTAGTGGTAAGATGAAGGTATAGGGGAAGTGATAGAAGACCCAGGTCTTGGGTTTGATTCTTGATCACACCCGGTTTTACCGTCTTTCACTGTCGTGCCTTTGGGCGGGTGTTTGGGTCGGGTTTTCCCCGGGAATTGGTGGCTGGTGGGCTAGGGGTTCCGTCCGTCTGGACTAGTGGCCAGTTCGGTCATCCTTTAGCAATTGGGGGCCGCGTGCGGAGTACTCGGCGGTTGATTAGTTGGCCGTTCAAAAAAAAACTAATAGGTTAATTCGTGACATAAAACACAACTTTCAAAAAATTAATCGTATTTTGATGTTCGACCCCTAATCTAGCTTCTAAGTCTGTATAACCTAAACTTAATATATTTACGTTAGGTTCACGTTATACCGGAACTTCACCCCAATTTGCTTTTAGACGATAACTAATCAATGATGTGATATATAGGCATTACTGTACATGCATATATTTACCAATGTAAATCTTTAACTAACTTTTAGGATCATAACTAAAAATGAAATAAGTAATTATTATATAAATAGTTAATTATCATTTGTACGTCTTATAATAAACTGAAATTTTCAATTTGGCTTGCATTTTTTCCCTTAAATTCGGTATACAATTTGAACAAAATGTCTAAAATTTTCATTAAATTAATATCCGGCCTTTTAGCTTTATATAGCTAGGTTCACTTAGCGTGCAATATATTTTTAAGATTTTCGTCAACATGATCATAACTTATGGCTCACTACTTTGTTATATGTTCTTAATTAGTATTACCTATACTTTAAGCATATGCACATGTTAATCAAAGTTGACTAACACCTTAGACATTGTTGTAAAGTTCAAATATACATGTGTTAATAGGTTAGTACCTCGTGTATTATACTATTAGAACCAAAAATATAATAAATAATCATAATAAAAATTTAGATAATATAAGACGATTATTTAATATAAAGTATGATTAAAATTTTGTATAATTTATTACTTTATGTGATAAAATAATTATATTATTTAATCGAACACTATATTTTCAAAATTTGTTTTTTAAACATTTTGTCTTAAAAAAATATTTTTGAAAATTTTTGTTTTATAATAATTTAATTTTCTAAAAAGTGTGTTTTTTAATATTAACATATTTTTAATGTATTAAAAAGAATTTTTTTAATTTAAAAGTGCTAAAAAAAGTATATTTTATATTTAATATTATTAATTAATATAAGAATTATAAAGATGCGGAAAATCAAAGTGGTGTTGCTCTATGAATACGACATGTTTCTCTAGAAATCTTAATTTATTAGAATATGTAAATATAATGTGATGTTTCTAATTTCCTAATTCTTATGGAATGTTAAAAAAAAAAGACAGAAAAATGGTCATGAAGTTAACTATATAAAAATTATGACACAAAATGTTAAATATTTTATGACTAATTTTCAGAGTCAGGATTATCAGCTGACGCAGAAGGCGCATCTAGTAGCACCGGAATGGGAATGAGTGTTCTAACAGGATCAGCAGTCATGAATCTAACACTAATATGGCCCTTAGTTGTAACATTTGGAAGCTATAATCTGTCGGATGATGATGACTCCCTAGCAGAAGACGAACCATCTTTTTTAACAAAACTAACAGGTACATCCTAAGCATAATTGTGCAAGAATTATGATTTATGTCACTAAACACATGATCTTTAGATTGTAACATTTCAACTTGCTTTTGGTTTTTCATGTCTTCAATTCCTTTTGCTATCGATCTTTTAGCGTATGGAATAATAACTGATGTTGAAACAAGCTACACCGCGAGAATCATGCTTGTGTCAGTGATCCCTTTTGTCATCCTTCAACTCCCAGCAATCATCAATTCAACATCAGTAACCCGGGTGATCATTCTAGTCACCCTCATCCTCGTGTTGTCTCTCTATGTCACTTACATTATATATCAGGTTAACTTCTTGTATTAATAATACAAATTACAAAAAACTTATATATACCACACAAACACACATTGACAAAACATAATCATAGAAAGTTGTATGATTCACTGCAAAATAATTCGATCTTTTTAACTCACATATGTGTGTAGATCTTCCAACCATGGGTTCAAAACAGGATATTCGACTATGTGACACAAAAGTTTGTGAGTAACAGATTACAGATACTGCTGTCTACAAAAGGAAAACCAAATGTGGGGTTGATTAAAGAGTTAGTATATATGTCTCAAAGTTGTTGGTTTTTGCATTTTTTTTTAAAAAAAAGTTATCATATCAGATTGAATCTTTTTGATTTGGGCAGAATTTATGAGGGACTTGATGTCAATCATGATGGTAAAGTGTCGAATGCTGAGCTGAAAACTTTAATATTGGGAATACAACTGCAAGCAGATGGTAAAATAAGTGATGATATGGTGCAAAATGTGATGGATCAATTAGATATCTCAAGTGATGAGTTTATTCAAGAGAATGAGTTTGTTAGAATTCTAACAAAATGGGTCAATGAATCAAGGAAATCGCCCTCTCAAAATGATTATAGCCCTCTTAGCTTCTTTATTAAACCTAATAATGACACTAATACGGTGAGTTTATATTTAGAGGAACTTCAACAATTTACAATTTACAATTTAATTTATTTTATTTTATTTTATAGGATGCAGAAGAAGAACATACCGCTTTATTACCCAAGGAAAGACTTATCGATGACAAAAGTAGGATACTAGAGTTCTTAGAGGCTTTGCTTTTAGTGCTTTTTGGCAGTGTTGTGACATTTATTGTTGCAACACCACTAAAAACAAACGTTGTTAATTTTGCTTATGATGCAAATGTCCCTTCATTCCTCATTCCATATTTTGTAATACCATGTGCCTTAAACATATCACGTTTTGCATCAACAATTAGCTCTGCAAGACAAAAAACTGAACGAGCGGCATCTTTAACCCTTTCTCAGGTAAACACTTCTCTCGGTTCATCATATTTGCATTGTCTATTCGAAGGTTTAGATCACTTGTAATATTGGTTTCATTAGTACTTGAGTTTTTTTAAAGCTCTGTCAATCGTTTTGCAGGTCTATTCAGGAGTTGCCATGAGTAGTATGAGTAGTTTGATAACGTTTCTATCAATTGTGTA
Source organism: Mikania micrantha (assembly GCA_009363875.1). Classification (NCBI taxonomy): domain Eukaryota; kingdom Viridiplantae; phylum Streptophyta; class Magnoliopsida; order Asterales; family Asteraceae; genus Mikania; species Mikania micrantha. The sequence continues at coordinate 84,359,712 of CM018681.1, read as the reverse complement.
TATAAGAGATCTACCATGGGATGTCTCAGCTCAAGTTTTGGTTGTGTTGATAATATGTGGAGTGATGGCGGTTTTCACAAGCACAAGAACAGTTTACCCGCTTTGGACCGGTTATTTGATATATCTGCTCTACCCCATATCACTACTTATGTTGTATTTACTTGTCAATGTATGTGGTTGGTAGGAGACTAGCTAGATTGATGAAATGTTGGTAGTCTGGTATATTTTCTTGGTTATGTTCGGCTTTTTATCTTATGTTATTAATTTTTTGTCATTTGCATGTAAAATACGGTATAATAAGAGACACCCTCCATTACACATAGCCTAAGTGGTATAATAAAAAAATCCTTTCACTTGTGTCACACTAAAAGCAACCCAAGATGTGTAATGTATCTGTTTGTATTGAAATTTGAACCTCATGTTTTCTTTTTTAGCACAATTGGCTCTGTTTTATGGTATGTAATTGTTTGGTAGGTGTGTATGTTTTGAAAACATTTTGTGGATGGTTTGTTTTGGAAACAATTTGGTATGGCCTGTTTTATAAGTTTGCATCATTTGTTTGAATCATATTTGCGATTTGGCAGGTTTCGATTGATATTGAACCGTGACACAACTGCGCGCAAAACCCACGTTCACTTCACTAAATTTCCGGTAACTTACTATATTTTTTTTAATATTAAAAAACCTGTCGGCTAAAGTGTTAATGCCTTACTGGGCAGGATTTTAAGTTTTTTTTTTTTGAACGGCGAGCAGTAGCCAATGAGCTTGTAGCTCAACTGTCACTTCATGAGTCTCATAAAACTTAGGCTTTGTAAGGTTATGGGTTCAAATCCATCAAAGCGGTTAGTAAGGGGTTTTCTCCTAAGGAGTAGATGAATTTGCTCGATTCAACGCTTGCGAACACCTGGGCTTTAGATACCGGGGAGTTGACCACCCCAGTAAACCCAGGCTCGTCTTGGTTAGCAATAAGCATGTTCATGTTATCTGGAAGAGTGAACTATTTTCTGTTGAATCTAGCTTGATAATGGTGCCCATATTTAATAAATTACCAGGTCTTTCTGATTCTACTGTTTATACATAAAGTTTTAGCTTTCACTCATTTTTTCGTCTTGAGAAAGGTTTAGTGACAGCTTTTAGCATATGATGCACAAATTTATTGTAGCAAGGGTGAACTTCAAATTTTCTTGTGACCTATACATAATCTTCCAACTTTATGCAATCTGATTTCCATAATTTATCCAATACCAACCTGAATGTTGGCATGGGATATTCTTCATGAGAAAACCGTGAAAACAAAACAAAAATCATCTAAAAAAAGCGTTTTTTTTTTGAAATTTTTTTATAGGTTTGTAACACAATTAGACACGTTTTTATAAAAAAAAATCAAAAAAGCGCTGATCAAATATTTTAAAAAAAGTATTTTATAAAACCATCTAAAACATACGTAACAAAATGTAAAAAAGATTTCGTCAGATTTGACGCAACGTTACGTATGTTTTAAATGAGTTTATAAAATATGCCCAATAGTGTTACAAACTTGTAAAAAAATTTCTAAAAAAATATGTTGTTTTTACATGATTTTTTGCCTTGTTTTTACGGTTTTCTCACTAAAATGGGGTTTCATTTTATTAATTCCAAATATATATATATATAGAGGATCAAATGTTAACCCATGTTTATTGCGTTAACCGAACTACTACATCTTTAATATCATTAAGATGTAGTAGCGAAAATAAAACATACAAGAAGACATGAATAGCTTAAGAATATATGTGAACGTCACAAAACCATTATTAAAAGCAATTGATTACAGTGAAATAATGGATAAAAATGATATTCGATTATCAAAAATATTATATTTTTTTTAACAGCCAAACAATATTATTAATATGACAAGGAAAGAACCTGTTTAACAAGATGCTAAGACTATTGGGTGTGCCAAGGCGCCCCAATCACTCCACGTGTGCGCCACGTAGGCGCCACATAAGCACTCACCACAACCACTCACACCACCATTTTGGTGGAAATGCCCCATTACCCCACTCACTCCACGTCATCATTCCTTTTTAATTTAATTTTAGATATAATTAATAAAAACAAATTACAAATTAATCAAAAAATTACAAACTAATAAAATAAATTAAAAAAAAAATACGAACTAATAAAAAAAATTAAAAAAAAAATACAAACTAATAAAAAAAATTAAAAAAAAATACAAACTAATAAAAACGATTTTTCCATAAATGTTCAATCAAATCGGCTTTGAGGTTCGCATGTGTATCCTCGTTGCGAAGCATTCGACGGTTTGCTTGTTTTTCTTCCTCGTTGATCTCCACATGCTCCAACAAATTCGGATCGTCTTCTTCATAAAATTCACATATCGCTCGACCGTTGTCTTCAATTATCATGTTGTGTAGTATCACACATGCGTATAACGCGTTTCGGATACGACTTGGCTTCCATGCTCTAGCAGGGTGTTGAATCATGTGCCACTTTTTCTTTAAAACTCCGAATGCTCGTTCAATATCCTTTCTTGCACCCTCTTGACGATTCTGGAAATACAGACGTTTTTCATCGTCAGTTTGTCGGGATGTAAACGATTTCACGAAAGTAGCCCATTGTGGATAAATACCATCGACTAGATAATACCCGTATTTGTATGTTGTGTCATTGCAAATAAACTGCTGCCCGGGTACCTTGCCTTCAATAAGATCGTTGTAAATCGGCGACTGATCTAGAACATTTATATCATTGTTCGATCCCGATGCACCAAAGAAGGCATGCCATATCCAAAGATCTTGAGACGCAACAGCTTCTAGCATAAAAGTCGGTCTTGGATGATCGCCTCGTTGGAATTGACCTCGCCAAGCTGTTGGACAATTGTCCCATTCCCAATGGGTGCAGTCGAGACTACCTAACATACCGGGTAAACCATGAACTTCTTCATGAAACGTGTAAATCTGTTGGATGTCATATGAATTTGGTTTCCTCAAGTATTTTTTCGCGTACAATCTAATTACGCCTTTACAAAATTTATAAACACATTCCCGCCCCATTCGCTCAGACATCTGTAAATACTCATCAAAAGAATCGCTGCTAGTGCCGTAGGCTAGTTGCCGTATTGCAGAAGTACACTTTTGAAGACCAGAAAACCCGATCTTTCCTCTTCCGTCGCACCATTGTTGGAAAAAGTCATACTTTTGTTCCAAATCATTACTCACTCGTGAAAAAAGATTTCGACTCATACGAAACCGACGCCGAAATAAATGTTCGGGGTATTTCGGATTTTCTGAAAAATAATCTTCAGCAAGACGTTCGTGAGCTCCAAGACGATCTCGATTAATCCGTGCTCTTCTAGTTAGAACAGGTCTTTCAACTTGTTGTCTGATGATGTCGAGAGTAAGTTGTGCGGCTTCGATTAAAAAATCTTCTCCTTCGCTAAAATCGTCATCTTCCCGTATAAACTCCATTTTTATAAAAATACTACTTTTTTGTTTATTTTTTTTTGTGGGGTGTGAAGTTTTTAGAGAGTGTGTGTGAATATTGGATGGATTGTGATGATTTTATATATAGGTTTTATTTAATTTTTTTTTTTTTTTAATCACCCAAGTGGCCAACGGTCGAATCCCAACCCCCCACCCTTCCCCACGCCCGTGAGCCTGCTCACCGTGAGCCTATAACGCCCCAGTCACGCCCCATGGGGGGCGGTGTGCCACGCCCAGTGGCGCCCCACCCACGCCCCTTCACCCGGCACACCGGAGGGTCTAAGGCAGGAAGGTACAATGATACAACAAAACAAAACATAGAACCATAATATCTAAACAAAATTGAGCCAAATTCATAAACAAAATTGTGCCAAACTCCCTTATCCGAATGAGCCAAATGAATAACCTCCGAGCAGCCCTTGAAACTTGTACCTTTAATCAAGAGGGAATGAAAAAACGACCAAGGGAGCCCATGGTATTCCTGAGGAAAACTAGAAGGCACATGAGAAAGGTCGGGTGAAGCTCATGAGAGCCTTTTCCTAGGCCTAAACCAATCCACATGCCAACTAGATTACCGTAATTAAGGACACCATTGTCCTTTCCAAATTGATACCGAACCCGAAATGTAATCCGATCCCCTCAAAAAAAAGATCTGTATTCAAAGAGATTTCGACTCCAAAACCCGAATGAGTAATATCCCAACCCAAAGGAGAGTTCTTCCGAATGAGTATATCAAAAATATTATATGATAAGTAAAATATATTATTTTGCTTGAAACTAATAAACGTTATATGTTTACAGTTAATGATGTTAAAAGTATTAATTACTTCTCTAAACTTTTGCTGAATGAGTGGTAAAAAAAAATTTCAAAAGTGATAATAAAAAAAAACTATAAGTAAATGTTATTTTAAAATTATATTTTTTATTGAAAAAAATTATTTTTTTAGCCTTGAATGTTTTTAATTATGACATATTTTCTATAAAAAAAATCGCTTTGAGAAATATTTGACAAAACCATAGAGGTCTAGAGGACGAGACGATAAGAAAATTTCAAAAGCCAATTGCCCCTAATTATAATTTGATGTGTTGTACCTATCAATATGTGCATATGTGTCATTAAAAACAAATTAATCAATATGTTTGATTACGTTTGCATTTTTATTATTTTTTTTAATTTCATCATGAAATTGATGTCTCCTCGAGCGACCGTGAGGTGGTGTCGAAATTAGCAAACAAGAAGATCTATAAATGATAATTATACCAAATATATATACAAGTATTTAAAATATATAAATTAATACATGAAGAATAATATGATGCCTATTGACGTACGTCATTTGGTTTCATTAATTTGCTAATAATTTAATTATCGATCATTCAATAAAATAGCGAAAATAATATTTTGTTGAGATATATTTGGAAAAGAATGTTGGGAAATAACAATAGAAAGAGGTGGCATTCTCCTGACCACACCACGACATGCTACAAAAACATAATTGAGACTTCACCAACAAAAAAGTTGATCGATTGCGTACCTAACCTTATCCAACTCTTATCCTCCAACCAAACAAACAATTTTTAACAAGAAATTATGCAAACAAACAATTTTTAACAAGAAATTATGTTTTTTTTTAGATTTGATTATGACCAAACTAAAAGGAGTATGTGGTAAGACGATGGGGTATGCCCGTGGTTGAGGACGTTTTTGGGCGTGGAACACCGCCCCTTTTGGGCGTGGTTGTGGCCATGCTTCTTTCCAGTTTGAAAATTTTAATTTTTTTACCATTGGTTTTAACGGCTACTTTTAAATAAAAAAATCTTTTTTTTCCTATTTAAGCAATTTATTTTAACACAAACATTTACAATCAATCTTCTTCTTCTATTTTTTATTGAAAAAAAAAAGCTTTCCAATGGATCCCAACCAAACACCAAACCAATACTACAACTCGAGCACCCCAACTAACCGAAACCCGAACACCCCAACTCCGTCGTTCTTCTTCAACCGTTCACTTATGATGAATCCTTTTTTTGACTCAAATTGTTATCCCTCGCATTTTGAATCAAGTTCACAACAAGGGTTCTACACTTTTGCTAAATACGGTTCGAGTCAACAAGCATACGGGTTTGCTAAGATGAAGTTGTACCCAAAACTGAACTCTCTCCCGATGCTGGTCCAAGCACTCAAGCAACACAAAAGCGTAAACACAAGAAAAAACAAGTTGCTGATACCGAAATTTTAATATATGTTATGTTTTATATATGTTATGTTTTAATTTAGGATTACTTATATGTTATGTTTTATTTTAATTATTAAACTTATGATTTAATTATCTTATTTTATATATTTTACGAAAATTTTCATGTTTTAATTTGAATTTTAACAATTTATTTCTAAGAATATGCAAATAAAAAGTAGTTATTCACAAAAAATGACATCATCATGATGATATGATCCCAACCACTTGACATTTCCACCATCAAGTAATTGAGTGGATGGTTGTGGTGGTGCTTAGGTGGCATGGCTCCAAGGCACACCTCATGGTCTAAGGTGATAATCTTGATTCGTATTGATTAAAAATTTTGTATCACTTCCCAAGAACCAGTCATTTAATTTAATTTAATTGCTTGTAATCAATTATACACAAATTGTTTTTCTAAAAAAAGTGTACGACTTCAACCCCGATCACCAGTGGAGAACGAAGATATGCAAACATTTCTCGCACACATTTGATTTAAAGTTTACTAGTTGACTCAGTTTTTAAGGAGATATTCTCGATGTTTCTAAGTAATTGTGTTGTTTAAATCGGCATGCCACGCTACTTAACTATGATTTCTTAGAAACACGTGTTATTGAAAGCTATATCAATTGGTTATATATGCAAACATGTGTCGTAAAGCATACTATAAACCTAAACTTAGCATACTATAAACCTAAACTTTAAACCTTAAAGAGTAGTGAGGACGAGGGTAATTAAAGAGATGACAAGCCCAAATATAAAATAAGCAAAAATACATAAATTATAAAACCTAAAGGTAAACTCTAAGAGCTAATCTAGTATGATAAACACAATAATTATGAGCATGAAGACGTAATAATGTTTGAGAAAAACAAAGATTTGGATTATTTGTAACATAGTTATATAAGTTATCGTATTAAAATGAGTTATTATTTGATAACTCTTAGTCAGATCAAATGTATGATATAGATTAACTCTGAATTTAAACCAGATTTTGAACCAAATATTAAACAAATAATCAATAATTTTACATGTGTAAAGATATTAAAAATTAAATTTGATACATGCGTACCTAATCGCGTAATATGTCAAATATAAATTATAATAATATATATGCTCGAATTAAAGATGTTTTTTTTTCTATTTCATAGCATATATTTTTTAAATGATAAAGAATGCGAAATTTATTTAATTTTTAAAAGTTAAGAGAATATAGAGAGAAAAGAGAATGTAAAGTTATCATGATATCATTTTAAATTTAAACTAATTAGAAAAATAATATAAAAATAAAATACAAACATTAAATTTAGGATTAACTATTTTAAGAATGGATTAGTAAAGATGCAAATTTATATGTATGAAAACCAAAATAAAGTTTTATCTAAATAAGCCGAAATGTAAACTTATTTGAACTTTCTATATTATTGAAATTCATCTACATGTGTATTTGAGGGTATTTTTAAAAAATTACGATAGACTTAAATTTTGTAATTAAAATTAATTAATTAGTTTTAAACTAAAACTAAAATTAGTTAAGTCAATAATATTTGATTAATGCAAGGAATTTTTGCTAGCTAAACAAGTCAATTTAAAGTAGATGAATTACTCGTTGAATAAAAACAAATAAATGTTAAAATAGACTATTTTAAATATACAAAGTACAAAAATCGAAATGTATTAAAAAAAAATGAAAAGTTAAATGTCTCTGTCTCACCTACTTGAGAAAGGGCATGAACATAATTTCGCATGAACATAATTTCACATGAACTCAGTGCATACTCTCTCACGCCATCTCCTAGTGTACATCATATGATTCTACCATACCCAAAGTTTGGATGTCATGTCCTAATACTAAAAATAAGCTTTTGAATGTATAAAACTATATAATTTAACAATTATTATGATATCAGTAAGATAATAAACAATATAAAAATGATTTTTATATAATAAAATGATGTTTTTCATATATTTAAATAAATTCAGATACTTATTAATATACTTTAAAGTAAAATTGTTAATTAATTATTTATAATATACATACATACATATATATATATATATAATCAAAATTTTGGATTCTTAAAAAAATAGACTCTGTGTGATCGTACCTTTTGCATATTAAAAGCTGCCATTGCATCATATCTGAAGTAAATATATAATTATCATTTTATTCACTCCCACCTATAAATACACACACATATATAGATTAATCACCACGCATCAACCTGCAAATAAATCAATTAACGTAGCTTAAAGATTTGAATCATCATCCATGGCGATTTCATCATCATCATCTTTTGCCATTATTCGTTTCTTGTGGATGTTGTTATTGATGACTTGTAATCACTTGCATGCTACACTCGGGTGTTATACATCCATCATAAGCTTGGGTGACTCATTGGCTGATACCGGAAACCTAAAACAACTCACCATCAAATCAAACAGTCCACCACCGCATTTCTTGTTTCCACCTTACGGTGAAACATTCTTCCATAACCCCACCGGTCGGTGCTCCAATGGCCGCCTCATCATCGTTATTATGCGGGATCCTTCGATCAATCGTGCCGGCGGTTTAATCCGGCATTACCGGTATATCCGGTTTCAAAAAAACACAAAATTTCGGCTTTTAAGCGATCGTAAACTTTATGTGTTTAACACGCCAATGTCATAATCCTATTATGCATTTTTATTTAAAAAAAACTTATTAGAATTTGAGTACTTTTATATTGTTTTGGATGAATTTGAGTACTTTTTTAATTGTTTTTGGATGGATTTTTATACTTTTTGGAAACTTATTTGAGTATAAATTGTATTTCTATAGAATTATATGTTAATTAGTGTGTCCAGTTGAACTATTTTTGAGCCAAATCCGATGCACCTAAAATACCGGTTTTTAAAACATTGTGTAAAGTGACGTAGAAAACTATCGGAATGAAATAATTGATATATTCCCTCATCTCCAATATCAATAGCAATTTAAGGGACCTGACCTGACAATCACATATGTACCATATAGCCACTATCAGTGGTGATTTCACCCTTAAAAGCCATTAGTAGTAGTGGCGATTTCACGAGAGAGAAAGGGAGTGATCTGACATTTGTATCATGTTGCCCACTATTGGTGGCGGTTTCACCTCTCAAAGCCGCTAGTAGTGACGATTTCAAGAGACAGAAAGATACTTTTTTGTGCCATCTTTCACCTCTGCATTCCATTTTTATCTCTTATCTGATTCGTCACTCCTAATGGAGGTAGACATATTTGTAAAAAAAATTCAACACCCTTGTGACCCATTTTTTAATATTAACCTTATTTAAAAAAAAAAATCGAATTTGTTTACACTTTGTGACAGATTGATTATTATCAAACATTTGGTAATCTGTTTTTTTTTTTTTTTGAAGCGGAGAGTTTTGGGATGCCGTTGATACCACCATATGAGGTGGTTAAAAGAAATGGGGTCATAAAGAAAGGGCAAGGGGTGAATTTCGCGGTGGCTGGTGCGACTGCTTTAGATTCATGGTTCCATGAAGCACATGGAGTCGTTAATCAGTGTACCAATGCGTCCTTAGGTGTACAGATCAAATGGTTCAAACATTGGTTGCCTTCCATTTGCACCACTGAGTCAGGTACTTAATTATCCGGTTCCCGTTTATCTGGTGGGTGAAGGGGTGATGACTGAGTCTGTCCTTGGATGTGTGCCCGTTTGGGTTTAAATCAGCTGTTCAGCCTGCAGCCGTTCAAAAAAAAAATTAACCGATCATATCTAACCTACAGTCCCACGATATGTTTTTATGACGTAAGTTGATTTAAAACCCATTGATGAGAATCTTTTATTTATTTATTTATTTATTTTATTGTTAGTTTTTTAAAAATTTCAAATGTAGTAGTAGTTCCTAGAGCGACCGCTTATATGAACCAAGAGTGCATGGATGATGGATTAGTTTGCAATTTGGGTCACTCTTTTGAATAAATCCAAACCCAAAACCAAAGTTTGGTTTTCATGTTTTTCAAATATGTTTTGGGTTTGTGATTTTAGTTTTTTTGGATTTTTTTACTTGGGCTTAAATTTTTGGGCTTAGAAAAAATAACACAAAATATTGATTAATTAAATATATTTAGGTTACAATTTTACAAAACATTAAAATTATATTGACTTTTGTATTATAAATCTAAAAAATAAAAGAAATGTACGGTTTTATATGGAATTAGGTTACTATTCCCGGTATTATACGAGTTGAGAAAAATATAATAAATTGCCAATAATAAAAATTTAAACAATATAAGATGATTTTTTTAATATAAACTACGATTAGATTTTCATATAATTTAAAATTTTAAGTAAAAAATAATTATTTTTTATAACTAAGGAAAAATAATTTCGTATATTTAAATAAAAGTATTTTAATATATAAGGAAAATTAAATAATATAATTAAATCAATTGTCATTCTTTGTAACCAACGATAGTGAAGTCCATGTGTGGCGATCCACCCATGACCCACCTACCCGGCAGCAATAAACATCACCAACAGAAAGGAGATTCTCATATTCATATTCTAATCAACATTTTAACTTGATTTATTCTTTTATATATAGTTTGAGAAAAAATAATATATTTTTTGTTAATTAAGTTCTAGGTAGGTTTAACAATAGTTTTTGTTTAAATTATATATTGGATTTGTTTGTAAAAAGTTATAACCATATATACGACCAGTTATTAAATTTTAACCAACAGTGTCACAAATAATATCATAAAGTTATATTCCCTTTCTATTCGAAAAGGTTTTGGTAGTGACAGCCATTTGAGAACGTTCGGATACGACATGTCATGGTCATTTGAGTTGGTGAATTCCTTTCACCACAAACTTTTTGAAGCCTTATCCGACAACAAGTCGTCGGCATGATGTTTTTGACCTGTCTCGACAACATCTCGTTGGTATTTAATTTTTCGGGACAGATGAAAAAAGATGGCATACATTTTCCTTCCAAAACTTTTAACCAATACTCAGTTACTCACAACAAATCATTGGAATAGGCTGAATTTTCTCAAAAATTTGTGTTGGGCTATACCAATGACAAATCATCAGGATATGTTACACAATACCGATGACTTTTGTCATTGGGATAAGGCTCGTCCTATATGGTTTTTTTTTTTTTTTTTTTTTTTTTTTGTAACGATAACATATCTATAATTTTTTAGAAAAAAATAAAACGAGATATTATACATCTTATTTTTTTAAAATCATTTTCTTATCTTTTAACGTTATAGTCTATTTTTCAATTACAGTTATATTATGATCGCCCCTAACATACTACTATACTTGTGAAAGAACATGGTAATTTTTTTTTTGAACGGAAGTGATCTTACTTATCACACATGTTGTCTTAACCGAGCCCATTGGGCAACGGTAACACATACTCCCCACAGATCTATGGAAACCCTGTGGAATAGTTAAACCTACCTCCCTCTTCCCCCCAGGATCAAAGCCCAAATTCGACTCTCACCTAAATATCTAAGGAAATGCTCCAACTGAGGTTTGAACCCTCGTCTTACGAGTGTTGGATAAAAAACTCTTCTTGGTGATAACTTATAAGTTAAGCTCTTGTGACATTAAAATGCTTATTTACAGATTGCAAAAACTTTCTTTAGGAGTCATTGATTCTCATGGGTGAGATTGGTGGCAACGATTACAACCATCCAGTCATGGCCGGAAAATCCATTGATGAGCTCAAACCATACGTTCCTCTTGTTATTAACACCATCGTCTCGGCCATTAACGTAGGTTAATTAATTAAACTCGAGTAGCATACAAGCAAGAATAAACACATAAATTGTTCCTAAAATCCAACATAAATTGAATAAATGTAACTAATTAATTCATATGTGACATGCAGGAACTCATTGACCTTGGGGCTGAAACATTTGTTGTCCCAGGAAACCTACCGATTGGATGTTCAGCGGCATATTTAACGATTTATAGTGGTTCTGATGAATCGGAGTACGATAACACAACAGGTGTTGGATATTTTAGTGTAATTAGATTAATTTTGTCGATTAATGTGAATCATGAAATTAATTAAACAAGTTGAGTGTGGGATGCACGCTTGTTTATGATTTTATGATTCGATGGGGGTTCCAAGGAGAAACACCTCCTAGGCAGGGGTCCGGGAGTAGCGCCCCTGGCTCTAGTCGAGCTGAAAAATCAATAGAAAAATTGATTTTACGAATTTTGACATAAAATTCGTTTTCTAAGTTTAGTGGCAAATTTTGGAAGAAAAACTTGAAAATTGCCTGGAGGCAGTTTACAAAACATGCGTATATTTGAAATATCATTGATTGATGATTTCTCTGGTTCATTTAGAAGCACTACGATTTCATGCTAGTGCATTGAATTTTATCCGATCAAACATTTGGGTGAACCACAAATAATTTGATTAGAAAGTGTGATCTACGAATTTCAATTCATCCGGTGATAAAATCGTGTTCGTTTTTGTTTGATATACTCTACAACAGGTTGCTTAATTAAGCTAAACAATTTTGCAAAATACCACAATGAATTGCTCCAAATCGCATTAAATCAAATACGGGAAGTTCATCCGGAAATCAATATTATTTATGCTGATTATTACAACGCTGCCATGCTGTTTTTTCGTTCTCCGGACAAATATGGTACTTGAAAATTGCTAATTTATACATCTTTACATAACAATTATATATTTATGATTCATTGCTGGTAAACTAATGGGTTAGACATGTTAATATATTAATATACTGGGTTAAAACATGTGTATTACATGTAGAGATGCACAAAAAAACCGGTTATTGGGATCGGTTTTAGATTTTAAAAAAACCAGTGGTTTAGTGCCAGAGGAAGTGACAAAGGAGGAAAAAATATTTAATAGGTGAGAGAGACACTAAAAACAAATTTTAGTTGATCTATAAATTTGGCATGTGTTCCATTAAAACTTTTATTTATTATATAGTATATAGTATAGATCATAAACAATTATATATTTGTATGTTTACCGTTATAAAAAATAAATTATGTCTTTGTTGAAATAATTAGAAAAAAAAAAAGAAAACACTACAAAATTTACTACATGGTAATATATTATGATTTGATTTTCAAATAAGTTTTTATAACTTTCTCGTTAGAGAAATAAAATATAACCCTTTATCAGAATAACGTACCTTTGTTGAAAGACTTATAAAATATTGTAGGATTTACGAACGGAACTCTAAAAGCATGTTGCGGTGGCGGAGGACCATATAACTACAACCCCTTTGTAGCATGTGCTGATCCCTCATCTACGAGTTGCGATCAGCCTGAAACTTATGCCAATTGGGATGGTTTGCACTTAACAGAGGCAGCATATCACGTAATTTTCAAGAATTTATTTCAAGGAACATACACCACGCCACAATTTAATTATTTATGCCGTGCATCACATGTACAAACCATAGATGCATCGTCGAATTTAGTTCAAAGATTCTAGTGCAAGTAATTAAATGAATCTTGCAAATCAAGGAATATATATATCATTTTTTGTTAAAGAAATATGATATATATTTGAAGACTATAGGTTTTGCTTTTGGAGTCAAGGGTTTAGTGAAAGCAGTCTCTCTAGTCTCTATCTTCTGATATATATTGAAGAAATGTTTGCTCTCATGCCATGAATCTGATAGTTTTTATATAAGTGAGATTTACTGTATATGTTTGTATTTATTTACTTTTAATATTGTGATATTTGTAGTTTGATGTATATAAAGTAAGCATATATCCTATTTTATGCATTTTTGTGAAATTCCATTTCCATATTATAGTGTTTTTCATGATTGTTTAATTGCTTTGAACCTCCTACATATGAATCATAATTAAAAAAAATTGTATTAAATTACTGTCATATTGTGCAAGTGTGAAATTGACTAGACATGTGCAAAAAAACCGGTTTGGGTTTACAAACCGGTTTCCAAACCCGTATTCCATAGTTCTCAAACCGGTTCCCAAACCGGTCCGAACCGCTGGTTTGGCATAGGTTTGACATCCTCATCTCCCAACCGGTTTTCAAACTGGTTTCAACCCCTCCAAATCGGTTTCAAACATATCCAAACTGGTTCTATAGGTTTGACATCCTCAATCTCCCAAACCGGTTTTCACCCAAACCAGTTTTGACCATCCGTTGACCAAAACAAATCGGTTCTAAAACGGAACCGGTTTGGAGAAAATAACCGGTTTGTTCAACCCTTAAATTGACAATTGTTCTTATACAGCCCAAACCAAGTTTTAGTGTACAAATCGAGCCCAAACCTTACTTTTCATGCTAGGTTTTGAAATTCAAAGTCATAAGTGAGGCCCAACTTTTCATTTTTCCAACCATCAAAACGGTCACAAAAATGTAGCAAGTGCTGTTTATGACCAGTTTTGGCAGTCGCTAGCTAATGTTGCAACTATTTTTTAGACAAAAAAAATAATAATAACTTGATAGTCTTTTGAGGAAAAAAATAAATAAACAGAATTTAATTGGGTGGTTTGTTTACAATTTTTTTTTTAAATAACGGTTTTAGAGGAGAAAAAAAGATGTTTGTGTTAACATCATTTTTTTTGGAGGTTCAATGGGGAATAAATTAGCTAGCCATTGATCACACAATAGAAAAATCAATTGATATATAAAATTCACACTTAGAAACATACATGCATGCATGCATACATACATACACACATACATATAAAATTATGAACTTTGAAATGAAGAATGTTCACACTTTATTATCACCAATCAAATGCATACATGTTGTTTGTATAAAACATATCTATAAACTTGCATATAGGAGCTGATTCCAAGTATCAGGCAGACCAGGAAGACACCAGTGACTGCAGTCTACACCGCCACCACCGTAAGATTCAGGGTGTGCATCTTTTCTCAATTGTGAGAGTGTTGTGATATCCAGCAAGTGAACCGGTTTGCTCATACTTCCCAGAACTTTCTTCAAAACACCTAAAGATGCAGGTGACCCTGCTGGATATGTTGATCCTTGAATTGGTTCTACTTCTCTATTGCAGCTCTTGGATGGTGATCCCCATTCCTTTCCTCTGATTTTGAAATAAATTTAAGAATTCATAAGCTTTTTTGTTCCAAATTTGTTTTACTGTAACCTTTCAGAAAATTAAATATTGTTGTTTGATGTTGATGAGAAGTTGGTCCAAAGAATCAACTCTTCTATGGACCAGTTGGGCAAAAGGAAACAAAAAGGCCCAAGCTCAAAAGAGCATAACTTGGGTTACAATTGGAGTTACAAGGCCCAAACCCAAAAGTCATGATGAGCTGGCTCAAGGGGCAAAATGCCCGTTTCAAGTTTGAGCCTCTGGTTCATTTTGTCCAACTGGTCCATGTAAGAGTCTTGCCAGCTCTTGGACCAGCAAATGTAAAAAGATGGACTTACTCGTAATGTGAAGGAGAAATCCCTTGGAAGAATACTTTGGTTTGAGACGGATTGACATTTGTATCGACCCATCTTGCCCATGTGGTCATGCCCTTGAAGTATGCCTCAAGACGGTTCATGTCTTTCGATACAGTCGAGCCGTATTGCACATAATCCCACCTGTATGAATAGAGGAATAATGAAAGTAACAAATGAAATTTTATAAAAGCAAATAATAAAATTAAATTAAATTAAATGTTTGGGATGATCATAATCCATACGGTTGTGATCGTCCTGTGTGTGTCCACCAATGCCAAGAATTAAAAATCAAAACATCCATCCCTTTCCAAGAATTTCCGCCTTGAATTGAATCCAATTTCAATACCCGACCAATGCTTTCCCTTACAATGTCAACCAAGTATGTGGTGCGATATAAATATATGGTTACACCATACTCCTGCATGCATCAGGAACTATTCATGTCAATTATATTTCTTCCCCCTTTTCGTTTCGTTTCGTTTATTATGTGTCGGAAATGACTTTCGATCCGATTCTCAATACGGTAAAGTTGAGGGATCAAAGTTAAGTTTATGTTGGTTTCGTTTCCTAATTCTAATAAGATCAGTATTGTTATTTCTTGTTCACCACATAAAGGTATGCATGTTTTCCCAGTTATGGTCAATCAAAGTTCTGAGTGAGTGGGTGTTTCCATGCTTTTAATTAATATCCGACCCATTCTAAATAAAAAGATATTTATTCAATCTAAATCTGTCCAAATAAACTAATAATCCAAAATATGCATGATTTTATATCAAAATGACTCTAACAACCAAAATAACAGGCTTTATTCGGCTTGAATTCGGATATGCAATCTGAACAAGCAATATTTTATATCTGTTACAAATTGAAAAAATGATAATCCAACCCAAATTCATCACTTGGATCTTTTTTCTTCTTCTTAGTATTGAATACGATTCGGATTTCAGATTCTTTTGATATTTTCCAGCAATAAAATTTATCCTCAATCTAAATTTTAAAATAAACTTGCATGATTAAATCTTAAGCAAAGTGGTTGGCCCCATGTGATTTGAGCCACATAAAATTAAAGAAACCAAGGCTGGCATTCACAAATTAACGAACCGAAGTCTTTTCTTGGCTAGTTGCTATTTATTTTACACAATAATTTAAAAAAAAAAAAAATTGGGCTGGTGCCAACTGACCTTTTTCTGCCGACAACTTGAAAATGAGATCGAATAAAAACAAAAACAAAAACATGCATCATGGCAAGTATGATTGAAGCTCCATCAACAAATAAATTACACATGATTTCGCTTAATATATGTTTCATGTATCCCACCTCTAAATCACACAATCAGTGCAATTTTTATGTAGATGTGTTGCATCTAGTACTAGGGAGCTTAGTATAACATAACAATAACAAATATTAAAATATTATTATATAATTTTATTTATTTTTTATTTAGAATGACCGACTCACACACCTACCATAATCTGTTAACCTTACTACACACACTTGTATTTTAGCATGTGAAAACTCGATTAAAATAGAAAAACCCTTAAAACTTATCTGGACACTTTATTTAAATATTAAAAATAAAATATGTGCTCTATATTTAAGTTGAATAAAATATGAGCTTTGAATAAAAAATAAATTATAATATAATTTAATGTGGATCACATATTTATTTTCAAGATTTCAAATGTAAAATTCGGATAAGATTTAAGGATTTTCATTATAAAATCAACTTCAAGGTAGACCACAAATTTATGTTTAAGATTTCAAATGAAAGACTAAAATAAGATTTAATGATTTTTTTTAACTTTTCATGTGATACAATTTTTATCCTAGGCCCATCGGCCCCCTTGTATATCAAGTCAAGCTCCTCTGCTAGTAAGGGGCATACCTGAAACGTAAGGGAAGTTAAAGGGCTCTTCTGGTGAAAACTGGCCTGGGATCTTGGCGCAGATGCGTGAAGCAAACAAGCTAACGATTGCCACATGTTCTCGCTCAACGAATCACCAACAAACATCACCTTCTTCCCTCTCCATTTACTCAACAAATCCAACCCGTTAAACCTATTACACATGCATCAAATTACAATTTATAGTGTGTATATGTATATATGTAGATATATATATGTGTGTGTTTGTAGAATCTAACCTTCAAACCTTATTCTAATTTATTTTATAGCAATGTCTAAAGCAAGGAAATATCCATCTTTCAAGAAAACCAAAGAAATCACATTTGGTATTGAAATTAATAAATATAAGTATTACTTTTTTAACAAACAACAATCTTGAGTTTTTCACAAGTTAAAATCAGCAACCTAAATATTTTGTTTTTTAACATGTCACATGGGCACCTTATAAGCATGTTTTGGTTAAGTGTTTTGTTTTCTGTCACATTACCCTAACACACTGCTAGTATGTGGCTTGTAAGTATAAAGAGATAGAGATACGAAGGATAAATAGAGAGAGAGAGAGATGAAAAGTGTCTCAAAAAGATAAGAATGTACGACCTTTAATAAAACAATCTATTTTTAAATCTAAAAAATATTTAAAATAACGTGGTTATGGCTATTAACTCACCTAAGTCTATTTGAGGTCAGTGTCACTCTCTCTGTTATAGCAAGTGTGTCTTAATAATATATATCTTTAATGGTATCCAAAAAATAATTAAGTGAGAATAATATGTTTACACTTAATTCAAAAAAGAGATATGATATATGAATGATAAAAATTGTATACTAATGCAATGAAGTGAAACAAAAAATGTATATAAAAATACTAGTAAAAAATATAAATCCAATAAAAAATGTCGATCTATTGTCATCTTGGTGGATAAATTAGATAAGAAAAAATTGGGAGATATCACGTTACTGTTTATTATATAATTATGAAAAAATAATTAAATAAATTTAATTAATACACCTTACTTTTTTTATTATTTATTTATTTATTTTTTGAACGGCTTATTTCACCGGTTCCCCCTTTAATTTGTGAATAGAACCTCTATCGATCAACAAGAGGGCTAACTCGATCACTTGGTAGAGGCTTGTCTTTTAAAATGGAAGGTTATGGATTTAATCACATGTAATAATGTAATTTATGCGAATAGTAAGTTTAGCCGTTAAAAAAAAAAAGAAAAAGGGTTAGCCTAAAACCTATCTGCCACTAGGCTAGCTAGAACCTTAAAGTTGCATTAGATAGATACACCCTCCAAGTTGGGATGTACGTTTTAATTTGAGTTTTCACACAAATTAACCATCTATTATTGCCTTTAAAAAAAAACCATCGATTAATTGTCATCATGACAATCATCAAATTTGGTCCAAGATTCCATATATTTTATTAATAGAAAACTGTTTAGAATTTTATTTCATAAATAAACATGATTTTAATTTAGCGCTTTTGCTGACTATTCTTACCAAAGTGTATGAATTCATCTTTTTATAAAGTTAAAGATTAGCTAATATATACAAAGTAAAAAATAATTGTTCTAACACCGTGTGTTTACATAAGGGAAGGATAAATTAAAAACCAATTTAAGTTAAGAAAAACATGTGATTGAAAATCATGTATAACATTCAAAAAAAAGTTTTTTTTGTGTTTATGTATTTAATATATATTGTTACAAATTTGATTTTTGCTTTTACACAATGTAAAAACGTCATGTTGTAACATATGTGTAACAGATACTTGTAATTCTTTTATTTTATTAAAATAACACACACACACACACATATATATATATATATATTACATGCATAAATAAAAAAAAAATTTAAAAGCAGGTTTTCACAGGTTTTCTTAACTCAAATGAGTTTACAAATGATCATATTTATATGTGTGTGTAGGACATATATATGTACCTGGGTAAGTTACAAGAATCAGGATGCCAAGCATATTTGAGATAGTGGGTATCTGGGCGGCCATGTTTAAGGCAATCATAGCCAGGGTCGATGTAGGGGCAGCCAGAAGGTGAATAGAGTGGGTATGAATTGTCAACCACCCATCTACCCTTGAACAAATCACAACCCCCTAATAATTCTCTTCTTGTGTTACTACTACTATTACTTGTATCAATATAGCCTCCTCCTAATGATGATGATGATGATGATGATGACAAAGGTACTTGTTGTGTTTTGGCCAAAAACACTTGGACTTGAAGAAAAAAGATGAAACCAGTCAACAAATGGCATCTCCTGTTGTTACCAATATCCATATCTTTATTGGAATTTGGAGAAAAAGAGAGAGAGAGCCTTAGAAATATGTTTGATTGATAATTATGTAGAAAATGGTATCCTTGTGCCCCTTGGTCTCTCTTGGCTTTGCCACATTCTTTTATCACACACACACACATATATATATATATATATATATATATATATATAAAGAGAGAGAGAAGAGAGAGAGGGAGAGAATATTCATCCCCATGTATGCACATACACACATACACATACAAAGTGACGAACTTTATTATTTTTTTTCTTCACCTATGTAACCCTACAAAACAAACATACACGGTAAATTCAAATTTTTAAGTAGAGTTTGAGAAGGGAGAGATAAAAGCAAACTTTACTCATATTCTAAAATGAGATAGAAATGTTACTTCTAATATGACCCCGACCAATACTTTCGTCATTTATATGTATGTATGTATGTATGTATGTATGTATGTATGTATGTATGTATGTATGTATGTATGTATGTATGTATTTATGTATGCATGCTAGACTAGACACCCGTGTATTACATAAGTTGAATAATTAAAAAATATAATTCATTAATATCAAATAATAATAAATATTTAATAATTAAAAATTATATTTTAAGATAAGATATAAATGAAATATTCTTATAGTTTATTAAATTTTAATAAATTAGTAAATTATTATAATAAAAAGATTTATATTTTTTTTAATATTTAATCATATAATATCATTACTTAAAATTATTAATATTTATTAAGAGAGAGACATGAAAAAAAAATTCAGATTTCACCAGAATACGGCATATGTCTTCTAAAAATACTCCTTTATAAAAGTACGTAGATATAAAGGATTGGGATCTTTCTAAGCTTCTGAAAACAACTTTCTAACATTTCATATGTTAGAACTTGAAAAAACAGTTGCATTTGACTAATAAAGTGAATTGAAGAAATTCAAATCATTTTATTAAAAAATTTAACTTAGTTTTACTATAAATACTACAGAATCTTTAGTTGCAAAAGGTAAGTTTGATGATGGGATTTAGATACTCCAATGCACTAACTGATTTAGATACTACATATATATTCCTATACATCCAATTCAGTTTTTATTTTGTTAATCTTCAACTTTCAATATTAGTTTTAGCGATGAAATTAAGTTATCCATTTATAAATGGGTATAATGTAAAGTTTAATCTTCACAAAGACTATTAATTGTCTATTTGTGTTTGTGTTTTCGTTATGGTCAAACACTCATGTACTTTTCAAGTACCTATCAAAAGAGTGTATTTTAATTTTATATTTAATGTTTTTCCCTTTGCCAGCTGTACTCTTACGATTTAGTTGTCTAATACAAATGGTATACGTTGTTTTAAATAATTAAATAAATACACACACAGCAGGTTAACATCTCATATGGGACGTGGATTGAAAAAATAATGTGTTATAAAAAAAAAAACTTTAAGTAATCAAAAATCAGGTACATTGCATAGTTTAAATTATGGTTTACAGAATCGAATCGGACCGGCCCGGCCTATCGGACTAGGAACCGGTGGGTTGGCAGGCTCAAAATGAGCTTGTGAACCACCTTCAAACGAACCGGCCGGTTGTTCTGGCTAACTGGCTGGATCAGATTTTGGTTTTTTCTTTTTTCTTTTGTTATTTTTAACTAAAATCCGAAGAATGAAAAATTAAAACCAATTCCTATATGTTTTTAACATAATTATGTTTGTTTAAACATTATTTATGTTTGATTAAATGTGTTTATAATTGTATAATTTTTATTATATATTCATTATGTCATCCGATTTTTAAATCAAGTTCAACTTGTCCGACCAGTAGCGAGTAAAATGTCCGGTTCAATGTCTGGTACGGCTCAAAAAGCATTGGTTTAAATAAATTCATGCTTTATAAAGGTTGAATAAAATAAAATATAATTTGTTAATAAATGCATACAGTCATCAAAATATGTTTAAAAAAATTTTAACGTAATACTTATAAATTATGTAATAATTTTCATTTTTTTTCAAATGCTAACATTTTTATGTAATGTAATTGATAAATGAATTTAAGTATATTACACTATTCCTTTCAATATTTTTGTAACATAGCCTGATTAACTTGAATTAAAATTTATAAAATACATATAAAAAATTAACTAAAACTTGGATTTTTTTTAAATTACTTATTTTTTTTAATATTCCATTATAATGTATTTTCACCATTCAAATCATTCAATCACATTAAATGTTTTTAAGAAAAAAATTAAATCACTAATAAAGAACACTTAATATCATTATTGTTTTATTTTTAAGTCTATTAAAACATATAATTTGAATTTGATAATATTTAAAAAATTACACAGTAGCTATTATAAAAAAGTTTATTTAAAAGTTTCATAATTAATTTCATTTTAAATTCATTTAACTAAAAATATTTTTAATATTATACATATTATAATCCATTATAATTAATCCTTAACTAAATAATGAAATTGAAGAGAGAAACAAGAAAACAAGAAAGTAAAATGGTCTAAATTGTTGACAATTGTCCAAAATAACTTTTTATTAATTAGTAATAATAGATATGTGTGTGTCAAGGTGAGATCCACTAAAAACAATATTTTGCATAAAAATAATAAAAACAATTTCAAATGAAATTCGAAAACTCTAATGAACTCCGATTGAACTTATTTCAAATGTATTGTAATCGTCTCGTCAAAACTTAAACCTTAACCCTAAACCATAATACAAAGCCATAAACATTAAAGTTAAATACTCAAGTTAAATCTAGAACTAAAGCTAAAGCTAAAGCTAAAAACTAATGTTATACTCTAAACTAAACCTAAATCCTAATGTTAAAAGTTAAACTCTAATCTAAAACATAAAACTAATCCTTAAAACTAAATCCTAAACCCAAAAATTAAGCCCGAAAAGCTAAATATAAACTTTAAAGATAAACGCTAAACTAATTTATAAAACACATTTTCTAAACCCTAAATTAAATTATTAAAAGTTAAGATCAACGATTTCGATGACACGGTTACAACACCTTATTTGCATTCATAACATAATTTGTATTCTATATATATAAGAAAACTCTTCATTTTGGAGAAACCAGGAAAACTCAGACTTACCGATAAATTTTTAAATAATTTTTCATAATTTTATATTATAAGGTTAAAAATGTTATAATGAGAAAT
Organism: Mikania micrantha; assembly: GCA_009363875.1. Taxonomy (NCBI): domain Eukaryota; kingdom Viridiplantae; phylum Streptophyta; class Magnoliopsida; order Asterales; family Asteraceae; genus Mikania; species Mikania micrantha. The sequence goes on along the minus strand of CM018681.1, from coordinate 84,337,139 downwards.
AAAATTTTAATAAAGATATATAAATCACGAATTTACTTATATGTAACTTAAAAAGTTACGCATATAACTCATAAAGTTACATATATTTAAGTAGATGTGTAATATACAAGTTACATATATGTAATCATATGAAATACATATATTTTTATAATTTTTTTTTCTTTTCTGTACATTTCTTACCTAATAATATTAGGAAATATAAAAAAGGAAAAATTAAAAAAAAAAAATTAGTAATGATTATGATTAGTTTTCTTATCTTTTTAAAAAATGATAGGTTTATAAATGAACACTCTCCTATATATATTATGGAAAATAGTAATTGGTCCTAAAGCTTATCTTAGATGTAAAGTCACGATGCTAGTATAGATTACAACCACAAAAACAGGCCTTTATAAAAGCATATAAATACAGGGACTTTACTTTAAACGATATTGTCAAAATGTCAACGTTTTTAATGTGCCCTGATAACGACAAACTTTGATGCCCGCTTCAAATGTTGGACTTCATTATTTTTTTTGAACGGCGAATGTCTCAATAGTGTCAATCGTGTGAACCCACTGTTTCCAGGTCATGTTACCAAGGTCTAGTTACATGGACCTCCCATGAGCCACCACAACCACCCCAGGAGGAAACCCTGGGAAAATCCCCTCAGACCCCTATTTCGCTGCGAGAGAGTTTTGAACCCAAGATCTCTTATTTCGAAGAATCATGGGTACCATTGAGTCAATGTCTCATTGGTAAATGTTGGACTTTATTGATTAACGAGAAAAGAAAGAGTGGTCTATATTAATTATCATACTAATTAGTAAACCTACAGCAGGTATAAGTCCTGATTAAGCAGTGTCATGAACCAACCCAGGTTAATAGGTTGGGGTTACCTTGACCAGATTCAGCATTTCACGAGCCTTACATGAACCTGCATTATGGAGATGACTTATCAGAAGGGTTCCATGATCATAACCTCAGGGAACACCCTCCTATGATCAGTATTGTATCAATATCCACACACACACATGTATACGATGTAGGAGAAATTCAGTAGTCTAGCTTGAAAATCTATCGAATCATTTATGAAATCAATATTTCTACCCTTTCGAGTTCCAGAAATTTGATCAAGGGATAATCCAATAGATGTTCTTTGTTATGCGAGTTTCGATTGATTTTGTTCTGCGCTTCTGTCAACCAACCGCAAAGCAGTTATTGGCAGTTAGTTTTTGCAGAAGTATTCGCGGGCTTTGCCCCTTGGATCCCACTAGATTTATATATATATATATGTTATCTATAATGAGAAGAAGTCAAGGGATTTACACAGAATAACAATTCTATCAGTCAACTAGTAAGATTTATAACGCAACACAATAATTTACCCCTGTAATAATGTGTACTCGGTGAAATAAACCATGTACATTATACTAGTAAAAACACATAACAATAATCAGATTTCAACACAGTCGTCATCATCATCAGTGTCGTTATCCCAGTCAAGTTCAAAAGAGTTAGCAGATTTCATCAGTTCCGTTAGCCCGGTGAGATCCTCCAAATAAGTAGGATGATTAATGGCTTGTAACACGAAATCCAGACCCCGGTTCCGATACTCTGAAACCACCTGCGCATCACAATAATCCCAGAATTATTAAATTAAATAGGCTTGTAAACAAGCCAAGCCGCTCATGGGTTTCTCGATATCAGCTTGTTATAAGCTAAAATCAAGCCAAGCTTAAACAAGCATGAGTATATTGCAGCTCATTTAATAAATGGCAGCCTAAACTTAACATATAAATATATATGAAAATAATTATAATTTTAAATCAAGAAATAATTAAATAATTAACAAATAACAAACAAGTTGAGCCCAATCCAAGCTCGGGCTTGAAAAATTACTCATGAGCCGAATTGAGCTTTAAAAATAGAATTATAGACAGGCCGAGGTCGAGCTTAGACAAGCTCAAACTTGGACTAGGCTATTTACACCCCTAGAAGCATAAACGAACAAACAAACTGATGAAAACTTTGGTACCAGAAAACGCAAAAAACCAGATGGAAGTCCTCCGATTGATTGATAGAAAAAACATACATCCATTAATGAAAAACTATCCCTATTTATAATAAACTAACTTATTCCATCAAGTTAATCCATTCCTTCAACGTAGGCTAATCTCAAGTCACTTTTGAGATAAACTCTAAAATCTACCGACTTAACAAACAAACAAACAAACAAACAAACCCAGTATGTTCCCACTGCGTGAGGCCTGGGGAGGGTGAGATGAAAACAAACCTTACCCCTACCCCAGATGTGGTAGAGATGCTGCTTCTAAAGAGACCCCCGGCTCAAAAAAACTGTTGCCGTTTAATCAAAATTAAATAACTTTAAATACAGACTCCTTAATGAAAATACAAAACCAGTCCCTTTCGTTTGTATTATGTCAAGATTGGTTCAACAATCACCCCCAATCTTGACTTTGAGTCTTCCCTTCATTCTTCTGTATTTTGAGCATTCTGTACTCCCAGCAGCTTCTTCATTTCATTGAACCTGATTCTGGGCAAGGCCTTTGTAAGAATGTCTGCATGTTGTTCCATACCAGTGATGTGCTCAACCTTTATCTTCCCTTCTTCAACACATTCTCTTATGTAGTGAAACATTGTATTAATATGCTTGCTCCTCCCGTGAAATACAGGGTTCTTTATTGAAGCAATGGCCGACTTGTTATCTACTTTAATTACCACTTGCTCTTCCTTTCTTCCGGTCATTTCAGCCAGCAATCCTATTAGCCAAATTCCTTGACAGGCTGCTGAGTTTGCAGCCATGAATTCAGCTTCACAAGAGGATAAAGCTACAGGCGCAAACACCTCATCAAAATCCACTCCATGCTTTTGAATGTATCCTTTGGCAACCAATCGAGCCTTGTGCCGAGTGACTTCACCAATTTCGTTCCTTTTTGTTTTGTAGACCCATTTCAATCCAATTGGTTGGATCCCTGCAGGTGGGTCCACCAGAGACCATGTCTTGTTTCTTTCGATGGAGGTTATCTCACTGTCCATTGCTGATTCCCATTCTGGATGCCCTTTTGCTTCTTTGTAGCTGGTTGGTTCCTCTCCGGTAAAGAGTAAATCATACACTATTAGTCATATTAAATAGTTCATAAGTATCATAATTAGTCATATTAAATAGTTCATAAGTATCATAATTAGTCATATTAAATAGTTCATAATTATCATAAATTATGTATTACTGTTGAGTCTGTTGGTCTTTTCCTAAAGGCTTTACATCTTCTAGATCTAAGCCTATATATTCTCTTGTATTCTCACATTATAGTGAATCATAATAATACAAAGATTGTTACCATTTTATTACAACACAAGTACATTTAACTTGGTATCAGAGCAAGGTGATACCGTCCGATCGTCATCCTCGCCGTCATCTACGATCGGGAATTTCTCAGCCGTCATTTTCGACCGGCTCTTCTCACACCCATATGGCTCTCCTTGCTTCATTTTCTCATGTTGACAAAACAACCCACAACTCTCACAAGTTTGGATTCAAGCTTTCTCCCACAAACTATGGCTGTTGGAAAGCCATGCTTGAACCTTTCCTGATCACCAACAATCTTTTTGGCTACATTGACGGTACAATACCATGTCCACCTGCAACCATCCCTGCTGTTGGCCCTTCTGACAAGGATGTTGTTTCACCATCACAACCGAATCCTAATTTTACCACATGGCTGTCGAATGATGCTCATGTTCGTATGTTGATCCTATCTACAATATCTGAAGCCTCTTTTCAGCATGTTCCAGGCAACTCTACATCTCGCGATCTCTGGTTATCATTAGAACGTGCTTATGCCCCCCACACTGCATCTCGTGAATACACACTCAAAGGTCAACTGTTGAGGATTGAGATGAAAGCTGATGAAACAGCCTCGGCTTATCTGACCCGTGCCCAAGAGTATGCTACTGCCCTAGCAAATATTGGGGAGCCTACGAAAGACAAAGACATTGTTATGGTTGTTGTTGCAGGACTCCGAGACGAATACAACAGTCTCAAATCAACTATTCTGTCCCGACAACATCCCACAGCCTTTACTGAACTGCATGGTCTTTTGGCAGATCATGATTACATGATCAGGAAGTCTCTGCCAACTGTCCCCACCACTCAAGCATTTATGGCAGCCTCTAACTTGCCTTTGAATGGGGCTGTGACTTCTGCCTCTTCCCAACCAGCCACTGTTCAGGACATTCAGCAGCTAATGGGACAACTTGGTCTTCACAATCAGCCTACAAAAGCAACCACAATTCAAGCTTTTTACACCAACCGGGGCGGTATGGGTCGCGGCCGTAACTTCAACAATCGTCGGGGTCGCGGTTCCTCCAACACTCGCAACACCGGCAGTTCAAACAGGGGTCAATTCTCATGGCCTTCAACACAAAACACTGTTTTTGGCACCTGCAACAGATGTGGTATTGGTCACATCCCCTCACAATGCCCAAACCGGGATCCTGCTACTATTAGGGGACGCCAACCGTCTGCCAACTATGCTGATTCTCGGTCTCAGGCATCATCTTCGTCTTGGCTTCCTGACACAGGATCCACAAATCATGCTGCTCCAGATCTCTCGGGGTTTGAGTATGCTGAACCCTATTATGGTGAGGATAACCTTCATGTTGGTAATGGTACTGCTCTTCCAATTCTTCACATTGGTTCAAAACGTTTCTTTTCTCCTAATAAAACCTTTTCCTTAACTGATATTCTTCATGTTCCTCAAATAAAAAGGAACCTTCTTTCTGTTCAAAAATTTTGTCATGATAATGATGTGTTCTTTGAATTTCACTCTAATTTTTTTGTTGTGAAGGACAAATTTACACGCACTACCCTCCTCACGGGTCCAAGCAATGATGGGCTCTACTCCATTACTCTTCCTCAAGTTAAACTGGTTTCCAAAGTTGCTTTCTCATCCGTACGTGCTTCACCACACACATGGCATCAACGACTTGGTCATCCACATTCGCAGCTTTTATAGTCAATGATCTCTAAATTTTGCTTACCTGTTTCTAATAAAAAGTTTGGTTCTGTTTGTGCTTCTTGTCTTATTGGAAAATCCTCCAAGCTACATTTACCTTTGTCTGATTATAAAAGTTCTCATATTTTGGATTTAATTGTGTGTGATGTATGGGGTCCAGCCCCTGTTTCTTCGTGTGATGACCACTCTTATTTTTTATTGTGTGTTGATCATTATTCTAAATTTATGTGGTTCTTTCCTCTTAAACGAAAATCAGATGTGTTTGATACGTTCAAGCATTTCTTACTCATGGTTGAACGTCAATTCAACACAAAGTTAAAATCTGTACAGACTGATTGGGGAGGCGAATTTCGTAAGCTGTCGCCATTTTTCACTTCTCTTGGTATAGTCCATCGACTCTCGTGTCCACACACGAGTGAACAAAATGGTCTTGTCGAACGTCGACATCGACACGTGGTTGAAACCGGTCTTACCTTACTCGCTCAATCTAAAGTTCCACAACATTTCTGGCATTTTGCGTTTGACACTGCGGTATATTTAATTAACCGTATGCCCTCTCGCACCAATGACAGTCTTTCACCCTTCGAACACATCTTTCATCGCAAACCTGATTACTCATTCCTTCGGGTTTTCGGATGTCAGTGTTTCCCTCATCTACGAGCCTACAACAAACATAAGATGGATTTTAGATCTATTCCTTGTGTTTTTCTAGGTTACAGCACTGCACACCATGGGTATCGGTGTTTTGATCCCAATTCTGGTCGAATGTACGTTGCCAGGCATGTTCGCTTTAATGAATCTGCCTTTCCATTTGCTGTCTGCCAAACACAGTTTCCACCAGCACCTACTCCACCATATTTCTCCTCTTACCCTATACCCACAAATCACCCTCCATCTTCATCAGTCCAAACTTCACCACTCTCTCCTAATCTCCACATTGACCCAACTCCAACCTCACCTCCACCCACACCACCAGGCTCTCCAACCACCCCTTCCACCACCCACACATCAATTCCATCCTCCACATCAGCCTCTACTAAGTCCTCCACCTCCTCTCAAACTCCACCACCACCACCACAACCTCCTCGTCCCCGTCCATCAAATCTTCGTCCCAATCCTAAACAGCCCGAGCGTTATACTCCATCTTCTTTTCACACCTCCTCTTCCTCGGATAGCGAACCAACTTCTTTTACCATTGCTAACAGGAATCCTCGTTGGCAAGCTGCTATGGCTGCTAAGTACTCTGCTCTTATGAGAAATGGCACCTGGTCTTTGGTTCCTCGAGTCCCAGGCACCAATATTGTTGATTGTAAATGGGTCTATAAAATTAAAAAGGATCAACACGGGACTGTCACGCGTTACAAAGCGCGTCTCGTTGCTAAGGGGTTCCATCAACAACCGGGCATTGACTATAATGACACGTTTAGTCCGGTTGTTAAGTCTACAACAATTCGGGTTGTTTTGTCACTCGCAATTACAAGGGGCTGGTCCCTTCGGCAATTAGATGTTCAAAATGCCTTCTTGCACGGGGATCTTACAGAGACTGTTTATCTCAGCCAACCACCAGGTTTCGTTGACCCACAGAAACCGGATCACGTGTGTCTCCTACATAAGTCACTCTACGGGCTCAAACAAGCTCCAAGAGCATGGTTTAATCGTCTATCCATGGCCTTGATTGCTCTCGGTTTTAAGGGTTCAAAAACAGATCCATCTCTTTTCATTTACTCAGCACATCGCACGCTTCTGTATATGCTAGTTTATGTTGATGATATTATTCTTACTGGCAATGATCCCCGGGCCATTGATCGTGTTGTTCACAGCCTAAGCACTACGTTTGCCATTCAAGACATGGGTCATTTATCTTACTTTCTTGGCATTGAGATTATCCCAAAAGGTAAAGATTTGGTTCTTTCTCAGAAAAAGTATATTTTGGATCTGCTTCGCAAGGCCGGTTTATCCGAGGCCAAGCCAGTTTCGTCTCCCCTACATACTACTGCTAATTTGGCCATTGGTGACAGTCCACTTTTTGATAACCCGGTTAAGTATCGTCAAATTGTTGGCGCTCTTCAGTATGTTACACTCTCAAGACCTGACCTAGCCTTTGCTGTCAACAAAGTGTGTCAGTTTATGCATTCTCCTACTCAAAATCACCGGTCTGCCGTTAAACGCATCCTACGCTATCTTCAGGGCACTTCTGATTTTGGACTTTGGCTTCATCATAACTCGGGTTCACACCTTCAGGCTTACACGGATGCTTATCTGCAAGCGTTCTCAGACGCAGACTGGGCTGGGTGTCCGGATGACCGTCGATCCACCGGGGGATTTGCTATCTATCTTGGCAATAATCTCATTTCTTGGGCTGCTCGCAAACAAAAGACTGTATCTCGGTCATCTACAGAATCTGAGTACAAGGCTCTAGCTGACACTGTTGCCGAACTCACTTGGTTAGAAACTTTGTTACGAGAATTGTGTGTTCCAATGAATACTGCTCCTACACTATGGTGTGATAACCTAGGTGCTACATACATGTCAGCTAATCCGGTGTTTCATGCTAGAACAAAGCATGTAGAGGTTGATTTTCACTTTGTTCGTGAGAAGGTTGCTCAGAAGAAACTTAATGTCCAGTTTATTTCTACTATGGATCAAATTGCTGATATCTTCACAAAACCGCTGCCTTCACAACGATTTCTACTTTTACGGTCCAAGCTACAGGTCGCTCCCCGACCTTAGCTTGCGGGGGAATATTAGTCATATTAAATAGTTCATAAGTATCATAATTAGTCATATTAAATAGTTCATAAGTATCATAATTAGTCATATTAAATATTTCATAATTATCATAAATTATGTATTAATGTTGAGTCTGTTGGTCTTTCCTAAAGGCTTTACATCTTCTAGATCTAAGCCTATATATTCTCTTGTATTCTCACATTATAGTGAATCATAATAATACAAAGATTGTTACCATTTTATTACAACACAAGTACATTTAACTTACACTTCACTTATATTCTTCCATCGTTTTGTTGGTGTATCATCATAAGTCTCCTGCTCAGCCAAGTGAGGATCTGATGGATTTGTGGTGTCTGTGGGAAGTCTTCTTAGCATGGGTCCTCGTCCTTTCACAGTGGATTCTTGGCTGCTGAACACATTCGATTCTTGACTTAGATCGTTGATCTCATTCCTAGCATGTGGAGAATTGCTGGATCTTGTTGGGCTGTCTGTTGAGGAGTTGCGCGGACTAATAGGTTCAGTTGGTCCATCTTGTGTTCGTGTACTGCTGTTTGTCAGATGTGAATTTCAAATTCCCTTTCACTTTGCTCGGCCCTTTGTTGTTGATTCCAGTCCCACTTTCGCCCTTCTTCAAATCGCACATCGCGACTGATCACTACTCTGCTGCCATTAACATCATACATGCGGTATCCCTTGGTCCCTGGTTCTATCTCTAGATGAACCATAGGGATGCTTCGATCGTCCAATTTCTTGACCAGGTTCGAGGGAGTTTTGACATGGCCGACACACCCAAATACTCGAAGGTGTTCGAGTCTTGGTTTCCTTCCTTTTAGGGCTTCATAGGGGGTTTTCTCTTGCAGGCTTCGGATAGGCAGCCTATTTAGTACATAGACCGCATGTCGCACAGCTTCTGCCCAGAAGGCCTGAGGCATCTTCATTGCATTTAGAATGCTCCTTGTAGTGCTCATCACTGTTCTGTTTCTCCTCTTAACTATCCCGTTTTGTCGAGGAGTATACGGGGTAGTTAGTTGTCTTCTAATCCCGGATTGGTCGCAAAACAGTTGGAATTCCTTGGAGGTGAACCCCCGCCCCCCCCCCCCCCCCGGATCGGTTTTAAGCACCTTTATCCTCCTTCCATATTGGTTTTCTGTAATTGCATTGAACACTTTAAACCTGCTTAGTGCCTCGTCCTTGGTCTTCAGCATGAAAGGCCACATGAACCTGATGTGGTCATCCACGAGTAATAGTACATACCTGTTTCCAGCTTCCGAGGCAGGTGTGATCGGCCCACAGAGGTCTGCATAGACTTGCTCTAGTGGGTATTCGGCCCTAAATGATGTTTGATTGGGAAAGCTCTGCCTAGCGTGCTTTCCTGCCAAGCAGGCTTCACATAATTGTGAAGGATGATCGATCTTGGGCACTCCTTGAACTATCTCTCCTGAGCCCAGCTGCTTGATGGTGTCAAAGTTAACATGTCCAAGGCGGGCATGCCACAACCATGCTGCATCATTTAGATTAGTCAGAAGACATATTTCCAGTTCGACCTTCAGGTTGATTTTGTACAAGCGGCCAGGAGTTCTTTAGGTCTTCATCAGCACAGTACCATCCGGCTCAGTCATGGTCAGGGTTCCTTGCTTGATTGTGATCTCACACCCCCCTTCTTCAGCTTGTCCGATGCTGAAGATATTACTTTTAAAGTAGGGAATGTAGAGAATATCGGTTAATAATCGTTGCTCCCCATTCTTGCACTCCAACAGCATGGAGCCCTTTCCTTCGATCTCCACGCTGGAGTTATCCTTGAATCTTACTATGCCTCCCACACTTGTGTCTAAGGTGGAGAGCAAGTCTTTGTTGCATGTCATGTGGTTCGTAGCCCTTGTATCCAAATACCACATGCTTTGTTCATCGCCCAGTGTAGCATACTTGGCTGGAAATACATTTTCCTCATTCACATATACTAGCTCCTTCTTCATCTGCCCATCTACTGCCATTAACAGTGCAGGTTGTTCAACATTGACCTGCGATGGTCCAGCCGTGTTGGCCTGAGCCAGGTGGGCCTTCTCATTATTTTTCCTTGTTGGGCAGTCTGCAAAGAAGTGGCCAAATGCATCACACCTGAAACATTGTAGACCGAAGCGATCCTTTTTCTTGAAACGTGGGTTTGTGTCTTGAGCCTGTTGCCCTCGGCTTGCCCCTCTGCCTTGGCCTGGCGAGCGCCCACGATCCCGGCCCCTTCCTCGAGTGTCTTGGCCTATCCCTCGGCCTCGACCACTGCCCTTATCTGACTTTCTCTTTGAGTCCCAGTCTTCATAGGTCATTTACAGTTGATCATGTCTTTCTGCTCTTGACTTTGAACTGGTTCTTTCCTTATATGCCTTTAGTATGCCCACAATTTCTTGAAATCTTACTATTTTCAAGTCGACTAGCTGTTCAATGGTAGCCACCATATTCAAGAAGCTATCCAGTACACTAGTGAGGAATTTCCTCACAAGTGTTGCTTCCTCGATGGGCGAGCCAAGGGTGGCTGACTTGGATGCTATGACTGAGAGTTTTCCCACGAATTCGTCGACGGTAGACCCTTCGTTCTGACTACATCGAATTCAGCCTTCAGTGATTGTAGCCTTGCTTCCATGACTCGTTCGGCCCCCAAATTCCTAGTCTTGGTCGAATCCCAGAGATCTTTGGCATGTTCTGCAATATGCAAGATCAGGTCTTTGGGCAATGACAGGTAGAGATACGCTATTGCTGTATTATCCTTCTTCGGGTCTGGATTCGTTCTAGGTACGATTACTTCCCAAATTCCATGAGCTCTCAGAATAGATTTAATTCTAAGTGACCAAATTGGATAGTTGGTTGAAGTTAGGATCGGACACTGGAATGATAGATTGCTGCTTCTTTCTGATTGCACCGGTTGTCCGCTAGTTACCACCGCATCCGCCATTGATCGTTCCTGTGATCATTCGTCTGCTCCAGTTGATTCTTCGAATCCTTCCGTCGAAACTGTATTTCTTCCCAGGGTGTTTCGCCGTGCGCTCTGATACCAATTAATGAAAACTTTGGTGCCTGGAAAACACAAAAAACCAAATGGAATTCCTTCTCCGATTGATCGATAGAAAAAACATGCATCCATTAATGAAAAACTATCCCTATTTATAATAGACTAACTTATTCCATCAAGTTAATCCATTCCTTCAAAGTAGGCTAATCTCAAGTCACTTTTGAGATAAACTCTAAAACCTACCGACTTAATCAAAATTAAATAACTTTAAATACAGACTACAACAACAACAACCGTACCCAGTAAAATCCCACTTAGAGTGGGGTCTGGGGGGGAAAGATAAAGACACACCTTACCCCTATCTACAAGTAGAATAGAGAGGCTGCTTCGGAAGAGTCCCCCGGCTTTAAATACAGACTCTTTAATGAAAATACAAAAACCAGTCCCTTTCGTTTGTATTATGTCAAGATTGGTTCAACACAAACATACCAAATTAGTCCCTAGAAGCATAAACAAACAAACTTGCTCAGTATATTCCTACTCTTCAGTAGGGTCTAGGGGAGAAGGACGAAGACAAACCTTACCCCTATCCCAGTTAGGATAGAGAGGTTGCTCCAAAGGAGTCCCTAGCATCATAACGAGGTCAAATTGACCTTTGAGTTGAAGTTGTTACATTTTAAATTCAAATTGAAAAGACTTGTGTACCCTATTAGTCATATTTATAGCTCAAAAATTAATGTAGATGATGTTTATCTATCCTAGAGGTTGCTTATCTTTCCTAGATCTGCTTAGCTTCTTCAACCCAACCTATATATATTTATTTATAAAATCCATCATTGAAGATAAATGAAACATCAAACTCACACTAAATAACTTGATAGAATTAAGTCAAATTTAAAATCTAAACAATCATACTTCACCTCAAATCTCAAACCAAAAAAATTAGTTTGGTATAGTTGGTTTAACACGCGCATTTCACCCACAAAGTTCTACCAAACATCTTTTTTATTTTTTATATTTTAAAGAAATTATGTTTACAATTTGGAAAAGTTCACTTACAGTCGAGCAACAAGCAGTGCAGCTATTAGAGGAATGTCCCACAAGTATCATCTGAGAAAACTGTGACAGCACGCCTCGGATCTGATGGGGTAATATCCCAAGAGGTTGCTCACTGCTTCCACTATCCAAAGAGTTACCAAATTCAGCTTCTGCTGATAGCCTATAGAATACAGGTATGACATAATCAAGCAATTTGTATATTTTATTCATTCTTAAAAAAAGGATGATTATTGGAGTGAGAAAATTATATGCATATGAAGTTGCAAATGTTTTCAATAACATAATTTAGTTTAAAACAGAAGCATTACCCGAGAGGATGATGCAAAATCCCAACAAACAGTTCAACAGCAAGGGCCGATGCAATAGGAGCCAGACCAGGACGTGTCACCGTACATTGTTGGTCCAAAGTGCGATTAGCCGTTGACTGCATGTTTTATCTCCAACCGCTCAATCAGGTAAAAAACAAAGACTAGCAACAAAAACTTGTTAAACTGGCCAAACACCTAAGGTGCATTTTTAATGCATAAAACATCTTGAGATCACATATATGTCTGTGTGTGTGTATATGTATGTATATATACAAAAAAAACTCAGTACAAAAGTGTCATTGGTGAACACAATCCCACAACCACCACCAAATGCACCTGTTTTCTTTATCCTAACCCAATCCACCTAACTCATCCCAAATCAACATCTCTAACATAACATGTATACAAGGAGAACAAATGAGATCACATACATCAACAGGGGCAACAACGTCATTGCAGAAGTAACAACCCAGCCTCGGCTTGCTAACGCTCTGTGAAAGTGACAACTTTTCAACACCAGCTGATAAGGAGCCAACAGGTTTGGCTTTTGACTCATTTGCTGCAATAAAAGGACCAGAACCGTGACGCATTACCAAGAAACTGTCAAACCCCAATGCTGCTGTAATTGTAAGCTGAAGTTGATTGTAACAAATGATGTTAATGCCAGTTTCCCTAACAGCTGAAACCCATAAGGGCATAATGGTAATTGACTATAATACAAGAAATTTAAAAAACTTGTTTACAAGTAAAGTCTGATCTTTTTCACCACTTATGGTACACAACATACATCAACATTAGTTGCTCTCTTTTGGCATTTCAAGTTCATTTTGAGATGGATTACATGTCCCATTTACTTGAAATGGGAAATAAGAACACAAATTTTGACTTTTGAAGTCAAACTAACCTTGTTAGCATTGGCACATAGAAGAGTAGGAAGCCAACGACTTTCACGTGTGTCAGTCAACAAAAAAACTGCATCATGAGAGTCGATCAAATCATGAAGGCGTTTGCAGTCATCAAGCACGTCTTTCTCGTCTTTACTAGGTACTGGATGTCCGGGCATTGGTATTGCCATTACGATACCTTCAGCTTCCTAAACATAAAATCAACAGATAAAAAAATATATTATTTTCTTCAATTCTTATTACTGGATATATTGATTGATTTTACCACTGCTGGGAAAATATCACGTAAACGTTTAGCTGCTACGACGGCTTTTTTACCACCTTCTAAACTATCACTGAATGTATATAGGGATTGTCTCAATGGATTTGACATGGCCACTTTACCGCTATCCACCAGTGTGATTGTCCGCACCCCCCAAGCCTGAATATGCATATAAGATTAGAATGTATGTGTGGTCAACAATGGTCAAAAAGGATGTGATAAAGGATGACTATGCCCTTTTGCCAGTGAATTAGCATACATACATGATACAATAGGGAGTACTCACCATAAGCATACGTGCCACCTGGCATCCAAGAGTCCCAGCTCCCAACAAAAGACACTTGGTACTGGACAACATGTTCAAGTTCAAAGATGGCAATGCACGCCATCTCATTAGCTTTAGATTCAAATCTGCAGCTGATATAGCCATCCTGCAGAATTCAAATTTTTTGATTAATTTGTGGTCCCTTAAAAACAGCCTGGTGGTAAAGTGATGTACTATACGGTTTTGGGTTCAAATACTAAAAGGTACAGATTGTGGTGAATTTATCCTAGAAAATCTAGGTGGTTCAAAAAAAAAAGAAAAAAGAAAACCTAATTTTTAAATTACAAGGCGTAAAAATTGTTTAACCACCTAACCTACCTAGTTGGATCCATGGATGTAGATAGGTCAATGCGCCTAGATACTTTCTTATCACTATTGAATTCCCATCCAATAGCTTTAGGCACATGCTCTTCGTCTTGCCATGCTGATTTCGATTACAAAAGATAAAAATAAAAAAATAAAATAAAAATTTACATGTTACAAGAAACAATTGCTGACCATAAATTAAACTTTTGAATATGAAAATTATCATTTTTCGAAAGTTGTTACCCATAATCAGCCAGTTTACCTTGAGAAGGTTGTATCAGAGCTTCACCAACAAGAGACAAACTCATATCAGCAAAGCCACGGTTCTCACGGTAGCATAAAAACTGAACTTTATTGATATTCCATCTGGCAGAAATAAACACCAAATAGTTGCGAAGTGGCCAGCCGGGATTGTTACGACCATGATACGGGTCATAAAAAGCAAATAAAATCTGCTACCAAAACAACAGGCTTTTTATAAAGCTTTGGCAATGAAAAATTTTGTAAAAATGTTTTATTCATAGCAACTCCTTAGTTCTATGTTTAGAAAGAATGTTTACCTTATGATTTTCGTGTTGACAAGTTTTAAAGTCCTTCAGGGATCTAATGGTTGCATGTGCATTTGAAGAAATGCAAACCAGAAAAAACGGAACATCTACAAAACAATATACTAGCAAATTTAAATAGAAAGCACCATACACACTCTACAGATGTAAATACTTCAACATTTAATGTCAGAAAAAAGATCAGCTTCTAAATTAATACAAATTATTAAGATTGATATCATTGGCATCATTTCCCTTTAGTCTTCATCATGTGGGTCTCTTCTTCAATTTTCCTCAATGAAATCACAAACAAAAAAGTTAACTAGCCTTTAAGGTCAAATTTTTAAAAATAAAATGATACCCACATTTGACATTAGAGTATACAAAAAACTTCGTGTTAAGTGCTTACCAATTTTCCATTTTTAAGAAACTGGTTGGGGCCCATAATGAATACATGTATTGGCCGTAAACATAAGTTGGATACAATAAATAAGTAGCCTTCAGCTCCATGTGTCATAATTCTGAACCCAAGATTTATTTTTTCCGTTTCTTATATTACATCCCTTCATATTATATTCTTCCCCATGTAATATTTAATAATTCCCAATAAACCCTTTATTTCTTATTTGACCTCTTTGCTATTTGATATTTATAATTCAATCCATGTAATGCATAGATCTAACCTGCTGTTAAACTTGACATACGCCACTCGTTACAGCATGCTGACACAGATTCAGCCTGTATACCATAAAAGCAAGATTATACATTTTTAAGTAACAAAAAAAAATACTAGACTCAAAAGTCAAACCTCTTCTAAGGTGAAGCATTCTGATGCTGGCTTTAAATCAACCAATGTTACGGGTGGATCAAGAACCAGAGCCGGGAAAGCAATAGCATAATGGAAGTGAAATTTCTTGAGGTCAGCAAACGATATAATAAGGAACCTCAAAAGCACAGAACTGTCTTCCTCCACCTTTCCTGATCTAATATCCTCCCAAATCTGGTATTCAAGATTTTGATATAGCATTCATATGTCAGCAAAAATAACTAGTTTAACAAAATTATTTAAGGGCCTTTATAGGAGCAGCATCGCTTTCCCTAGGAAAAGAGATAAATGTGCCTACATCATCCCCCCCCCCCGGGCCGCTAATTGCTATTAGTGAATAGTGATATTCCTGGGTATGGTGATGATTGCTGTTGTTGTTACGAATTTATATAATCATGAACATGAGTAGATCTTTGACAAAATTAAAAAGATGTACTCAAGCATACCTTCTTTGCTTCAACATTTAACAGGCCTCGTTTATCAAGAGTGTTATATCCTTCTAAAGTGTTTGTGTTGTAAAGTGTGCCAGGTACAGAACACTTATTTCTGTTCCCGGGCCTTGTTGAGGTCGGTAATTCGTCGTCTGGTTCAGTTGGCAAGGATTCGCTAAGAAGAGTTAGATGGCTTGATACACGGGGATTAGAGCAAGGTGTGTAGAAACCTACAAAAATATCATTAGTACCAATCAAATTAGTAACCAATAATAACGCCTTTAATTGCACATACATAAAACCAAACCCATTGTACCACATCAGGATTAATAAAGTGATTACTGTTGAGGAAAACTAATATTACCTACAATTTGATACTTTATAATGGTGGAAATCTTCTTCTTTGAATACCCAATATTATCGAAAATGGCAAAACGTATGTTTACTAATATTATTTATATTTTTTATCCTATTAAGCTTCTATTCTTTATTATTTATTATTGTAGGTATATTAGTTATTCTCATGTCTGGTGTTGCTTCTGAGTCAGCTTTTATTACAAGTGGAAAACTTGTGTGTTCCTACAAAAGTTCTTTGTTTGCCCCTTTGTCAAAGCACTAATATGCACACAGAATTGAATTTGTAAGTCAAGGGAAAAAAAAGCAGTAAATGATCTTTGATTACCTTGGAAAAGGTAAAAAACCTACTCGTCTAACATTTTTTTGTCATTTGTTTATGTTACTTTATTTATAATCTTTTGCATTCTTTTGTAGAAATCTTTTATAGGCTGGAATCAAGTCATACACATCGGAGATATATTAGCCGGTAGTTGGATTTCATTAATCTCTTATTAGTTTGTAATTATAGTTGGATTACATTATTTTTTAAAAGTATTGTGATTGGAGCTATAATCTTGAATTTGTTGTTGCTTATGTAGTTGGATGTCATTAAATCTTTGGAAATGGATTTCATTAATCTTTTTTTAGATTGTAATTGCGGTTGGATTACATTGATTCATTAGCCTAAAACTTGTTTTATAAAACATAAGCTTTTCTAGGATCATGATGTCAACAACTGAAACAACAGTTAGATATTAAGCTTTTGGATATCATCACCCTGAAATCTGCTGTGAAGCATTTATTTGATAATTCAACAGCAATATGCATTTGCTATATTTCATTAGTCCTTTGTATTCATTTATTAGAACAATGGAGTTTCAAGTACAATGATATACATATTCTCCTCAACAACTTCTCTTACGAGATTAACACAAATTACAAGTGCAAGCCACAAATAAACATATATACAAGCCATGAATTTGGTATTTAGGCATTGATAATATCATTTAGCAGCTACTTAACACCCCAAAGTCTCGAACCATAATTCATCACCAAAAACAGAATAAAATCTCACTTGTATATTTCACCAAACAAGTGATGTGCATTATAAAGATAAGCAAAGAAACAACTAATTCGAAAGCATTATCAATAAACAAGATTAAAAAATAATCATTATTCAAAGCATAATTCATCACCAACAATCAGGATAAAATCACCTAGATTTATTGAGACATTAAAACTTGATTGTAGATAATGCAATTCAGGTCCAACAGATGGGGTGCCCTATGACAGTTTGTCACAACATAGAGACCATTGAGACCTTTCCGTTTGTTACATATGGGCCCCATCACTCCAAACATATCTCATTTAAGTTGGGCCAATATTGTTCCAAGCATGAATCCGCTATCTCCTATATCGCTCCCTATCATGTACAAACAAAATTATCTCACATTTTGATTAATTACTTAGATTTATCCTATGTGTCTGTTGTAAGATGTCTAGACTCTAGAAATCAAATTCCTTTTATTGTTTCTCATACAACACATGACTTAATACAGCTATACAAGTACCTTTGACTTGTTTCATGCGTTTAAACATGGTAAAACATTCATTTAACTCAATATATAACAATCCATCAAAACTTTTCGAAACAAATTGAAAAGAATAAAAGCAATAGCAACATACCCGTTATTGAAATCGGTGCCTCATCCGTTTTTAGCTTGTTGAGTTTTAAAGAACACAATCCATGCCAAAAACCCTCATCCACAGAACTCTGAAAGGTTGCAAATTGCAAAACAGAACCTTTCTCATCCCCGGACATGCTCAGTTATATGAACTTTCCCCTTTTAACCCCAACTGTCAATTATCTCCTTTTATGTTAGATTTTAACGATTTGTGCACAGCTAACAAAAGTAAGCATATGCTATTTCAAATCAACAAGCCAAACACAATGCTTTACAGCAAAGCTAACTATCATCTACAGTAACGAATTTTGCAAAATTTTACAGAAATCGTGATGTAATTTGATTCATATGATAACAATACGAAATTGAATCGGTGGGTAGCATCAGACCCAATCGATCAATAATTCAATACACCAAGAAGTAGAATTCGAAACATAATTTACCAATTTACCAATCGAATTTGAAATAGATATAACGAAGATAAATACAAGTAAAGTAATTTTGCCCATAAAGTATCTAAACAGTTACAAAACCCTATGAATCTACTGCCTTTAAATCTTCGAATCCTGTACACGCACAATAAAAATTGTACCTGATGGGGTCGAATGTTCTGGGTTCTATCGATCTTGAAGATTTTGATGATCAGAGGACTGAAGGGGTATCGCGTGTCAATGAAAAAGATTTGGACTTTTTAAGTCCAATATATTGGATTAATTTAGGATTTGATTATAGTAAATTTCATGATTCTATCTCTTAGGGACCATTTGGTTATGTCTGAATCATTAAGTGCTGAATGGTTAAGATGTCTGAATGGTTAAGAGGGTATGAACCATTAAGTGATGGTGTTTGTTTTAGCATCTGAATGAGAAAATCCTATTTTAATTGAAAAACCCTAAAAAAAATCAACAGCTCATCCCGATGGCCTCCTCTTCCGTCGCCGATTCTTCCCTCGCTGCCCCCGCCTCCCGTCGCCGCCTTTGCATCCTGCCGTCGACCTCAACAGCTCATCCCCATCACCATCGACCTCCTTCAACCATCGGTCGCCGCAATCGAACCATCTGAACCTCCGTCGAGCATGAATCGGTCGAACCATCAATCACCCTTCGCAATCGAACCATCATTTGGTCGCCGAAATCGAACCATCTGAACCTCCGTCGAGCATCTAAACCTCCGCAATCGAACCATTGGGCGTCACTCGGCGGTGGGATGTGATGCGACCAGCGGTGTGGTCGAGCAACGGTACGGTAGGCGGTGGTGTCGAGCGGTGGTCGGTAGGCTATGGGGTCGAGCGGCGGTGCGGTAGACAGTGGGGTCGAGCGGTGGTCGGTAGTAGTGGGTCGAGCGGCGCTAGGGTTGGGGGAAGAGGAAACCGACGGGAAGGAAGACGGGAAAGGATGGCTTTTTCTGTGTGTTTTTTCATTCAGACCCATTCAGACTTGGTTCAAGGTCTGAACCATTCAGACCTCTATTCAGATTTTTTTTCCATTCAGACGTCCCAAACAAACGGTCTGAATCTGAATGGTTCAGATTCAGACCCATTCAGACCTATTAAGTGGCTACTAAACAGCCCCTTATACGAATTTGAGTTATAATAAAATTCTTTATTAACTTTTTTTAGTTAGAGTAAAATGTCATTTTATCCCTGTGGTTTGACAACTTTTGTCATTTTAATCTAATAGTTTGAATTTTGCCAAGAAAGTATCCCCAATTCAGCAATATATTATAGGTAGATATCGTTGATGTGGGTTAAAGAAATTTTTTTGTACACGTATGCGATTTATTGTTGACAGTTCAACAATATTTATCTTTTTAGCGATATTATATTTAAATACCAATAACTCAACGATTTTACCTTTATAAATAATTTTGCCACCTCCACGATATTTTATGGCTTTGATAGACCTATTTGCCTAAAAAAAGTGCCATACGGTTTAGCCCGTAAGTCGGAAACTAAAAGGAATCTTCTAAGCAATAGCACAAATGAAACTTTCTTGTCTTTTTTCTCCCAATAAATTAGAATTTCTGTCAAGCTATGCCCTTCCAGTAAAGTCTACGCTGGATTCAACCAAGTTAGGAGTTTTGAGGACAACTTTCCCTTTTCATCATCTATCTTGAGCTTTATAGCTTGCCCGCGCGATACCTTATTGGAGCTTTGTAACCAGGGGCCAGTTTCCCATCACCAGAGCCTTTTCCCAGTGCGCAAAGCCCCAACAAGGTGAAATTATCATTGACTTATTGATATTGTAATATTTTCACATAAAATATAGCTAGTCAATGAGATGTGTCACATGTCGTTCACTGATTAGGTAGTTATTTTATAAATTTGGGGCAATTACATATATCCCCCTATAAATTACATTTATTACATATATACCCAATCTATATTTTTAATTACATATACGGATATACCCCTCCTATAAACTTCATCTATTACATATATACCCAATCCAAAATTTTAGTCACATATATTCCCTCCTCTAATTCTAAAAATTTGAAGTATACCCATTTTAATATATTATCCGACCCGAAAAATTAGTTTTTGTATATCTGAAACCCGACCCGAGCCGAATCTAAAATCTTTTTATTCGACCCGAAAAACTCGAACTAGATTTTGGATGAGGTTTTTTCGGGTTTCGGATACGATTCAGATTTCGAATTTTTTCGAGTTTCGGATATTTTAAACACCCCTATTTACGTATGTTTACATTCAAAATGATACAATGTATAAAGAGAGTAAAGTTGGGTATATATGTATTTAAATTTTTTAGTTGAGTATATATGTAATTAGACCTTAAAAGAAGGGTATATATGTAATTAAATTTTTTAGCTGGGTATATATGTAATTAGACCTTAAAAGAGGGGGATATATGTAATTATACCTATAAATTTTAACTTTATTGGGCTAAAACCTTACGTTTACAAGTCAAACTACCTATTTTCGTAATTTCACCTTTATTTAATGCCAAAAAATATATTATTTTTCGAACTGATTTGTTTAGTCATTTACTCTTTGAATTGGATCAAAGATGTGAAGATGAAGAGTTGAAAACAAATATATACTTTAGCAGTTCAAAGCCAAGAGCAGATCATTTAGAAAACGAACTTATACGAAGACTTGAAGATGAACACATCTAGTTTGTGGGACGGAATCGATTGTCAACTAGGTTTAAAGATTAGATACGAGCATACATGTGCTAGCAATTCAAAGTCGACAGCTTTAACCAATAATTAATCGAGCAGCTCTGAAAACGATATGCAAAAGCCTTAGACAACATTTGCTTTTGCCAACTATTTAATTTTTTTTTTTTCAAATATGTCTTTAGATAGCATTTATATATTTTTCCTTTCTTAACTTGTAAAATTACATATTTTCCCAAATCATGCTTTAAGATCATTGTACGTTATACATTAAAAATTTGCACCTTGGAGAAATATGTAATTTTGCAACTTAGGAGGGGAAACATATAATTCTCCCCGAAAATTATCATAATTGTAACTTTGTTGGTTATGATAACAAACCAAGAAAATAAGAAATTAAGAATAATATAAAGAATAAACCGTGTTTTTCTTATCCTTCTCAAATGCACATTCATCATGAGTATGCCATATAATCCATCAAGAAGTCAATATGATCGCCTGAATTAAATTTTTCTTTAGGTTTGCAAACAGATCCACAACAACTGTGTTTAGTATATGAGCTTGAGACTCTTCTTAGCAAAAGGAAGCATAAGTCCTACGAATTCAACCTACTGATTGGGGTTTCACCTTGTGACCAACCAGGTGAGGTAAGAAATCTTGAGCTTAATCTCGAGTTCTGAACCAATGAGGGACGAGGGTTTACCCATTTCAGGTGATTTTAACTTTGCCCTAATTTTCCTCTTTTTTTTAAGAGTAAATTACAAAACTCGTCCTTTATCTATATCACAAATAACATATTTCGTTCTTAAACTTTAATAATTACGTTAAACGTCCTTTATCTTTATATTTTGTAACAATCATGTCCTTTTAGCATAACAGAGTTAATTATTCTGTTAAAATTTTAAAAAATGATCATTTTGCCCTTTTTATAAAAGGATGAAAGATGTAACTATTGTAAAAGGTAAAGGACATGTTATGCAACTTACTATTTTTGTTAATCTCTTTTTTTATTTTATTTTTTTCCTTTTCTTTTATTTTTATCATTTTAATTTTATAATTATTTTATTATTTATTATATAACTAATAAATTCATTTATTTTTATAAATAAAAAATCGTATATGTGTTTATTAACATATTCAATTTCATTTGTTTAAATTATCTAAATTTAAATTTCTAGTTATATTTTGGGCTATATATTTAAATTTCAAGTTATAATTTACTCTTTATTTATATATTTTTATTAAAAAAATCATTTAACTATATTTCGTTAATACAATGGGAGTTTATCGGTCTCGTTATCGGTTTGTTTACTTTATTAAATTTGGTGAAATTGGTTCAGTTAACAATCTTTCAAATTTGGTTCGATTTGGTTTTGATTGTTGATAGAAAATTTCAAAAAGGATTTCACCAGATTTAATAAACTAAACAAACCGATAACGGGACCGATAAACTCCCATTGTATTAACGGAATATAGCTTAAATGATTTTTTTAATAAAAATATATAAATAAGGAGTAAATTATAACTTGAAATTTAAATATATAGCCCAAAATATAACTAGAAATTTAAATTTAGATAATTTAAACAAATGAAATTAAATATATGTTAATAAACGCATATACGATTTTTTATTTATAAAATAAATGAATTTATTAGTTATATAATAAATAATAAAATAACTATAAAATTAAAATGATACAAATAAAAGAAAAGGAAAAAAATCAAATAAAAAAAGAGATTAATAAAAATAGTAAGTTGCATAACATGTCCTTTACCTTTTAGAATAGTTACATCTTTCATCCTTTTATAAAAAGGGCAAGATGGTCATTTTTTTTAAAATTTTAATAGAATAATTAACTCTGTTATGCGAAAAGGACCTGATTGTTACAAAATATAAAGATAAAGGACGTTTAACGTAATTATTAAAGTTTAAGGACGAAATATGTTATTTGTGATATAGATAAAGTACGAGTTTTGTAATTTACTCTTTTTTTAATAAAGAGCAAAAGCAAACGTTGGTTATTAGCTTGTATCATTAATCTAGTACAATTTTTATGAGGTAATTTTTGTTTTGATTTAAGAGATATTCCCTATTACTCATTTACCAACGTCGGTCGTATCCCACGTGACCACGTACGTGATTTGTTGAGTCTATAAAAATTCCCGGTTCATGGTTGATAAAGATTCTTTTCAATTTGCTTCCCTTATTACGTTTTTTTATACAAAAACAATTTTTTTTGTTTTGTCCGATGTGGGATCAAGAACCAACAAAGCTTCCTTCTTTCTAAACTTTATGATTAATTACGTTTCTCTTCAATTAATACCTCCTTTCATAGTAACATATTTTTTTTTATTTTGTCCGATTTGAAAAGTGGAAGAACAAAGAAGACTTCTTTCTAAACAAATGAGTTAATCTGATAATAAAGTTGATTAGTGTTTCCTGATTAAAAATATTCATACAAATTTGGTAGAATTGATACACGTTATTTATTAAATTATATACTTATTCGTGTATTGACTGGTTTTTAATTATATTTTATGTGATTTGTTGTTTTATGTATAACATTGATTACAACTCAAAAGGGTTTTGTTGATTTTTAGCTTTTCATTACCGATTACCACTATCATGATTTCGTGTGAATTGTTGTTTTTTTTAATCTAAAGATTTCATCTGAATATATATGTTCAATTTGGATAACATGTGCCTATGCTTCTGAGATAAGATGGTTGATATCTATATTTAAAGGCTTAGGTTAATGGCATACGTGTTTTTTTTCTTTTTCCTTTCACATATTTGGTTTGAATTATATATGTTCAATTACGATAATATTTACCTGTGCTTCTTAGATGAGATGTTTGTTTTGTTGGTAACATGTGTGGTTTAGGTAGTTTAGTTTCAAAAATACTTAACAAACGCGAGCTAGAGTACATGGCAAGCTTGTACCTATGTTATATGTTGGCCCGGGTTCAATTCCTTTAGGCTACAAACTTTTTTTTCCCTTTTTTTTTTGTTTTCAGCATAGGTTGTTGTGCTAAAAGATCATACTTATTTGTACGTGTATCGGTATAAATTTGAGTTTATCAAGATTATTTTTTATGCGTGTTTCGAGTTTATATACATATCGGTTTATTCGAAAAAAAAGTGTGTCACTATAATATTTACCTATGCTTCTTAGACGAGATGCTTTCGTGTTTCGAAAACAAGGGTGACTTTCTATTACGATCTCATTTTTTTACTTTATAGTTGGATATACCAAGGCATAATAATATTTTTTTACCTTTGTTTCTGCATAACCGATTGATCACTGTCACATGTTTTTTTAATTATTACCATCATTTCATAACGTTCAGGTTTTAGTTGTAACGGCCCGCCGCAGCGCGCGGGTAACATTACTAGTATTCAATTAAAAACTAACTAGGTTTTATCCTCCGCGCGTTGCGGCGGATTATTACAATACACTCTAGATAACGGGTATTATATATCATTTGCATATGCATAAGTTAAATAGCAAAATCAAATTTCTCATATGTAAATTTCTCATAAAAAATCATACAAAATCCGTGCAAATATGTTACGGAAATAATAGAAAAAACTAGTCACAAAATATTTTTCATCAACAACCAATTGATTGAATTAAAAAAATACACAAATCTTTAAACAAACATTGATTTTTTATGATAAAAAATTAATCACCGTTACCTTCTCCGAACACCACCAAAAAACATAGAAAGGACCACATTTTTTCACTATTCATATATGTATGTAAAGTACTTATCAATATAATATAATATAATATATATACATATATATATATATGTGTGTGTGTATTTACTATTTCAAGAAAATATATATATATATAATTACTATTCATTTGTGTTGCCATTACTATTCATTTGTGTTGCCTTTTAATATATATATATATATAATATCACTTGAGAATTAAAAAAAAAACAATTTTAGTCACATTTTTTAAAAACTATAAACTTCTGTTAAAGAGGAAAAATCACTTTTATAAATAATTATTTTAAAATTTTTACAGCTTATTAATTATAATTTAATCGACGATTAAGGCTTTGAAATCTTCACCCTTTTAAAACGGACGCTCAAGGTTCAACCCGACTATACTTGACTGCCTTCAAGTATGCAATCGAGGAACCCTAAAATCAGCAACAAGACGGACTGATAGCCAAATTTGAGCACAGGTAGGAATCTCAATCCTTAGTTGTTTAGTTAACTGCCGTAATCGACGTTTGATGTTGTTCATACCATATAATTTCTTTACAAAGTTCATAGTTAGGATGCCCTTTACATTGAATTTTTGTTTTTGAATTCCAATTGGTTTCTATCAAATGAACATTTGAATTTGAATGATGCAGCTAAAATTAGAGGTACGAATGTTCTGATCATGAAACTATAGCAAGTATATCGGCTGTGTATATAGCTTTTACTGTGAAGTTTTGGTGTCCCAAAATATCATCCTGTACAATTTGCAATATTCGAGGGGACATGGGTTATGGAATCTGGTTGGTTATTAAACAAATATGTTGAATTTTTTTTTTATAAAAATGATTAATTGAGTGTATGTTGTTAGTTCTTAATAGTTGACTGAATTTCATCATGGTTAAAAAAATTAATAAAAAAAATAAGGATTAGTGATTTATCTCTGATTGAGATTGAGATGAAGGTGTAGGATATAATGGCATCTACAATGGAAGCATCGAATCGGATTGCTGACGTGGAACCTGAAGCAAAACCTCAAATGATCTATCGGTGCAAGAAATGCAGAAGAATTGTTGCTTCACAGGACATCATAGTTTCTCATGAGCGTGGAGAAGGCCAGAAATGCTTTAAATGGAAAAAGAGGACCGGAGAAACCACAAACGAACCACCCGAATGTTCATCAATTTTTGTACAACCTATGAAATGGATGCAAGCAGGTCAGTAACCAAACTTCCCAAAACGAATCAGTCTGCTTGGGTCAATCCATGAACACTTAGCCCGTTTAACCAGTTTCCTTTGTAACCAACTTTTAAATTTATAACTTATATACAGCGTAAAATGCAATGTACTATGGTTCAGGTTTTATTTTAGAAACTTTCCCTTGTATCTGTATTCATGACCATAAATCTATATTTATGTTATTCAACAGTTGAAGAAGGTAATGTGGAACAGAAGCTTCAGTGCATTGGCTGCAATGCTCGTTTGGGCTCGTTCAACTGGGCTGGTATGCAATGCAACTGTGGAGCATGGGTAAATCCGGCATTTCAGCTCCACAAGAGTCGTATGGATGAATGTCGGTTTTGAGACTTACCACTCGGTACCAATATTTTGCTATCTGATGCTCGTTTTATTTGTTTTGCAATGTGATCTTGATAAAATACATCATCTAAATATGCATACTAATAATTAGAAAAATATTTATGTTTTTACTGAGAAACAGTGTTTATTAGTCAGTTTCCAATATCACTTCAGTACCCATACACATGTGCAACATAATGAAAACTGAATAACTCGTTCAAGCTCCTGAACCTACTGACCTGCAGCGAACGCCTCCTCTGGGAAAATCTTGGTGATCCCAGCAAGACTCTTGAACTGAATCTTTCCCGTGGGCGGATCTTCAACGATGATGTCATTAACAGGCGGCCACATCAACAACTCTTTAGCTTTCACTCCCTTGAGTTTCTTGATCCTCTTTTTCTCCACATAGCCTGTGATTTCAGAGTCATAACTAACGAGCTTTTTAATCAACTTGAAGTTATGTTCCACCTTTTTAGCCTGCAGGATCCACATGTAACCGGTGGTCTTGACAAACCCGACTTCAATGACATCTGCAAGAGGGAGGAGACCTAACGGGAGGCCATGTTCTTCAAGAATGGAGACTGCAAATTTCAGACCTTCCTGTTGGCCTTTCTTGATGGTCCCGCCTTCTTTTGGATCCGCCATTGATGAATGTTTTATTGTTAAGTATTTGTGGGTTGTGATTATTTGGTTTGATTAGTTTTATAATCAGGATTATGAGGATGAGACAATGTTGGTGGATGGATAATCCAAGGCGATCTCAACTTTGAAACGTCCACCAAATATCTTTGATATCTTTAAGCATTGAGTCATCGTCTTCATCTTCATCACGTCCTATATGTTGGAAAATTTAGTGTCAATGTGGGATTAACCCACTTGGTTGAGGCTTGAATTTTAAAATGGGAGGTCGTGGGTTCAATTACATGCAAAGATGTAATTATGGTACAATTAAGGTGGAAAGTAAGTTTAGTCGTTCAAAAAAATATATGTTGGAAAATTTAGTGAAAATACTAGCTTTGGACACAAGTAATTACAATGTAATTACGATAATATAATTATTACAAAAATATCGGAAACCGTGTCTAACAATAGAGCTAAGATAACTAAGATATTGACGTTGAATGGTTTCTTGCATTGCTGGTTGGACAAAGGTTAATAATATTACAAGAATACTTCTTCAATCAAGCACTTCGAACTATATGACCTTTCAATTGATTACTTTTTACTTTTAACAGAGAAATAGAAGAAAAATCAAAATCTAATAAAAGGTGGCTTACAAACAATTAATAAGAGAGAATATTAGAAAAAACAATTTTAAACAATTTATAAAGTTGACACATGCCCTAACATAAATTTTATTTATTATTACGTATAAATATAGATATAGATTTTCAAGAATAATTAGAAAAATACGTTTTAATTGATCATTTCATGCTATGATCTTTCAATTTATCATTTTTATAGCTATTTTGTCTTGTTTATTTCAAGAATAATTACATGGTTCATTTTGAAAGTATGATCTAACACATTCGTTTTAATAACGATAGATTCATAGAATTTAGCGACTACACTCTAATTCTTTTACAATCTCAAGCTTCATCATTGTCTTTTCCATAAAATAAAAACACTATTAACCGTAAACTTGTCACAGAAACATTCCTGACAGTATTTATATTATTTAATTGTTGTACGCTAAGAGACGTATATATTCGTCTTGACAAGAGACACATTTTGTTTTAATTGAATTCTATTGAATACATATCTCAATTATAACCTTTAATATATTTTTTTTGCTCAATGTTTCAGTGAATAACAAATTGAATACTTACGGGTTGAAGAAAGGAGTTAAAGACGATATAAGAAGTATTTATAAAAAAAATATTTGTTAAAAACACATGGTTTGAATAATCATTTGTTTCCATGAATTTATATTTTATATATGTATTCATTCCTTTTACTTTAACATCCTAATTGTATTAGTTTGTTTCTGAAACATAAATAAAGTATCACGGGTCCTCGTCTTGATCTTCATCATGTCCTACTATATATAAATGGTATCTAGTAGTAGTATGGGATTGTGATAAAAGAGTTAAAAGAAAAATTAAATTTTCTTTTATAAAAAAATCATGAAGAAAAATCTTAAGCTATGTTAAGGTACCATTGGCTAGGCATAACAATACGAGTTAACCTTTATTTTGACTCATAGATCTTTAAAATGAGTTGAAAGCTAAGCTCTCATACATCTCGAGTCATCTTGGTGAGTTGATTTACTACTTTACTTTGTAAAAATCATGTTTGTTTGTTTCTCTGTGCGTTTGTCAAATAATAAATTAACAATTTTTAATTATTAAATACTTTAAGTAAAAAGATATCAATCTAACAATACATAACAATAAAACATGAAAGTTTATTCAATAATCAAAGTTTTAGCTTAAATTTATGAAAGTATACAATTTGATGATTCAGTTATACCAATTACCAAACTTAATCTTATAAGACTATGTCTAAATGAAACGTGATCGTGCTCACGTGTGTAAAATCTATACTATTTTGACTTATAAGTTGAAATATATTATGTACACTTATTTATGGACAAAAAAATTATTGTTAAGTTTAAATAATATGAGAAATGACACAAAGTATGAAATTACAATATTAGTTGTAATCTTCGTTTTAGTAGCAACGTAAATGATACATAAACTAAATGTCACAAATCTACTGCTATTATTAGTACTAATATTAATAAATAATAGCACAAGAGTTCATATAATAATAATAATTTATATAGTTTCAATTCGTTGTACAAGACTAATGCCAAGTTAATGTGACCCATCACACGTTAACTACGTCATGTAACAACAAAATTTTTATAATGTTAACAAAATTAGCATTAAGATAATGATTTATTTTTTAAAAAATTTGTTCAAAGTATGTAATTAAAAATAATTACATTTAAATAGAGTAAATTACCGATATGGTCCTTGTGGTTTACTAGTATTTCAATTCACTCTTGGTACCTAGGTTTCATAAATTATCTATATAGTCCCAAACTTTAAACATTTGTAACACATATAGTCCTTGTGTCACAAAATTAAGAGTTAATTACACGGATGGTCCCTGTGGTATGCTCGGATTGCACTGGTGGTCCCTAACTATCTGAAATTACATCGGTGGCCAAATACTTTGTAAAAACGTAACGTAGGTGGTCCCTGGAGTGGATATCCGTTAGTTTTTGCTGTTAAGTGTGTGTGAAATGACGAAAATACCCCTTATAATTAAAAATAATAATAATAAATAAATGTGTATAAATATATACACACACAGGTATACACACACCATCGCCATCATCTCTGGCAACCTAGCCACCTCCGTCATTGCGACCACCACCGACCCACACCCAGTAACTTCGACCCCCATGGTACACCTAGTGGACTCAAACATTAAAGTCTAACCTACAAATATTGATTGCAACAATGGTGTGCCAATCAATCCCCCTTGGGTTTCAAATGCATTTGGGGGAGAGAAGAAGTTTAACAATAAAACGAGAATATGTCAGCGGAAGCTATGAGGGTTCATCCACCGGAAAATTAAAGATCATGATGAAGATCGATGAACATTGATCACACTGTTTGCCAGCTGTGAAGAGGTGAAGGTGGAGGTTTCCGGCGAGATGAAGTGACGTCGACGGGGTTCAAACTTTGGTTCCAACCGGCTTTCCTCTTTTGCTATGGCCTTCCTCGTTGTTAACAGCAACGATTCCGGGGAGGTACCTGCACCTGTCACCATCTCCGTCAAACACGCCTTTGCATGTGCTGGAGGAACAAAGATAGAATCAAACTGATTCCCGGTTTCAAACCCCGGTTCGAACAGGAGGAGTAAATGATATGATATAAAATAGATATATTATATATATGGTTCCCGGTCTCCCAAACCTTCGTCATGATGAATCTGTGCCTTTGGATCAATCTGAGATAAGATCCTGGCCATGTAAAATAGACTGCTAAGGCTTTTTCTGAGCAGTTTTCAACGGTTCCACACCCTCTCTCATTGTCTCCTGCGGTTACCGCTACACAGTACTCTATTTTTACTTGTCTGTAAAATTGCTGAAGAGAATATGAAATTAAATATCTCTCATTTTCAATAATCGGGATCCTCCTTCACGCACCCAGCATCTGTTTAGTTGAAGACTAAAACCAATCATGAGGGTTTTACGGAGCCATGGCCTTTCTGAAACGGTGGTGGCAAGTCGGAGAGGACCAGGACTTTAATTTTTTCCGCCAAATGTCCTGCCGTGACCCAGATTTCTACCGGTGTCTTGCTTTTCCGGTAACTCACAGGAATAAACCATCAAACACCTTCAAATCTTTCATAATCTTTCATGTTTCTAATTTCTTTTGGGTTTCCATCAATGTTCTTAATAACAATCGGTTTGATAAACTGTTTTGATTGTGGGACTTACAACTCTGTTTGAATCAGATGATGAGGTATCTAAGTAGTAAACGAATCCCCAAGGTAATTAATTTTTAGGGTTTCTCATAATCTTTTTGTCATGATTCCATCATTCTTTAATCAATTTTATTTTTAGCGTTTTACTTTTACCATGTATTGATTAATGTCTGAAGAACATCTACGAAGACAAATGCTTCAGCAAAGGTTACTGTGGTTTAGATCAGTACCATCAACTTCTTCAACATTTCTTTGCTCATTTGATAAAACATATATCAATAGGAATTGATGATGTATATTAAGGTTGATATGAGTCTGTGGCATAAAATCATACACGTTCATAACTTAAAGGTGAGTTGTGCAACTTAAGACGTTTTCATCTCTTATAAACCATTCAGCGTTTTCTTTAGTAACTATTGAAATCTATTACAAGGTTTGTAATTTACTGCAACCAATGAATTTTGATTATATGTATCTCATAAACCAGTCATAGTGATCCAAAGTCTTGAAAGAAGTCTCATTTAGGAACTTTTTCCCCTTGATTTATCTACCTTTTTGTAAGCCCCAAAACCCACGTACGCAAATCACGTGTTTAATACAACATTTCAAAGTAGGTCCCAGATTTTTCAAAAATAAACATCCATTTTCATCACCCAAAATAACCAAAGTTTTCACCAAAACATATAAAGTTAGGTTAATTCTATATTTGAAAACCCAATTACAACATTAACTACAATTCACAAAAGTTATTGGGTTTTAATTAAAACAGGTTCGATCCGATCCTTCATACTATTCCCGATCACGCGCGCCATCACCCTTTACGTTCTCCTACAAAACACCACATTAAAATCACCATTAGTTTGTTAGAACTAAGTAAGAACACCTATGTATACTCTTTAATTCATAACGGAAAGTTATTAGATCCTAAAACGCAATTAAACGACTAAAACAAGTGATTTTGGAGACACCCAGTCATAGCTTATTAGCTAACCGTAGGCTATGGTCATTCTAAACAGAACCTTCCAACCGTAGCTTATGGTCTGACCGTAGGCTATGGTCATTTTAAACAGAACCATTCAGCCATAGGCTATGCCCAGAGCATAGCTTATGCTCCCTGCACATACCAAATACCACTTTTTTGCGTTTTACACTCCCGTAACCACCCCGGATCATACCAACCCTTCCATTTCTTCCAAATAACTCCCATAACACCTTTGAAACATACTACCAAGTTCCAATACATAATTTGGTGTTATAATTAAGTTAATCACCAAACGATTTGTTAAACGGGTCATTTACACCTAAACTCATTAACAACACAAATTTTCACCCAAAGCTAATGGAACTTCCATTTCCTCAAGGATTTACATTTGTTGCATTAATTCAACATATTCATCACATGAAATGCATATTCAAAAACACTTTAAAACACAACTAAAGTGTTAAACTCTACTACCACCAATATTTAAGTTATGATTCACACCACTTCCTTGAGATTTCCTTTTTCACCGAGGATTCTCAAATTAAGCATTCACACCACTTGTGATTTACTTAAACACCATAGATTCACCATGGGAAGATCACACCACTTGTGAGTCAACCCAACTCCAAATTCACACCACTTGTGAATTGTTTGACCATTTTTAGTCAAACTTCAAATAAGAAGTTCACATCATTTGTGAATCATCCTTATTCCTCCCTACCACATGTAAACATGTTATATTACAATAACTTAGCAAATATAACACCTATTGCATGTTATTGTCACACAACAAATATCTAAACTCCAATTCACCCAATACAACATCATGTATATTCCACATACATTTATATTCATATATATACATATATGTGCATAGCTCCATTCAATCATATCAAGTATAATAGGTGGGTGACTTACCTTGTCCCGAAGAATTATCCACTACCAAAATCTCTTTTCCGGGTCGTTGATTTTCACTAACACCTCCACTATTGCTTCCTTTAATACAAAGGTTGACTATAACTAGTCAAATTACACCATTTGACCCATCTTTTCTATTTTCAATCCAATTTATTTCCAATTGATCAATTATCACCCAAATTCACCATTTATCATTTATAGAACATATTTCACCTCACCAATAAACTTAAAACTCATTTTTAAGTTAAAACTCTCAATTGGTCATTTTATCAAACACCTTATGTGCACCCAATTAACCACATATAATCATTTATACATAACACTTATATCAAATTCCAATTTTAGTTCAAAATGATTTCTCACTCACCATCAACACATTTATAGTAATAACAACTTCATAAAACATCACTTCTAACATTTTGAACACCAAATTAACCATCATGTTCATATACCCCATGAACATCAAGAACACCTGTATATTAAGTTGCATCAACATGAAAGAAAACAAGCAAAAGATGTTTGTAGATTAAAATCACTATGAATAACAACATCTAACACCATCAAAACCCCCAATTTCGGATTTCACCTCATCCTACTCATACCCCATATGAGACCCACGAAAATCTCATCAAATCACTCAAAAATTCTTACCTAGATGCAGTATGATGCAAGGAGAACTCAATTTCCTGCTTGCATGAAGAAATAGATCATGATTTGAGCTCCAATTTGATCTACTCTTCAAGATTTGAAGTTTTCTCCTTGTTCTTCCTCTCTTTCATGTTTACAGACAAACACACACATAGAATGTGTGATTTTGACCAATGTCAACACCTTTAACCTCTCATTTAATTTAAGTTTCACCTATTGTCAATTTTAGTCCCTTAATTTCTAGTTAAATCTAACTAGTTTATTTCTAACTTAGTTAAGTTAGTTAACACCACCATTTAGTTATAATTAACAAATATTTAAAAAACACCCATCAAATTAAAATAAAACATAATTATACACCAATTATATTTTATTTATAAAATTTCTCCAAAATGGGTCTTTAAACTTTTATTTAATTTCTTCACATTTGTTCTTTAATTTCATTATGTTCTTTCTTTCATAGGTTCATGAGGCAATTCTGGTAAGATTTAAAGGAAAGATATTGCCATTCCTCAAAAATGTGCGTTAAAACTTTCAGTTTTTTCCAGGTCTATTTCTCATTTCCTTATCCCAAAATTCACTTGCTTTTATTTATTTATTTTCTTAGGTTAACATTATTTATTATTTATTATTTTTATTGGTCTATGCAGGTAGTTGTTGGTGGAACACATTCAGTCATCTTCTTCACATCCTATCACGTATGTTTCTATAATCTTTGCATCATACAGAAGATTCATTTCACATGACTTATTAACTTATAGTTATGTTTTTACTCATGGTTATTGTTACAAATAATTACTTACGTTGAATGATGTCTGCATAGTATGTTTTTGAGTTTTAAGGTCTTGAATCTCAATAATGGTAGAACACTTTACTAAAACTATATACAATGTTGTTATTTAATTTTCCACTATTTTAATTGGCAAATGTCTGGAATTTTTATAGTGCTACTGCTTCATTCAACACTGCTCTGAAACAACCCACAATCAGAGTTGTGGGTTATCGTCGAGGGTGTTCTTGAATCTAACACAAAGAAATTGATTGCATATATGCAACTACAAACAACAAGGTACAAGACTTTGGATTCTATTCCATTTGCAACATTTAAACACATTGTGTACAAATTTTCCCTACAAGTCAAGCATGGTTTTTCCCATAAAAATTTTGTGTGTTATCATGAGTCTTAATTTCCCTTAGCGTCAACTAAATTGAACCTGCAGGTTGATTTTTTTAAACAATTGCAGCCTAAGATTAGTGGTGGCGAGGTGTGTGTTAAACATATTAGGTAACATGTCAAAATGGGTTATTTTCAAAGCAATGATTTTAACGTGTTGCCCAAAAGGCTGGACTGGTTGACCTATAACTACCAAAGGTCTTTTGTTCATTTCTTTGTAGTTTTGTAATTCATTAATGTTTTAGATATGGGTTACATAAGCAATATTCACATAGTAATGTAGTTTTTCGTTTAACATTTGATTTTAGGGCTCATTTGTTCCATTTAACCATTTTGATTAATATGATTAAGATACAAACTCTATAATGCTGCAGATTCACTTAACTTTTTTAAAGAAACATTACAAAAATTGATTGGAACTTTGAAGAGCCTGTGGTAATTTGAGAGGAATAATGTACTAGAGTACTTGGTGAACTAATGATGTCATTAACTGTTGTAGGTGTGTACTGATTGGACAAAATGGCCAAGGGTGGTGACAAAAAACAAATGTTATCATCACATCTCAATTGACAAAAGTGTATCAACTACATTTGATCATCCTAAATAACCTATTTAAAATATTCTTGTATATTGTAGTTAGGAACCTAATTAACAGAAGCTTCTAAACTTTATGTAGTATTTTCCATCTTGCAAAATGAATTAGCACTCATCGATTAATGAAAATTGAATTATCATAATAAACGAAAACACAAAATAAAGATGCAAATGTGTTTGAAGTTAAAACATTCCACACCTTATGCATTCACTATAATAATTCAAATTTGTCACCATCAGTTGACTATGTGTAGCATATCAGGTGATGAAATTAGGTTTTGGTAAAGCTCCTATAAGTCTTATTGGTTCAAGCGAAAGTCAATCAATATCTCAAGATTAAGAGTTTACACCTATTGAAAATATAAAAATGAATTCAAACTAACCCGTGTTAGTGTCAAATGTATAGCCCAAATGGTTTTCATATAGTTTATGTCATAACAAAACTAATGGCTATTCATTTATTCATCCTAATTCTGTTAGAGATTGTTAACACACCTATTATGAGTCCAACTAATTATGATATTGTATTAATGTTTTTATGTAATAAGCCTATAAATATTAGTACTACTGTCTCACCACTGCATACATTTATCATGAGAATGGCTACAAGTTTGTTTGACCATAATACCTTATGTCATTACGACGTTAAAGTACCCGGCCACCGGACGGGTATAAAACTAGTTACCACTTGTGCATGGTACTCTTTCTACCACTATGTTAATATTATTAAAAAATTTGCTTCTATGTGGCGGTAGCATTAGCGGTGGTGTTATAGGTTGTAATGGTGGTATTGGTTTTGAGGGTTTTGAAAATGAAAGATGAAGAAGAAAGAGATGAGGGTATTTTGGGTATTTTAAAAAATTTAATAACAAAAACTAACGTCCATCCATTACAAGAACCACCAGTGTTACCTTTGTGCAAACTATCAGACCACTGGTGTAATCTCAAAGTTAGGGACCACCAATGCAATCTGGGCATACCACAGAGACCATCCGCGTAATTAACTCTAAAATTAACCTCACATAATTGACCAAATTACCCTCATATAAGGACTATATGTGTTTAGAGGTGGCCAAACCGGGTTTTTTGGAACCGGAACCGTTTCTGGTCAACAAAGTCAAGAACCAGTTCCGGGTTTTTGCCGGTTCCGGTTTTGGCCGGTTTAAGGGTGGAACCAGTTCCGGTTTTTCCAGTTCCAATTTCTCTGAAAACTTGGAACCGCTCATACCACCGGTTCGGGTACGACCAGTTCCGGTTCCGGTTCTAGTTCGGGTTTTCGGTTCCGGGTCCATTGACCATGTCTATATGTGTTACAAATGTTTAAAGTTTATACCATATGAGTAAATTATGAAACACAAGGATCAAAAATGAAATAATAGCAAACCACAAAAATCATCTCGGTAATTTACTCCATTTAAATATTTATAATTGAATGATTACTAAAAGGGATAATATCATATATCCCCTCATTAAACATCAAAATTACATATATCCCCAATGTTAAAATAAAATTACAAATATCCCCATGTTTCAAAATTGTCCCTTAGTAAGGAGAAATATGTAAATTGTTTTTAGTTAGTTCATTAAGGGTAAAATAGGAAATACATAATTTGTTTTATAATGAAATGGATAAATATGTAATATATTTGGTTTATAAAGGGAAAATATGTAATTTGGTTTTATGATTGGGTAAATATGTAATAAATGGTTTTGACAAGAGGATACATGTAATTGACCTTTACTAAAAAAGCAATCACTATCTCCAATCATTATACCTTTATTCCAGTAAAAGCTTTCTATCTGTTGTCTATCTGAAAATACCTTTTGCATCACTAATGCCTTGTCTAAAAGAGCCAAAATGTTAATGACTTGATGTAAGCGCGTATCCGATGCAGATTTTTCTGAGATTTTTTTTTTGGAACCTTTTAATTGTCCTTTGTGTTTGTTTGCATGTGTGCATAACATCAATTGTATCACCAACTAATTGTTTTCTTTCTTTTTTGTTTTTTTTAACATAAACTAGAGGTTTATCTGTCGTAACTTTACATTAAACACGATAAAAACACGATCCTAAATATCAAAATTCAAATCAGATAAAATGTTTTAAAAAATAACAGCAAAAAAAAAAATTAATGCTATACAAATAAAATTCTCTCGCTAATGAAGAAGGTGATCATGGATACAAATCCACTTTGACGGTTTAAAAACTGATAACATTAACTAGTTTTATGGCTATCACTATATGATTATTGAAAAAAAAATTACAAATAAACAAATTATAAAGTGATTACAAGCAAAGGAATGAGAGTATTAACAAGTAGGTAACTTTTGAACTGCAAGATCACCTGAAGCTGGGCTTGTATCCAATCCTGTCAGCTGAACCTCAAGTATCACTCCAGTTATCTTCTCCATCATCACTTCCTACAGCCTAATATTTTAATAAAAACGAGGATTCACTTAGTTAAACCCGATTGAAACAATAGATGAAAACGTTTGCAGCATTTTGACAGTTATGATAAAAGTTTTCCTGTCTGTATCTACTTTTTCCATATGGTTTTCTTCATACACAAGGTTGGTGTTTATTTGACATGTTACTAAGAACTCGGTGATATGGTAAAGAACTCAAGAAACAACTGCGGATGTTGAATTTTAAACTGATACAAATATCGTGTTATTAATACTTTTTTTAGAGGTGGCAACGCCTACCCATTTATTTATAAACAAGCAAGATTTGGGTTGTATTTTATCTCAAGCAGGTCAATTAAAAATTATAGATCAAAGAAGAATAGGTCAAACAGATTGAAAGTCTTCCAAAGATATATTTTTAAAGCACACGATCTCCTGAATAGTTTAATTCATACACTAGATTATAACTGTAACAATGTTTTTAATATCATAATTAACAAATTAGTTCTTTATAAGTATCAAAAAATGAACAAGAAAATTTGTTGGTCAACTCAAACCAGCCCGATTTGTTTCAACCTGTACTAGAAAGTAAAAAATGGTTTAAACCCAAACTCATCATCACCCACTACCCAACGTCCCAACCTGCTACCTCAAAATTTTGATTCTAAAAATGGAGAGGGACAAGAGAGGCGAACCTGGCGGATTGCGCTTGCCTTCTCAAGAATTGCAGTGACTTTATTGCTGGTA
Source organism: Mikania micrantha (assembly GCA_009363875.1). Taxonomy (NCBI): domain Eukaryota; kingdom Viridiplantae; phylum Streptophyta; class Magnoliopsida; order Asterales; family Asteraceae; genus Mikania; species Mikania micrantha. Next base: position 84,299,050 of record CM018681.1, on the reverse strand, counting down.
GGGCCAGCTGACATATTAGTTGGTGGAGCTGTTGAAATTCGTCTTAGATTGCGTGACTGCACACCATTAAATAGTTAAATAACATGGTTATCTCATTTTGCAACATAGATATAGTATTGCATGTATGGAAGATTAATCTCCAAATCAGGATTAAAATGACATAACTTAGTACTCATGTTTACCATTTATGATTACAAACAAACAAACAAACATACCCAGTATATTCCCACTGTGTGGGGTCTGGGGAGGGTGAGACGAAAACAAACCTTACCCCTACCCCAGATGTGGTAGAGAGGCTGCTTCTAAAGAGACCCTCGGCTCAAAACCGTACCCCTTTTTTTTTTTTTTTTGAGTATTGTAAGTATATATATATAAAAAATACAATACATACATAGATACCATTATTATTATTATTATTATTATTATTATTGTTTTTTTTTTTTTTTTTTTTTTTTACTATTATTTTTACTATTATAATTATTAATTTTTTTTTTCTAAGGCCACAGATCGATAGAAGAACAGATGCATCCCCAAACCTCACAATTATACACGCATAAAGAACCAGTCTGACACACCCGTGCATATCACAAATAGAGACAACGAAAAAGCAAACCATCCAACCCTAAACAAGAAAAGCAAGTACACCAAACGAGCTATGAAAAGTAAACACACCGCTAGCATGCTAGATAACGACTCAACCACTTATGACACATGCACTCTATGGAACTAAGCTCCTACCAACTTAAGTCCTACCCCAACTAGAAATCTCTCGCCTTTATCCTACGCCTCCATGAACTCCTATCACTGATCATGTCCTCCGAGAGATGCAACTCCAACAAATCGTGGCGAATCTGCTCCTCCCATGTCAACCTCGGTCGTCCTCTACTCCTCTTTCCCTCCACAATAAGGCTCTCTACTCTTCGAACAGGTGCCAACAGGTTTCTTCTCCTCACATGTCCAAACCATCTCAATCTTCCTTCCCTTACTTTGTCTGAGATGCACGCTATCTCCAATTTTTCCCTGATGACTTCGTTCCTTATTCGATCAAGCCTTGTGTGCCCACACATCCATCTTAGCATCTTCATCTCTGCTGACTCTAACTTTCTCTGCTGTGTCTTTTTGATTGGCCAAACATCACTCCCATACATCATGGCAGGTCTGACTGCAACCCTATAGAACTTGCCTTTTAGTTTTTCTGGGAACCTCTTGTCGCATAGGATGGTTGTAGCTGCTCTCCACTTCCTCCAACCTGCTTGGACCCGGTGGGCTACGTCACTATCAATGTCCCCGTCACTCTGAACGAAGGACCCCAGATATTTAAACCTCGTTGTTTTTGGGACCTCCTGGTCACCAATAACCACGTGGTTCTCCTCATCGCTGCTACCGCTAAAGTTACAGTATAGATACTCGGTCTTTGACCTGCTGATGCGCAATCCTTTGCTCTCTAAGACCAGTCGCCACTCCTCTAGTCTCGCATTTAAGTCCTCTTCGTTTTCTGCCACTAGTACTATGTCATCCGCAAAAAGCATGCACCATGGAACTTCTTCCTGGATCGACTTTGACAGCTCATCTAGAATAACTGCAAAAAGGAATGGACTAAGTGCCGAACCTTGGTGTAGTCCCACCTCCACCGGGAAAGAATCTGTCTCTCCGACCGGTTATGATTACATGTACACTTAAAATCTAAAAAGACGAGAGTTAGCAGATTCTATAGGGTTTAGTTGCTAACTGAATTGATTGTCTTAAGTGAGGATTTTTAAAACATAAACGTATATAATCTTATATTCTTATTTGGAATAAAACTAAAAAATTTAAGAATATCAAGTGATTCGGGCTTACCTACCAAACACAAATGTATGAAATCTTAATAAAAAGTAAAACCGGGTGATCTATTTTGGACTACAACTGAATACAAAATTATCATATGATTCAGGAAATTTACTTTAGTTCTAATCTGATGTAGAAAATCATCTCTTTCATCTCCTGCTTTCCCATTGATGGTGTGAGTAGATTCATTCTGAGTATGCAGATTCTGCCAATCTGGTTGCTGCAAACAAAATACTATATTTGTCACTCATTTGAGATACAAGCAGTTTGAATTTCTAGTTTACATGTATGCTATTAGATGAAAACATAAAAAAGCAAAGAAAAAAAGAAAAGAAAATAGCAAGCTTACCTTGTGCTTAATCATAAGGCTGTCTGTTTCAACAACATTATCCTGTATTCTTGGAGCTGGCTTATGTTGCTGAGGGAGTATAGGTGGTATGGGTGTCAAATTCAACGCACAAGTCAACGCCTCTGAGAGATCATCTTCTTTCTCCATTGTGATATCAGGGTTTGGCTTAATACCTCGCCATTCCATTGGTGGCAGAGGCGGTGGAGGTGGTGTGGGCCCCTTGAGGTCATTAGTCAACTGGTTTTGTGACGCTCTTATAGAATCAAAGTTTGGAATATCAAATAACTGATCATGCTGAGAAGGCTGGAACCTGATTCCATTCACAACAGAGCTTGAAACAGATTCTGCAGATGATATCCTGCCAAAAGTGTCATCTAGTTCATGATCCTTGATTCTGGGAGTCTCACTGGAATCCCACTGCTCAGAATTTGATTCTGAAGGATTACTATGGCAGTCATCGGATGCATATGGAGATGATCTACAAAACGTGTCATCATCAGAATCTGAATCAAACTCATGTAATGAAACTGCAGGCTCAGGTACCAACTGAAAAGAGGGAAACACGTATCCATTGCTTTTATCATTATTATTCCCATCTGGGAATGCCAATTTCAGTTTAGAAGTCTCGAAGCCATCAATAGGCTGGAATGATATCCTCATATGTTCAAGAGGGGGTGAAGAAGGTGAGATGAACAGATTTCCATTCCCAAATTGTTCTCTGAAAGGTATCCCAGTAACAGTTTGATACCCTTTATGAATGCTTGTATTATCAGGCACATCACTTTTCACTGAGCTAGCAAGCCTTTCATTCCCAACAAGTGACATTTGTTTCCTAAAACCGTTGACTAACAATCTATTGCTAAATTCAAATATCCGAGATGAAGTAATAGGATCATCTGTCCCATCAGTTCTAGGTGTCATTATACTAGAAGCATGGTCTTGAGCACTGTTACCAGAAAGTTGGCCTGTTGATACAGATTTGATATCATTTGTTGCATTTTTCTGATATGAATGTTGTGTCGAATCATTTTTAGTTTCTTCCACAGGATCTGGACCAACAACAGTTGGCAAACCAAAATCTGGAGGTTTGGAAGGCTCTAATCCCAACAGGCCACCATTAGTCCAGAACATAAATGGATTGCTGACTGTAGTTTGACAACCAGAAGTTGACCCAGATGGCTTGGAAGACTCGTAAGTGCTTATAGGTTCATTCATAAGAGGCTGTGGGTTTGCTTCTCTAGAACTATCAATAGTCACTGAATTTGTAGCAACTTTTTCAACTTCTTCAGATTTAAATTTGTCAAGAGTAATTGAGGGCATTGATGATACTACGGCCACCTGAGTGCTTCCTAGCAGATCTGACTCAATGACATCCTCGTGATTCTCATTGCTATATAAACCGTTCGTTTCGATACACAATTTAGAGGATATTGATGCAGGACTCAAACAAGTTTTTTCAGGAACATGAAACTCAGGATTCATTGAATTATCATCTATGTGACTTTCTTTATTCATCACGCCAATTTTTTTGTTGTTCGCATCTAAGTAATGCTTCAGTTCTCGCTTTGTGTGGCAATCTAGATCAGTTTCAGATTCTGATTCGATTGTGTTAAGTGCATCCATGTAATAGTCAGTTTCACTTTCAATCTCATCATGATGGCTCCTGACAATGGCTGGTGTTGGATGAGGTTGTTCATCTTCAAAGTCAAAATCAATATGATCCACAACTCTAGAGTTCATATCTTCCTTTTCATCAGTATCCATCCTCTCAGTTGTACAAGGTATATCTGTAGATTCATTCGGCTGGCTTGTAGAATCTATAATTTCTAACTTTTCATCCCAGGTAATGTAAGCAGACTTTGACCTACTATCCTCTGCTAGATAACTTTTATCAACATTTTCATCAAGTGAAGCTGAACCAATATAAGAATAATGTTGCACGTTTGAATCAGAAGACACCTCCTTGGCAATGTTGTCTTCAGATTGTGTCGAGCAGCTTGGGCGGAAGACACACTCTATGTAACCCGAACTGTGTTTTGTGTCAAAAGAAGCCAAATGGTCAATTTCAGGTTCAATTCCAGAATTTGTTGAAACATGGAATGTGGAAACATCTTGAGAAGGGGAAGCTTTCTCTTCTAAGTTCGTAGAGCCAAGATCCATTCTGCATAAAAAGAATTACAACATAAATTCATTAAGGCTTACTGCACTAATGTTTTACACATACATTTAAGAGCATCATACCTTCCGCGATGCATAATTACAGGTACGCCATGCATAACATCTCTATAGCTTGACGATCTCTTTTTCTGCATAGTTTGGATTATATTGAACAATTAATTGATATGAGATTGATTGAACTAGCTAGCAAAAATGCCTATTAGAGCCATGTGGCATATGAGACATACCTTATTTCTACGAGCTTTTTTCTCTCTTGGGACATTTTGAAGATGTGCTTCATAAGGTCCTGCTGAAGATCTTTTAAAATAAGTTGGATCAGAATATCTTCTAAAGCAAGATCCCGGGCCCCCAATGTCAAATCTGAAAGTCACCCATAAAGGTCAACACATCTACCAATATCATAGAACCACAATCAAAAATCAGATAGCATATTCCTAGTTTCATACTTGTCAAGCTTGAATAGACGTGGAGGATCATGGCAGTCTTCATAAGGTTCCATGATGCAACGTGGCAAGTCACCATAAATGAAATGGTTTTGTTCGGTTCTGATTCGAGTATGCCAGTGAGAACCTGCATGATTCACATTAGGGTTTGTATTCTTAAGCATGACTGATAAAGAATGCAGACATCATGCAAGTGTTACCAGCTGTGTAGGCAAAATGCAAGTGACTCCTTTGTGCCAAAATAGCCTTTTCTAATGGAGGCAGTGCAGCTTCAATATTGTGTACTCGTTCTACCAATTTATGGCTTCTAGATGATGTAATTAGCACTTGTTCTTGTAGTCCATGAAAAACTTCTGCAGCAAATCTACACATACATGCAATGACCTTATTTCAGCTCCCAAAAGCTAGATTTATACACAAACAATAGTCAACCATCAAAAAGAATCTCATGATGAACCCTAAATGTTATGTTCAAACTTTAAAGCTATCAAATTTCTACATCATAATTGATCCCAGAACTCTAAACGTCTTCTACTAGGGTTTCCTCTTGGATGGATCCTTCAGCAAATTTTATTCCCAATCTAGAAAAGCCTCCTGATCCTAAATTGTTTCCACCTCTTGACCCTGGAGCTGGGAACCGTAAGGATACAACTATGGCTGCTAATTCACAACCAGCAAAAAAAAGGGATGCAACGGGTTCAGTAATTGGAGCAAAGGGCGGCAACTCATTTGTTAACCTAAATGTTGACAAATTTGCTATGGAACGTGATGGTGTTCAACAGCAATCGGCTATGGAATGTGAAAATTCGCATCTTCAACAGGTAAGTCATGAGGGGCGACACCAAGAAGGGGTCTTAGGATTAGCAAAGGTAGGCTCTGGTGTTGTAATGCAGCTGCAATTGCAACAACAGGCATCAATCGGAGTCGGGAAAATTGGGGGTCAGACTCAACATCCAATTGCACAGGGTGTCGTATGTAGCTTGAATGGCCAGGCGTCAGTACCAAATTCCCCTGCGATCACGATGGATGATGCTCCGATTATTGAGGATGTCATGGGCGATTCAGATGAAGGTGATAACTCGGATAGAAGATGATTATCACCAATCGGTTTCTAGGAGTGAATTGAAGGAACAGGAGCATGGTACAGCTACTTGTGTCATTGAGGTGCTGCGAAATCAAGGAAACAACAAGATGCAGGGGACTACAATGTTGGAGCTGAAAGCAACAATGTTTGGGACAATCATATGGGAGGTAAAATTTCATATGCTGGTAAAATCAAGTTAAATAATGCGAATGAGAGAACGAGACTGGAGTTCATCCCGCCTTTGGAGACCCCCAATGGGGGGAAGCGGTTGGTGATCTCGAGTGAGGACCTTAGGTACTCCGCTTCTGTGTTTTCCTTACACTTATACGGTTACTTCTTAGGAATGTCAATGGATTTCAATGTGGTCAATGCCACATTTAGAAGGCTGTGGCGATCGTACGATCTGGATTCTATATCCAAAAGTACGGTAAGTTATTATTATTTCAAGTTTAAAAGTGAACAGGGCATGAATCAGGCGCTTGCAAATGGTCCTTGGATGGTTAACAATGTCCCGATTTTACTGCAAAAGTGGGAACTTGGTATATGCCTTCAGAAAATTGAGCCTTCTACTATTCCTTTGTGGGTGACAGTCCACAATGTCCCACTTGAGCTGTGGACTGGTAAGGAATTAGTAAGGTCATGAGTGGGATTGGATATCCTCTTCTCATGGATAGGATAACGGAGGAGAGATGTTAGAGTCAAACGAGAAAAATAGGATATGCTAGAGTGCTTGTTGAAGTTCAAGCTGCCAATACTCTTCCCAAGGAGGTTGAGATAGAGTTCCCTGCCCATAGTGACAGACCTGCTCGTGTGATTTCACTAGGAGTTACTCATCAATGGAAACCTCCAGTTTGTCAGCACTGTAGGGTGTTTGGCCATTCCTTCCAGCAGTGTAAGTTTCGCCCGAGAACTGAAGAGGAGTTGGCTGCAAAAAACAGACTACATGAGGAGGGGGAGAAGCAGAGCAGTACAGTTGGAAGAGGGAAAGAACAGGATGCGGATGAATTTATAACTGTGGTGAATAAGAAACAAACTGTAGAGAAAAGTAGGAAGGGTAAAAATATAAAACAGGGAACATCAAAAGGTCCCTCCTATGCTAGCAGGACTAAGGAGAAGAAACAGGGGCAGCAAGACAGACCTGCTACTACCAGCGATCTGGCTATTCAGAAGAGAATGGCAGATTTGCATAGGAGATTTACCTTGGAAGTTGGTCCTAAACAGAAGGGAAGTGGCATAAAAAAGAACCAGAACCAGCAGGGCTCATCTTCTAAATGGCAGCCTAAAACTTCTAACTTGGCTAAAGATACCAGTGTATCTAACCAATTTGCTGCCTTAAAAGATGAAGAGTTCTCAATCATGGATCTGGAAGAATCGGTTAGACAAAGGGAAGCTGGTGGCTGCTGGTAAAGTTAAAGGACAGCAGGTTGACAGACAGAATGTGGCTGATGTGATGCAGGAGGATGTTGACAGTGAGAATGATGTAGAGGGCTGATGAGAATCCAAATCAAACACACAATAGAAATAGGAATCACAATTGAAAATGATAGGAAGAAGACAGAAAATGATGATATTACTGAACAAACGATTACATCAAAGGAAATGAACAAACGATTACTTCATCAGAAGAAGACCCAGGGTTACACCCTTCTCCAAGCCTAAGCAGGAGCCAATTACAATTCTGAATAATTTTCTTCACACCCTCTACTCATAACCCTTCCCTCTATTTATAACATACTAATCCCATAACTAGAAATGACTATTACTAAACTACCCTTATCTATAAACTACTATTACTAACATATTAATATAATTCTAATCTCTATCAAGGGCTCAGGATGATTCGGACTCCATGGACTTTGGAATTACAGATGCCCAAAGATGGGCTATCACTAACAGGCTGCTGAAGTTTAAGTCTGTTAAGGCGAATGACCAGCTTAACTGGGAACCAGGAGAATGGGATTTTTTCCATCATCAGGTAAATTTGTTAGGTCTTGACTTGGACTATTGTGTTGAAGATGTTGCTCATGAGTCATGAGGAAAATGGCATGTCGAGTCTGATGGCAGGAAAGGGTGGTAAACGTACCAAGAAGGCAGTAGGGAAAAGGGTACCACAAACAAAAAGAAAGGATTAATGGGTGTAATTGAAACTCACCTTTCCAAGTTCAAACTTGATCAGGTGTGTGGTAGGGTGTTTGCTAATTGGAACTGGGACTCCAATAGAAATGAATGTGAGGGTAGTACTCGTATAGTTGTAGGCTGGAATCCCAACGTAGCTAACCTTATGATTGTTCAACGGCACTTTCAGGTTGTTCATTGTTTGGTGCAACCGCTGAATGGTTCCCCAGCCTTTTACAGCTCCTTTGTGTATGCCTATCATCGTCTCATCCCGAGGAGACTTTGCTGGGAGGCGTTAAGAATTCACAAGAGAGTGGTTGGCAATAACCCTTGGCTGATTTTAGGAGGCTTTAATGCTATTACAGATCCGGCTGAGCGTTCAGTGGGATCGTCTGAGATTATGAGCAGCATGATCGATTTGAGGGAGTGCCAATTTGATATTGAGATGGAGGATCTTTCCATGTCTGGCTTAAGATTTACATGGAATAAGAGCCCAGGTAAATCCAATGGTCTTCTGAAGAAACTTGATAGGGCTATGGTTAATGAGGCTTTCATGAGTGCCCTCCCGCATGCCCATGCGTGAGCTCTCCCTTTCTTAACCTCTGACCATACCCCTATTGTTGTTTCTACTTCGGATTCTATGGACCAGAAACCTAGGCCGTTTAAGTTCCCTAACTACTTGTGTCTCAAAAAGGAGTTTATTCCCATTGTCAAACAAGCCTGGAGTTTGACTGTCCAAGGGTTCAGCATGTTCATTTTGGTGTCTAAAATGAAGAATTTGAAAAAACCTTTGAGAAAGCTGAACTATGAACAGGGAAACTTGTTTGAGATGATTGTCAAGCTTAAGAAGGAGCTTGAGGTTATTCAGGATGAGATCACCTATGACTCTTCGAATGGAGACTTAAGAGAAGAGGAACAGGTGCATCTTCAAGCGTATAAGGAGGCCCTTAGGGATGAGGAAATGTTCTTAAGACAGAAGGCTAAAATGTCTTGGTTAAGTGCTAGGGACCAGAATACTAACTACTTTCATAAAGTGATTGAGTAATGGTAACCGAAATAGAATTCATTCTATTCAAACTAACCAGGGCCAGTGGGTCACAGGGCCCCTGATTGCCGATACGTTTGTAGATCATTTTAAGAATTTGCTGGGCCAGAGGGGGGAAGTTGAAGAACTGGTAGATCCGGATACTCTTTTTGCCAGAAGGATACCTGAAGTTCAGACCATGGGCCTTGTTAGGGAGGTTACTGATGATGAGATCAAATTGGCTCTTTTTAATATTGATGATACAAAGCTCCAGGCCCGGATGGGTTTTCATCTAAATTTTTCAAGGCTGCCTGGGAAGTTGTGGGTGGGGATTTTATTAAGGCTATCAAAGAGTTCTTTCGTAATGAAAAACTCCTCTCTGAAGTGAATGCCACTGTCATTGCCCTTGTTCCCAAAACAGATATGCCTAGGAGAGTTACGGATTTTAGGCCTATATCGTGTAGCGTCATATATAAGTGTATTAGCAAGGTCATAGCCAATCGTATTAAGGGAGTGTTGGAGGATTTAGTGAGTGAGAATCAATGTGCTTTCATTCCAGTTCGACAAATCAGTGACAACATCCTCATTACCCAAGAGCTGATAAGGAATTACCATAGACATAGGGGGCAACCTAGATGTGCGTTTAAGATTGATATCCAGAAAGCTTATGACACGGTTGAATGGTCGTTCCTCAGAACCTGTCTGGTTAATTTTGGTTTCCCTACCAAAATGATCAGGTGGATTATGGAGTGTGTCACTACTCCTTCTTTTTCAGTCTCGGTTAATGGGGCCCAAAAAGGCTATTTCAGAGGGAAAAGAGGTTTCCGCCAGGGAGATCCTCTATCTCCATACCTATTCACTTTAGTTATGGAGGTCCTTTCCCTAATGATTGCGTGTAACATTAAAGATAGTGGGGACTTCCAATATCACTGGAGATGTGAGGAGGTGGATTTGACGCATATTTGTTTTGCTGATGATTTGTTTCTTTTTTGTCATGGGGAATTGGGGATGGATCCACTGTTGAGACTCTTATGACAACCCAAAATGAGTTTCAACTCCTTTTTGGGCTCACCCCTAGCTTGCCCAAAAGCACTGTTTATTTTGGGAATGTGACTCCCCAGGTTAGGGAGGAAATTAATGACATAATGCAGTTTAGGGTAGGTGAATTACCTGTCTAGTACCTAGGTGTTCCTTTAATCTCGACTAGGTTATACAAAAAGGATTGTTTGAGCTTAATTGATAAGGTGGTTAAGAGAGTGAAAAATTGGAAGACCAAGGCCTTGTCCTTTGCTGGTAGGCTTCAGCTTATCAAATCTGTCTTGAATTCTATTCAAGTATACTGGTCTTCAGTCTTCATTCTTCCTGTAGCGGTGACTAAGGAGATTGAGAGGGTTCTTAGAGGTTTTTTGTGGTGCAAAGGTGAGTTAAGAAGAGGAAAAGCTAAGGTCAGATGGAAGGAGTGTTGCATTCCTATTAAGCATGGGGGCTTGGGTCTTAAATCTTTACGGACATGGAATGATGCTCTTATGTCTAAACATACTTGGAACATAATTACCCGGAAAAAGTCTTTATGGGTTAGATGGGTCTATGAGTACCATCTAAAGAATAGGAATTTTTGGGAAGTCCCTATCCAAAAAGAAGCTTGTTGGGGCTGGAGGAAGATACTCCAGCAAAGGGAACTATTGAGAAAACACATTGTGACTATTGTTGGTGATGGGAAGGCCACTTCGGGCACCCTATAGGCCCTTTAGATAGGGTGCTAAGCCCTAGGAATATGAATGAAGGTGATTTTAGTAGGACTACAGTTGTGGCAGATGTTATTTCCAATCACACCTGGAAATGGCCTGATGACCGGCATGTTCGGTTTCCCCAATTAGTTAGTTCTCAGCCAGTGATGTTAACTGATGGTATTCCTGATAGAATTGTGGCTGACTAATCAAGGAAAAAATATCCAATTTCATGTTGGAGGTGTTTAGGAGGATATCCAAGAGAGTGATAGTAAGGTGCATTGGTTTAAGCTAGTGTGGTTCTCTCAAAACATACCTAGACATGCCTTCACTCTTTGGTTAGCTGTCAAGAATAAATTGAGGACCCAAGAGCTGGTGAGGGAGTGGGATCAGGTTCAAGAAGAAAGATGTTACTGTTGCAAAAGTAGCCAGGACAACATTAGCCATCTTTTCTTTGACTGTGATGAGCCGGCTAGAATATGGCAGAAGGTTAGTTGATATGTGTGGGCCCTTAATGGGCAAAAGTAAAAGTGCACTAATTTTAACGTTATTTCAATTATTTTGTGAAAATAGCGTTAAAATCATTGGGATTATCAACTTCAAACGATAACTTTGAGCCGGGGACTCTTTCGGAGCAGCCTCTCTATCCCAATTGGGATAGGGGTAAGGTTTGTATCTATCCTTCCCCCCCAGACCCTACTGAAAAGTGGGAATATACTGGGTAAGGTTGTTGTTGTTAGTTGCAAAACGAAATGGGGCCAAATAAATGGGAATTGGAATCAAAGGCTTGGGGAATTCTGTGGAACTATATACGAGAATTCCATCTGGAGTATTGTAAACCGGTTGGTGTTTTCTGCTACTGTTTATTACATTTGGCAGGAAAGGAACTTGAGGAGGTATGAGAACAAATACAGACCAGTTGATGATCTTTGTTCGTTGATTTTGGGGGTGGTTAGGTTGCGCCTTATGAGTCTCAATGTCAAGGGGTCAAGAGCCTCTATGGAGGTTATGAAACTTTGGGATACTAGGGGGCTGCAAGTTGGCTCTACTACTGAGTTGAACAATCTGTCCTAACGGAAGACACTAGTAGAGAGCCAAGTAAGATGTTTCGGAATCATTTATGGAGTATGACTGCCTTCTGTTTGAGGAATTTCCTCTGGAATAGAAGAGTTGGGTTAGAGAGAAAAATTAATGTGTTCATGAGAATCCTTATTTGTCTTCTTGTTTGTTTTCTTTGTTCTATTTCTAAATATAACCTCTTGGGGAACAGTAACCCTGAGAGAGGGAGGGTGGGTCAAATTGTGTCCAATGTGAGGTTTGGGGCTTGTGGGTGGGCCAGGTTTGGGATAAATTTGTACCTTCATTTGCTGAGAGGTGAGAAGGGGTGGGACAACAATAACAACATGACTAGGGACTTTGGGGTTGGGAACAATATGGGTTGGGTTGATAAGTATCATTCTCTTAATCCTAAAGGTATTGTCAAGTCTGAGGGTTTGAACAGGGCGAACTTGTTATGGGCTTGGGATTTTTTTGTGGGCCTGGGTATGCAACGCAATTCTGGTTGGAATGCCTATGGCTACTCTAGGTAGACCGGGAGGAGTTTGCTCAACAGGGGTCTTAGTCAATATACTGGTTGTAGCCCTCCTTGGAATGTTAACTATCAATGGATGCAACAGAACTGGCCTATGGAGATCATTGACTACAGGGGTGTTTTTGGATATCTCAGGTGGACTGGCCCCTATTTGACTGATATGGTGTGCAGACGGAATTATTATTGGGCTTGCAAATATTACCTGGTTATCTTTCATTATTTGCTGGTTCAATGGGTCTGGACTCAGGACTTCTGGTAGGGATACGCTGCAAAGGGAGGTTGAGGGGCTGGTGTATCAGATGCAGACCACCCATGTGTTGGTCTGGTTTCATGCTAGTGTGTTTGGAAACTTTGAGATGCTTGTCAACAAAATTCAAAGGCTGCTGCGAACTCAAAAGTGTGTGGATCATGATGTGCAGGGGTTAACTTACTATTGGAAGGGGATGCAGGGTTTTAATATTGAGGTTTGTAGCCGGTTGTTCAGGTATTTGGGGGTGGTGTATCAGGAGGGGTATCATAATTATCTGCTTTATGTTGACTATCAATATGGGCAAATCAAGATCAACAAGTGACAGCTCATTTGGGATTGCTGCAAGGTTGACTTTTTCTTTAGTCAATTTGAGCTTCTGAATTGGGTTAGAAGCTGTAGCAAAACAACCTATTATGTGGGTCAACTTTTGGGTTTTGGGTGGGGTTATGACTACTCTGTTATAGATTGTATGGATGGTCAAACGTTTGGTTAGTGTGGGGATAAACGCAGCTGGTGTGGGGTTTTGAAGAGTCCTGTTAACTGGTGCAACCAGCTTAGTAATGGGAATGATTTGAATTTGAAAGAGGCTAAAAGCTTGTCTTGCTGGCCTGATGTTTGGCCCGTCCGGCCTGATGGGTGGACTAAGAGGCCTGTTACCTGGTGTCCTGCGTGGCCAGGGAGGTATGCTGAGGTGCCTACTAGGTGGCTGTTGGGGCTGAGACTTCTGCTTCCACCTGTGTGTCCTGTTGCTGTCATGGGGCGGAATTCTGTTTTCCTCGGGTGGCCTGCTGATCGGCCAGTGGAGTGTTGGGTGTATGCTGGGGGGCATGCGGCCTTGGGGATGATGGCTACTGGCTCTAGTATGGGTTCATATGGGCCTTGGACTTGGTTTACTAAATTAGATGTGTTTGATGGGTCCTGATTCTAGTGGTTTCTCTTTGTGCTTGCTAGAAGGTGGGTTTAAGTGGGTTATGTACCAAGAGGAGTCTATGTTGTTTTGAGGACCAACGTTCAGGTGCAGCCTAGGGACATGTTGTGGTTTGAAGCGGTCTCTTGCTTTGTTTGGGTCTACATGTGGACTTTTGGGTTAACTTGCAATTGGAGGGTGATGCATATTGGTCAGAATACCTTTCCTTATGATCTTGGGAGCATTGTGCATCCTTGTCTTAAGTGTTTAGTTAGGTTTTTATCCATGTGTATTGTTTTGTTATTATAGTCATGTTGTATATTTGCATTGCTCTAAACTTTAGATATATCCACCCGTTTTTGTATAGGTGGAGTGTGACGGGAAGTTTATCCCGACTATTTTTTGGGTTCCTAAAGCATGTTTTAGGAACTGGGCTCGTTACAGGGGGTATGCCCCCTTTGCTTTGTAATCTTTTATTCTTGGTGTTATATATTTTTCCGGGCAAAATGCCCTTTATTAAAAAAAAAAAAATCTACATCATACCACAAAACAACAAATTTCACCTGAACTTAATTCACTGAGATGCCGTATAAACAGGAAATTGGAGAATCATATTCAAGTTAACCTAAATACTCGAAGAATCACAAATTCAATAATAACATTAACAAATAGAAGAGGTGATATATGGATATTTACTCGGCCAGATCGCCTAATTGACGCAGGATTCCGACGAGTCCAGCAACGGCTACGCCGTCAAGCACCGCCTTCGGATCTTCTCTATTGGTTTCCGTGTACAGCTCCGGCATTCCCAGTCCGTACTCGTTTCTGACCTCCACCTTCATCAACGGCATCGTTTCCTTCTCGTCTCTGTAACTTTCTCGCTCAAAAACTGAAGACTCCGGCGATCAGGTAAAGATTCTGGTAACGGCAACAATGAATATGATGAGAGAGAGTGTGGGAGTGCGTGTTGGAGTGTGAAAGTGTGTGAGAGAGAGAGGATCTGATGGAGGATTTTGTATGGAGAGAGAGGGTAGGTGAGTGGATGGTAGCAGGTTAACTGCTAATGGAGTGAAGGCTCAGTGATTTTAGACTTTTAGATGAATGAAAATAATACCAAACGGAGAGGACGATGTTGCCAACTCTACAAGCCAGATTTTGGTTCCTATGTGGTTTTCAATGTTTATTCATCCCTTAATTACGCTTTTGCCATTGATGTTTTCCTCAAAAGGAGGGGACTCGAAAAAATTCGAAATCTAAATCGTATTTGAAACCCGAAAAAATTGTATCTGAAATTTATTTCGGGTTTTTCGGGTCGGATAATATGATTTTCGATTCGGTCCGGGTTTCGGATATGCAAAAACTTTTTTCGGGTCGGATGCTATTTTTGAATTTCAGGTCGGGTTTCGGATAGACCAACAAAATTTTCCGACCCGATGAACACCCCTACTCAAAATCACTAATCACGTGTTTAACGGTTCGGATTGCTGTTTAAACGATTTATTCCCCGTTTTGTAATTTTTTACCCGACCGAAAAGAACCAAACCGAATTGAGGATGAGGTAAACCGAACCTAATTCAACCGAAGCCAAAATGGTTCGGATTCGGTTAATATCCGAACAAACCGAATTAAACCGTTTCAGCCCTATTCAATCAAATGACTTTTTTTTCAAATTTTCGTTTTCTTGTTTCTAAATTGTTTGTGCTCCAAAATCATTTCAAAATTAAGCATATAATAAAATACAACTCTGAGTTCTAAAATCAATTTGGAAGCTAAGAACAATTTTGACTGAAATCGAAAGGTATGCTGTATAAAAAAACAAGATGTAAGCACTTATCAAACCAGAAAAGCAAACTAGATACAAACCAAATAATCAATCATCGAACATAAGTAAGATAACCTAATTTTTTGAAACCCTAAATAATAATCCAGAATAAAAGAAGCACAACGATTGAAAGTTATTCAAGCAACAACAACAGCCAAAAGATTTATATGTTGTGGGTTTTAGTTCAGAATGAGCAAGAGCTTGTTTGGCCACAAAATAGACTATCTTTTAACTAAGATAACGGATACGAGCCGATTGACTTAGAGTTGCAGAGTGTCCTACAGAATGGTTGGTTCGCTACGGACACAAGAGAGAACCTAGATCGATGACTGAAGCGGTGGCCGGCGTCGACTACCGGCCGATGTTTGGTGAAACGTGAAAAAGGATTAGGGCTAGGAAGAAGAGAAGAGAGCTGTAAATGGCTTCTGCTTCTTGCTTCTTAATTGTATTAGGCTATTTTGGGTAAATTGGTAATTAGGTATCAATCAAAATAAATAAAAAATATAAATATTTAAATAATAATTCGGTTTAAACGGTTTAAATCGAATAAACTGAATTCCAAAAAATATTGAAACCATAAACCGACTCCAAAACCGAATTTGTAATACGGTTACGGTTTGGATAACTGTTTTAAACGGTTTTCGGTTATTCTGAACACCCCTAATCATCACAACGCCTAAAATAGCTATGTGTAATGGGACGTGATGTTCACCATGTGAAGCCCCTCAAGCTCCTATCACGCCTCCTCTATCATTATACATTATCGTGATTGAGGTGTGACCAAGTCATAGTGACCATCGTCACGAAGTGAAAAAAAAATAAATGGGAAAAAATGAGGGGTGATAGGGGCTTGATGAGTGGGTGATGATAACACATGTGGTGATGACGTGAAGTGATGAGGGGTGATGGTGTTACTCGGTGACGTAGCTTGAAAAAAGTTCGGAGGGGGCTGAAGGATTTTTAAGAAGAAAATGGAGGGGGGCGAAGGATTTTTTGGAAGAAAACGGAGGAGGGCGAAGCATTTTTAGGAAGAAAACGAATGAAACCGAAGGATTTTCCGACGAAATACTACTAAATCAACCATTTTGACCGGAAAAACAAGAGGGCCAGGGCCCCCCGTGCCCTAAGGAAAATCCTTCTCTGGTGTTACTTGTTTATGTGTCGGCTACGTAGAGTAATTGGTGCTTTGCTACTACACATAGCCTAAGCGTCAGGTTAACTGGTTTAAGAGGAGCTGACTTTTTAATGTGAAGGTTTGACTAAAGTCTTAGGGGCTGTTTGTTTGGATCTGAATGGGTCTGAATCTGAATCATTCAGATTCAGACCGTTTGTTTTGAGGAAAAATCACACATCTGAATGGGTTCCAATGTCTGAATGAGGGTCTGAATCATTCAGACTTCAGACCAAGTCTGAATGGATCTGAATGGTGAATGGAGGAGAGATCCAGCCACCACACGTCTGAGTCGTTCGAACATGGATCCAGCCACCACCATCGATGACTCCTCCGATCCAGCCACCACCATCACACCACCACTGCAGCTCCACCACCACCATCGTGCCACCACTGCAGCTCCACCACCACCATCGCGCCACCATTGCAGCTTCACCATCGACGACTCCTTCGATCCAGCCATCACCATCGGCGATGCTTCGAACAATCGACCACTGCTTCTCGATGGTTCATACCACAAGGGACGACGACGGAGGTGGCAACGGAGGCGGCGACCGACGCGAACGAAACCCTAAAATCGATGAAGATGGGACGCGACCTCGTGATGGTGCTCGCGGTGGTGAAGGCCGAAGGGGTAGACAACTTGACAGCGGTGCTCGCCGGTGGTTCTCGCCGGTGGTGCTCGACGATGGGGTCGGGTGGCCGACGGGAAAGTAGGGTTTTTGAGAGAAAGGGGATTTTTTTGTTGTGTTTATTCAGATGTTTAAACAAACGCACTTAATTGGTTCAGCACTTAACCATTCAGACCCTCTTAATCATTCAGACATCTTAACCATTCAGCACTTAATCATTCAGACACAACCAAACGGCCCCTTATTTTTAAGGTAAATCACAGGCTTTACCATAGTAGGTATTCAAATAATAGGCTTTTTTTCGAAATGATGAGCGGACTAGGTCACCAACGATGTCTGCGTTTCGCAGACGTGGTTGACCTTTCACCATTAGGTATTGTTGGTTAAGTTCCACGTTAACTTTTGAAGTTAAATTAATAGTTAATTTTGAGTTAAAGTCTAGATTAATATAAAAAAATGTTAAAAAGGGTTTACATTACAATTTACAAACAATAAATACAAATATTAATGCAAGTTATATAGTTCTTTGGTTGATTATTTTTACTTTTTGTGTTAAACATTCCTAATCCTACTACTAATAAATGATTCCACATAAATGCCACATGGCATTTTCACATCCACTTTCTTATTTAATTTAAATAATAATTAAATAAAAACATTCTTTTATTTATAAAATTATATTTAAGGAATGTTTATAAAACAAAACCAAGTATTTTGTTTTATTTTAAATTGAAACAAAGTTTGTTATTTTTCAAATATTAATTCTATTAACAATTTATTACAAAAATTATTAATTGATAACAACTTTTTTAATTTTTGAAATTCATAATATAAGCATAAACACAATAAAAAAATTTAACTTCAAATAAAACACAAATGTGACGTAAAAAATTTTAAAGATTTAAATCTTAATTATACTTTTATTTTATATTTTTTATGTAATAAAATTCTTTTAATTATGTACATAAATTTAATAAAACATCATAAAGTTGCATAATTTTTATTTTTAAACTCGTGTAATACACGGGTATATAACCTAGTTCCGTATAAAGAACTAATCCAATCATTTTTTTTTAATTTTTAAAATTTTATTTAATTTGTATTTCATTTAAAATATAAAAGTAAACTTCACAAACTAGTTCTTTTTGTTAAATAATCAAAGTTGTAATGACTTTGAACATTTTAGTTTTGTTATAATATTTCTTATAAAACTTTGATATTTTTATATTTTTTATAAACATTTTTAGATTTTGATCAATTTATCCTATTTTAAGAAGTTTAATTAGTTTGACCATTTAGTTTCTATAAACCTTCTAAATTACGTTGATCGTTTTAATTTTTTTTATACGGTTGTTTTAACTAATTTAGTTTTTTCATAATAAATTACCAAATTCAACTAACATTTATATTATATTAGGTTTTTTATAATTATTTGAAATTTTATATTTTATCATGATTGATAGAATATAATATAAATAAAGTAATTATAAGAAATAAAAGATTTTATTAAACAATTAAAAGTTACGAGATAATCAATAAGTACGCTAATTAAAAAAAGGTTTTGACTATGGTTATGTGATAAGAAGAAATGATGATATGACACTGGATCTTATGAGTGTTCCTCTTAAATATAGTTATCAATATACTAAACCTTTTAAGTATGGTATTATATTATATTATGTAAAATAAGAAAGGTTCGAATAAGAGGAGATAATATTTAATATGAGACAGTCTATGTTATTAGGCCATGTTTGCAAAAACAGTTGCAGAAAATGATTTATCCAGTTTGTAAAGATTAAGCTGATAAAAAACAAAGTCTTGAAGATGAGTAAAAGAGTGATATAACAATAACAATTTATTATTTAATAAGATTGCATTACATGTTACTCACATGCTCTCAAGTTTCATAGGTAAATAATATATAAATTTATAATAAAGAGCTCTCAACGCCATATATATTTTAATAACACATCATTTCACTCTCTCTTTGTTGGTGCATATTTTATAAAATAGAGAATACATACTATTTACTTGATATTCACAAATAATTAAATTTCTTTTTTATTTTTGAACATGAGATGAATATAATTCAAAATCCATTACTTGTAATAAAATAAACTAAAAAAGCACACTATACACACACATTACTTATTTGCATATCTCTCACTCTCATCACTTAATCATATTAGGGCGGAAGCTAGTGACACATTCGGGTTGCACCCTCGGGTTCTTTGACATGGGCTTGAGGGTGCTTGAAAACCCTGAGACACACCCTAGTTTGGCCTCTCAGGTTTAATTATCATGTAGTAAGAGAATTAAAATGTTTAAAGTTAAGAGGGTTGTGCCCTTCCACTTGTATTATTCACCAATTTGTACCATATCTACAAAAGTCCATATACTTTCCTTTTCCTTTTTTTTGCTTTAAATGTTGTACCTATTTCCATATATACGAGTCCTTGTTATTTGTTAGTTGTTTTTCGCAACCTTTTAGATGCACCATCGTCACCTATTGATCGTGTTGTTGTTACTTTTTTTTCTTCTCTTTTTTTGTGTCATTAAACTTTTCATGTTTGTGACCTTAAAAACTAATTTTTGTTAGATAAAATTTGGTTGTTAATATGATAAATTATGATATATAATTAGAGGTGTTAAAAGAATCCGAAATATGAAAAAGTCAAAGCCCGAATCGTATTTGAAACCGAAAACTCGATTCAAATCATGATTTAGGTTGATTGGGTCGGATCAATCCAAATATGAAAAAAGTTATTTGGGTCGGATTTGGATTCATGGTTTTATGTAAATTTGGACTGTTTGGGTATCCAAATAATCCGGTTAGAAGACAACGTACCCTTATTAAATTCAGGTTGTTTGGGGTTATTTATATATATATTTTTTATGAGTCATGGAATTTGATTAGATAATTTTATTACGATATATTTGTGATTATTTTTAAATTTTGAACTTTAGGATATTGTGTGATGGATCTAAACTAGTAAAATGTTTACTCTTATAGACTAATACATAGAAAAAATAAATAGAAAGAAATAAAGAAATTTGTATTCAGTTTTATTGAGGTTGTTCGGATCCAAAACGAATTCAAATTAATTTGGATAGATTGAAGTTGGATGATATCCAGATCAATTCGTGTTTGATGAGGTTCGTATAAAATAAAAGAAAAAGCAAAAACAAAATCTTAATAACTCTTAATGTAACCCAATGAAATCCTGATATATAATAGTTGAAAATGTAATAAAGTAAACACCTTCAATTCTTAACCTAAATATATAAATCAACTTTACTGTACATTAGAGACATGTGTGTGTCTGTCAATTTTAAAAATACTTGATTACATTTGACGCCTCCTTATTTAAGGTTTTATTTTTAGTTCACATAGGGGTGATTTGTTATGAACCACTGCTAACATATTATATATCAAAGAAATATTATAAAAATACTTTAGCCTTGTAATGTTCTAATAACAAAAAATAATTCAAACAAAATACTTGAAAACAGCCTTACGCCCATTCTTATGTTTTTAAATCAAAGTCAATTATAAAGATTCAATACTTCAAATATTTAATAGATTTTATTATACATCGCTTGGTTTACATTTTTTTTTAAATGTCAAATTCATATGCTCTTATAAATCTACTCCTAAAACAACTTAGGTCATGTTTGGGATTGCTTATTTATATATACAAGAAATTTTTATTAAAAGTACTTATTAACTTATAACATTTTGAAATAAAGTTTTTAAAAATTTGTTTGGATTGGCTTTTTTAAAATTAATTTTTAAAATGACCAAAAATAATATTTTTTTATTGACACTATAGATTTGTAATTTTATATCAATAAGTCATTTTAAAAAGCTATAATTTTTGGCCTTTCAAAAATAACTTATAACCATTTTACAAAAAAGTTATTTTTAAAAGTCCTTTTAGGTTTGGCAAACAACTTATTGACTTATTTGCTTTTTGAAAAAGCCAATAAATCAATAAGTCATTTTTAAATGAAATTTCAAACAAGGTCTTAATATTTACATACAACAGCATTTGAACGTTTAGAATTAAAAAAAAAAAAAACACATAATACAATAGCTTGCTATGTATACAAAAACAACTATAAATCGTAAATTATTGGCTTTTAATACCAAGGTACAAGCTATAATGTATCTTTTTTTCCGCTTTATTTGAGTTCTTAATTAAAGAAAATAACGAAGGAATTTCCTGGTGATATCTTCTTAACTTTCTTATTATAGGTAATTAGATTCGAGTCTTTATGAGAGTAATTGCTTTTGGATAGCTGGATGGGCCGGAAGTTTTTCTAGTGGTAGGTTTTATAATAATTTACTGTAATATATGTAATTATAACTTATATACGAGGTTTTTTTTAAATGTGTGAGCCAATTAAGTGGTGTCATTTAAAAAAAATATTATACAACAAGTAAAAGTATTAAATGAGTCGGTGTTTCTTTATGTTAAGGTGACTTTTGGGTGGGACAAAAAACGAAAGTGAAGTATGATGTTTGTGTATTGTCTTTTGCCAGGTTGTATGATAGATGTGGTTCCCATGATACCCTCCGGGACGAGTTGAATTAATTAATCCGCCGTGAGGTGGACCTGGATTATAAATTTCTTAAATTATGGTAGATGCAATACATATTATTTTTTGAACGGCAAAATATGGTTCAGCGGTTTGCTTTTTATAGCTTAAATGGATCATTCAAATCCAGCAAACCACATGTCGTGATCACATTCTGCTGCCAACTCCTCGGTTTCGAAAGCCGATTGGCATTATACCTTAGTAAATTCACCTGTCCCTCAGGAAGAAACCCGTTATGCTGTAATACCTCATACCAACCGTTTTGACTGAGATTTGAACACATGAACTCGCATAATCTAAAACTTATGAAATTCATGAAGTGTTAGTTAAGCTATAAGTTCTTTGGCTATTATTTATTAGAGTAAATTACATAATTGGTTTTTTATATTCACTCATTTTATGCATCACATACTTTATTAAAAATAGTTACTGAAATCATCTTTAAAATATAATTTTATAATGAATTTCATCCTTAAAATTACATAAATGGTCATTTAATTACATTACATAAATTGTCTTTTATATCAAGAAAAGGGATGAAATCTATTATAAATTTTCGTTTTTAAGTATGATTTTTGTAGTTATTTCTAATGAAGGACGACATCCATAAAATAAGTGAACATAAATGATGATTTATGTAATTTAATCTATTTATTAATTATTTTAGAAGGTTATTATGAGTCCAAAATTAGGAGGACTCGCAAATCGAGTAGCAGTTGCATTTTGCGGAGACAAAATTAACGTCTGTGTAAAAGGAGATCGAGATAAACCCAGCTTTAAGGAGTTTTACACGCCTCATAAATCATAATACTACATCAAAAAAATCAAAGAGAACTTGATCGTTGAGCATGAATGCTAAGATAAACATGAAAGTAAATTTTAAATATGCATATTTGACTTAACTTAGTTTAATGTTAATAACTACCTAAAACACAATCGGTTGCTATCAAATAGAAAACCCAAGCATGTATATCAAGCTTGCCAATGAACATGTAAAACAGCTCAAAACAAAAGCGAATATTTATTGAAATGAAGGGAACATTTAGCCTAAAAAAGATTGTATATCACCTAACCATGTGACCTGGATTGAGCTCTATAAGAAAACCACATTTTGACTCACTAATAAAACCATGTCAACTCATGTTGCAAACAGATAATTTAGCCTAAAAAAGATTGTATACCACCTAACCATGTGACCCGGATTGAGTTGTAAGAAAACCACATTTTGACTCACTAATAAAACATGTCAACTCATGTTGCAGATAAAATTAAAAACCAATCATATGACTAACGGACATTGATGTCATCTGTGATATAATCAAAACTCAAATTTTTATGCAATGCTTGTATGTTATTATAATTAAAACCTAAAAATTTATGCAATTATAAAAAAAAATTAGAACTTAAATCCTGATGCAATGTTGTATTAAAAAAAAAACCCACATTCTGACCTGCTTAGTAAACCAACGCATCCCATTTTGATGTTCATATATAATCTAATCAAACCAGCCTACGTAACATAAATCAGGGCAAGAAACATAGCAGAATGCCAGAATCTGATCTAATTAAACCACCCAACGTAACCTAAATCAAAAGTAAAAGTGAATCAAAAAAGCCTTACGTACCCCAAATTAGGGCAACAGAACTGTTGGAGAAGAAGTAAATACACATACCTATGAAAACAGGAGAAAGAAAGCTGAGAGTTCCAAAGCAAATAAAGCCAAGGATGTAGAAGGAAGAAGGAAGAAGGAAGAAGGTGAAGAAGCGTTCAGGTTGAGGGTTACGCAAACGTACGTAGAAAGAATGCATAAAAGAAAGCAGAAGTGGAGAAAATGAGGGCTATTACCGAATATCTGACCCAAAGGAGACGGAGCAGCACCCGACCCGAGGGAAATGGAGCAGTTGTCAAAAATGTAACAGTTATCAAATGTTATATATAATAATAATTATAAATAATTATATATCTAAAATATATCTTTTGATTCCATTTTTTATTAAAATTTTATCAAAAGAATATTTTAATTATTTATCATTTATAATATAATTTTATAGTTCTGAAACCTTTACTATTTATTATTTATAGTAAATTACGGTTTTAATCCTTATGGTTTAAGTGTTTTAACTATTTTGTTGTAAAAAGTCAACAAAAATGTTCATAAATAAAACATATTTTAACAAACCCTTTATTCCTAAATTTGATGCCAAACATTAATTATTTATCTAATGGTTAATATTATTTTTTTAGTAAGAATATTTAATATAAAAAGTGTAGGAAGAATTTAATACTTGAAACATAAAATTAAATAACAATAATCCTTTATACTAAGAAATAAAAAAAAATAGACGCACATTCCTTTTGTGAAGAATTTTCTTATTAATATTCATCTCTCTTTATTTTCAGATGCTTGTGTATTTAAGGGGCTGTTTGTTTGAATCTGAGTGGGTCTGAATCTCATTCAGATTCAGACCGTTTGTTTCGGGGAAAAATCACATATCTGAATGGGTTCCAATGTCTGAATGAGGGTCTTAATCATTCAGACTTCAGACCAAGTCTGAATGGATCTGAATGGTGAATGGGGGATAGACGATCGTGGATCCAGCCACCACCACTGCAGCTCCACCACCACCATCGCGCCACCACTACAGCTCCACCATCGACGACTCCTTCGATCCAGCCATCACCATCGACAACCGAAGATGATTCAAACTGCGATGGTTCGAACAATCGACCACTGCCGCTCGATGGTTCATACCACAAGGGACGACGACGGACGCGAACGAAACCCTAAATCAATGAAGATGGGACGCGACCTCGTGGTGGTGCTCGCGGTGGTGAGGGCCGAAGGGGTAGACAACTTGACAGTGGTGTTCACGGTGGTGCTCGCCGGTGGTTCTCGCCGGGGGGGTCGGGTGTTATAGCCGACGGGAAAAGTTGGGTTTTTGAGAGAAAGCGGATTTTTTTTTGTTTTATTCAGATGTTTAAACCAAACGCTCTTAACTGGTTCAGCACTTAATCATTCAGACCCTCTTAATCATTCAGACATCTTAACCATTCAGCACTTAATCATTCAGATCTAACCAAACGACCCCTAAATATTAAAACTAAATGTTCAGTATATTGTTTCAAATTAATAAATAGATTTCGTAAGCATGCTTTTAAAATTAATACAAAATGTAAAATCTTTATAAAATATTAAAGTTTTCTATGACAAATATTAGGGGTGTAAACGAACCAAGGAAGCTCGTAAAATGCTCGGGATCAGATCGGTAAAAACCTCGAACGAGCCGAGCCTTAAGACTATCTCCATCCATGACCATTTACATTGGTCGTTCGGTATTTTCCAAATAAAAAAAAAAGAAAAATTAAAATTTGGCAACCAATTTCACGATCAGGTCGGGTCGCCACCTTTTTTTTAAACTTTTTTCTAATTTAGAGAGCCATGTGTATTTTTGTGATTGGTTAATTTTATTAGGTTGGGTTGGTTGATTGTATATATAAAAGAGAGAGAAATTAATATTTTATTGAATAGTTTTGGTTGGTTGATTGTGGATGAGAGTGGTCTAATGAGCCCGAGCCCGAGGTCGAGCTTTACATATTGAGCCCGAGCCCAAAAATGTGGCTCGTTTAGTTATCGAGCCCGAGCTCGAGCTTTACATATCGAGCCCGGGCCGGCTTGCGAGCCTTAACGAGCTTTTTGAATATATAATTTTTATTTTTTATATTAAGTGTTTATTTATAAAATTAATTATTT
Organism: Mikania micrantha; assembly: GCA_009363875.1. Lineage (NCBI taxonomy): Eukaryota > Viridiplantae > Streptophyta > Magnoliopsida > Asterales > Asteraceae > Mikania > Mikania micrantha. The sequence continues at coordinate 84,273,576 of CM018681.1, read as the reverse complement.
ATATATATAAAATTATGATAAATATATTTAAATCTAATATTTTATGTTAAATTTTGAAAATATAATTATAAATATAATTAAATTAGTAATTAAAGTAAATAATTTAAATAAATAAAATCTAAACGAGCCGAGCCGAGCCAGCTCGAGCCTAAAAATTTTTATAACGAGCCAAGCTCGAGCCTAGTAAACAAAGCTCTTAACGAGCCGAGCTCGAGCTCGAATTTATCTAAACGATCCGAGCTCGAGCCTTAACGAGCTTGGGATCGGCTTGGCCCGTTTACACCTCTAATTGACAATGACTTCTTTTAAAAATGTAAAATATTTGAAAACCGGGTTTTAAACAGAATTGTTATTAGTAACAACCTTTTAAAAGATTTTATAGAAAAAATAAATAAAATATATTTAAGCAACGAGATATACGTAAAAATTGAAATTTAGAATCCTTTTTGGAAACAAAATATTTAGGAACTAATAAAAAAATGCTAAGGAATAAATGAAATACTTAAATTACTTACTCAAATTAAATTTTTGAAACATTTATTAATAATATTTGATATTTTATATAATTAACTTGTGTAATATATAAGATATCAATTATTAATCTAGTTTATTTATTATTTAAAAAAGCAAAGAAAAAATAACACGAAAGCGGCCAAGCAGGTAAAGCATTTAAATACGTATTAAACCATCTTAAAATGGTAGATTTTGGGCTTGTAAATCAAATGTCAGTGGGCTGTAGGTACATGGGCTCTCAGAGACTCAGATTATGGTGTTTACGCTTGTAAGATAGATGTCATGTGGGCTAGAGGGCCAACGTATCCGGAACTGGTGGGTACGGACAGTTCCGGGTTTTCAGAAAAATTAGAACCAGAACCGGGAAAACCAAAACCGGTTCCACCCTTAAACCGGTCAAACCCGAACCCGAACCAGCAAAAAACCGGTTGGAACCGGTCAAAAACCGGAACCGGTTCTTAACTTTGTTGACCGGAACTGGAACCGTTTGGAACCGGACCAGTTCCGGTTCCAAAAAAAACCCGGTTTAGCCACCTCTGATGTGGGCTATAAGTATATGGGTTTCTTAATTAGGGAATCTAGTAATCTACTTTGGGGCTTTGGGCTTGTAATATGACAAGCAGCCAAGAGGCCCAAGATAGATGCCATTGGATTGGACTATTGGAATCTGAAATTCGGATATTATGTACATTGGACATGTCAATATGTCACCATAACAAAAAATGATAGGTCCAATTATATTTCTTTTGTCTAGATATCTTTCATAAAATATTCTTTTTAATTCTGACTTTTAGAATTGTCTCCACAGTTAGATGCGTTCGGTGACTTCTCTCGTTTATAATTGAAAAAAAAAATAAAATAAAATAATAATAATAATAATAATAATAATAATAATAATAATAATAATAATAATAATAATAATAATAATAATAAAGTAATTTTTTTCGGGAAGATCGTTTGACTTTTCAATAAGTCTATTGACTTATTCTATGTATAGTTATTGGGCCGCCTTGATTAGTCTTGTTGTCGACTCATCTCTTTGTATACGTGTAATTTGCTATTGCTATCATTTAGGGCGATGGACTATATTATTAAAGTCATTGACGTATTTATTGGCAACTAACTATATTTTAAAGACGAAAGATCTTCTAGCCTAGCGGTATTGCAATGAAGGGAAGAAGTTGTACCTTATTGAGGTCAAGGGTTCAAACCTGAGCAGGGAAGAGAGTTTACATATTTATCCGGTTCCTGCTTATCTGGTGGGTTAAGGGGTGATGACTGAGCCTGCCCTTAAATCAATCGTTCAGCCTGAAGCCGTTAAAAAAAAAACTATATTTTAAAGTCTAGCGGTATTTTGGTGATAAGATAAACCTCAGGAACTAAATGGTCCTGGTTTAAATCATACAAGACCACAAGAGGATTTTATCAAAGTATTTTGTATTATATGGCATGTGATCATGCTGCTTCTTGTTAATCAAACAGTAATAGTAGTAAAAAAAACCATGGATCTGACTATACATACAACCTTAGTTTTAAAAGGCTCGCCTGATACATACATGATCAGAATAGATGTTTTAGACTTCAGTTAAGATTATCTAGATGTACTTAGAGTATTGTGTCAAATACAATGTTTTCAGAATCGGGCTGGACGTCTTATGGTTATTGGTCGGATCTGTTGTACCGGATTCAAGAATTGGATGACATAATAAATATATAAAAAATTCAAATAAATATAAAATTACAAACACATTTAAACTAACATAATTAATGTTCAAACAAACATAATCATGTTAAAAAAATACAAGGTTTGATTATAATATTTTATTCTTTGGATTTTAGTTAAAAAAACTTAAAATCTGATCAGTGAACCGGTTCCCGATCCAACTGGTAAACCGGCTCAACCGTCCGGTTTCTTTGAGGGTGGTTCACATGTTTCTTTTGGACAAGTCTATTGGCTCGATCTGTCTTTCAAAACAATGGTCAAATGCGCGAACTTTTGCCCTAGGCCAAGGATTTTGAGAGCGGCTCACACTTTTATAAAACATGAGATCTCTAATTGGCTATTAGAAGTGCAAACTCCAAAACTAAACCCTGGTGATCAAATGCTCATGATATCAAAATATCAAATCATGGACCAGCAAGCCATGTATATATATATTTTTGAACGGCCAGCTAATCAACAGCCAGGTACTCCGTACGAAGGCCAATGGCTAAAGGATGCCCGAGCTGGCCACTAGTCCAGACGCACGAAGCACTTAGCCCACCAGCCACCAATTCCAGGGAAAAGCCCGACCCAAGCACCCGCCTAAAGGCACGACGGTGGAAAGGCCGATAAAACCGGGTGGGATCAAGGATCGAATCCATGACCTGGGTCTTCTATCACTTCCCTCATACCTTAATCTTACCAGTAGGATAAGACATCATTGATAGCAAGCTAGCCATATATATAATCACACATTTATATTGGACAATGATTTGTTTTGTTAACACACTTTTAAGTCTTATTATAAGATCAACTTAAATCTTGATTTTTTTTTCATTACATTTATTATACATGAGCAAGACTATCTTTTTTATATGAGAAATATATTAAAGTGTGTTATATATATTTATAAGGATCGATCGATGAGACTGTTATGATTAGAAATAAAACTAAAAGGGGGGATATATTATATATTATATAGTGGTGTGGCCATTATGAATTGTTTGCTTTATATGGAAAAAGACAGTCGCAAAATTCAAAATATTGATTTGGAAAACAAAGATAAAACAAAGGTGATTCTTCTCTCTCTCTTTTATAAGAAAACATAAGGTCCCATGAACAACGTGTGGTGTTGAATTTATTCAGAAAATTTTAAAAAGGGAATATTAATCTACGTAATTAAGTTTGGATGGAAGGATATTAAATTTTAATTCACACACATATATAGTACTACAAACAATTATAATATTAGACATGTATATTTCTTAATTTTTTTAATTAATATAATTACGTATTGAAAAGGAAAGTTGAATACAAAGTATGCTAGATAACTTTTGTGATTGTTGGTAGATTTGAAGTTAAAGGAGCTTGCCAATTAAAGTTTATCAATTTAAAAGGGTTTATGAGACAAAGTCTGGCACTTGAAAATGTACGTACAAGTAAACGAGAAACTTTGACTCATTGAAGAATTAATGCAAATATTAGACACTAACTTATAACACGTATATTATACTGTGTTAGAATGAAAAATTTTAAAAAGTTAAGGATAAAATAAAAAATAAATAATTAAATAAAAGAAATATTAAATGCTCTGCTTTTGTCTATAAAGTAATTAGAAAGTAATTTAGATTGACTTTTTAAAAATATATCAGTATCTAAAATAAAAAAAATAGAAAAAAGAGTCTATGCTCACAAAAATTTTGATGTATTCATAGATATTTCTATTTATTTATTTATTTATTATGTATACATTAGTTAGTTGTAAGATATCTAATGAAACCGTCGCTGGAATTGAGATATTATTCAAAGAGAAAGATCTTAAATATCTGGAGTTTGTCTTTGTATATTATAGGGATGATCCTAGATCAATGTCTTCCGTCTTCGTCTGCTATAACCTTCAAGGAAGATGCAAAAGGCAGAACAGATGATAAGACGATGCATCTTTGCCGCCACTGATGCGTAAGACATTGAGTTGGACTACTTTCCTTTTGGTAATGCCTTTCCCTGTGGTCACCTTTTCCTTCTACTTACTGGCTTGGCTATTTCGAAGGATTCGCTTAAGGTTAATAACTCACAGTCAACCGAGTGTTTCAAAAATCTTTTACCTATTTCAAATACTTATTACAAATTTAGTATTTTTTTTGTTTGCATCATTTCCATTTAAAATTTACACTAGACCTATCTTCAGTCCATTTTTCACACAACCCGGCAAGATCATGTCACAATCATACCAACAAGAATTTTACTCGTTCAGTGACTGAGTAATTTGATGTCATAGTTAGAGAGTCGAGTTTTTATGCATTTTAAGGAAAAAAAATAATATTTGTTTAATATCATAGTACACATAAGATAATAAATAAAAAATCGTTATCATCAAACAAAAAAAACCCAAAGAAAATAAATATTTAATAAATAACTAAAACATAATGCCATATATAATTTTTAAACTAAATAAGACATTACACAATCATATTTAGTATCTATCTAAAATTTCATATAAATGAAAAAATTATAACAAAAAAGTAAACATGATTGAAACTTAAGTTTCAAAGATTAAATTATTTATTTGTAAAGTATATTGAAAAATAATATTAAATTCAATTATCTTGACATATCATTATGCTTATTTGATCGTGATTTAATCGTCTCAAAATAATACATTTATTATTGAGAACCATAAAAGAGAATAAACAATTGTTTTACTTAATATATATAAACACTGAATTTATAACACATTTTTGGAATTTTTTGCGCAGATTATTTTATAGGGTATGAAATAACAAATACATTAAAACCACTCCTGCCTTATGTCCTAAATCCTCGTTCGATTTTTTTTGTCAAAATTGTGTGAAACTATCAATACAGTAGAAATCAAAACCATACCCTCTTTAATTATGTCTCAAATCCTGTTTGAACAACTAAAAGAGTGCAAAACCATTGATAACCGTCATTTAATAGGAGATAAATTGGATAAGCGTCGTAAACTTCTGCTTCTAGTAACTTTTTAGAGACTTTGAAAGATCGAACTTAAAAGTTGGGACTTTAAAGTGTTATAATCTTTTAAGAAGTTAGTTACACCAATTAGGATCAATATATATATATGGTTTATATCTACTAAATAGAGATTTTTGACAAAAAAAATAGTAAGATCCAATTGGAGTTTGAAATGTGACATGTTAAAAATATAAAAACAAAAATCTAGTACATAAAAAATCATTTACTAAAACAAAAAAAAATCTAGTACAAAAAATCAAATATATAGTACAAAAAAATTCAGTAAAAAAAAAATAAAAATCTAGCACAGAAAACAAAAGTTCAGTACAAAAAATAAAAATGTGGTAAAAAAAATACAGTACAAAAAAAAAATCCAGCATAAAAAAATACAAAACAAAAAAAAAGAATCTAGTATAAAAAAAATCTAGTAAAAAAAATGTTGCACCTAAATTATCATGTTACATGTCAAACTCTTATTAATTATTACGTTTATTAAGCAAAAAAATTTTCTTATATGATCTTTTCCGCATCTATATATATATATATATATATATATATATATATATATATATATATATATATATATATAGGGAATAGATAATTTGAAAACCACTCTTTAGTGTGAAAACTATGAAAACCATGTAAAAAAACGTATATTTTTTTGATTTTTTTTACAGGTTTGTAACACTATTGAGCACATTTTTATAAAAAAAATAAAAAAAGCACCGACCAGATATTTTTTAAAAAATATTTTTATAAAACCATGTAAAACATACGTAACAAAACGTAAAAAAATTCGTCAGATCTGACGCAGTGTTACGTATGTTTTACAACGTAAAAAAATATTTATAAAATATTTTTTAAATATATTTGGTCGGCGCTTTTTTATTTTTTTTATAAAAATGTACCGAATAATGTTACAAACCTGTAAAAAAAACTTCAAAAAAATACGCATTTTTTACATGATTTTTGCCTGGTTTTCAAGGTTTTCACACTAAAATGATGTTTTCATTTTATTAAATTCTATATAAAATGATCCCGGCGTTAATTCGTGAGTGACATGTTACAGATGATCTTTAATTCGGTAACACCCATCGGTGTTTCTTGTCCATCATTTTGTTAGTGACCCGTTACCCACAATTGCTTTCGTCACATACTCCTTTGATGGCTTACCGAAGGATCCTTTAATTTCCTTTCATTAATGAAATTAAGTTTTCTGATTAATTTGAAGTGACAGACCAGTCCACATGTAGCTTGCAAAATTGTCTAAACGGGTCATACGCTGGACACATGGGACTCCAAATTCAAAAGTAAATCCGTAAATCAAGATGCACTTAATAATTAAGAATAATGTGAAATCAAGTTTACATATACTAGATTACTAGATGATGCTTAATTAGTTAATTTATCTATTTATTTTGAAGCTTTATGCTTACTTTCGTCATAAACTATTTCAAACTAATTACACTATTACTTATGATTGAACTCACGACTCTCATTTAAGAGACAAAGACTACATGAAGTTGATTTTTGCAAAGCTTAAATATTTTTAATAGAAACCAAGACAACACAAATTAACGAATATAATGTACCATAATTATTGATAAAATATAAAGGATTTCACGAGATATTTTAACCTTAAGAAAAGCACCAATGCAAAACAACCATGAATATTTTGTGCATAGAGAAATCAAAATATAGTTAGTTCTCAAATACTCATTTAACCCAATATAATGAAAATTTATTTATAATAAAAGAAACCTAATTAATAATTATAGAACTAGAAACTTAATTTTCATATATAATGAAACCATAAAAGAAAAAAAAAGGAAGCTAACTAATTTCTGTTATTTAAAGCCTGATAACCTAAGCACATATATATATATAGGGCATGGAATTTTTGATAACCCTCAAATAATGTTACAACCCATTAACTCAATCTTATTCAATCAAAGTTTTGATCTAATGGCTGATATAATTTACACATTAAAAAGATTTTTTATATTGGTTTTTAATTACAAAAGGGTATTCTTGTCAATTACTATCTTGTAAATGATGTCAGTTAACTTTCTCTCTCTTTCAAAATCAATTCCAATGTGTCAGTCTGATAGTTTTCTACTTTTCTCTCTTTCTCTTTTAAAATCAAATTCATTTCTCTTTCTTATACCATAGTATTTAGGGCAGAAGCAGCACGAGAAGAAGGAATCGAAGGTTGATTAGGAGAAAAATACAGATTTTTTAGGGTTCTTAATCTTCATTCAGTATTGCATTTTGATTTGGGGTTCGTAATCGCGGGTAGAATTTTACAAGAACCGATCGTATTTATGGCAGCAGCAGCACGAGAAGAAGGATTCGAAGGGTAGAAACTTGCATCCGTTCGCATACACAGGTGATTGAACTTGATTGAACTTGCATCCGTTCTCATACATAGTATTGCATTTGATTTAGGGTTCCTAATCGCATTTTTTGCAGGGATGTTAAGTTGTTCCTTTTTATTGTATCTAATCATAGCTCCATCACTAGTGTTTTGAACTTGATTGCAACACTTGGTGTGATTGAGAGCTCAATTTTGTAGTTCTGTATTTTTTTGTAGATTTCGTTCTATACGCTTTCCTTATTTGGGTTATTGGCGAGTCTGCTTTGCATTTAGTGTAATTAGCTTTTGAAGTTGATTCCATTTTACAAGACCGATGTTATTTTCATTGTTTGAAGTCTGTTTATTTTATTTGTGTTACAAGGCTAATATAGTCATATGTGAGCTCCTCCTTACAAGTTTGTTAATACTTGTTTATTTGTTCTAAAGTTTAATCCTCACTTGTTTAAATATAATGGATGAGCTCCTTCCTTACAAGGATGTAATTGCAAAATTCATATATGATGTATGTGTCAAGATTTCCAATCAAGTCATTATATATGTTTAGGGAACCACAAACTGTGAAATGCACAGTTCACTGATCTCTGTTGAGGTAGCAAAATGGATGGGTCTGACATTTTTGAGAAGGGTAAAGGTTAAAACGGTTCTAGCTAACAATAACTCTTTTTCTTTCAATTTTAATCTCTGTTTCTGATACTTAGCCACACATTAAAAAAATATAGGAAGTTTTACACATTGGAAATATGATTACAATTCAGTTACATTATGTTTTTGTTTAACAGGGCTGGTTTTTATATATTTCGAAGATATGAAGATTGTGAATAAGTGCACATTACCAGGTGTTTTTATTAAATTGTTTATAGTTATTAAACATTATTTGTGTGTTTGTTGGTACATTATAAGTATGTGTTGGTTAATTAACTGTAATCAAAACATGTAATTAAAAAATTAGTATTGAATTTTTTATAGTACGAACAGGACGCAAAAGTGAAAGGATTGCAATTAAATCACTTAGCAGGTTTAGAAACACAGAGAAAAATCCAATAGAAGTTTGCAGTGATGATGATTTTGTGGATAGTACACCTAGTAAGTTTTTGAAAACTTATAGTATGTTTTTTTAACTCCAGTGTAAACGAATAATTATTTTGACATGCTAATTACTTGGCATTAATGTTAAAGGTCATGTGCTACTAAGGTTTAAACATAAAAGAAGAAAACCTTCACATAAGACAGGTAATAAAAATTAAATTATTATGTAAAATTTTTGTATGGTTCTGTTATAGTGACCCCAGTTGTTATTTAATTGTTTTACACTTGATGAAGTTTATTCTGATACTGAAAATGAGGAAGAACCAACGTCAAAGAAGAAGAGAAAAAACAATGGTAGGATCCATAATCTTTCTCCTATAGTTTATATCCTCTACAATGGTGTATTCATTTAAAGTTGTTCAATTTATACTTTCGTAAATAGAAAATTGCATTATTGCAAAATATAACCATTAGTATACAACATTCTTTAACCGTTTGTACTTTTGATCAAATTTGCAGTGTTGTAAGATTTTATTAGCTTTCTTGTTTTTTTACTTTCAACTTACAATGGTGTAAGTAATTTGTTAAAGTTGTTGATTTGATGAACTCTTACATACAAAGTTATATTATTGTGACACAGGGACAGCAAATAAAAAAAATAAGGTTGAGGCAAATGAAACAAAAGATCAATCAAAATATGAACTGGTTGAACAAATATCAAGGAAAAAAAGAACACAAAGGAATGGTAAAACTATCAATTTTTTACCGTTTTATATATTTTGAGTCGCATTGTTGTAATATATTTATTAAGAAACTAAAAATTCAGTATAAAAATGATGTTTTTTGATCAAATGTGCAGTTTTGTAACATTTTATTAAGTTTCTTATTTTTTTTACTTTCAACTTACATTATTGTAATATAAGTATAAGGATGCTTCAATTTCTACACAGGAACACCAAACAAAAGACACAGAGTTGAGGCAAATACAGAGAAGGAACATTCAAAAGATGAAGATGTTGAAAAGTTCGCAAGGAAGGAAAAGAAAACCAACAATGGTAAATCTGTCATTTTTTTGCTATAGATTATATTGGTTCGTTATAAAAATATGAACTTTTGATTTAACATGCACTATTGTAACAAAAATTAAAAATTTGTAATTTTTAGTTTTCAACTTACACTGTTGTAACCAACTTTTGATTTAACATGCACTATTGTAATATGCACTATTGTAACATAAAAAGATGAAGTTGTGAATAAACCTTTAGTATTGTAACATAATTATGAAATTTATTATTTTTTGACTATCAACTTACAAAAAGTGCAACTTTTCACCATGTAAGTAATATAAGGTGTAACAAAGTACAATTTGTACCCAGGAACGTCGAAGAAAAAAATTGAAGCTCTGACAATTTCAAAAAATGGAAAAGATAAGGTTGACAAATACCCTATTATCTTTAATAGGTGTTCACCAAAACAACTTGTTAGAGCGTTAAAAAAATTGAGCACTAAGCAAAAAGAGAAATTAAGGAAAATAGGTTTGGGAGGAATACTTTGTTTGCAAGTAGACGGAATACCACAGAGGCTTGGATACTTTATTGCAGATAAGTTTGATGAAAGAAGAATGGAAATAAAACTGCCATGTGGTACTATAAAAGTTGATGGTAGTTCATTAAGTAGGTTGTTGGGAATTGCAAATTCAGGTTGCAATCTCTTAGATGTAGAGCCAAATAAACCATTAAATCCTAGAATTCTTGAATGGCGAGATAGTTATAAGAGTGAATACATTGCAGCTTCAGAAATAGTAAAAAGGATTATATGTAATGGTGATGATGATTCGTTTGATTTCGTTTTGAATTTCCTGGTCTTATTCATTGCTACAATGGTTGAATGCCACTCTCATGGGAAGTGTAAACTGGAGATCCTGGAGTACTTAACAGCTGATACTGATTTCAAAGATATAAACTGGTGTACTTATATACTTAGCCGGATTAAAGTGTGCAAAACCGGGTGGGCCAGAACTTCAACTTCTCCATTTAGAGGCGCGCTAACTATACTAACGGTAAGTAAATATTTTATGTTTATATCTTAATTTTATGTATTGATAAAAATATATTATATTTCGAAATCTATTAACATGTGTTTTTCATAAAGTTGTTGTATGTGGATAGTGTGAAATTAGATGGCATGAATGTTGATCATAAAATACCTGCTGTTGCTTTCTGGGATCTTGAAAGATTAAAAGAAAGGGAAAACATGGAAATTTGCCGTGGAGGTTTTGGGAAAGGAACATACGTAGGAATGTCAGGTGTTGAATGTAGCATGAAGAGAAAAAGTGTGGTTGTGGAAGGCAACAAGAGTTTGGAAAATTTGTCAATAGAGGTGAATAAGTAAATTTGTTGCACGTGTGTTAGAAAGTTTAGGTTTTGTAACATAGAAGTAATTATTTGTGTGTTTTAATAACAGGATCAATTTACAACATTGGAACAGATGTTAAAATCCTTGTGTGTTCAGAAGTCAAAAGCACAAGAACTTCTGAATTCGCTGTATCAACAGAAAAAAAATGATCAAAGATTGATTGTTCTGGTATCGACTTTTGAAACCATTTTCAACAAGAAACCCGAGTTACAAGAGGTCGTGTTGAAAGAAGATATTGCAAGATATGGAGGACAGGTTGCATATGACCTGAATGACAAGGTGATAGAAATTTGTTTAGAGATAAATAAACATTGTCAAACAATGATTGATGGCGATAATCAGGTCGAGGAAAATGAGCGCCGATCACTGGTTACTACAAAATCTGAAAATCATGCAGGTAATTGTAATTTTTATGTAATTGATATGAAAAAATGCAACATTGTAATAGTCTGATGCAAGTGTGCTAATCTTTCAGATCCAGGAGATGGCGGTTGTGAGAAGCAAAGTATTATGGATCAGGCCAAAACAAATACATGCAGGGTAGCACATGACTCAAAACATTATATTCCATCTTACAGTTTGGGACTTACACAAGAATTTGCTGATATTGATGCCGGACATGAGACAGGTGGTTGAAGTTAAAAATTATTATAATATATATTTGAAGTAATGTTTTATATGCTATTTATAGAGTTAAATGTTAAAAGGGAAATGACAAAAGGTAAAATAGACGATTGTTTACACGTTTGGGACAGGATCCCCGGTAAGGATTTCAAACAACTACAATAACATATTTATGTTTAAAACGAGTTAGGAAACACTTGTATAGCAAACATATTTATGTAAGTGAAGTCTTACAACATTGTAACTTAGGTAAGGTTGACTGTTACAATACATGGGCTAGTACTGCATGGCTATAACGAATATTATTTTATAATGTGTTTGTTTCTAAAGATGTAATGTAACGTGTGCAGGTAAAGATTTACCAATTTATGACATGACCCCAGGTAAAAAAGGTTTCTTGTGAGGTTCCTTTTATGCTAAACATTGGAGGGGGGCAAAAAGTTTTAAATTCTTAGTTCTTACAAATAGTGGAGACGTTACAACACTGTAAGTTAAGCCAATCAAATTTGAATAATATGATGCACGTTAAAAAATGTATGATACAAATGTTTAAAACGAGTTAGGAAACACTTGTATAGCAACATATTTATGTAAGTGAAGTCTTACAACATTGTAACTTAGGTAAGGTTGACTGTTACAATACATGGGCTAGTACTGCATGGCTATAACGAATATTATTTTATAATGTGTTTGTTTCTAAAGATGTAATGTAACGTGTGCAGGTAAAGATTTACCAATTTATGACATGACCCCAGGTAAAAAAGGTTTCTTGTGAGGTTCCTTTTATGCTAAACATTGGGGGAGGGGGCAAAAAGTTTTAAATTCTTAGTTCTTACAAATAGTGGAGACGTTACAACACTGTAAGTTAAGCCAATCAAATTTGAATAATATGATGCACGTTAAAAAATGTATGATACAAAGGATCTATTCAATGAAAAATTGTAATTCCCAAGTGCATGTGTGTTAAACGTCTAGGTCAACAACATGTGGGATTTGAGGGCAAACATATTTCTTCACCAAAGACAAGTGGTCTTCAATCTTTTTCTAAAGATGACATTCCGTCATACAGTTTAGGCCTGACACAAGAATTTGGTGACAATGTAGGAGGAAGTGAGATAGGTATTTCAAATTTAAAATTTGTGTTGAAAGACGACACCTAATATATATTATTATGCACATGGATTACTTAAGAAAACCCACATTGAATGCTTGATGTTTTATAATATTTAACATATATAGTTGTAATATGTGCAGGTAACCATGAGGAGTCAATGCCGAATTGGGACAAGACGCCAAGTACAGTTGTCAACATGCTAGGGGAGTCAAAAGTGGAAGTGTTGCATGTCATTTCTTGTATGTACACGAAGGAAGAAGAAGCAATATGGAATTACTTGTTCAGAGAAGTGTATGTTAAAAAATTTTTTATTATTAAAATATTAACATAAACCAAATTAAATCCTATGTTACGAATATGCAGAAAGGAAAAACTGCGGTTCACCTGGCGTGGCCAAAATGCTACTACAACGAACACACACGTCGTGGACAACTCAGAGTAAATGCATTCCACAAATTATGATAATGTTACATTGTTGTAAATGGATTCCAAAAAGTAGGATGTCATTGGTTTTATATCATAAACTAAAACAAAACTAATATAGTTGTTTTAAATGTATCTTAGAAACTATAATCATGATAATCTAACATTGTTGTAAATGCATTCCCGACTGTGGAAGGTCAAGGATGGTTTAATACTAAAAAAGGTACATAAAATAATAATTTGTCTTTCATATTGAAAAATAATAGGAAAGAGATATTCGAAACAGACTCAGGAATCTTAATGGAATTAAGGAGGATAAGAACTTTAAAGCCAGGTTCAGAGATTTCAATAGATGTAATCGAATGTTGGGCTGCAGTGCTGAATGAAGAAGAACGTGAGGCCATGCATCAGTCACCTAGACGACTCTTCTGTGGACCTTACGTATTTGTAAGTGATTTTACATGTGAAAACTTATTTTGTAAGGTGAGCCATGCAATATAAAAATAAACATTTGCTTGATTAAAAACAGAGGGAATGGTTGTTTTTGCGAAAACCACTTTATGACTCGGTAAGATTGGTTGCGTTTAGCAAGTCCATGTTTGCAGCAGTTGGACGGAGGGAAGAATTAAGGGATTTGCGTACTTATGATCTTGTGATGTTCCCAATACTTGATAAGGGACATTACTATATAATTGCAGTAGATTTGAAGGAGCCGAAAATATTCTTAATAGACAACATGGATGAAACAGAGAGCGTTGTCGGTATGAAAGACAACACGGACTACAAGTTGAAAGACAAGCCATATAAAGTGGTGAGTTATTGTTATAATGCTGAATTTTACGCGATAGCATATTTCTAATATTTGATACTAAGTTTTATTCCACCTGCTAAGTAGTTGTAATTGCATTGTCGGACTAAATAAAATGTTGCAGAAACATGTTGTTGTGGAATACCTGCATAATTGGAAACATCCTAAAGCAGAACAACTCGAGGCTTTGGAAATTACAAGATTGCAACTCAAGTGGGCAACAAGTGGGAACATTAAAGATTGCGGGGTTTTTACAATGAGGCACATGGAGTGCTTTATGGGTTGTCCAGAAAGTGAGTTTGAATGTGGTTTTGCAGAAACAGCTGCAGGGATATCAAACCAAATCGACGCACTACGGAAGAAGTACGCCGCAAGAATTCTTCTGTCAAATATAAACAAAATGAAAAACGAGGTGTTAAATTGTGCAAACCTTTAACAGAAAGTTCAATTATTCCCTCTGAAAGTTAGCACTCGTACAATGTTTGATAAAAAGTTATTATGTGTCATATGTGGGGCCCCGAAACCGGGCACCTCACAGAGGTTGGTTTTCATCGTAACACATAGCTCTTAAACTAAAAACTTTCATAGTCATGCAGCGGAAATGTAAACATAGTCTGATAAACAGAAATCAATAACATGTCTGTATCAAAATCACATCGGATTGCCAAAACCACCGGATCGTATGACTCTATGCCCGAGCTCCATGCCTTCTCTTATCATACCTTCAACCTGACATACATGCTAAATCAAGTCAGCTTACGCTGGTGAGTTCTAGTTTTCATGAAACAACATTAAACATACTTAACATATACATCATCTCATACTCATAGACCATAACCTTAGCACATAACATTCTTACATCATCATCATCATACATTCCACTGTTACCATTCGAACAGTGGGCTTATGCCGGCACAAGGCTCCATAACCGTTGATCTGTCCCGCCGAAGCGTTCTACAGATCCATACTTACCCAGTAGCAAGTACTGGAGCAACCATACTTACCCCATATGAACATGGGAGCAACGTCATACTTACCCCGTAACGAGTACGGGAGCAACCTCATACTTACCCCGTAACGAGTACGGGAGCAACGTCATACTTACCCCGTAACGAGTACGGGAGCAACCTCATACTTACCCCGTAACGAGTACGGGAGCAACGTCATACTTACCCCGTAACGAGTACGGGAGCAACGTCATACTTACCCCGTAACGAGTACGGGAGCAACCTCATACTTACCCCGTAACGAGTACGGGAGCAACCATACTTACCCAGTACAAATACTGGAGCAACCATCATTCATCATGACATGACACACTAGCACCTTATCATCATTCATCATAACATCGTATCATTATCCTAATAACATAGGATTTCCCATACAGGGTATGCTAGTATCATGTCATCATAACATCCTAGTACCATGCACATGTCATGCTAGCAGCACGTCATCATATCATTCATCATGGCAACATAAACACATTTTGCTAGCATGTAATTATCATAACATCATACTTTCATCATAGCATACCTAGGATTTCATTACCACATAACATCCATATTTATCATCGTAGCCTGATATCATTCAGGTTATCATCATAACTTACTAACATGCATTCATCATTCTTAGCATACTTTCATGCAATAGTCATATTAGTACCCTAACATGCATACATAGTCAGTGCATACAGTCATTCATTCATTATCATCATAGGCACATAACATCATAGACATAACCATAAGCATGTATGCCAGCCCAAAACATTAAACATAGAATAGGGCGTCTAGAACTCACCTGACAGTAGACTCCTGTTAACCTTAGCCGAACTCCTTAGCTAGGGCCTTAAGGACCTATATCAGTTACATCATATCATCACATACCATCACATCACATACTTAGACTTAGAAATTATTCTAAGTCCTCATAGCCTACTAGTCCCCCTTATTGAATCCAAGTTTTCGAAATTTAGCTAAGTGTTCGAAACCCTTGAAATTCATTAAGTTCCCACATACACGAATTGCCATGTACTCGAAACATCTCTCGTTCACGAAATGCCATGTACTCGAAACATCCCTTGTTCATGAAATGCCATGTACACGAAATTCCATGTACACGAAATAACCATTGTATTCGAAATAGTCCCTGTACTCGAAATAACATTGTACTCGAAATACATGCATGATTTCGAGTACCCTCTGTACATGATTTCGTGTACTCATCATTTCGTCATTCAACATTTCAGAAATTCATCTAAGACTTTGGGGAGCTAGTTCTAGGTTCCTTTGGTTGTTACCAACGTATTGGAACCTCAAAGTTATGAACTTTATGCATAAAGGTGTGAGCTTTATGCATAAGCTCACCCTTTGTTTAACCATCCTAACTTTTGTATAAAAATCCAGCTTTCTATACATTAATCACTTACTTGAAGGTAGCTGATCCTCCTGGTAAAATCCCGTGCGTTTCCTACTTCGTTTGGTCGATCAAAGTTTGATTCTTGAAATTCTTGGACTTAAACTTCGTGTACTCGAGAGCAGATGAGCTTCCAGCCAAAGGTTGTCACACTTCCCAAGGCACCACTATTTATAGGCAAGGCTGGTACTCGAAACCAGTGTACACGAAATCCAGTGTACTCGAAATTAGTGTACTCGAAACTGGAGTACTCGAAATTTTACTAGTTC
Source organism: Mikania micrantha (assembly GCA_009363875.1). NCBI lineage: Eukaryota > Viridiplantae > Streptophyta > Magnoliopsida > Asterales > Asteraceae > Mikania > Mikania micrantha. Next base: position 84,256,899 of record CM018681.1, on the reverse strand, counting down.
GAGTACACGATCTGTAATCCTCGCCTTGGTTATTTTTCGTCTCTTTTCCTACAAGTTAATTGTTCGTCACGCATTCGTAAGTCCAAGTAACTTGTATTAGAAATTTGGGATGTTACAAGTCTCCCCTCCTTACAATAGGTTTCGTCCCGAAACCTGCCTCGTTACATATCGAACAAATGAGGGTACATCTTCCTCATTTCGTCTTCCAATTCCCACGTCGTGTCTGAACCCTTCCGATGCTTCCACTGAACTCTTACTTGACGAACCGTTTTATTCCGTAGCTGTTTTTCCTTTGTGTCCACAATGGCAACTGGCTCTTCAATGTAGTTCAGTCGATCATCTACCTCAATGTCATCCAAAGGAACATGCGCCTGCTCGTCTGCCAAGCACTTCCTAAGATGTGACACGTGGAAGGTAGGATGAATCCCGTTCAGCTCCTCTGGTAGGTCCAGCCGATGCGCGACCTTCCCTACCCTTGCCTTTATCGGAAATGGTCCAATGTACCTCGGACTCAACTTGCCTCGCTTTCTGAATCGAATGATTCCCTTCCATGGTGATACTTTCAGCAACACTCGATCGCCCACATTAAACTCTATCGGTCGTCGGCGCTTGTCAGCGTAAGACTTTTGGCGATCTTGTGCAGCTTTCATACGTGCTTTTATCACCCGTAGCTTTTCTGCCATATCAATCACAGCAGCCTTGTTTCCCATTTCTTTCTGTCCAACTTCACCCCAGCATACCGGGGTTCTACATCGTCGTCCGTACAACGCCTCATATGGGGGCATTCCGATACTAGAGTGATAGCTGTTGTTATATGAAAACTCCACCAAGGGCAAGTGGTCATCCCAGCTTCCTCCAAAATCGATAATGCACGCCCTAAGCATATCCTCCAACGTTTGGATAGTCCTTTCTGACTGTCCATCAGTCTGAGGGTGATAGGCGGTACTGATATTTAACCTCGTTCCCATAGCATCATGAAACTGCTTCCAGAATCTGGAAGTAAACCTCGTATCTCGATCTGACACAATGGAGACAGGAACTCCATGTCTGGCCACAATCTCCTTTACGAACAACTCAGACAACCTTTCGGACGTATACGTTTCCCTGATAGGGAGAAAGTGTGCACTCTTCGTCAGTCGGTCCACAATCACCCAAATTGTATCATGTCGCTTCGCTGTCTTTGGTAGCTTGGTAATGAAATCCATGGTGATGTGTTCCCATTTCCATTCCGGTACCTCTAGAGGTTGCACATATCCGTAGGGCTTCTGATGTTCAGCTTTCACTTGCGCACAAGTAAGGCACCTGTTCACATACTGCATCACATTAAACTTCATGCCCGGCCACCAATAATCCTGTCGGAGATCTTGATACATCTTCGTTGCACCGGGGTGTACCGAGTATCGTGACTTGTGGGCTTCATCTAAAATCCTCGCTCGAATGTCCCCATTTCTGGGCACCCACATTCGACCGAATCGTAGCTTTATCCCATGGTCATTGTCTTCCAAGTTCTTGACTTGTCCGAAGACGCGTTCAAAACCCACATTCTCTTCTTTCAATCCCTCCTGTTGCGCCTGTTTGAGCTCGTTCAGAAAGTCTGGCGTTATCACCAAACTATACGATTTCACTCGTATGGCAGGATGATCAGTCTTGCGACTCAGAGCATCTGCCACCACATTGGCCTTTCCCGGGTGATATAGAATATCACAGTCATAATCCTTTAACAGCTCAAGCCATCGTCTCTGCCTCATATTCAAATCCTTTTGCTCGAAGAAATACTTCAAGCTCTTGTGGTCGGTATAGATGGTACTCCTTACTCCATACAAATAGTGCCTCCATATTTTCAATGCAAACACCACTGCAGCGAGTTCAAGATCGTGGGTCGGGTAGTTAGCCTCATGAATCTTTAGCTGGCGCGAAGCATAAGCTATCACCCTTCCCCTTTGCATTAGTACACATCCCAACCCTTGTCGTGACGCATCGGCATACACAACAAGATCATCATTCCCATCCGGCAGTGCTAGAACAGGAGCTTGGGTAAGTTTCTCCTTCAGCACTGAAAACGCTTGTTCTTGGTTTGGACCCCATTCGTACTTTACGTCTTTCTTCGTGAGCTTCGTCAGTGGCGTCGCTATCTTGGAGAAGTCCTGAATGAATCTCCGATAGTAACCGGCCAAACCAAGAAAACTGCGTACTTCTGTCGGTGACTTTGGAGGACTCCATTTCATAATCGTTTCAACTTTAGCTGGATCTACCATAATGCCTTCTGGGTTCACCACGTGACCCAGAAACTGTACCTCTCGTAGCCAGAAAGCGCATTTGGAGAACTTAGCATAAAGTTCCTCTTTCCTCAGGATTTCCAATACCTCACGTACGTGGCAAGCATGGTCTCCCTCGTTCTTTGAATAAATCAAAATATCGTCAATAAACACTATCACCGATCGGTCCAGCATCGGTCGACATACCCTGTTCATCAAATCCATAAATGCTGCGGGAGCATTCGTCAATCCAAACGACATAACGAGAAACTCGTAATGTCCATAACGCGTACGGAAAGCAGTCTTTGGAATATCCTGCTCTCGAACTTTCAACTGATGGTAACCGGATCGGAGATCTATCTTCGAGAACCAGCTTGCACCTTGCAATTGATCGAACAAGTCATCAATTCTAGGTAGAGGATACCTGTTCTTTACGGTCAACTTATTCAGTTCCCTGTAGTCAATACACATACGCATACTTCCATCCTTCTTCTTAACGAACAGCACCGGTGCTCCCCACGGAGAGACACTCGGTCGTATAAAACCTTTATCAAGGAGTTCTTGTAGCTGGGTCATCATTTCCTTCATCTCGGTTGGAGCTAAACGGTAAGGTGCTTTGGCAACGGGTTGTGCCCCCGGCACTAAGTCGATCTGGAACTCAATTTCCCGTTCGGGTGGTAATCCAGGCAATTCCTCAGGGAATACATCGGGGAAGTTACACACCACGGGAACATCATCAATCGTCCTCGTATCCATACGTTCCTCAATCGCGTAGGCCAAGTAGGCTACACACCCTCGCCGCATCATAACATCAGCCTTGATCATCGAAATGATCTTTGGCGCATACATCGCTTTATCACCATAAACCGTCACGGAACTCCCATCCATCGCACGTAAACATATCATCTTTCGTCGACATACAATGTTAGCCTCATATTTGGCTAACCAGTCCATACCCAAAACCACATCGAATCCCCCTAAGGTAATAAGAAACAATCGGACAGGGAACCTATGACCTTCTATCTCAACATAACAGTCATCAATAGCCTCAGTCACCCTGGTCATCTTACCAATAGCCGTCTCTACATCAAATACCCGATCTATCTTCTTAACCTTCCCAGATAACCCATCACAGAAAGTAGAAGACACAAAACTCATACTGGCACCAGAATCAAACAATACAGAAGCAGGAATATTGTTGATAGAAAAGGTACCTGTGACCACGTCTGGGTCCACAATCGCATCATCCTTCGTCATCGTAAAGGCTCGTGCTTTAGCCTTCTGCTTCTCCTTTCCTTTCTCCTCTTTCTTACCCGAGCCCGAAGCATCGGCCCGTGGTAGCTTGCAATCCTTGGACATATGTCCTAATCCATTGCAGTTGAAGCATCGAGTAGCATTCGGGCAACTACTAGAAAAGTGCCCTGTCTTTCCACACCTGAAACATAAATTAGTGCCCACCAGGCACTGTCCCGTGTGGCTTTTCCCACACTTGTTGCATCGGCCCATCTCCTCTCGCTTAGCCTTCTTGCTTGAGAACTTTCGTTGGTCCGTTCGACCCCTCTTGGTCCCGGAGGACTCTTTCACCTTTGCTTCTTCTTTGGCTGGCTCGGCTCACATAACATCATCCCAAACTATGCCACTGAGCTCCACAGTGGAGTCATAAGTCTTGGGAGCATTCGCCTTCACATGTATCCGAACCTTCGGAGGCAAACCCTCCATGTACAGCTTCACCCTACGTTCCTCGGTAGAAACCAAGTGAGGAACAAGTCTTGCCATCTCATTAAATCGTGAGGTGTACTGCCTGTGGTTCAGACTTCCCGCCTTCAGCACCAGAAACTCCCTTTCAACCTTATCCAACTCATTCTTGGGACAGAACTGCTTAGTGACCAGTTCCTTGAGATCCTCCCAAGTCATCTTTTCCATATCCTCAGTAGTCTTGGATTGCTTGACGGTGTTCCACCAGTGAAGTGCCTCCTCAACGAAAGAGTGAGCTGCAAACTTGACAGCTTGGTCAACTCGGCACTCACTGATGGAGATAACAGCCTCCATCGCAGAAATCCAGTGGCAGGTGGCCACTGCGTCCTTCTTCCCATCAAAGGTCGGTGGGTTACATCCCTTGAAGGACTTGTAGTCACAGCCCTTCAGTTTCCCTGTCATAGAGTCGCCGCTCTTCGTCTCGATGATCACCACCTCATCTTCTTTGGTGCTTTCTTTAGTTCCTTCAAACTTGTCTTTTAGAGCATCCTTCAGTGCCTTAGCAATCATTGCTGGCATCTTTTCATCCATTATCTTGCAGACCTCATCAGAAATAGCCTTCACCACGATAGGCTCTAGAGTGAACTCGTCTTCATTCTCAGGTTGCTCGTTGTGCTCGTGGTCGTCTTCGTTGACGGGTTCTTCAGCCTCGACATGTGGTTCTTCAGCTACCTGTGGTTTCTTTCGCGGTCTACCCTTTTGTCCGGCCATCTTAACTTTCTACATAATGCAACAATTGACGAGTCAGCATAGGAATCAGTTTAGCACGGAATAAGTTTTGTAAATCGTTAACGACGTTGATCAAGTGTTATTAACCATTTACCCAACTCATAGGCTCTAAACGTTTCCCATCCCATCTCTTCAATGTGCATGACACTAACTACTTACATAACATTACATCTAACCCTTATCTCATACATAAACATCCGGCTCGTGGCATCTGTCATCCGTGGTTGGCAATCCGCATCCATTAATCCCATTCTCAGTTTAAGTCTTAGCACTTGGGATGCTAAGATCTCTCAAACTATGGCTCTGATACCAACTTGTGGGGCCCCGAAACCGGGCACCTCACAGAGGTTGGTTTTCATCGTAACACATAGCTCTTAAACTAAAAACTTTCATAGTCATGCAGCGGAAATGTAAACATAGTCTGATAAACAGAAATCAATAACATGTCTGTATCAAAATCACATCGGATTGCCAAAACCACCGGATCGTATGACTCTATGCCCGAGCTCCATGCCTTCTCTTATCATACCTTCAACCTGACATACATGCTAAATCAAGTCAGCTTACGCTGGTGAGTTCTAGTTTTCATGAAACAACATTAAACATACTTAACATATACATCATCTCATACTCATAGACCATAACCTTAGCACATAACATTCTTACATCATCATCATCATACATTCCACTGTTACCATTCGAACAGTGGGCTTATGCCGGCACAAGGCTCCATAACCGTTGATCTGTCCCGCCGAAGCGTTCTACAGATCCATACTTACCCAGTAGCAAGTACTGGAGCAACCATACTTACCCCATATGAACATGGGAGCAACGTCATACTTACCCCGTAACGAGTACGGGAGCAACCTCATACTTACCCCGTAACGAGTACGGGAGCAACGTCATACTTACCCCGTAACGAGTACGGGAGCAACCTCATACTTACCCCGTAACGAGTACGGGAGCAACGTCATACTTACCCCGTAACGAGTACGGGAGCAACCTCATACTTACCCCGTAACGAGTACGGGAGCAACCATACTTACCCAGTACAAATACTGGAGCAACCATCATTCATCATGACATGACACACTAGCACCTTATCATCATTCATCATAACATCGTATCATTATCCTAATAACATAGGATTTCCCATACAGGGTATGCTAGTATCATGTCATCATAACATCCTAGTACCATGCACATGTCATGCTAGCAGCACGTCATCATATCATTCATCATGGCAACATAAACACATTTTGCTAGCATGTAATTATCATAACATCATACTTTCATCATAGCATACCTAGGATTTCATTACCACATAACATCCATATTTATCATCGTAGCCTGATATCATTCAGGTTATCATCATAACTTACTAACATGCATTCATCATTCTTAGCATACTTTCATGCAATAGTCATATTAGTACCCTAACATGCATACATAGTCAGTGCATACAGTCATTCATTCATTATCATCATAGGCACATAACATCATAGACATAACCATAAGCATGTATGCCAGCCCAAAACATTAATGTAACCCCCGGTTACTATTCAACATTTTAAAATAATATCAGAGTTGGTCCCAACAAATTTTTCAATTTTAAAACCTTGTCTGACCCTCTTTATTTAATAATATTAAACAATGTTTAACGCAAACGTAAACGTGTCACACATTTTACAATACTTATTTACATAAGTAAGTTTAAACCGAAATTTCAAACGTTTGCAACAAGGTTTGTTTGTTCGATTCCTGCTCCACCTCGATCCTTACAGCCGTGTACGTCATTTTTGACCTACAAACATCACACAATAATTCCCATTAGTTCATAAGAACTAAATAAGTAAACCCCAATGGTTTCTCAACAATAAAATGTAAAAATACATTTTTCACAATTAACATTCAACTGAGTCTTTTCTATTTGAATTGACTCTCGCAATATAAAATATCGCATTACCAATCATCAACTATTGCTCACAATAGTTTAATCAATATTACACTATGGGGTTCACATTTCTGTGCTTCCACCATAGCCAATTGCCAGCACCTCTGGCTATCCACCATTGTGGAGTCATAATTAATTCAAGTCTTAAGATGTTCACCAACGGGTACTTCCATCTAAGACAATTGACAGCACCTCTGTCTATCCACCATTGTGGAGTCATATTTATTTAGTCTAAGATGTTCACCCACCGGTACTTCCATCTAAGACAATTGACAGCACCTCTGTCTATCCACCATTGTGGAGTCATATTTATTTAGTCTTAAGATGTTCACCAACCGGTACTTCCATCTAAGACAATTGACAGCACCTCTGTCTATCCACCATTGTGGAGTCATATTTATTTAGTCTTAAGATGTTCACCAACCGGTACTTCCATCTAAGACAATTGACAGCACCTCTGTCTATCCACCATTGTGGAGTCATATTTATTATATAATTTATTCAACAACAATTTCAATATTTATTATGTGATGTCATAGTTGTGGGATTACTTACCTTAATCAGATAAGGGATTAGCAACTGCAGGCTCCTTTCCTGCTCTATGACTAGTGGTTTGATTTCCACTACCACCACCTAGTTGCAAAATACATATATACAACTAGTTTCAACACGTATAGCACGTACAATCAAGTTCAACACACTTGCCTGATTTGACTTCCTCAAAGTCAATTCATCACATAACTGACTCTATCTTACTATATTTAGCAAGTTTTAGTCAATTATCACACTTATTCATATTTCATGCCTTCCCAGGCAATTTATCAAATAATTGATGTTCATTATATTAGTTACGATCTTTAATCACTTTTTATTATTCAATTTTTATTTTTAGATCATAACTATTAATAATGGTAACATCAATTCATCAAAATCATCATTTAATCTATGGGTTATAATCCATAATTTATTTGAAATCATATTCAATCCATCCTGCTAGTTATCCTACCATGATATGGGTTTCATAACAACCGGACATTATCCCGGCTTCAAAACGAAGATTTCACCGTCAAAATCTCAAGTTCTTCGTTTCTAACAATCCCTAGTTATCAACTAGGCCATAATCAATACCCATAATCATATTATTACAATCAAAACTAGATTTAATCCACACAATATTAAACTAGTAGGATAAAACAAACCGTTACCTGATCTGACGGATTTCTACGGTTAAAACAACGATCAGGACTCGAAAACACGTTCCTATACGCGATCTGGATGTTTAAAATCCTTCAAAATGAAGGTTTTAGGCTTAGAAAATGATGGATGTTCGTCTGGTGGGCAAACAGGTCGAAAATATTGAACAAACGATGTTTCCGATGCGATCTGATCTTTAAAAAAAATTTTGCCGACTTAAGTCCTGGGGCGCATCGCCCCAACTGGGTGCGCCCCGCCAGGCGTACCGCCCCACGTCACCAGCGTCATCATTTTGATTTTTAACTTCGTTTCGCGATTCCGGACAATCCGTAACTCCGTTTCGCGCACGGTTTTCGCCCACGTTCATCATTTTTCACATACTATCAATCCCCAATAACAAAAATTACTAAATCCTCGTGGATTTCAAGCACGACCAAATGTGCTCTTGCCATTAATGACGTAATTCTTACATATTTTCAATTCACAACAACCACAATCGTTTGATTAACCATTATTCACAATACATTTCTTTATTAGAAACCGGTTGTTACAAATCTCCCCTCCTTACAAAGGTTTCGTCCCCGAAACCGATTAAACCTCAAAAAGGAAAGGATAATACTTTCTCATTTCATTTTCTGATTCCCACGTAATTTCAGAACCGGTTCTATTTTTCCACTGAACCTTCACCTGGCTCAATGATTTATTTCTAAGTTGCTTGACTTTTCGGTCAAGTATTGCCACTGGCTTTTCCACATAATTCAACTTGTCATCAATTTCTATATCTTCCAGTGGTACGTACGCAGATTCATCTGCTAAACATTTTCGTAAGTAAGAAACGTGAAACGTATTATGTATTCCACTTAACTCTTCAGGTAGCTCTAGGCGATAAGCAACTTCACCAACACGAGCTATGATTTTAAATGGTCCAATAAAGCGTGGACTTAACTTTCCTCGCTTACGAAAACGTATAACACCTTTCCATGGTGAGACTTTTAACAACACAAAATCTCCTACCTGGAATTCAATGGGCCTTCTACGCTTATCAGCGTATGATTTCTGACGGTCTTGAGCCGCCTTCAGATGGGCACGGATCTGATCTATCCGTTCATTAGTAGCTTTAACAACAGTTTTGTGTGCGAGTTCACGCTGCCCAACTTCTCCCCAACAAACGGGAGTTCGACATTTCCTCCCATAGAGCATCTCATAAGGAGGCATTCCAATACTGGAATGATAACTATTATTATACGAGAACTCTGCCAAAGGTAGGTAATCATCCCAACTACCTCCAAAATCAATAATGCACGCTCGTAACATATCCTCCAAGGTCTGAATGGTTCTTTCACTTTGTCCATCAGTCTGAGGATGATATGCCGTGCTCAACAACAGTTTAGTTCCTAATTCTTCTTGAAAATTTCTCCAAAATCGAGAAGTAAATCGAGTATCTCGATCAGAGATAATGGTTACAGGCACACCATGACGAGACACAATTTCTCGTACATATATCTCTGCCATTTTATCAGAAGAATAGGTCTCACGAATGGGCAAGAAATGAGCACTCTTAGTCAACCTATCCACAATGACCCAAATCGTATCACATCCCTTCCTTGTTCTAGGAAGTTTAGTAATTAAGTCCATTGTGATATGTTCCCATTTCCACATTGGGATTTCCAATGGTTGCAACTTACCATAAGGTTTCTGGTGCTCTGCTTTTACCTGCATACAAGTCAAACATTTCGACACATGTTTAACCACATCTCGTTTCATACCTGGCCACCAATAGTTCACCCGAAGGTCACGATACATTTTAGTAGCCCCAGGATGAATTGAGTACTTTGACTTGTGCGCTTCTTCCAACAATGCAGACTTAAGTGGACAAGTGGGAGGTATCCACACTCGACCCCACCTAGTCTTCAAACCACGACTATCTTCATCAAGATTATGAGCTTGCCCTTTAATCCTGTCTCGTTTCCAATTTTCTTCCTTTAAAGCTTCAGTCTGGGCTTCCTTGATCTGTTCAATTAGCCCTGAAGTAATCACAAGCTGCATAGCTTTCACCTTAATTGGTTCATACTCTTCCTTCCTACTCAAGGCATCTGCCACTACATTTGCTTTACCAGGATGATAAAGGATTTCACAATCATAGTCCTTGAGTAATTCCAGCCATCGTCTTTGCCTCATATTCAATTCCTTCTGAGTGAAGAAATATTTCAAGCTCTTATGATCAGTGTAAATGGTACACTTTACACCGTACAAATAATGCCTCCAGATTTTTAAGGCAAATACGACTGCTGCAAGTTCTAAATCATGAATAGGATAATTGATTTCATGGGTTTTCAGTTGTCTTGAGGCATAAGCAATCACCTTGCCTCGTTGCATAAGAACACAACCCAGACCAAGATAAGAAGCATCAGAATATACCACAAAATCATCAGGACCATCTGGTAATGTCAATATCGGTGCCTGAGTTAATTTGGACTTTAATTCTTGGAATGCTTTCTCTTGGTCATCACCCCACACAAACTTAACATCTTTTCTTGTAAGTTTGGTTAAAGATGAAGCAATCTTAGCAAAGTCTTGAATAAATCTACGATAATAACCGGCTAAGCCAAGAAAACTTCTGACGTCAGTTGGATTTTTGGGTAGACTCCAATTGGTCACCGCTTGAATTTTAGAAGGATCAACAAGAATGCCATCTGCATTTATCACATGTCCCAGAAATTGGACTTCATGCAGCCAGAAGGCGCATTTAGAAAATTTGGCATATAACTTCTCTCTACGGAGAGTTTCAAGTACCTCCCGTAAGTGACAAGCGTGATCACCTTCATTTTTGGAATAAACCAGAATATCATCAATAAAAACGATAACAGATCGATCCAACATGGGACGACACACCCGATTCATCAAGTCCATGAATGCAGCCGGTGCATTAGTCAGCCCAAAAGACATGACAAGAAATTCATAATGACCGTATCGGGTTCGAAACGCTGTTTTAGGAATATCTTCTTCCCTAACTTTAATTTGATGATAACCCGACCGAAGGTCAATTTTAGAGAACCAAGAAGCCCCTTGTAACTGATCGAAAAGATCATCGATCCGAGGCAAAGGATATTTGTTTTTCACCGTCACTTTATTAAGTTCTCGATAATCAATACACATACGAAAACTTCCGTCCTTCTTTTTAACAAAAAGAACTGGAGCACCCCAAGGCGAGATGCTTGGACGAATAAAACCTTTATCGAGAAGATCCTGCAATTGAGTCATCAACTCTTGCAACTCAGACGGTGCTAAACGATAAGGAGCTTTTGCTATAGGCTTGGCCCCTGGAATAAGATCGATTCTAAATTCAACATCTCTATCAAAGGGGATTCCCGGTAAATCATCCGGAAAGACATCAGGAAAATCCCTAACAATCGGGACATCCTCCAAACACTTTACTGTTTTCTCAGCATCAATAACATAAGCTAAGAAAGATTGGCCCCCATAATTCATATACTTCATGGCCTTGACCAAAGAACACAAAACAACCCCTCCACGTTTTTCTCCTTGAATGGATAATTCATAACCACTCGGGGTTATCAATTGTATAACTTTGCGATTGCAAAGAATATTGGCTTTATAAGAAGATAGCCAATCCATTCCAATAACAACATCAAACTCCCCCAATACCATGGGTATTAAATCAACAACATAATCCTCGTTATTGATCGTAAGCTTACAGTTTCGATAAATATCGAACACACGGAAACTCTTAGAATCAGCAACCTCTACTTCTAACGGTACAGGCAACTTTTCTAAGACAAAAGATGGATGATGCACAAATTTTATAGACACAAAAGATCGATTGGCTCCAGAATCAAATAACACATAAGCAGGTATTGAGTTAACGAAGAAGGTACCTGTCACCACATCAGACGTGACTTTAGCCTCCTCTGCAGAAATCTGGAAAGCTCTCCCTTTTGGTTTGGGCGCTTCCGGTTTCTTTCCCGAGCCTTGAGATTTAAACGATCGGCTATCGTCACTAATCGGTGCTGCCCCCTTAAGTTCAGGGCACTCACTCCTCCTATGACCTGGCTTATAACAATGATAGCACAGACTAGGAGAGCTCATGCACTGGGTTGCCAAGTGTCCTGGCTTCCCACATTTATAACAGACAACAGGCCTAACACGACATTCCCCCGCGTGCATCCTCCCACAATTGCGACAAGGTTTAGTAAAAACAGGCTTTTTAAACAATTTGGCAAACTTTGCCTTTTTAGACGAACCTGTTTCTGTTTCAGCCTTTCGTTTATCTCCCCGATCTTCCTGCCGTTTCAACTCCAATTCTCGTTCCCGAGCACAATTAATCAACTCATTAAGTGTCTCACACTTAGAAGGCGTGAGAAACTCCCGGTACTTTGTGTTCAGCATAGTATGATACCGGTTTATCCACATTCTTTCAGTCTGAAGAAGGTCTGGACAAAATTTAGCCTTGTCGAAGAAAATTGCAGTGATGGTATCAACACTTTCATCTTTCTGCTGTAGATGCAGAAACTCGTCAGTAATACGATCAATAGCGGCTTGAGGACAAAACCGCTTCAAGAAAAGTTCTTTAAACTGGGCCCACGTCAGCCCTTTTATTCCATCTCTGCCTTTTTCCTTCCTCAACAATTCCCACCAATCTTTGGCACGATCTTTCAACTGATTACCAGCAAACATGACCTCATCAGTCGGGTCACAATGACTAGTTTCAAACGTACTTTCAATATCAGATATCCAACGCTGGCTAATTAAGGGATCTACCTCCCCTTTAAACTCAGCTGGCTTACAAGCCATAAATTCTTTAAAAGTAGTTGTCTTAGAAGATTGTTTCATCTCCACTCCAGTTTCAAATTCAGACAACTCTTGATGAAGGAACTCTTTTAAGGAAGACTTAATTTCATCAATATATGTGGGCAAAGCAGCTTCGAAAGCCTTTGCCACCTCTTCCTTCACCATTATTTGAGTTTCAGTGAGTTCCACCTTCTCACTGCTATTCACACCAGATGTATGTTCTTCAGCCATTCGTGGCTGAAATCATATAATTAAACAATCAGTATCATGTATTCACAATATTTAACAATCTTGTACTTATATAGTACATAATCACCTTACCTAATATTCAAAATCATGATACAATCTGACTTAATTAAGGAAACGTTTATGTCCTAAACATTTCATTATACTGGCCAGGCATAATAACATGTTTATCACACACTCGTGCCCTTAATTTCCTCATCTCATTTCATAATTGAGAAGTTCGGTTCACACAATTTATACACACAACAATGTGTACATATACAATTCAATACATAAATACTGACCTCATACCTCCGGCTTAATGATCGAGGCTTGAATCGAACATTTAATCACATATCAAGAGCATAAGATTTGAGTCCAAGTGTGTTTCCAACACTTGAATCCCTCAAACCAATGCTCTGATACCAGCTTTGTAACCCCCGGTTACTATTCAACATTTTAAAATAATATCAGAGTTGGTCCCAGCAAATTTTTCAATTTTAAAACCTTGTCTGACCCTCTTTATTTAATAATATTAAACAATGTTTAACGCAAACGTAAACGTGTCACACATTTTACAATACTTATTTACATAAGTAAGTTTAAACCGAAATTTCAAACGTTTGCAACAAGGTTTGTTTGTTCGATTCCTGCTCCACCTCGATCCTTACAGCCGTGTACGTCATTTTTGACCTACAAACATCACACAATAATTCCCATTAGTTCATAAGAACTAAATAAGTAAACCCCAATGGTTTCTCAACAATAAAATGTAAAAATACATTTTTCACAATTAACATTCAACTGAGTCTTTTCTATTTGAATTGACTCTCGCAATATAAAATATCGCATTACCAATCATCAACTATTGCTCACAATAGTTTAATCAATATTACACTATGGGGTTCACATTTCTGTGCTTCCACCATAGCCAATTGCCAGCACCTCTGGCTATCCACCATTGTGGAGTCATAATTAATTCAAGTCTTAAGATGTTCACCAACGGGTACTTCCATCTAAGACAATTGACAGCACCTCTGTCTATCCACCATTGTGGAGTCATATTTATTTAGTCTAAGATGTTCACCCACCGGTACTTCCATCTAAGACAATTGACAGCACCTCTGTCTATCCACCATTGTGGAGTCATATTTATTTAGTCTTAAGATGTTCACCAACCGGTACTTCCATCTAAGACAATTGACAGCACCTCTGTCTATCCACCATTGTGGAGTCATATTTATTTAGTCTTAAGATGTTCACCAACCGGTACTTCCATCTAAGACAATTGACAGCACCTCTGTCTATCCACCATTGTGGAGTCATATTTATTATATAATTTATTCAACAACAATTTCAATATTTATTATGTGATGTCATAGTTGTGGGATTACTTACCTTAATCAGATAAGGGATTAGCAACTGCAGGCTCCTTTCCTGCTCTATGACTAGTGGTTTGATTTCCACTACCACCACCTAGTTGCAAAATACATATATACAACTAGTTTCAACACGTATAGCACGTACAATCAAGTTCAACACACTTGCCTGATTTGACTTCCTCAAAGTCAATTCATCACATAACTGACTCTATCTTACTATATTTAGCAAGTTTTAGTCAATTATCACACTTATTCATATTTCATGCCTTCCCAGGCAATTTATCAAATAATTGATGTTCATTATATTAGTTACGATCTTTAATCACTTTTTATTATTCAATTTTTATTTTTAGATCATAACTATTAATAATGGTAACATCAATTCATCAAAATCATCATTTAATCTATGGGTTATAATCCATAATTTATTTGAAATCATATTCAATCCATCCTGCTAGTTATCCTACCATGATATGGGTTTCATAACAACCGGACATTATCCCGGCTTCAAAACGAAGATTTCACCGTCAAAATCTCAAGTTCTTCGTTTCTAACAATCCCTAGTTATCAACTAGGCCATAATCAATACCCATAATCATATTATTACAATCAAAACTAGATTTAATCCACACAATATTAAACTAGTAGGATAAAACAAACCGTTACCTGATCTGACGGATTTCTACGGTTAAAACAACGATCAGGACTCGAAAACACGTTCCTATACGCGATCTGGATGTTTAAAATCCTTCAAAATGAAGGTTTTAGGCTTAGAAAATGATGGATGTTCGTCTGGTGGGCAAACAGGTCGAAAATATTGAACAAACGATGTTTCCGATGCGATCTGATCTTTAAAAAAAATTTTGCCGACTTAAGTCCTGGGGCGCATCGCCCCAACTGGGTGCGCCCCGCCAGGCGTACCGCCCCACGTCACCAGCGTCATCATTTTGATTTTTAACTTCGTTTCGCGATTCCGGACAATCCGTAACTCCGTTTCGCGCACGGTTTTCGCCCACGTTCATCATTTTTCACATACTATCAATCCCCAATAACAAAAATTACTAAATCCTCGTGGATTTCAAGCACGACCAAATGTGCTCTTGCCATTAATGACGTAATTCTTACATATTTTCAATTCACAACAACCACAATCGTTTGATTAACCATTATTCACAATACATTTCTTTATTAGAAACCGGTTGTTACAAATCTCCCCTCCTTACAAAGGTTTCGTCCCCGAAACCGATTAAACCTCAAAAAGGAAAGGATAATACTTTCTCATTTCATTTTCTGATTCCCACGTAATTTCAGAACCGGTTCTATTTTTCCACTGAACCTTCACCTGGCTCAATGATTTATTTCTAAGTTGCTTGACTTTTCGGTCAAGTATTGCCACTGGCTTTTCCACATAATTCAACTTGTCATCAATTTCTATATCTTCCAGTGGTACGTACGCAGATTCATCTGCTAAACATTTTCGTAAGTAAGAAACGTGAAACGTATTATGTATTCCACTTAACTCTTCAGGTAGCTCTAGGCGATAAGCAACTTCACCAACACGAGCTATGATTTTAAATGGTCCAATAAAGCGTGGACTTAACTTTCCTCGCTTACGAAAACGTATAACACCTTTCCATGGTGAGACTTTTAACAACACAAAATCTCCTACCTGGAATTCAATGGGCCTTCTACGCTTATCAGCGTATGATTTCTGACGGTCTTGAGCCGCCTTCAGATGGGCACGGATCTGATCTATCCGTTCAGGTTATCATCATAACTTACTAACATGCATTCATCATTCTTAGCATACTTTCATGCAATAGTCATATTAGTACCCTAACATGCATACATAGTCAGTGCATACAGTCATTCATTCATTATCATCATAGGCACATAACATCATAGACATAACCATAAGCATGTATGCCAGCCCAAAACATTAAACATAGAATAGGGCGTCTAGAACTCACCTGACAGTAGACTCCTGTTAACCTTAGCCGAACTCCTTAGCTAGGGCCTTAAGGACCTATATCAGTTACATCATATCATCACATACCATCACATCACATACTTAGACTTAGAAATTATTCTAAGTCCTCATAGCCTACTAGTCCCCCTTATTGAATCCAAGTTTTCGAAATTTAGCTAAGTGTTCGAAACCCTTGAAATTCATTAAGTTCCCACATACACGAATTGCCATGTACTCGAAACATCTCTCGTTCACGAAATGCCATGTACTCGAAACATCCCTTGTTCATGAAATGCCATGTACACGAAATTCCATGTACACGAAATAACCATTGTATTCGAAATAGTCCCTGTACTCGAAATAACATTGTACTCGAAATACATGCATGATTTCGAGTACCCTCTGTACATGATTTCGTGTACTCATCATTTCGTCATTCAACATTTCAGAAATTCATCTAAGACTTTGGGGAGCTAGTTCTAGGTTCCTTTGGTTGTTACCAACGTATTGGAACCTCAAAGTTATGAACTTTATGCATAAAGGTGTGAGCTTTATGCATAAGCTCACCCTTTGTTTAACCATCCTAACTTTTGTATAAAAATCCAGCTTTCTATACATTAATCACTTACTTGAAGGTAGCTGATCCTCCTGGTAAAATCCCGTGCGTTTCCTACTTCGTTTGGTCGATCAAAGTTTGATTCTTGAAATTCTTGGACTTAAACTTCGTGTACTCGAGAGCAGATGAGCTTCCAGCCAAAGGTTGTCACACTTCCCAAGGCACCACTATTTATAGGCAAGGCTGGTACTCGAAACCAGTGTACACGAAATCCAGTGTACTCGAAATTAGTGTACTCGAAACTGGAGTACTCGAAATTTTACTAGTTCGAGTACACGATCTGTAATCCTCGCCTTGGTTATTTTTCGTCTCTTTTCCTACAAGTTAATTGTTCGTCACGCATTCGTAAGTCCAAGTAACTTGTATTAGAAATTTGGGATGTTACATCATAACTGTAGACATCCGGGTTGCTTGTTTTTTATGGGGGTCACTACCTTTTGTGTGATGGTTAGTAATAGTTAGCCATGCAGTCACTTGTACAATGTTTACTTTTGTATTTAGTAATGGTTAGCCATGCGGTCTGTTTTTTTTATGTGTTGTATGTGAAATTTCTAAATCATGTAAAACAACCAACGTATCACTTACATCATTGTAATTATAAATAAATTATAACCAGAAGAGGGGGAAAATTACCTTTAAAAGTATCGTTAAGGAAAACATTTTACATCATTGTAATCTTTTGTTTGAGGATTGCTTATTGTTTGAGGATTGCTTATTGAATTTTTTCATTGTAATAATATTTACATCACTGTAAACTCCAAACAAAACATTAAGTTTTAAATTAAAAAAAGCCTTCGTAATATTTAAAAAAAAATACATAATTGAAACTTACAGTACTGTAAGTTTCATCACTGTAAAAAAAAGTACTCGTGTTTTCACGTGTATTGTTACAAAACGTTCGTGTTCTCTTTTTGCTTATTTCATTGCATGTAATTATTGTTTAAACAGTTACGTTCTTTTCAAACAGAGTGTGTTTCTCTTTGGCTTATTACATCAATGTAATATGTGTCATAAGCGCTACTAGAATGAGGAAAATTACCTTTAAAAGTATCGTTAAAGAAAACATTTTACATCAATGTAATCTTTTGTTTGAGGATTGCTTATTGAATTTTTTCATTGTTAGAACATTTAGTATCATATAATTGTATGAAAATACATATTTATAATCACAAAAAAAAATACAGATTTTTTTATTCAAGGGATGCAAAAAAATAATAATATTTACATCACTGTAAGCTCCAAACAAAACATTAAGTTTTAAATTAAAAAAAGCCTTCGTAATATTTAAAAAAAATACATAATTGGAAACTTACAGTACTGTAAGTTTCATCACTGTAAAAAAAAGTACTCGTGTTTTCACGTGTATTGTTACAAAACATTCGTGTTCTCTTTTTGCTTATTTCATTGCATGTAATTATTGTTTAAAAAGTTACGTTCTTTTCAAACAGAGTGTGTTTCTCTTTGGCTTATTACATCAATGTAATATGTGTCATAAGCGCTACTAGAATGATTTTTTCATCATCAGAATCTTTTTTGCACCATATACTTTTATAAACATAAGGATGCAATATAAAATAAGGAAATTATATAACAAACCAGGAGCATTAAATTTAACACAAAAGATCATAAACTTTGTTCCATACATACATACAAAATTAGATCTAAACACAAAAATATAGTACTTGCCACATTAGTCTTATCATTTACTGCTTAGGAGAATTAGCATAAAAAAAGTTTACCAGAGTATGAGCATTTCAACCAGAGGTAACATACAACACCCAAAAAAAAGATCATAATGTGGGAAGCCAAAAGTATATCATAACTATTAAACTAGGTAGGGGACGAACCAGCTTTTTCCTTCGCTTTACAGTTGCGTGAGTCATGGAAGGTAAGTTGGTTACATGACCGACACAACCGTGGGGTTTTCTTTGACTTGTCAATTGCTTTTTCACCAGGACCAACTAACCTTCGATTAGTCCCACAACCCTTGTTCCTAATGCCCTGAGGAGGGACTAAAACAATGTCTGTGTCAGCAGAAGACCCAACCAATTTCTCAATAACAACAGCACGCCTTTTACTGGCCCTCATGGCTGGAACTTCACGAAAAACTTCAGTCTTTAACACCTTTATATTTTCAACAAAACGTGACATTCCATCAATATCATCACACAAACGATCGACACAAGCATTCACACAATCCAGGACTTCGTTCCGAAGACCACTGAAGTCGCTATTATCTGCAGCTAAACGGTTTTGAATGCTGTAAACACGACTCGGGAGAGCTTGTTTCCTCCATCGGTTGACAATATACCTATCTGGAATTTGTTCAATATTTTGTACGCGAAAGACGCAAAATATATGTCGACAAAGATATCCGATCCGAGTAAACCCCATGCAAGAACATTCAAAAGAGTGTTCATGCATGTGGAAGGCAACCTACAAAATAATGCAAAAAAAGTGGTGGATAACAAAATTTACCTTGAAGTCATTAACATGGATATAATTGTGCTTCATGTGACTAACAGTGTAGACCTTGGTTTGATCAATAACGTCCACATTTGTTATGAAACACGTAATCATACTTTTTAAGATCTCTTTTTGAACATCTCTAAAAATAGATTGAGTGTAAAGGCGACCAGCATGCATCTCTAATTGTAGATCAGTATGCATTACAGGTATAGTAGTGTTAGTCTTAAATTCCATTACTCTTTGGTTATAACGTTGATGGTCAACGGCTGTGTCAAAACACAAAAGAAATTGAACCAGGGTGTTAGAAAAAGAAGAATTCACTTTAAAAAGTGCGTTCGAACTCTCGCATCTGGAGGTTGTTTTCAACAAACAACACATGTGAATCTCTCTGAAGTATGCTGGCACCCAAAGCATTCTAATTGCAAACATATCACTTAGCCAAACATTATGGCTCAAGTTAAATTGAATTATCATTTTCATCCATCTATCCTCAAATGTGGAAGGGGTAATGTACAAATTCCAAACCAACTTATGAATTGAACTCCTAAGATTAGAATTTTGCAGCAAATCCGAAGAGATCTACAAGCATCAAAATAAAGAACCAAATCATTTAAACACATCTGCTACATTTTTAAACATTCGTGTTACAGTGTTGTATGACAATTAGCAATATGTAGCATTTATATATTCAATTTACATTATTAAAAATATAAACCATAAACATGCTACAATTTTTACACAGGGCCCCACACTTGGTAAAATATGTATACTTACAGTACTGCAAGTTTATACAATTTAACCATAAAACATGCTACAATTTTTACACAAGGGGACCAGCCCTTGGTAAATATGTAAACTTACATTACTGCAAGCTTATACAATAAAATTACACAGGAGACTCAACTTACAATATTGTAACATAATTAAGAAATTTCTTCATTTATACATGGACCTTACACAAAGAACCTTTTGCTATAAGTTAAATTGTTTGTAAAAACATGTAAATTAAAAATTGTTATAAACACTTCTGCAAACACACCCTATTAAAAATCATGTAATATAATTATTAACCTTGTTCATTTAATACAATCGGCTTTCAAAAATGTTTGTAACCATGTATGCAAAATCTCTACACGTGATACATTCATGTTACAGTATTGTGTGACAAATAGTAATATTATGCATTTTATATAGTTAAATTAAATCACGTACAATACTGCAAGTTTATACAGTACACTTATATATAAGGGGCACCAAAATGGTAAATATGTAAACTTACTGTACTGTAAGTTTATACAGGGGACTCAACTTACAGTACTGTAATTGACATTAGACGTACCTTAGATGGTAACTTCTTCATAATATGCCACATGCAAAGACGATGGGAAGCCTTATTGAAAACATGCGATACCGCGATACGCATTGCTGGATCTTGGTCTGTTAAAACAAGACTGGGTTCATTGGAATGGACTTTAATGTATGCCCGAAGCAACCATTCATATGCATGTGCTGTCTCACTCTTAATTAAACCAGCTCCGAATGTAACACATTTCTTGTGATGATCCACCCCCGTAAATGGAACAAAAATCATGTTGTACCTGAAAAAAACATAATAACTAAAGATCAAACTGACATACATTAGACAAAAATAAAATAAAAACAAAATCAAACAAACTTACTTATTCGTAGAGTATGTGGCATCAAAAGCTATAACATCACCAAACATTCTATAACTTGTTTTTGAAATATCATCAGCCCAGAAAACGCCTTTCAGTTCACGACCGTCGTGTGCCAGCTCAAAAGAAAAATTAGATAAATTGGCAGCACGCTCTTTCAGCCTATGAAGAAACATTTGAACATCGCGGTCACCAATAAACATTCTAATCTGTTGGCTAACTCTCTTATAAACATTCCTGGTACCCGGCATGTTGTGATGCCCATCTTTCAACGATGTTTGTAAACGATGTGCAACAACAGGACCCACTCCTTGTAAACTCATACTATGAACAAACTTTATATCATCAAAATTCAATTGCTTACCCTTACGAGTCAGGTCCATATTATCAGAAGAAACCATATCATGGTTGTGATTTTCATTGAATCTATATAATAAGTAACTTTCTGAACCCTTTACAAGTTTAACTCTTATATGTGCTGGGCAGTCAATGGCTATAGAAGAAGAAGAACCACTAGCAACTAAAGACGACGCGTTCACAGAATCAACCTTCCTACCCCCCTAGGTTTTCCAGCCCGATTACAGCACAACAGTCGATGGGTTATCACACCCTTCCATTTCTTATAAGAACTAGCTCGACTAACAAACCCAGCCATCTCTGCATACACTTCATACATCGTTACAACTTCCTCATAATTACTATATATTTTTCCTACAATTGGCCTCTGGTCCTCTTTAACTTTAGGAGACCAGTAACGTGTCCCATTTGGGGTTTGGAACATTAAACTTGAATGGTTACCTACCATTATAAACTAACATTGTAATTGAAGAAAAACATATCGAAAAGAAAAATAAATGAAAGTAATATAACATGGCATCTGTACATTATAATATATTTACATTATTTTTAGTGAATGTAAGCCCTAATCAACTTAAAAAAAAACTTGCTTATTACCCAATATTGTTACAAGTTGATTAGAAACCGTAATAAAGTAATATAACATTTATATGTCTCCAAACACAAAAACTTTGTAATCCATGATTCTTTAAAACAAAACCTTGTTATCAAACATGGTATCTGTAAAAGTTATAAGAAATTTTACATTATTGTAACTGAATGTAAGCCTCCTAATCAACTTATAAAAAACTTGCTTATTACCCAATATTGTTACTCGTTGATTAGAAACCGTAATAAAGTAATATAACATTTGTATGTCTCCAAACACAAAAACTTTGTAATCCATGATTCTTTAAAACAAAACCTTGTTATCAAACATGGTATCTGTAAAAGTTATAAGAAATTTTACATTATTGTAACTGAATGTAAGCCTTAATGAACTTGAAGAAAACTTGGTTAATACCCAATATTGTTAGAAGTTTATTAGAAACCGTAATAAATTAATATAACATTTAGATGTCTCCAAACACAAAACTTTGTAAACCATGATTCCTAAAAACATTTTAAAACAACCCTTTGTTATCAAACATGGCATCTGTACATAATCAAACTTTTACAAGTTGATTATAAATCATAATCAAACCCAATCATTTAGATGTTTCCAAACACAAACCTTTGTATAGCTTGATTCTTAAAAAAAATAAAACAAAATATAGCATTTAGATGTCTTCAAACACAAAACTTTGTAAAACATGATTCTTTAAAACAAACATTTGTTATCAAAAATGGCATTCGTAAATTATAAGATATTTTACATTATTGTAAATGAATGTAAGCCCTAATTAACTTAAACCTCACTTGGTATCTGTAAAACAAACCTTGTTATCAAACAAACCTTGTTATAAGATATATAACAAAGGTTTGTAATCCATGATTCTTTAAAACAAACCTTGTTATCAAACATGGAATCTGTAAATTAATATAATATTTAGATGTCTCCAAACACAAAGCTTTGTAAACAATGATTCTTAAAAACATTTTAAAAAAACCATTTGTTATCAAACATCAAATCTGCGCATAATCAAACCTTTAGAAGTTGGTTATAACCCATAATCAAACCCAAAACATTTAGATGTCTGTAAACACAAACCTTTGTATAACATGATTCTTAAAAAAATCTTAAAACAAACCTTTGTTATCAACACCAATGTATTGAAGATGAACTGAGCCTTGTATGTCTTCATTAGCGTTTTCAACGAAATCATCATCCACGATATGTGAATCAAAATAGTCGTCCATCTCTGGAATAGGGTTTTCAACAAAATCATCATCGACGTCCTCTGCAACTCTCTTTTCACCAGCCACCATTTTAGGATTCAAGGTGAAGAAAAGCTGAAGAGAAAAATCTGAGAAGATGAAAGATTCTTCAGGAAGATTTTATGAGAAAATCTGATAAGATGATTAATTTAGATTAATAAGTAAGAGATAAGCACAAGAAATAAGAAAAAAAGTACTAATTTGTCATTACTTACATTAACAAAATGACTACATTACCCTTTCTAATATTATAATGCAATGCTGATGTGTAATTATCTGATTGGCTAAAATGGGTTATGTAGTTGTAACAAAAAAAGTGGGTTATTTTTTATACCCTCCCCTATATATATATATATATATATATATATATATATATATATATATATAAGTCAAGCTCTCTTTGACAATATATACCAATCCAAATTATATGAAACTTTATATGGTGGTTGTTAAACATGGTTCTAACATGTTTTCAAAATTTTACTATATTTAGATGATATGAATCCATTTAATTCATATATACTTGTAACTTTTTTCTATCATTATTAATTGTCAATTAATTCGTATTTTATAATATGTAGCAATCTTTGAGTAAACATATTCTGTAACAAAAATATATTAACATTTTTTCTTCCAACTTGATGACTTGTTAACTTGTGTATATATCATGCATCACTTGTACATACAGATATATCACTAGCCACTAGGTTAAGTACTATATATGTACTTAGGTTAAGTTTTAAGAAAAATAAACATGCCTATATATAAAACAACATAGCATGATAATGCTAGTAAGCAAGGATGATTGATGGCCACTTATGATGATCATACTCAAACGCAATCATATACATTGCATAACGTTTATGATGCAATTTCAAATTTTCATGCAAGAGAGCAAGAGACATACACTCGTGGGGTGGGTCTACCTTTCATTAACATTTTCTAAATTAATAATTCAATCTTATTTTCCCTCTTTAAAAATGTCTTACTTTTCACACACCTCAAATATTTTTCAAACCTTTTATCATTATAAGAGAATCATTGTCATCAATATATATAATTAATTCATCGAATAAATTAATAGAAACAATACATTGTATATAACTCATTTGAAGTCTAGGAAATTTCAAATTTACTCCTAACTTTAAAAGCTTTTTTTATTCGTCTCTTAATTTATGAAATTTGTGAAATGTTACTTTAATCTTTTTACGTTTTTAAACTTTAAATTTTATCCTAACAAGTATATATAATTTTTTTTATTTAATAAATTTCATTTGTTAGTTTTAAAAAAATAATAGTGACTAATAAGTTATATCGACTAGCGATAACGTGTTGATGCCATAAAAAGTGAGACGACACCGATAAAAACATTAGCAGCTACTAACAAAACTTATCCCTTCAATTTTATAAACTGCTATTTTTACCATATGAAGTTTTTAATGTTTTAAATTCTCCTTGTAACATATATGTTAATTTTTTTATTTAATAACTTTCATTCACTAACTTTTTTTTTAAAAAAAAAGATTGTTATGCGTTTATTTTTATGGTGTTGGTATAAATTCGAGTTGGTCTATGTTACGAAGTAAATTTTGTTAGAAAACGAGTCGATCAAACATCATTTTTATGTACTTATTTTTATGTGTATTTTGAGATGCTTTATGTAATGCATAAATTTTGTCGAGAAACATGTCGTGACAAGTATAAAACTTTTGGTTTGGAATTAAAAATTTAAGCTTGTTCGAAAATGAGGTCGGTCAATAATGATTAATACTTTAGTCACACTATATGTGAGTGGGTAAAAAAATTGAATTCGTGTTTTGTAATAGGCATATTCAACAACCACAAAGATTATACTTCTCTTTAAGTAATTGATTATGTTGATTCCATTAAGTGGGTTTATGACAAAGTATCAATGTTGGTTATGAAGTTTGCAAACACATTATTTACCAATTTAGTGTCAATGTATGACCTTGATATAACACACATGGGTGATGGGCTACAAATTAAAACTCGTTATTAATTAATAACAAATCGATATATGTTTGACTATATGTTTTTTAATCAATCTACCAAGCCAAAGCAACTTCTCATGTAAACATTATTACTTTATTTGATGGAGCAAAAAGATTGGTTGGATTTGCATGAATAATAAGTTAATATATAATTAGAGGTCTAGTACTAGGTTGATTTTCTCTTTCCATGTAACACTAACTCACTAAGGGAGGTTAAGAACAAAAGACAGACACAATCATTCAATTATTAGGGGCGTTTAATTAACTAAAGAAATGTAATAAAATGATATTTATTATGTTAAGTTATAATAATACCGATGCAATCTTAAAAGGTCCCACAAATCTCTACTAATCAGATAAACGAATCGAATAATGTAATGTACAAACGATTGGATTTGGTTTGCTTGAGTAGAATTACAAGCTTAAGTTTTCTATCCAAAATAATTTTTTTTTTCTAAATTATGCATCTTAAGTTCTTTAATAAACATAAAATAATATTTATAAATGTTGACGTATAAATGTGTGAGCAGTGATGTTCATTCGCAAAAAAAAGTCAAGAATACTAATTTCGTAGTAAACAAAAAAAACAATATTAATAAATATATTAAATGGCACTTAAAAAAAATAAAAATAAGTTAAACTTGGTGACAAAAAAAGAAAGAAAGAAAAAGAAATTATTGGTATCATGATAGCAATAAAAAATAATAAGTGATCAATATGTTCAATCAAGGTTTCTAAAGATGTATTTACAATGCATAAAACTATGTTTAGCAAGACATGATAATATTCATATGACATCCTATTACGTTCCAAACACCGTCCTCTCGTTCTTTTCATGGGTGTTACCCTATTTGACTGTTAGGAATAACAAGATAAAGTAAAATGAATGTTTTTTTTTCCTTTTCAATATAATAAAATACCTCATGTTCTATTTTTGAAATAAAGCCTACAATTATATAAAAACAACTACTTCTTTATTACTGTTATTTTACTGTTTTTGTGATGCCTACATGATTACATTTTTCTTTATAACCATAGTTACTTGTATAAGTATATTGATAAAGTATAAAATAAACTTAATATTTTAATCATATTAAATATTATATTATATTTTATTCTATCAAATTATCATAATTATATATTAATGATTATAGAATATTATAAAAATCACCGACTTGTATATGAGGATGTAACATTAATTTAAATGTTACTTCAATATAGTTAAGATATGGGTTGCCTTATTAATTAAACATGCATGGACTTGCATGTGTATTAGGATAATTATTTTAGTATCATTTCTTATTATATAGCAGGTTTTAGCAGGTTTTATTTATATAAACAGGCTGTAACACTGGAAAAATAATTTTTTTTTTAAATTGAGTTATAACGACAATTGTCGTCGCAATAGCCATAACAAGAAAATAATAAAAAATTCATATTAAATTAATCTTTTTAATTGAAATTAATTTTTCTTTTTTTGTTTTTTTTAATTAAAAAATCAATTCCGTAATTAAAAAAATGAAAAAAAATTATTTATGAGCTATTGCGATGACTTGTCGTCGCTATTGTCTAAAGATATAGCGACGACGACTGTAGCGACGATTTGTACAGGCAACAACGATGAATCAATAGAGACGACAGAGTAGAAGCGACGTGTCGTCGCTATAGGCTGTAGCGACGAAATTTTTGACCTATTGCGACGATTTTTGTCGTCGCTAAAAAATCTTTTTCATGTAGTGATAGTTATTAATGTCTTTAATTATTATTTTATTACTTAAAATATTTATTAATAACGTAAATTAATCATTTTATATCAAAATATCATTTTATAATAAAATTTCCATTGCTAATTATTTAATATTTTATATTTGAACTTCAAAAACATTTATTTTAGGAATTTACCCTTTATAAGATGTCTAATAATTACAAAATTTTAAATTATGCATAATTAATATATAATATAATAAACTTGATTGTGACATTGCGTAATACACATGCTAAATAAAAAAGTAATAAATATCTAATAACAAAAGTTATAAATTATAAAATGATTTTTTATATAAAATAGGGAAAACGTCATACAAATGTAACAAACTTTCAGCTTTGTTCCACTTAGGTCATTCATATTTTTTTTGTTAAGATTAAGTCACTCATACTTTTGTTTGTTTCGATTAAGTCACTCATATTTTTTTTTTTGTTCCGATTAAGTCACTCATACTTTTTTTTTCCGATGATGTCACTCATATTTTTTTTGTTCCGATTAAGTTACTCATATGAGTAACCTAATTGAAACAAAATTAAAAGTACAGTGACCTAATCGGAACAAAAAAAATATGAGTGACTTAATCGGAACAAAAAAAATATGAGTGATTTAATCGGAACAAAAAAAATATGAGTGACCTAATTGGAATAAAGCTGAAAGTTGGTTACATTTATATAAAGTTATCCCTATAAAATATGATTGAAATTGCGTACAAATTAATGCATTTTGTAATAAAATGATAACATCGTATTTTTAAATATTCATTTTCTAAAAGTTTGTTTTATTAAATATTTTTTTAATTTTTTTTAAATATCATTTTTTTCCAAAAATATAGACTATTATCCGTGTGTTATATGAGCTTAGAAAATGTTTAATAGTGATAAAATGATATTTCTGATAAAATATGATGGATATATGTATAAGTATATTTTTAAAAATATATCTTATTAATCTTTGAAAAATACGGAGTCAAAGAACTGGTTGAGCGATGTTGATTTCAACCAGGCCGGTTTAATGAGAAGTTGATTAGCTAGTGGTTCGAAGAGATATATACGAATTGTTCAATTTATAGACAAATTGAAGAGAACATACATGTAGCCATGTAGGTCACGGCCACGTTTTATTAAAAATAAATAATAAAATAATAACGATGATATCGCTATTAACATGAGAAAACAAACAATATCAAATTAAATACCGTCAATCCAACAAAGTTAGCTTAATGGTTAAGGCTTTATTCTTTCTCATTGAAGATCAGGGTTCAAGTCTCACTGGTAACATTTTAATGGATATCAGGTGAGGGGAGGGATCTTGTGCTTAATTCCGGGTTTTGAATCACTAGGGAGCGATGGTTTACCTATTTCACGGGTTTCCCACTCATCAGGGGGTACTACGGTCTCACGGTTGGCGATCGAGAAATCGATCTTAGTTACCAACCGACATGATAAGTAAAGGTAGCACGACGAGACTCTCTGCCGTTCAAAAAAAAAAATGAAATACCATCATATAAAAGGAAATTAAATGTGCAAACTATAAAATAAACGTTAGATAAATATATGCTGATAAACTTAAATCAAAGTCTTAAAAAAATAGAGTTTTCAGCTTTTTTCATTAATAAAGTCTTCTTGTATTATTATAGGTTACAAGAATCTATACATTATAATAAATCAAGGTTTATTATTGTCACATGACAATCATAGAAGAATGAATTGACTATTTTTCCCTCAAATTAATTATCTCATTGTTTAATTTGGAAACACAATAATTAATGTCGAACACCACATTTAATTATTCTTTAAATTATATAAATATGACACTTTAATATAACAACAAATATTTACAAGATTTAATTATATAGTACGTTTTTTAATTATAATTTACCATTTACAACTATAATTCTAATTTTATTTGTGTTATTTATATAATTATAAGCAATAAATAAATGCCCTTCAATTTAATAATTACTTTTTTTTTGATAATATTATCAAATGTTAGTACCATAAGGTTAATATTAACTAAACTAACTATATAATAAGCCTCATATATTCTAATTTAGTTAAAATGTTTGCATGTAATTATATTTCGAAAATGTTTATATAATTATTTCATATGACAATCTTTCAAATAATATGTTTTGTACGATATTTTAAAATGTTGACCGTGTGATCGGTCGGTGAGAGACACATAATAGCGTCGTTCACCATTTTTTTTTAATGAGTGTTTTTTATGACCACACCCGTGTATCACACGGGTTTTAACCTAGTGAACAAATAAATTTGTTTGCAGATTGCAATTTATGTCTAAAAATGATCCTTTAAAAAAACTTTAAGCCTCTCAGATTAACCAAACAAAAGTATTTTTGAAATTAACCAAACAATTGAAACAATATCTGACATGAGAGTGAAAGGTCAGAAAACACCAAAAATTCTTCAAAGTGCATGTATGTTTTTTGAAACGTGTAAGTATTCATATGTTGAACTCTTCTTATGTACAAAAATTTTCTAAGCTTAATTTATTAGTATTATTATTATTATTATTCAAGGAAATAAAAAAATAATTTAACATTCAGAAGAAACATGAAGAGACTAATTTATAATTAAGGTCATAAAAAGATTATAGACAAAAATAATAGAAAAAAAATCTAGATATCACATTCATCAAATCAAACAATGCAACCTGCGTCATATGCATGTAACAATAAATGATCACGTAATGTTTTTCGTTTGTTATATGATCGTACAGCTGGCTCGGATGGTTTTTAGAAATCTGAGATTGGAATTTTACATATAAAATTGTTATAACAAAAACACATAAACATTAAAACCTAATAATAATTAATTTACCATCAAAACATTCTTCAGATCCATCAAGTCATCTGATCCATTTAAAAATTATACACCCATTGACCCATTACATAGAGATCTATTAATTTTTTACAGTAATGTTTTTCTTCGTATTAACTATGTTAAACTTTTTACTGTAATGGTTTATTTTTTGATTTTGTTTGTTAGTTATTTTTGTTTATTTTTTTGAACGATGATAATCTTACATATCACGTATGTTGTTAACAATGTCCACCGAGCAGAGGCAAACAATGATAAAGGTGGGGAAACCAGGTTTTTTTGGAACTGGTTCCAGTCAACAAAATCAATAACCGGTTCTGGTTCAGGTTTTTGCGGGTAAATGTGGAACCGGTTCCAGTACGAGTTTTTGATTGGTTACGGTTCTGGGTTTTTGTCCACCTCTAAGACATACGCCCTCAGATACTTAGGAAACTTGTTGAATAGATTCAATAAATCTTGGACTGAGTTTTCCCTTTAAGCCCAAACAACGGACACCTCTACAAGGTGACACTTTAAGAAATACTTTATTACCAACCATTTATTGATCCGATACGATGGAAGTCAGAGTGTCTGTAATCTAATGATCTCCTGCGTAAATATTTAGGATAAGTTACTAGCCGGATGTCCTTGCTATTAATACAACATAAATTTGTGTATATAAAGATTTAATTTCAATACTCGTAAAGAACACTCAAAACTATGAGGCATTGCCTCAATGATACCATATGATTCTTTCATCGGTCTTGGGTTCAAAACTCTCCCTCAGCGAAATAGGGGTCTGAGGAGTGTCAGGGGGTTTTCGTAGTGAGGTTTCCTCCTGGGGTGGTTGTGGTGGCTCATGGGAGGTTCATGTAACTAGACATTGGTGACATGGCCTGGAAACAGTGAACTCACACGATTAAGACTTTCGTCTTTCAAAAAAAATAAAGAATAAAGAACACTCAAAATTTTAGAGATAGGCTGCTGGTTGGGGACATTGTCTCTAATATGTAATTAATGGTCCATCTATTCTCTATCCATCAATCATATTTGCTCAATTTGGTCAGAAAATCACCGAGTAGCACTTTTCCAAAGAAAACTTGGTTACGAAACTTCTATTTTCAAGTAGTTATTTTATTCTAGTCTGTTTATTTTTATATTCAATTAAACTTTAAGATTAAATCAACTTTTATTAAGGGTGTTCACAGTCACACGGATCAATCCAATAGTTTGAACTATAACATAAAAGAGTTGAAATGGATCAATCCTCTAGTTTGACTTGTGGTTTTACACAATTTGGACCCGTTGTTTCCAACGCCTCATTGGCAGTGATGGAGCTTGAAAGCTTTCAAAGAGGGGCGAAAAATTACGGTAGACAGAATACTTGTTAATTATTTGAAGTAAATGAGGGCAAAATCACTATTTTTAACTAAAAATAACCTTATTGGCTGAAAAATTAACACTAAAGATGAAAAAAGATGTGGTGACCTAAAGAAGCTTCGTCCCTGCTCATTGGTGTGTCCAGTGTCCCTCCTTTCAAGTCCTGATATGATTGGTCATCTTTTTTTATTTATTTTTTTAAAATTGGTTTAAAAAACTGCTTTAAAATGTTTACAGCTTACAAAGTTTTTTCGAATCGGTGTAAAAGATTGGGTAGAGGAAAATATCAAGTTTATTTACTTTGAATGTTTGATTTTTCATATGTTACTGCTCTAATAATAGAAACGTTAAAGTTTGTTTATCATACGATAAATAGCAAGCGAAAACGATAGAGTTTAATTTTAAACAAAACTTAGCCCCCCAACAACTTATGAATGATTAAATCTAGTTGAATGCATATTTTTCAATGTTGTATCGTAAAAATTCAGCTTATTATCCACAAATATTAATAGTCTAACGTCTTCTCTTGGCATGATTCAACGGAAACACAATAATATTTTTACAATTTTAAATCTTAGCAGCCTCTACGGCCATCTCTTTCAAGATTCTCTATCATATAATAATTTTTGGAATATATCAATATTTAAATGATTTATGCATCCAAATTGCGATTATCTTATACAACCTACATCTAAAAACTTCGAATTTATTGACCTACAAGTTTGAAAAATGTTCTATACATTGAACTAGTGGTTAACTACCTAAATTTTACTGTTAGGACAACTAGATGTAAAAAATATATATATATTCAAATGATAAAATGTTAAAAACGGTTGTTCCATCCTCAATTTCCTGCAAAGTTACTTGGGAATATGCAAGGAAAAGGCTATACAAAAACATTAACATCAGTAAAAAAAAATAAAAAGAGAGAGAGAGAGAGAAAAAAAAAACTTTAGAAAAAAACCTCAAAATGGAATATATCGGAAAACTACAGGAAGTTAGAATGGAAAACGGGAGGACAGTAGGACACCCCCTACGGAAAATTTGCACTGTACGGGAATGTATTTTGGCAGTTTTTTTTCGTCCTCAAACACACACACCTATAATATCTAGAGTAGTAAACAAACCAAGTGTTCAATGAATAATTCGTGAACTGTTTGGCGTGAAATTCGTTTATATTCGGTCATTTAATAAATGAATGAGTACAAACAAGAAATTGCGTTCATTTAAACGAGCATAAACAGAGGCTGTGTTCGTCAACGTTTGATAATGCGTTTGCTTATGTTATTTATTCATTAAATATGTTGTATATTCTTAAATTTTTTTATATATATTTTAATATCATTATAATTAAGTTAGAATTATAGTTATTTATAATTTGTATTTTGTTAAAAACATATAAATTTGAGACTAAGGTTTTTGAAACACTAGTTTAGAATAATTTCAATTACGTTATTATTTTTAAGTCTTGCTTTGTTTTTTGATAATTATTTTTTAATTTTTATATCAAGTGTTTAACTTTATATTTATATAAATGATTCTCTTTAATACTTTAGATTAAGAATCCTGATTTTTATTGTTTAAACAATATGTGTTCGTTTCTATTCGCGAACAAGTTCAATTCCTTAATAAACGAACACAAATAAGAATTTTCGTTTGGTTAACATTCATGAACAGTTCATGAACAAGTTAAAGTTAAATAAACGAATACAATAAGAGCTCGTTCATGTTTGTTTGTTTTGTTTTGTTTATATCCCTAGTAATATCAAACACATAAGCAATTTTTATTATTATTTTAGATTGACATTGGTATTAATACATGTATACAAGCATTTTATATATTACTTGCACATATATATATATATATATATACATACATACAGAGTAAACACATATCTATGTAATAATGTTATACTTAAAGCCAACTAGAATTTTACCTTGTGTATTGCTACGGTAAACCTACATTGAATATAATAAAAAGATGATCCCAAAAATAAAAAGTTAAATTAGTTAACAATTCTTATCTCGTCGAAAAAATTTAAAACATAATGTACATAAATCTTTAAAAAATAGTAAAAAATTATAATAAACTTAAAACACACGTCACACAATGTTGTCATATCGCTCATTAATCACAACAATAGTGGTAACGTTAAGAATATTAAAATTAACGGTCGCAAGGCTTTCAATCCGTCTTAGAATATTAAACTGAACTTGAAGCAAAAACAACCATAAAACTGTTTTAGGGACGCATATCATATTTTTCTATAACATATTAAAACTGCTTTTCAGTCTTTTTCTCTTATTAAATATTTATTTGAAATTTTTTAATTTTAGTTTTTTTCTTTTTTTATTAAATATTAATGATTTTATTCAATTTAATAAATAATATGATTAAATTAAAAATCATATTTTTATAAAACGTGCCATTTAAAATAATTAATTTTAAAATTTATTTATTTTTAACATTTGTATTACATAAATTTTAACTTATATAATGAGAATTTGGTCTTTGCATTGAGAAATGGGATAGAGTGATAATTTAGGTGGTTTATTTAATTTTTTTTTTTCTAAATTAAAAAAGATAGTGTGTATGGCAGGATATAGGATTGTGAACGTTTCAACGTTTTTAAAATAAGCGACGTTGACATTTTACTTAACTACAATATATGAGTTAAGGACGATTTTAATAATTGCAATACATATTACTTATTAGCTTATACTATCCGTATTAGTAATTTGATTCATAACAATTATATTTATACTTTTGTTATTAACACTACACCATTTGTGACTTGTCCCGACGAAATTTACACACCCTGTTCCGATGATTTTTCGTTGCTGTAGGTCAGTTTGACCTGTCCCGACGACTTTTAGTTGGCATAAGGTTCGTCGGTATAGATTCGTATCAATAGATAAAAAAGTCGTTGGCATAGGGTTCGTCGGGACAAACGATACCTAAACCGACGACATTTAGTCAAGATTAGCCGATAAAAAAATTTCTGAAATAGCCCTATAGCGACGATATTTGGTCGGAATAGGTCAATAAAAAAATTTCTGAAATAGCCCTATCCTGCCTTTTCTTTGGACTATATACCGACGATAAGTCGTCGGGACAGAGCGATTTGCTGAAAAAATTTTTATTTCCTTTTACCGACTATAAGTTGTCGGTATAAGTGAAGGTTTTGTCGTCGGGATAGGGGTCGTCGGCACAACATCAATTTCCTGTAGTGTAAATTAAATTTAAATAATAAAATCATTAAAAATTTACGCTTATTTAAACTCGATTTTAATTGTATGCATGTTTTCCAATTTCATGTTTGAGTGAAATTGAATGAAATAAGGCGCAACTTTTTAAAGATTATGCATTAGGATTGTCATTAAAATTCCAAAATGAAAGGTAGAAGTAGTCTTAGTCAAATTAACAATATAAGTTATTATATATCTACAAGTTTATAGTTTGCATTCGATCTTAAAATACAACATGCGTATATAAAAATATTAACATCAAGTAAAAGATCGAACCAAACTGAACATGCTTCAAAATTACAATTGCTGAAATATTTTAGAAAGTATAACTATAAATTAAATGAAATAGGGAATTCTTAATTTTATATTAAAAATAAAGAATGAAAAAACCCCAGAGAATGATTGTCTTGAGTTCAACCGGAACTTATATCGTGATTTCAAAAACTCTACTAGATACTCATATCAAGGGACCAAAACTAATGCGTGTCTTATTTTGTGTTAAATAAGAAATCATATTAATTAAATTTTAAAGTAAAAAATAACATATAATTCAGCTGACTCAACCTTCATTAATTACGAAAAGAACGTACACAATAAGATATATTTTAATTTAAAAGTTGTTTTAAAAATATATTCCTGGACCTAGATTAGAATGCAACAATAAAAGAACTACTTTACATGGTTTGGAGGCATTAATCTCGTAGATACTCAGACACTCAAGTTGATATTTTATCAAAGATTAATATATATATATATATATATATATATATATATATATATATATATATATATATAACACTAACGTAAATGAACACTTTATGAACATATATACACATGTTCATAACTAGTAGATACCAAGGTAAAGATTGTCTGAAAGGATCATACTTGTTAACGTGAACATACTAGTCGAACAAGACTTACAAGAATAAGGTGATGGTTGGTTAAGACTTACAAAAAAGAATGTGCTGGTTTGACAAGACTTATGGAAAGCTACGCACGACAATCTTAATCCAAAGCAAGGGATATGGGTAGATTTGGGTGAGTAAGCATTGTATTTTGAGTAGAAATGTGTTGCATCATAACATAAAATGGGTTGACATGGGTAACTTCTTAATACAATGCATGTCAAGATGTGTAACTTAAAAACTATGTAAATGGAATGGATTCAAATGGATAATAATTATTAATAATATGTTTATTGAAAAAAACTACTGAATATTATTTAAATAAATTATTTGTTTAGTTATAACTCAATTTGGCTTGAACTAAATTGAAGTTGTTTTAAAAACGACCCATTTAGACCCAAACTAATTTTACATAAAACCCATCCTAACCCACACCTACCCAGACCCAGACCCAGACTCAGACCCGTTCTGGCCTGTTATCCAACCCGACTCAATCCACTCATTTTGCCATGCTTATGAAAAACAAAACCTTTCAACACCTAAGAGTTGCTTTATAAGAAGGAATTAGAGAAGAAGTGTTTTCTTAGACAAAGGAGATCATTTTAAGTGAAAAGGTGATCCTCTATATACAAAGCATCTATATGAGTTGTGAGGATAACTTCTTAGTGTTTTATGTAAATCGATTCAAGGCAAGGTTGCAAAAGTCGCTAGGCGCTCTCAGCTCGGAATAACTTCTTGGAGCAGTTAATCAGGCAATACTCGGCCTTAGGCGGGAGTACTCGGGTAATACTTAGGAACTACTCGGCCTTAGAGACCGACTTTTGTAACAGTGATTTGAGGAGGTCCAAGTCTAAGGATCATTTTTTGCTTATGCATATCAAAACTTTCTATTTTAATGAAAGAGAACAAATTTCTTTTGCTTGTCATTTCTTGTCATATTTTTACATAATATGTTTTGGGTGTAAAAGGAATTATTTTCCGTACTATAGTTGAGCACTTACGAATTTAGATTTTCAATTTATCTTTTGTTTTATGGTCGGAACATTTTGTCTAAACCATATCATTCATCTGTTTTCATGACAAGGTTTAACATTTGAACATAACAATTAGTTCTAATCATATTGTTCTTCTTTACAAGTCGTCGTAAAGCTACTAATATCATCACTTATCATTAAGAACATACTACCTAAATTACTACGTGGGATGTTATTAATTTGTTAAAGTTGCCTAAATACTAAAAAAACTATTACACACCGACTAATTAATCAAGGAGATGACAAATTAACATGGTGGCTATATATATATATATATATATGATGCGTATATATGAGGTACCATAGTAGTTAACATGACTACCCTACTTACATATATGATATATCATAATTAAAAGATTAAAATTAAAGTAAAGGTTAGTGCTTATAATGCCCTTAATCAAGAAATTAAAATGAAAATGACATGGGAGAAAAAGTTTCTTCAATGGGACCCATGACATGTCTCCTCAGTAGAAGACTCAATATTTGATGTTCATCTTTTTCTTCTCTCCTCCTACCCAACCTTTTATTTTTACTATTTTTCACCCTCCAACATCATATTTTTCCCTAAACACACAACATTTGTCTCCTCGGAACATATCTTCATGATGTCAATTACCATACCCAAAGATCCATCCGAAGGATCGACCTCTCGATCAGCATCGACAGATCAAAGCCATCATCCTGCAACTTTAAGCCGCTACGAATCACAAAAACGACGTGACTGGAACACCTTTGGACAGTATCTAAAGAATCAAAGGCCTCCAGTTTCACTAGCACAGTGCAACTTTAGCCATGTTCTTGAATTTCTTCGATATCTTGATCAATTTGGAAAAACAAAGGTTCATATACTTGGGTGTGTCTTCTTTGGGCAGCCTGACCCTCCTGCCCCTTGCACCTGTCCTCTGAGACAGGCGTGGGGCAGTCTAGATGCCCTAATCGGACGATTAAGAGCCGCATATGAGGAGAACGGGGGGTCTCCTGAGAACAACCCGTTTGGAAACGGTGCGATTCGGGTTTATTTAAGGGAAGTGAAAGAGTGTCAAGCTAAGGCTAGGGGGATCCCATACAAAAAGAAAAAGAAGAGGAAGAATCAAATCAAAGCAAGTGAAGAAATGAAAGCTCCAAAACTGCAGGCTACTTGAAACTTGTTGCTTCAATCTTGTTTCACTATCAAAAGGTATGCATACATATATATATAAACTTGGTGGTTTTGAAATAACAACTTTACAAAAATTGATAATTAGTTTGATATTTGTTGTGATCAATATATATATTAGAAACCCTAGCTAGCTAATTAATAACCCATGAACCAAAAACCCTAATTTGTTGTTTATATCACTGTACACAGATTCTTGAAAACAAAGGCATCATATCTTTTGAAATGATCTTAATAGAAATTAACCGTTAATTAATACATACATAAGTAGACATACATGATGAAATTGGAAAGAGTCACTCTCTAAGTCTCTCTCATATCATGTAAAACACTGTTTATGAATGGTGTTTAAATTAATTATATTTCGGGCTCTAGTGTCTACTTTATATTTGTTTTGGCCCTTTTAAGATTTGATACGATTTTGTGCCCCTGGGCCTATGGATTACCGTGTTTAAATCACATCCTTACGTTGAACTTGGATCACATATATATAGAGCTACCTTGTCGTCTGATCAATCAATTCCATTAATATTAATTAATTATATTTAAACATTTGTATATAATTAATAATCTTACCTAATATATAATTAAAAAAACAAAAACAAACGCAAGCTACAATTTAGATCAAATAAAAACTAAACAGTAATCAATGTAGTAGCTACCTAGCTAGCTAGATTGATTGATTACCTTTGATTGTATGCTAATTATATTGTCCAAATGGACCAAATTAAATCTAATAATTAGCAACTGGAAACGCTCTCATATATATATACATATTGCATGTGCGCCTATATATTATGGATTATGCTTACATTACTGCTATTATTCAAGTTTAATAATCTTAATTAATTTCTTACACTTGATAATATTGCGTGTTTAAGATTAGTCTTTAATTCCAGTATTTCACAATCATTAACCTTAGCTTGGCATTGTTTGTTCTTTTAATGTTTAGTTATTTAATCAACTAGTGTTACTTATGTAATCTTAACAAATAATTACCCATGCATGCATACTAACGATTGACGAGTCGTCGTTTGTTTGTACGTTTTGAAAGGCGATCGAATATTATTTGTACCCAATTTGTGTCTATATATATATATACACACACACACACATGCACACCAGACACTAGCGGATTAGAGAACATATGTTTACACAAGAAGCAAGATTATATATAACAGAAAAGAGAACAATTAAGTTATATACACTACTACAAAATAAGCCCAATGCAACCTTTTTTTTGTCACAAAAGGTTGCAAATATGTTGTATTAGCTGAAAAGGTTGCAAATAGGTTGTATTAGCTGAAGTTGAATAAGCATAATGCAACATTTTTATTAAATAATAAAAAAAGTTGCATTTATAAAAAAGTTGCATTATGTAACAAAATAGTTGCATAGATTTGATGCAACTTCAACTAATACATCCTTTTTTTTTACTATAAAGGTTGCATTACGGTGATTTTTGTAGCAGTGACATCTCAAATAAACTTAGGTAACTCATTCACCTAATCGAACAAGAGATATACCAATTAATTCGTTTTTGTTGGAGCATGAACCCTTGATCTCAAGACTAACTAGAGAACATTATCTTAACACCAATGACTTTATTATTTAAATTAGTTAATTAAGAGGTAGTTAGTTTTAAATTCATTTACTACAAGAGAAAACGTTATTTTGAATTAATTATATCAGGCAATGAAACGATAGTGCTTAAGGAACTTTCAAGAATGTATGATCTTAAGATATAACATAATTAGTTCAAGATCATTTGCCATTAGAAGAAATTATTGCAAGTCCCACTCCTTATATCAAAATCAGATATAGATTTACTAAAACGAATATTACAAAACATGCTCACACATGAGATTACCATATATTAACTCCATTTAATTTGGTAAGGATTTAGTCCTACTATTGGATCGTGTGATTAATTATATCAAACTACGAAATAATTTATTAACATGAATTAGTTAGAAAACCCTTGCGTAATTGTGAGAGTCAGAAAACAGTTTCACAAGTAATTCAAAGGGAATAATCACTTTAAGTAGTTTTATAAGAATGACAAACAAGAATATATGTACTTCAATCTCAAGTATTTATATTACTTAGAAGTTAGAACAAATTACATATACAGATTGTGAAAAATTCACTTGTACAAGCATATTGAATAAGTCTTAACTTTCACTACTAATAAAGTATATGCCGGGTAAAAAGGGTGGGTTGAATAACGAGTCAAAATGAGTTCTGGTCAAGATGGATGCGAGTCAGTTTGAGTTTGGAGAAAAATTCAGTTTGGTTTAAATGGGCCACTTTTGAAAAAAGATCAATTTAACTCAAGTTAAAATGAGTTGTAATAAAACAAATAGTTTATTTAGATATTTTTTTTTGATGATTTTATCATTAAATATATTATTAATCATTCTTACTTGCTTAAACTCATTCTATTCGCATAGTTTTTAAGTTACATATCTTGACCCGTATTTTGTTACAGTGTTACCAATCTTAACCCATCATATGTTATAATGTTAATAATATCAACCCAAAATATAATAATTCTTAGCCAAATGGCCAAATCTACCCATTTATCTTGACCGCTACATGATTAATACAAGCCATTAATTCTTGCATGTTAATGTTACAACAACAAAAAAAAAAGTAGAATACAATTGGTGTAGTATTAAAGTGCATGATCTTCTAGTGGACTGGTTGATCTTCTAAAAGATGCTTGTCATTCTAGTATAACAAGGTGTAATAACTCGATCTACACCAATAGGAATTCTACAGCAAAAAAATAGTTCAGTAGAAATAGCTTCATTAGTAGTAACGAATTAATTATCTAAAACAAGCTTATTATTAGAAATGGTAAGTTAATTAGTAGAAACTAAGCATCAGAAAAAGCTGAATCATCTGTAGAAACTATGGACTTTAGGAGAAACAAAGAGTTTAGTAGAAATGATAAGTTCTATACAAATTGGAACTCCGTTATCATCAACATAGTACAAAAGATACAATGAAGTGAATATTACAAATAGTTTTGGTAAGCTATCAGCTATAGAGAGGTCCTAACAATAATGACAGTCCTTAACTCAGATATGCAATCTAAAACTTAAACGATTGTTCGACGAAAAAATTAAATTGCCGTTTAAGGTAGGGAATGCAAACCTTAATCGTCATATGGCCGTTCAATGAATCCTTAAAAATAGGGGGTTATAGCACAAGCCTAGTTATCTAAAACATGCAATAAGATTGTTAGTAGCATGTGTATAACAGACTCCTTTCTTAATTAATAAATCCTATGTTTTAAGTGTAAAGGCAAATTGTCAATCACCTAAATTTAATTCAATCTCTCCACAATCAGACACTTATAATAAATGATCTACCTGCAACATGACACTTAGAATAACTTTCAACTAATGTAGAAACCAAAGAAAGAAATGCATATTTTTAAATAGGCTTGAAATGCTCAATTGTATTTAGGGATGTAAAAGGTATTAAACTAGGGTTTCAAGAGTGTTATGAAGAATAAGATAGCTCATTTATGTGATGGAAATAAATTATGTGATTTACCTTAGTTAGAAATAAATAAAGTACACACTTTATGATTATAATTAGAGACTCTAGCATGACCTTTCATTGATTTTCATGCCAACTACATAGGGATGAAGATGCCCACAAACACATGTTTTGTATCATTATAATTAAATACTAAAATTTCCCTATATTGTACATTTATATTGAATAATTTCAAACAACATGAGAGTTTGAAACTTTTTGGACGTGTTTAATTAGGATGTATAGGAAACTTATTTATAAGAAGAAGATGGTGTGAATAGGTTAATTTTAATTTCCATAAAACTCATTACTAAGTTTAGCAAATCGATCAAGAGATTTTATATGTGAATAAGCAAGAAAATGAAAAACATCACACAATAAACAAAACAATATATTTTAGTTCAGATATATGTTAACAAATCCACCTTATCTTCTCTCAAAATAATGAAGATCACCAATGTACAGGTTTCTTTATTTCAAAAAGGGTACAAATAACAGTAAGAGCCCTCTTATTACATGATGGAAGGAATGGCTACAAGATTATCGTTTTCAAAGAAGAGGTCACCTTTTTACAAGTATTTGTGAAAGAAATTTCTTTCAATTAAGCTTTAGATGATCTTCTCTTGTTTTGGTCTAGAGGTCTTTATTTAAAAGTGTATACATAATAATCACTCAAAAGGTATTTAGTATTATGAATTATTCAAGTACAACAAATCTAGACAAAGTGTTAAAAATTAAAGAGAATGGCTTTAAATAGATGTGAGAGAGCATTTGCCTTGTGGCTACAA
Source organism: Mikania micrantha (assembly GCA_009363875.1). Classification (NCBI taxonomy): domain Eukaryota; kingdom Viridiplantae; phylum Streptophyta; class Magnoliopsida; order Asterales; family Asteraceae; genus Mikania; species Mikania micrantha. The sequence goes on along the minus strand of CM018681.1, from coordinate 84,214,992 downwards.
AACCCGGCACAACCCGTAACATAATGAAAAGGTAATGAAGTTTTGTGTTGGTCATCAAACACGTTTATCACGAGCAGTTTAAAAACATATAAAAATTTTGCACAAACTATTTAATAAATGGGTTGATCTGTTAACCCATTTAAGTTTATTGATTTTATGACGAGGCCTGTCATACATATATCACTGGCAATCTACTCTCATGTTGTTTTCAAACGGTACCATTTGAAAACTAGTGTTTGTGTTGATAGTAAAAGCTTGTTGCAATTTTTGTAGTTTACTTGTGAGGTCTTTGCTTGATTTGTCATTTCGGATTCGGATATCCAAAAATGAACACCCCTAGCCGGTAGCATATTGCATATATATACTACTCCTTGATAAACTGAGTTTTGCTTGGAAAGTGTTTGGAAATGAATTGGGAATTAACCATTTATCATCTTGTGGTTCCTTGGCTTATGACTAATCTTTGATACAAACTAGCTTAATTTGAAGATGGGATATATGTGTTGAACCATACACGAGTTTTGGCCCATATATGTTCGGGATTGTAGGTAAAATATTGCACAATTTGTTAGTCCATTTTTGGCACAGTAAACACTAACCTCCTTGGTAATCTTTAATCTTAACACAATCAAGTCTACTGCAACTGCATTTCTGCAATGAGATAGTTCTACAATTATTTAATATATTTTAAAATTTTTTAATATATCTTAGCTAGCTAGGTATATGATATATGCTCGAGAGTTTCTTTAACTCATGCTCATTCCATACTTGCGTGTATATGATATATTCTAAATTATTTAATATATCTTAGCTAGGTGATCTTAATATTCACAAAAAACTCTCGAGCATCTTAATTCATGACTCTTAAATTCAATAAAACCTTCAAGGTCTATATAACATATACGATTCTTAATAAAACATAACCCACTGTTATTGTAAAAACCCAAATAATTTCGCCATGATCAATCCAAATTTTTGATTTCTTTTTCCGAACATCATTATAACACATGTAAAATACTTTTTTCTTTTACATATATGTGTAAATTCATCACCGTTTAATAACTAACATTATAAATTTTTGTGTCTAAACAGTTTCGGTACTGAAACACAAAAACTTATAACGATGTTAACTCTTAAATGATAATAAATTTACACATACACATAAAAGAAATAAAACGTTTTACATGTGTTACAATGATGTTAAAAAAATCAAAGATTTGGGTTGATTTTGCTGGAGTTATTTTGTTTAGTATAATAACAGTGAGTTATGAAAGATACCAGGTCTATACATACATATATATATATATATATATATATATATATATATATATATATATATATATATATATATATCTAGGGGTGGCAATTCCCGACACGACCTGAAACACGACCCGAACACGACACGAAAATAATCAGGTTTTGGGTTGACAAGTATAACCCGTTTAAATAAACGGGTCGTGTTCGGGTTGACCCGTTTATAAACAGGTCGGGTTCGGGTTGACCCATTTATAAACGGGTTGACCCGTTAACCCGTTTAAGGTTTTAAAATTATTAATTTTTTATTCTTTTCTTTCCTATAACATAATTTAGTTGTTTTTCTTTTGATTATTTAACATACTTTAATTGATTAGGTAACAAAATTTATATTTTTTTCATCTAAAAAATGATTTTTTTTTCCGGTTAACTATACAAACTAGTTTATTTTAAATTACATACTTTATAATTTTGATTACATAATTATATTTTTAGTTATAATAATATTAATTTTTTTGTTAAAATACTATATTAACTACTTGTTACTCATACACAACTACTAATCACGTTATTATTTATGTGTTTTCAAGCAAAAACCAACTTACACTATGTAAATAAGTTTGATTTATTTAAATAAACGGGTTAAACGGGTCAGGTTCGGGTTGACCTGGATTTATATCAATCCGGGTTAGGGTTGAAAATTTTGACACGAATAAATATATGGGTCAGGTTAGGGTTGCAAGATTCAACCCACCAACCCGCCAACCCGTAACCTGTTAACCCGCTAACCCGTCAACCCAACACGATTGACACCCCTATATATATCATGGTTGTAAAAATCGGCCTAGGCGGCCGCCTAGGCGCTAGGCGTCCGAGAACTGTCTAATTTTTGGCCTACGCGGTGCCTAGGCGTTAGGCGGTGCTAGGCGGGGTCTAGGCGGCTTAGGCAAATTTTTATATTTTTTTTTTTACGTTTTTGACTTTTTTCGACTTTTTTCGACTTTTTTCTTGTAAAAAGGGACCACTTTTATGATTATTTAGACATTTCTCAACCAAAAATCATTAATATGTCTCTGAAACATCGAATCCAGCCAGTTAACATCGAAATTCATCTCTAAACTTAGAACTCAGTGTTTAAGTTTGCACTTTAAAGTACTTTATTTAGTATATTTAAGTTTATTTTTTAAATTATTTGAAGTATTATATTAAATTATTGATATTAATGTGTGTATATAATATATATTTGTAAAATTACATATAAAAATTCCAATCCGCCTAGCGCCGATTAATCCCGATTAATCTCTAGGCGGACCCTCTCCGCCCGACTAGCGCCTAGCGACTTATACAACCATGATATATATATATATATATATATATATATATATATAGGGAGATGATAAAAAATTAACCATTTCTTATTTCGTTAACCGAATAACTACATGTTATTACTTTGGGGTCCATATAAAAGTAAATCTAAATATGTGAGTTTTTTCTTCTTTTTTTTAATTAATTTTATTAATGTAGGGACCACTTACATTAATAAAAAATGAAGAAGAAACTACACCTTTAGATTTACTTTTATGTGGGCCCAAAATAATAAGATGTAGTTATTCGGTCAGTGGCGGATCCAAAAATTTTTGTCAGTGGGGGCAAAAATCAAATAGACGAAAACGACATGGCTAAAACAATTAAAATGGGTCGTTAAAAAGAGTCAAAATGGGTTGGGAAAAACAAGTAAAAATGAGCTTGTTAAAAGGGATATCAAATTGAAATTAAAAAAAAACGTTATATGAAATAACTAGAATTCATAAATTAAAAACAAAATCTTTTTTATCTTCATCTATCTAGAATTCAATTCAATGTGAAATAACTTATAGTTCCAGTGACTTCAAGACCTAGATTCTAAACATGGTTTAACAACAAAATGAAGAATAACCATAAATTTTAATTTAATTAGGGGCCTATTAATAAAACACAAGGGCCTAATATTTTTTAGTTTAATTTACTAAGAGTTTTATACTATTTTTTTTTGAGTGGGGGCCTTGCCACCCCCTCAAATCAACATGAATCCGCCCATGTATTCGGTTAACGCAATAAATATGTGTTAACAAAGGAACCACACCCTATGTATATATATATAGGGGAGGGTACGAAAGAAAACTCCTCACTTTGGAGAAAACTAAGAAAACTCCTACTAACTAATTAATTTATAGTATATTAAAACATTATTCAAATCGTAATCCGTTAGAATATTTTAGATACACTTAGATGTGATCACAAACTTCATGTTACATCTCAGGTTATATATTAGTCGTATCATGCTTTTATGCTCAGTTCCCGAGTTTATTAAAGAAGAGAATAGAAAGGAAAAGAAATGAGAGGGAATGAAAAGAAAAGAATAGAGTTTTTTCCATCCATTTCCTTCCAAATCGGAAGGAAATGAAAACCAAGTAATTTTGCTTAGTTTTCCTTTCACTTTCATTCATTTCCCTCCTTAAATGAAATTCGATAACACGACATGAGTTATTTCCTTTTTTTTTCTCTTGTTAAATAAAACTCAGGAACACAAATATTTCTCCTTCGCTTCCCTTCCATTTTATTTATTTTCTCTTCTTAAATGAACTCAGGAATAAAGTGTTAGAGTTTTAGAGGCTGTAAGCCTGTAATCAATTCTAAAATAGAGGATTGATTTGGTTGGGTTGGGTTTCTGATGATCATTCGTGGTTGTATCATGTATGGCATTCCACTTACATTTATTTGACTTTTATAATCTCGATCTGTTGACTCTTAATAGCTTAATTAATCTTCTTCTGGGATAAACAAAGACTAGATTTCTCATATGTGTTTCTTTTCCAAACTCTAGTTTTCCTCCCATATATTTATTGATTCATGAAAGAGTTTTTTGCACCTCCCACTTTTTAAAACTAACTAGAATAAACAACCTAATTACATGAATGTTTTTAATTCTTTCTTAAATAGCTTTACAACTTTTTCAAACATCACAAATATTGATCATAGATCAAGACCCTTTCATATTTTAAGTATAAGAATTATGTATTCGTCATTGATTGATCGTTTTTCTCTTTCCCTCTCCTCTAACCTTATTATGACATGCACATGTTTAGTCTCAGAAATGATTTATTATGTTTTCAATTATATAATAAATTTAAATATATGTTTGAAATTTATTAATAAATAATAATATATTAAAAAAAAGAAGAAGAAAAACCATTAATACTCATCTCCCAATCCTCTCATCCGAGTGGAGTGTTAGTGAGGTTAATTGCTCTCACATGATGTACACTTTATGCTCGCACTTACCTATAATGCCCATTGCATCTAGTGATACTCAATGTTCTAGTGATACATAATAAATTGGAGCAAATTATTACTCCAATTTATAATGAAAAACAAACTGAGTTGACCCCATAAATCAGGTCGAAGCTCTTTATAAATCTTAACATACTTAAGTAGTGAGTCCACTTCTAGGGTCGGGGGTGCTGCCCTATTTATCGCTCCGTAGTGTATTTTTATGCATTTTTGTCCGAAAATTTAATACGTGTGGAGTTCGCCAACCAGATTTATGAGTTCCCCCTCGCCCCCTGTATATCGAGTCAAACTCCATCACTAGAAATAAGTAAACCATGATCAATACCCGTGACCCACGAACAACCAATTAATCCTAACATGAGCAATTAATTATGAAGGTTAATTTTTATCATTTCAAAATATAGTCGTAACGTGACCCATTACCCGTATAGAAATTAAGAACAGTATTTCTTTTGAGGAATGAATGTTTATTACTTGGGCCTTTTGATATATTTATGGGGGTGGGCTTGTGTATTAGGACTAATTAAATGTTTGGCGGTGCCATCTTAATTAATTACATAGATAATCTTTTTCATCTCTCGGTCGTTTTTTTTACGTCGTTTCATCTTTTCACGTTTTTTTCCCAAGTTTATTTTATTTTGAAAAATGATAAACCATAATTTGATCAATGCTCTCCTCTCTCGCTCGGCTCCCGTCTGCCCTCTCTCTCATCTCATTTGTTATTTTTTACAGCCCATAGCCATTGACAAGCCCAAACGTATATTCATTTGTTTTTTTTTTAAATTCGTATTGCAGGAAGGGGAATTTGATGATGTATGAAGTTTTCGTAAGGTAGAAATTATAGGCTTTTAAATCTATAATTTAAAGAATACATTAGATCGATCACATATATGATATTATACCTCAAAAATAATAGCATATATAGTAATTTAATTTGTAGTACCTTAATTTAAATACATTATGTACTTTTAGTTTCATTACTTCAAGTTTTAAACAATATTTCTATTAGAGCAAAAATTCTGCAAATCATAGCAGTTATTAATTAATCTGTTTTTATATACATGTATTGTGTACTCTTAATTAATTTTTTTCTTTCTATTGCACGTCAGCTGACAACGGGATTTTGTATGAGGACATGGGTAACTATTGTATTCTTTAGGCTTTATAGGTAGCTTTTGATGTAGGTGTAAGTGTGTTACATAAACGGAATCTTGTCAAAGGCATTATACTCAGCGGCATCTTGTTTGTGAGATAAGACTCAAAGTATTGAGTTTCTTCCTGAACTGGTGATTTGGTGGAGGATATAATCTAATAGTGCCACTGATAGCATGATGATACTTCAGTGAACCGTCAGTGATCCAAATTGGTCGTTCAAAAAAACACGTAAACAAAATTTTATGCGTGAAAAGGTGCGTGATTGTGAAATATAAAGAATGAAAAGCAAGAAAGTAATAAAGTTTTTTTATTAGTTTAAAAAATAGAAGAAGAAAAATTGAGGATTGGTGGGTTTTTATGTTCACTTCCTAACCATGGTCACATTTGAAGCGTCACATCCGCCCATGCGGATATTAAAAAAAAAATGGTGAACGTCACCATTAGGCGTCCCTCACCGACCAGTCTCACGGCCAACATTAGGAGGTAAATCACGTGACCGCCCATGCGGATATAAGGCATTGCCTCAATGGTACCCCAAGATTCTTACAAATGGAAGTCTTGGGTTCAAATCCTTCCCGAAGCGAAATAAGGGTCTGAGGGGGGTCAGGGGGTTTTCCTAGTGGGGTTTCCTCTTAGGGTGGTTGTGGTGGCTCATGGGAGGTCCAGATAACTAGACCTTGGTGACATGGCCTGAAAACGGCGGGTTCACCCGATTGAGACCTTCGCCTTTCAAAAAAAAAATATTCGGCCATGAGCATGCAAAGGGGTGTTATGCCTTGGTCAAGTCTAGTAAGTCATAACACATTTGTTACACTTTATTAAAATTTTGAGTTTTTTATTCTTTTTTCTTCTATTAAATACTAATAATTGTTTTATTAAACTTGGTAAAAATACGATTAAATCAAATATTATTTTTATTTTTTTTATAAAATGTCCTTAATATATATATATATATATATATATATATATATATGATTGAGATCATATAATAACTCACCTTAATTGAGGTAACCCATTAACCCTGGCAAAATTCGTCCAAATTTTTGAAAAAAAAATTTCATGGCCTTTTTTATACAAAAATCAGGAGCTCATTTTTTAAGTTTTTTGTTAATTTATCACCATTTAGGATCTTACGTCAGTGTAATTAAAGCAAAAATAAATATAACTTGCAGTGTAAAGTAAACTTACACTTGGTTTAATTTCTAAACGCTAGTTAATTAGCAAAAACTTAAAAAATAAAGCCCCCTATTTTTGTATTAAAAATGCCATTAAAAAATTTTAAGATTTGAGCGAGTTTTGCCAAGGTTAATGGGTTACCTCAATTAAGATGGGTTAACAACCACTCCTTACCCTTTATATATATATATATAGAGAGAGAGAGAGAGAGAAAGAGGAATTTTCATAAAAAAAACTCCTTATTTTGGAGAAAACCAAGAAAATTCATACCAACCAACAAATTATTTTTAATTTTTTTAATAATTTTTTTAATAAGGATAGAAATGCTATAATAAAAAAGAATTTTTTGAAAAAATATGTAGATCACAAATTTACGTATATTTAACTCAAAAAGTTTCGTATGTAGTTTATACAGTTAAATATATGTAGTAACCTAAAACACATATTTTTTTTAATTTTTTTTCTTTTTTTGCATTTTTTATCTTATAATAAAAGGAAATAAAAATAAAAAAAAGGTTACTTGGTAATGATTTTGTGGTTAGTTTTCTTGTTTTCACCAAAATGAAGGTTTTCTTGGGAACCATATATATATATATATATATATATATATATATATATATATATATATATATAGGAAGGTTCATGAGAAAACTCCTTATTTTGAAGAAAACCAAGAAAACTCATACTAACCAATAAATTTTTTAATAAAAAATTTCATAATTTTTTATTATAAGGATAGAAATGTTATAATACGCAAAATTTTTTTGAAAAAAATATGTAAATCATGAAATTACATATATGTAACTTAAAAAGTTTCGTGTGTCACTTATCAAGTTACATATATGTAATCAGTATGTGTAACATAGTGATTACATATATATAATAACCTAAAATATATATTTTTTTCTATTTTTTTTTCTTTTTTTACATTTCTTATCTTATAATAAAAAGGAAATAGAAAAGAAAAAATGAAAAAAAAATAATTGGTAATGATTGTGATTAGTTTTCTTAGTTTTCTCCAAAACGATGGTTTTCTTAGGAACCCTCCCCTAATATATATATATATATATATATATATATATATATAGGGAATTGTTCAAATAATAACTCCCAATTAAAGGATTAATCCGAAATAATCCGTCGAAATGAAGCCAAATTTTGGATTCTTTTAACACCATTGTAAGACATTTACAACAGTTTCTGCTTTCATAAGTTTGCGAAAATTCATCACCGTTTGAGACGTAACCCACTCTTAAAAACTTACAACAATGTTACGTTTCAAACGGTTATACATTTTCGCAAACTCATGAAAGAAGAAACTGTTGTATATGTCTTACAATGGTGTTAAAAAAATCCAAAATTTTGCTTTATCTCGACGGGTTATTTTGGATTAATGCTTTAAGAGTGAGTTATTATTTAAATACTTCCATATATATGTGTGTGTGTGCGTGTGTGAGAAGGCTCCTAAGAAAACCACTATTTGAGGATTGGCGGGGAAATTGGGAAATGTATTTGATCATGATGATTGGATAGTTTTGATGAGCTTTGCTTGAGGGCAAGCAAATAACAAGTGTGGGGATGTGATCACGTGGTAAATAGTTGCGTAAATCAATGTGTAAATACGTGATAGTAGTGAATTTTTGCCCGAAACACATTTACTTTGAGTATGTTTGTGAATTTCAGGTGTGATGAGTTTAAGGACGTGTTCGGGAGCAAATTGGAGGGTTAGAAGAGGCGTCGAGTGCTAAAGAGTGCAATAACATGGTTTTCGGAAGCTAAAACTTCGGGGGCGCATAACTGGAGCTAGGAGAAGAGTTACGGGGCCAATAATATATGAAAACTGAGTTTCTCAACGAGACGAAGCCGTTGGTGAAGTCACTCTAGGCGTATCATACGGCCAGCGTACCATACGCCCAGTTTTGAGCTGGCAGGTGTAGGATACCATTTTGGGCGTACCATACGCCTAGGCCCGGCGTATGGTACGCCAGAGGCCGGAAAAATTGATTTTTCAGCAAATCTTTCCCATATTTAAGGCATTATCCTAGGGTTTCGAGAGTGGCTCTTTTCTGGACGAATTAGGTGTCACACCCCAACCAACGGCGGAATACATTGGGGCGCGAGTTAGATTGTTCATTACTCATGGTGCTATGTGTAAGTTTCAATAATTAAACAATTGTATTTAATTCAAACATTCATTCATTCAATAAATCAATCATTCAAAGTCATTACAATAATCCAAATTCAAATCAAAACATAACAATAAATAAAGTCTTAAACATTTGATTAAATTAAACTAGGTCTCTAGACCTATCTTATGTCTTGAATCTTCTCTTCCTTAACCTGTCACACATGTAAAATAAATTTTTGTCAACTATTTGCATAGTTGGTGAGTTTACACACTAAGTTTGAATACTAAGTATAAAAGGATGCAAATTAAAACTTAATTAGAATATGTATCAAAGGCATAGCATAATACAAGTTTGAATAATTGAATGAATATATGAATAACAAATGCTTGTGTCCAAACAAGTATCCTTACATAATAATTCAAGTATAAAAATACAAGAATCATTATTTGTAATTCAACTAGTTTGCTAATGTACTTTTCACCTTTTTCACACAAAGGCCAAAGCCATTGCGAAGATAGTATCTAACCACCCTATGCTACTAAGTACTAATTTGCTTGACTGGCAACACACATAGAATCAACACATTGTATAAACTTAGCATCTAACACATAAAACTAAATAAGTCTAAGGTTTGCATCATAAGTTTGAATTGAATAATAGAATGAATAATAGTTTAAATATGACATGTGTAACATCCCAAAAACAAGAAGTAAAAGGGAGTGTGAAGAACTCACTTGTTAGGATGCTTAGGCTAGTTCCCAAATCCTTGATTAGACAATAAGGAAGTAAGGCTATCTACTCACCTATAATTTGAGTAATTCAAGTCTTAGCAATCCTATAGTTTAAGTTCAAGAATCCTAGAAACTATGGCAATCCTAATGGAAGTCCTAGTTTGAATGAAACTATGTTTTGAATGGATACTTAGAATAACTAATCTTATAATATTAATTAATAAAATAGAATATCAAATGTATTCTTTTTATTTATTAATATTATTTGTATGAATAAACTAGACTTAATATTGACTTAAATAAAATAGAATATCAAAGATATTCTTTTATTTAATCAATATTATTTGTATAATTAGACTAATTGATTAAGAATATTTAATAATATTCTTTTAATAAATAAAATAGAATATTGATATTCCTTTTATTTATTACATTGTAATTTGAATTTCTAAGCATACTACTTGAGTTAATTTCCATCCATTCGTATTTAAAAACTTGCATGTTTGAATTTTTAAGTTTTATAAACTTTATTTAACTTTTCAAAAGTTTATAACCTTAAAATACTTATTTGAATTATATGGATTAAAACAATTATTCTTGATTGAAAACATAACAAATTAAATTACAAAAACATATTTTTAATGTGAAAAATATAAATTGTATATTAAAAAAAATGATATAAATAAATAAATAAAAAAAATTATTTTGAACAGAACGTATATTCTAAACAAATTTGATATTAAAGAGAATTTATTTGAATCTTATTTTTAAAAAAAATTAATAATAATAATAATTATATTTTGTTTGAAAGTATTTTGATATATATATATATATATATTTTCAATAAACAGTTTGTTTTAAAAAAAATATTAGTCTTTTATTTTATGATTAATTGAATTAATTATTAATTTAGTTTTAAGTATTAACACTTGGTTATTATGTGTCCGGTATTTTTTTACAAAATATATAAAATGATTTTTAGGATTTTTTTTACATTTTTTTAAAAAAAAATTGGGTTTAAAATGGATGGAAAACAACAAAACCGGTTTTTAAACCCGGTTGCTCGTATTCGAACTCGGCCCACCCATGCCCAGCCCAAGCGCTTTAACCACTGGACTGGGTGGGCCTTGCTTGAGGATATCAGCTTCTGATTAAACTTATACAGACTCAAAATCGAATTCTAGAACTTATGAACCCTAATTTCTTTGTCGTTCGAATTCGTTTGATTCGTGGTTTGTGAGTGATTAAAAGCTTAGGGCTTTTAATCCCCACTTGATTTTGAGTAGATGGGTACAAGAATCACCTGGTGAAGTGTTCGGTTGAAGGTGGTTCGAGTTGAAGCAGAGGCTCGGCCGAAGGAGGGCTTCAATCGCGATCAGAAGAGTTTTTGGATGCTTGGTTCTCTCACAGACACATTCGAAATTGAAAATGGATGATTAAGGTGTGATTTGATTTGGTTTTTATAGGCGTTCGATTGGAATCCTATTTTTGGTTCGAACGGCTAATCATGGAATGGTTTTAAATCGTGATTTCGTGATTGATTCGTAATAACTAGTGATTTAGATCGAATCCGTATGATAATCTATTCCTAAATTACTTGAAAATGAGTTGTCCATATGCTGGAACCGATCGGTGATGAGTTTGGGTCGAGTTTGGGTCGTTTGGGGATCCACGGGTTGAACGGGTATAGAAGAGGGAGTGGGTTTCGGGATTTACAACATTAACCCCTCCATTTCCCATGTTGTTTCAGTTTAAAAAAATAAACTTTTTCCTCTCACAAACTAGTTTTATAACTTGTCATTTCTAACCCCTCAAATTAACAACCTTTTTATGTTTTAAAATTTATAAAATCTTTTATTTATTTTCAATATTTAGACTTTATAAATAATTTGTATAAAACATAAAATAATTTATAAAAACCTTTTTATAATTATAATGTCTTAATTATTATTATTATTATTATTGTTATTATTATTATTATGTATATACTTTATAAATTTAAGAATAGGTTATTTACAAAATAAAATGCTTTTATTTTATAACCTATTATGACTTTTAAATTTCAAAATTATAATTCTTTTATAAAATGAAATTTCTAAAAGTTAAGATTATGTATTGTTTTATTCATTATTAGTATTGTCATATTAATGAAGTAACATTTAATTAATTATAAATTCATCACTTAAATGTTCAATAATATCCCAAACTTTTATTTATTTCGAATTGAGCACGGTTACAAGCATTAAATGAAAACTGAAAATAGTGGGGATTACATTAGGGGCGAAAAAGCAGGGTTTTTGGGCAGCAAAACTCCTCCAAATCCATCCGTAATCATTGGAAACATCATCCAAATCAAGAATCGAAGCGTGCTAATGAAGATGCGTGGCTAGTTTCCCTTCGTAATCGCTTCCGGGTAATTAGGGTTGTGAGTGAAACATTGTTTGAATGTTGAATCTAGGTTTTTGATTGTAAATTTGATATGATTTTTATTTGGTTGATTTAAACAATAGATTTATGTTTTTATATTGATACGTTACCATCAGTGATTCGGTTTTCTTGCATCGTTTACTCATTGGTAATTGTGTAATGCTTTGTGTATGTCTATTGGTGATTGTGTGAGTGAGCAAATCTTAAACGTTCGTTCCATTATCATCACTTCAAGCGAATCGATTTTTACATCACGTTGATCTAGGTTTAATTTGCATTCATTGTGGAACTTGCAACCTAAAAAACCGGAAGTGATTACCTTGTTCATTAATTGTTTTCTAATCAAAATTAAAGTTTGTTTCTTTTAAACGATTCTCTTAATTCAATTCAATCCAAAGTTTTCATTTTTCTTAGATTAATTAGTTTGTAGTGACGATTAGCACTTTCCACTGATTCCCTGTGGAGACGACTTTACTTCCCTTGCTATAGTAAAAGGTAGATAAGTTCTTAATTATAAATTGTTTTTGATTGACCTACGACACCTCGATCACTCATTGATTACATATATGTAACTTTGTAGGTTACATATACGTAATTTCGTAATATACATATTTTTATTAAAAAATTTTTTTGTTTATAACAATCTAACCTAATAATAAAAAATCATGAAATTTTTTTATTAAAAATTGATTGGTTAGTAGGGGTTTTCTTGGTTTCTCTAAACTGATGAGTTTTCTTTTGAATTCTTCCCTATATGTATACTAGTCTAGAAACCTATGTAATACATGGGTTGAATAAATATAATAAGTTATAAACAATGTGTGTCTAAACATTTATATGTAAATATAATGGGAATTTTTTTATTTTAATTAATTTTAGTAAATTAGCAATTTTTTTTTAATTAAGAAGATTTATAGTTATTAATATTTATTGGTATAATTTAATTAAAAAAAACTATTAATAGTTTTTAACATAGAAATTGGAAATATGTTTTTTTTTAAAATTTCATTAGAATGTGACATGTATCTCCTAAAATTCTCTTTTTTAATTTTTAGTTTAATTAATAAAAACTATTTGTACTTTTTTGGAGAGAAAAACGGGAAAACTTTTCTTATATTTAATTAGAAGATGACACGTGTTTTTTATAAATAATAGAGTAAATTATTGATTATGTCCTTTAAAAATATAGCAATTTGCTGGTTTTCTTCTTTGAATTCAAAAATTACTAGGGGTGTCATTATTTTGAAAATTTTGCACTGGTTTTGTTCTTTGTCACTAACCCCGTTAACTTATTCCGTTAAAACCCCCATGTGCCAGTCACATGAGGGGTAAAATGGTCAAATCACACCCTTCTTCTTCCTTACCTTAGGGTTTCCACCACCGTCACCACCATCCCCTAGTAATTTTTGAATTCAAATGACGAAACCAACAAATTGCTATATTTTTAAATGACATAATCAGTAATTTACTCTAAATACTATTTTATTAGAGTAGAAAGGTTTGGTTATATAACTTAAATAGATTTAAAATTCATTTGTTTTTTACTCCATATATAACATACACGATTGCCCTATAATCTCAACCATCGTCCTCATCAAAATTCCGTCCATCGTCTTCAAAAAGGACTCGAAAGACGCAACCCTCTTTCTTTTTTCTTTCTTTTTTTTTAATAATTTCCAAAAAAAAAAATTGAAATTTTGGTGAAAAGACGATTGCTACTCAAGTTCTCGGACTATTGCAAAGAAATTAAGATGAAGGTGGTGACGTTACACAGGAATAAATGTGAAAGATCTGACTTTACTCTTGAGTTTGTTTGGTGTTGAGGATCAAGACAATATCTATAATGAATTTATTTAATTTAATTTTAATGATGATGACTGGTTATTTGTCTTGAACCCCTCAATTTAACCTAGAAAATCCAAGATAAGGATAGTGTACAACCCAACCGAGCATAGATCTAACCTTTTTTCAAAATAGAGGACAAGAACAAAGAACAATTCAGATGTTTTCTAAGAGATCAACTCTTAAAATAAACATTAAAAAAAATGTGAAAACATCATATTAAGTCCATATTTAGGTGAGGTTTGATGGAAAATAGGAATGAAAATTCACTTGTGTTTATTATTAACATCAAACACAAAAAAAAAACCAATTAAATTTCAAAACAAAGCAATAAGAATTTCTTAAGCAATTTTCTTAAAAACTTCACAAGATTAATATATGTTCATAAGAATCAATTTGTTAAATTAAATTGATAGTCTTGGAAAACTTGACATTGATACCAATTGTAAAAACAATTGTGAAATGAGATCCACCTAATGTGTGATCAACCGTTTTTTATTTCTCTAAACCCTACACATACATGCATGCATGCATACATACATACATGGCTTTGGGTTCAAATACATACATACATACATACATACATACATACATACATACATACATACATACATACATACATACATACATACATACATACATACATACATACATACATGGCTTTGGGTTCAAATAATTAACATCAAATATTTAAAAAAAATATAAATGTATTCAGATAGGAATACACTATAATATATATTTTGTATTCATCAGTCCCAGAAATAGTGTATTCAGTTATAAATACACTATAAGTTTTATTTGTTCTTTGGCTAAATTACTTCTTAATTAAACCAACACATGCATACATGTAATGGTAAATTATTCAACTAGGGGCTTTAACTTAATTGTTATGCTCTTTACTTTCTTATAGGAAGTCTTATGTTTGAATTCAGACCAAGGCTTGTTTGCTGAAACGAGATTAGGGTTTTACCTCGTTGCAGGGTTGTTCTTGAAATAGGCTCAAGCATACTCCCATAGTATTAAATCTGGTGAAACAACTGAAATCTTGTCTTGGGTGTCATCGTTTTAAACCTTTAAAAAATATATAACAATAATAAATATTTAAAATGTGTAAAAGAATGAAATAAGATGTAGCTTTAAAAAAAATCACAAGAAAACCACCCTAATGCATTTGTCGTTTTCATGTCATCGTGACAAAACGACCTATCAAAATATTTATGTAGTGAATATTAATAATAAAATAAGAAAGAAATGCATAATGGAATAAAAAAAAATTAGGCTAATAAATTGTGTCATGTGTCACAAAGATTTACTTATTTGTTAAATAGTAGGCTACAAATTAAATAAAGAAAATATTAAATAATTAACTATAAAAAGTTAAGATTTACAGAACAATTTTTGAGTTAAAATATTGAAACTGAGTATACTTAGCTTTTAAAAAAAAAATAAAAAAATGAAATTGTTTTTAAACTTTTGTTTTTAATAATTGTTTTTGTAGCATTTCGTTCAAAAAAATCGTCAATCATGGTAAAGCCTTACGTCGCAATTCAATCCTTTTTCCTCAAAAGACCCACTTGAATACTGCGCCAATAATGCAGTGGCATAAATTGACTACAAGCTTCTAACCTCAAAAATCAAACAATTATTGAACCTGCTACAGACTCTATCAATGATATATAATCATATATATTAAGAAAGGCCTGTTTTATTTGGACACCCCACTTTTATATTTTTACACCCCTGCGGGCCAATACGGGCCGTAATGGCCATTACGGCCTGGTATTGAGTACAGACAAACATTCCAGAGAATTCCTAGGAATCAGCGCAACATTCTGCGTGACGGGCCGTACTGGCCATTACGGCCCGTCTTGGCCCAACCTTATTTTTCAAGTCATTTTGGGTGTCAACCAGTTTTGATAAAATTTGATACGGCCCGCACTGGCCAGTACGGGCCGTCTTGAGTTAATTTCTTTTATTTAATCATAATTTACTTATTTAAATATTTTTTAACGATATACGATTAATACGTGAATTATTTGAACGATGTGTGTTATTTATTTTATTTAAACTTAATTTACGTATTTAAATTTAATTTTTAACGATATACGTTTATTATGTAAGTTATTTGAACGATACACGGCTAATACGTTAATTAAACGTCATAATGTCGTTTTAACTAAATATTTCATTTTGTAATCAGCTTGTTTACGTTAGTTAAAATAATTTAAACAATATAAAGTTTTTTGCGCAAATATTAAACAACACAAACAGAAACAATACAAACAACACAAACAGAAACAATACAAATGTAGAAAGAAACATACGTATATACACTGTACGGTTTTATATACAAGGAATCAAAATACATAAATACAAAATGAACTACGATCCGGATGGTCCAGCGTCATCGTCTGCGTAGACGCGTGGCTCCGGGAACGGTGGAAGCTGTGTCCCGTCCCGTCGCGCATGCTCTGACGCGACTGTCCACCGGACCAAATCCTCGTATCGATCGAGCCGTCGCTCGATGCGTGCCATCCGCTGGGCCGTCTCGTCGCCCCGGGCGGCTATCTGGTGTAGCAACGCCTCGAGTGGCTCGGTCAGGCGCACCGCACGATAAACGTGCGGTGGATGCTGCGGAGGCTCCTCATCTCGCGGCGGTGACAAAACCGGCTCCTCCCGAATCGGCTCGGGCTCCGGTATCGGGCCACCGTCCTGCTGCTGCTGCTGCTGCTGGTCTGGCAATACAATAACCTGGGCCGGCTGAAACGGGCGGCCGTCCAGCCCAATGAACCGCAATCCCAGACCCGGGATGTCGGCGGCAACCTTCATGCTGATGACCGTACGACGATCGAGCTTACGAGGCTCGATCGCCGCCAGATCCTCAAGCATGTCGATCATGCCTCTGATGCGGGCGATGTGGGTGACAAAGGCGCCACCCCACAATGTACCGCGCTCCTGTCGGTGGTAGAAGGAGGCGTAGTACAACGCAAAACACCGTGCCAGGTTGACCATACCAGGCCAAAACTAGGCTGGTATGCCAAGACGGCCCGTAATGGTCAAGACGGCCCGTCTTGACCATACCAGGCCAAAACTAGGCTGGTATGCCAAGACGGCCCGTAATGGTCAAGACGGCCCGTCTTGACCATACCAGGCCAAAACTAGGCTGGTATGCCAAGACGGCCCGTAATGGTCAAGACGGCCCGTCTTGACCATACCAGGCCAAAGGTCACCTTCTTCCCTGGTATGAACAAGACGGCCCGTAATGGTCTAGACGGCCCGTCATGTTCTTGGCTGATTTGAATTTTAAACTAGCAAGACGGGCCGTAATGGCCAAGACGGCCCGTCATGTTCTTAATTCGAAAACTTAAAAACCGTCTAAACACATCCTATTTCGATCAAAAACCAAATCTGAACACATATTCATGATCTACGAGTGAAAATACGTACCAGGTATCGAAAGCTTGAAGGACCAAGACGGGGTGTATAGACCAAGACGAGAGAGTTTGTAAGTAAATGTGTGTGGAAAAGTTCAAAAATAAAAATGAAATCTGTATATAACAAGAACATTACGGGCCGTATTGGGCATTACGGGCCGTAATGTTCTTTATTTATTTTTTTTTTAATTTAAAAAAAATCAGTTTTATTATAAATAATAAAGAATAATTGTTTATTACATTTAAACGTCAATGTAGTCGACCAACTTATTTTCATCTAAAAATCTTTTGTATTCTTGCAGCCTGTCATGATATACGAACTCCCAGTCGGATGCGGCATCATTTCGGTAACGTTTCCAAATAGGATTTACCGTTGGCATTGGATAAGATCCTTGTAAGGTAACATTAACGAAATGTTGGCCAAGATGAATTACTGATACGACGTTATGTCGCGGCAAACTGTTAGCAGATGTCCACAAAGGAAAAATGGTTTGAGGACCTCCTCTGCTGAGAAGTTGAACAATTACACCAAATCTTTGAGCAATTACTAAACCTGTGTGAGGCATAAACATCCAATGTTCGGCGGGAGCAGGTGCAATCTGTTGCCAATTTATTGTGTTGCGTAGTACATCATAAGAATCTGGGTCGTAGGAATTAAACACATATCTGTACAGATCTGCGTTGAAATCCAATTCATGCAAGAGTTGTTGTCGTATAAATGACCAATGACTTTCATCGAATCCTAAACCCACGGCTACAGAACGAAAACCACAGTTACCATCTGGCTGGACATCTTGTATGTTTATCACGTAAGGTTGAAGGAGAGGAAGGATGTGATGACCGAAGCGATAAACATTGTTTAATCCTTCTGGCTTCATGTTACGTGGAAAACGAAATTCGTTTTGACTTAGCGAGTCCGATGGTGGCATTGCTTTTGATACCGATGTGGAACGGCTGCGCCGAAATACGGGTTTCTAACTTTTTTCGGTCACAGCTGTAAACGAACTATGCCTCGAAGGTTCAAATGTACTTTCTTGCGACGCTAAATTATCTTTAACAACGTCTTGCTCTTGCTCTTTTTGTTTCTGTGCCTTTAAAGTTGGTCGACCACGTGTATCTTTTTGAACTGAAGGCGCCTTTTTGTCGCTTTTATTTGGAAATACATGCGCCAAGACCTTCTTTATTAGACTCTTTTTAATTTCAATAGGTTTGGAATTTATTTCTTCTGTAACCAAACCCATTTGTCCTATAACATCTATTTCTTCTTCTTCTAACAGTGTTGGGTTAGCTGCGTTAAGTTTAGTCCAAAAAATATCTATATCTGAGAGCGGTATCTTTTTATCTGCATAATTTATAATTACAGTTAATATAAATTTGTTGTACGTGCGAAACATCTAATATTTACATTTAATATTACGAACCTGTGTTGTAATATTTTGATATATTACAAGCGCACGGCAACCCACAACTAGTCCAAAGCTGGTGGCCACACGTCATATTTTTGTCACGTATTACTCTTATTTTTTCTTTTTCCTCTACCAACAAATCAAGGGCTTTATGGGACACCTTTCCTCGAAGGTTATCAAATATTGGTAGTTTATGATGACCCATAGTTTTAATCAAGCTTGTTTCAAAATCATGTTTCATTTTTACCTCTTGTGCTTGCACGATTTCATTTACGAAACCGACAAGCGAGGCAAGCGTGCTGTTTGGTGATCTGAGAAATCGTTTTAGGTTCGAGTGCTGACTTTCCACCCGGTTTGTTGTACGTTGACCAAAGTTGCGCGTTCTGTTGGTCCATGCTGTTACAAACATATCTCTGTAACTGTTTAACCAGGTGTGCGTTAGATACTCCAGAACCCCTGAAATGAAACAAAAAACCAATGATGAATTGATTCAACATAATGATGGTATATGATGCTTACTTTTTTTATCGTCTTTGATAAGTCTTTCGTACAGACGATTGTAGTTGTAGTCGTATAACTCTGTTGTCGGAGAGTTACACAAATTCGCCCATCGACCTTTGAATTTCTTCCAGTCTGCGTCCGAAAAGCTTGCCTTGCAGTGTTTGGCAATATTTTCGTCTATGTGCCACCTACAGAGATATTTTGCGGATTCTGGAAACACTTTACGGCACGCATTCATAACAGCAAGGTCTCGATCTGTTATGATCACACGTGGCTCCATACACTTATTCAACATACCCTTAGCCATCTCTAAAACCCAAACGTAGTTCTCCTCACGCTCTTTGTTTACGAACGCGTGAGCAATACTAAACGTCTGGTGTGTGGATGTCACGCCAACAATTTGAATAAATGGAAGCCTGTACTGGTTGGTTTTGTACGTCGCGTCCATCATCAGTACGTGCGGAAATGCACGCCACCAGCAATACGATTTTGGATGACAGAAGAAAATGTCTTCCACGACGTTTGTTTCAGGATCCTCCCGGGTATAGTAAACGTACTGCTGACTGTGAAGCACGTTTTCCAGGACCTGCATCGGAGTATCACCGAATTTCTTCTTGTTTTTTAGCTTCTGCTGTAAATTGTATACATCTCTAGAGACGGATACATTTGCAGGGTTATGTTTCTTTATGCTCGAAAGTATGTTACGAGGATCCATGTGTCGCTCAGTCAGATTCTCCACCATATCTTCTTCCTCCTGAGTGAATCTTCTAACATATGGATGACCCTCTAGATTCTGAGCAGGCTCGTGATTGTGATTGTCGTTAATCACCAGCAATTTCCAGGATTCACGAACTTCGTTGTATAACCCTATCAGTTGAAACGGACAACCGATTTTCTTGCTGCCTGACCGTCTAAGGATTGCGATGCTATTGTGCTCGCCACCACGGTCACACATGAGCCAGACTTTGATTACACTGCCTGTTGTCTTTGATTTCTTCGTTCTTCTTTTGACTACAATGTAACCATTGTCTACTGCTCTACTTTTCACCCACCCTACCAGCGCTTCCTCAGACATAAACTCCTGACATATAAAAACAATAATAAATAACTTAAATGGATAGCGATAATATACAATTATTAACATTTAGTTTCATTTAATTTACCTCTTTTGTTTCCCAGTCAACGTTTGAAGCCACCGGCTTTTTTTCACCAGCAACCTCCTCCGTGTAACTTTGTTTACTGTCGTCATACACGAACCCATACGATGCTTGACTATCAAACCCGACATCAGCGTTAGGTTCAGCATTCAGATCTATCGTGCCGTATGAATACTCAACAGGAGGCTCTTCGTTCAAATCAGGCACGGAATAGTTGAAAAAACTCCCGTCCCAAAACGACATCGTTACAGATATGAATTATCTTGAAATATATTTGAATTCGAAAGTTATGCGTTCGTTTGAAACGATTCATGCTTATATACAAATTTGAAAATCTTCAAGACGGCCCGTAATGGCCTTTACGGCCCGTACTGGGTCAAATCAATGTCCTTCTGTCAGAATTGAAAAAGCAAGACGGGCCGTAATGGCCAGTACGGCCCGTCTTGCTGTCAAATCAGTGTACTAGGTTTCAGGGAATGTCTGTACGATGAATGAGACGGGCCGTCCTGGCCATTACGGCCCGTCTTGCTTCCAATCATTGGAACATGTTGTCAGGAGTGAATGTTTGACCGAAGCCTGAGACGGGCCGTAAAGGCCATTACGGGCCGTCTCAGGGGTGTATTTTTAAAAAAAGTGGGTGTGAGAATAACAACACCCTTAAGAAATTAACAAACATTTATTTATTTTTTTCATTATTACCTAGAACGGTTAAAAAAGTCCACAGCCCGATATTAGCTTGAAATCACTTGAAAAAATGCTCGAAAGAAGTTGGGTAAAAAAAACTCAGATTGAAAAGAGCTTAGAGTAAAAAAAGTCATTAGTTCGGCTCATTTGGATCAGTTACATTTTTTATTATATAATATATTGGGAAGCGTTACAAGAAAACTTTTATTTTTGAGAAAATCAAGAAAAACTAACCACAATCATTACCAATATATTTTTTTTCATTTTTATATTTTTATATTATAAGAAGAAATGTAAAGAAAAAGAAAAAAATTTAAAAATTATGTATTTAATATTATCGTATATATGTAACTTATACAACATATATACGAATTACATATGTGTAACTTTTTGAGTTATATGTGAATCTTTTTGAGTGATATATATGTAACTACGTGATATACATATTTTTATTAAAAAAATTAATTACTTATAACATATCTAACCTTATAACTAGAAATTATAAAAAAATAAATAAAAATTTACTGGTTAGTACTATTTCTTGGTTTCTCCAAAATATTATGAACCATCTATATGTGTGTGTGGAAAAAAGGAGTCAGCTTATGACCAGAGAGTTTTTACAAACTTAAGTTCAAGCTCAGATTTTTGGGTTAATTTTTTTTCTTGAGGCAATTTGGCTCAAAAAATCCCTTGCTTTACTTTTTTTTAACATCAATAGTCCTACTCCTAAATTACATCCAAATACACATTGTTTGTATTTGAATCCAAGACCTCCTTCCTAAGAGGCAACGCCTCTACCAAATAAACCATTCCCACATTGGCCCCTTGCTTTACTTGATTGCACCTTATAACTTTACCACATTGTTAAACTCTTTTTTTTTTCTGTTAGATATATGTTTAAAAGTATAATTTTAAAGTTTTTATTTTTGTCTCTTTGAATATTTACTTTTGCACTTTTCATTTTAATTGCAAAAGTTTGAGTATTTTAATTAATCACAAAAAGCTCTTACAATTTTTTTATTTATTTTTCAGTCTTAGACTTTTCTTATAGTAACTTTACTTTTACTGTTACGTTTTTGTTTGTAGGTTTAATAGTCCCAAATGAATTTCTAAAACACAATCATTACTATTTTTAAACCAAATTAGTTAATCATTTTAATTTTAATTTTTGAATTTTTGAATTTTTGAATTTACGTTTTTTTAACATTATTAAATCATTTAATGGTTTAAAATTTGTAAATGATCACTATTATTTACTATTATGTTTTTTTTTTAACTTTGTAACATTCGGGTTTTTTAAACTAGTATAAAATCTAGTGTTAATATTATCTATATATGGAGGCCGGTAAACACAATCGGTAAACTCAACCGACTTCAAATGAATTCTCATCCCTCGAAATTCATCAAGATTAAATCATGACTCTTTAAATTAGACAGTTACATCAATTATGTGTTGTTTTCAGCGGTTTATGTTGGTTTTCTGGTTACCCTATGGATCATTGAAACGTGCCTTATGTCTTGACACATGTTAGATGTCTCAGGTTATATAATTTGAAAGTGGTTTTATTTACTTTCAAATTTTTAAAGAAATTGGAAAATGATAGAAATATGTGATGACTTCAATTCAACCGCACGAGTTGTCTTACTTATACTGTATACCAAAATCCACATTTGCACCGGCCCGAAAATGGACAGGAATGAAATTTAACTACGGTTAAAATTGAAAAAATTGATTAATTAACTAGCCTAAAAGTATTATAACAAAGTATCCAGTTGCCAGATATGTATAAAAGTAGTTAAATTAAGAAAAAAAAAGTAAGAATATGTTTTTCAAAAAAAAAAAAGTAATTTTCTTTATTTTTTGCTTTTTTTTTCAAGTATTTTGATGGTGAAACCATACCTTCGTGCATATATTTAAAATCCACGTTTCACGTCGAAGGTTAATCTATTTTTCAAAAAATTAGTAAAAAGAAATGCTTAAAAACCCAAAAAAACCTCACACACATGTTCAAACAAAAATTACAATGTATTCAGAACCGGACCGAACGTTTAACCGGACGTCTTACTAGTTACTGGTCGGACCGATTGGACCAGATTCAAGAACCAGATGACATAATAAATATATATAATGTTTCAAAAAAAGTATACAATTATAAACACATTTAACAAAACATAAATAATATTTAAACAAACATAATAATGTTTAAAAAATATAGGATTTTCTTTTAATGTTTCATTATTTAACTTTTAATTAAAAAAACTGAAATCTAGTCCGACCAGTAAACCGGTTCCCGCTCTGACCGGTGAACCGGCTCAACGGCCGGTTCGTTTGAAAGTGGTTCACAAGCTCTTTTTGGGCCGGTTAACCCACCGGTTTCCGGTCTGGTTTCAGAGCAAAAAGAAACATAAAAGTAAAATATTAAAAAGATTTAAACCATTCTAAAAATAATTAACATAGCAAAAAAGAACAAAAAATTAAAAAAGATGAGGCATAATAAAAAAGTTAACAAAACAAACACAAAACCACCAAAACAACATAAAAAGAAAAACATAAAAAGGTTACGCGACCAATCAAAAAAAAAATACTATCCATAACAACATCATTTGCGTTTATATAATAATAATATATTTCTTATAATGGAGTCACATTAAAATGATCGACTCATTGAAACAAGCGTACGGCAGCTAGTTGTTTAATGATAAATAGGTTTATTCTCCTCACGTATTGTGGCAGGTTATTACCAATGTTTTGAAAACCGGACCGACCGGCTGGACTGGTCGAACCGGCATCCGGGTGAACCGGTCCGGTTAGGGGGTTTTATGCCGTTTTGGACGAACCGGCCGGTTGGATCGGGGAACCGGTGGTTGAACCTAATGCAACATTTTTTTTTGTCACAAAAGGTTGCATTAGCTGAAGTTGTATTAGCCTAATGCAACCTTTTTATTACATAATGCAACTCTTTTAAAAAAGTTGCATTTAAAAAAGTTGCATTACTAAAAATAAAGTTGCATTATGTAACAAAAAAGTTGCATTAGATCTAATGCAACTTCAGCTAATGCAGTCTTTTCTTGAATATAAAGGTTGCATTAGCTGAAGTTGCATTAGCCTAATGCAACCTTTTTATTACATAATGCAACTCTTTTAAAAAAGTTGCATTACTAAAAATAAAGTTGCATCATGTAACAAAAAAATTGCATTAAATCTAATGCAACTTCAGCTAATGCAGTCTTTTCTTGAATATAAAGGTTGCACTAGTGTAATTTTTGTAGTAGTGATCATAGTTACATAGCAAATTCAAATCTCTTATCACGAAATATATATAAATTTTTCATAAAAACATAAAATCATACAAAATCCTCTCAAACATGTCACAAAAATAATAGAAAAAATTACTCACAAAATCATTTTTACTGGTAACCAATTGTTTGAATTAGAACAAAACTCAAATTTATAAACAAATCTTTCAATTTAATAAAAATTCAAATATATAAGCAAATATCTAAAAGTTAATATTTTCATCTCTTTTTATTACTTTTCAAAGGTAAGTTTTCTCTTTTTACTACTTTTCAAAGTTAAAAACTTATAATGTTTTAAGTCTAAATTATTAAAACGTCATCACATTGATCAGACACTTATTCATTACTATTTATTTTACTATGCATCACTATTGTTATTATTACTATATATGTGTGTGTGTGTGTGTGTATATATATATACACACATGCATATATATTTACTATTCTAACCTAATATATATTTTTCACTTTTCATTTTAACGAAGTTTAATATATATATATATATATATATATATATATATATATATATATAAAATAATAATTATTATATAACATATTATCACTAGATATATGACGTTATATACATAGATCAATTGTCTTATCTGTGGCATGAACATAAGGTCAACTTTATGGGAAATAAATACATATATAAGATTGTCATCTTTTGTTAAAGGTTCATGAACATACCTCCTGTCAAACTAAACAACCTTTTTCCCCTGCTCATATATATCTTTATATACATCATTACATCTTCACTAGAAAGCATCCATTCATACCAACAATGATAAACATGAACACCATAAGATGTTGCATCTCTTGCATTTTTCCTTGTGGATCACTAGACGTAATTCGAATCGTCCACGTGAATGGCTATGTCGAGGAAATAAGTGGTACCATTCTAGCGTTCGAGATCATGAAAGCAAATCCTAATCATGTCCTAAAATCCCCATCCTACACTGACGAGAGGATCATGATCCTTGCGCCTCACGTCGAGCTTCAACGAGGCAAAATTTACTTCCTTGTGCCCAAACCTAAACCTTTAGAGGCTTATGCCAAGTCTTCAACTTCCTTGAAGAAAGTGTGTAACAGAAGAAGTGTTCAAGGTATGCAATGGAGACCTTGTTTAAAGAGCATTTCTGAGGCTACCAGTGATGCTTAAGCACGACGGCCCTTACTCAAACGACGTAGGGAAAATTTATATTATTTTCTCATTAACTAATCATGTGTTATCAAAGGGTTTATAACCTAATGATACCGTGATGTAAATATATATAGAGTCCCTCCCTATAAAATTAAATAAGTTTGAATTTTGCATAGTAGACTATGAAGTACTATTGACTATTGAGATAGTGTAGATTGTTTAAAATATATAAATAGTAATCATGCTTTATATTTCATTAACTAGTCACTTTATGAGGTTTAATTTTGTTCTAGATATGGTTCTCTCTCTAGCCATAATAGAAGGGACCAAAGAGTAAAGATATATCGTATATATTATTGAGTAACCTATAAAAAGGAAGTATATATTAAAAACTATATATGTATACCATTTGAAATATTAATAATCGATTAATCACCGGTTGTTATAGATTTCGCCTATATTCATAGCATAGTTGCTATCTTTTCTTTTTGGGGTAATATATTCAAATAATTGAAGATTTGTTGAAGGGATTTTAATGGATTCAATAATGTTAGCGAAGGAAGGATGTGGATTGGTGCCTACTGCCTAGCATTGGGGTAGAATGGGCGACTAAAAACCAAAAATAGCTTGTATACATAAAACTTGAGTTACAAAAAATATGCATAATAACCACAAACTTATATTTTTCCTTAAATAATTAACTTTAGGTGGAACGTAAAACTTAACAAGCGGACATAATTAAAGTAGGAACAGAAGAAAAAAATAATCGAAGCCACACAAATTAGTTATGATTCTATACATCAAATTTTTAATTTAGTTTTGCAATTTAAACCTAAAGTATGAGAAATAAGTTAGTTTACTAAACAATTATTTTATTTTTGTTGAAATGAGTTATATCATAACAAAGAACAACTTAAAATAAATAACACATTAAAACAATATAAGTCAAAACAAATAATTTAAAAACTATATCTATGAATAAAAACCATTTGTGTTAGACCCATTATCTAACCCAACTCCTCTACTAAGGTCTAATTATGATTAGTATAACTAGATTTATTAATTGAAATTAGCTTCAATTAATCTATCAACCTTCACAGCTCACTGTTAACTAATAACTAATCGAACTGTCTTTCCTGTTAATTAAACTAATTAAACCGTTTACAATCGAAGCTAATCGGTCAATGAAAATATAACATAAACAATGATTATTTGTTTGATTTTAGCCGACTGAACCCAAAGGCCAAAGGTTTCGAATGTGTATATCCTCCTCCGTAGAGTAAATTATGGTTTTCGCTCATATGGTTTAAGAGTTTTAACAATTTGGACCTAAAATATAATCTTCTATCAATAAAGCCCCTATGGTTTAAACAACTAACGGTTTTAGCCCTCAAGGTTCAAGGAGGGAGGGTTGTATGTATAACAATCAAAAAAACCCTATGAAGTGTATGAACAGGCATGAATGAAACCTTTCAAACACACATTGTGATACACTGTTAGATTCTACGTCAACCAAACAGGTTAAGCCATCATTATTGCGTTGTTTGTACGTTGTAACCACAGTATGCAAAATAACCACTAATTTTCCAAAAAGATGATTCTGTAAACGGGTTCCACACGATGGGAGTAAACACAATATGTGTGGTCCTTATGCAATGGACCATTGATTAGTGGCCGAACTTGAATATTTTGAAAGGAGAGACGGAAATTTACGTGAATCACAATACATGTTAGTTTTTTGAAGGAAGAGGGGACGAAACCAATATTTGAGAAAAAATAATCTTTCAGTTTAAAAAAAAAAAACTAAAACTACGGATTGGGACCTGGGACCCCTTTAATCCTTTGCCCCTGCAATTGATAGTTTGGTCTGATGGTGTTTGACTGGTTTCTTAGGAAGTAAACAAAAACAAAAAACGAGTCGCCTGATACGGTCTTGAGGTTTTATTTTGACTTTATTTATGTCAAACATGAGCCAAACATCTAGTCATGATTCTTTATTTCTTTGAATCAAACTACTGAAAAGGTGAAACCTTAAAAACGAACTAAAATACTATTGCTAGGGGCTACCGCTCGGTTTCATGCCTTGGGCCAAATTAGGTTTTTTCAAAAAGATGCATTTTAGGCTTGTTAGGATCTTATTGTTTTTTAAAACGGCAAACTAAGGCTTAATAACATGTCTCTTTACAGCACAAATGAATACTCAAACCCAACAACCCACATGCTGCGATTACAGTCTACTACCAACACTATGATATCCAACGCTCAGGTGTTGGCAAGTGCTAAACAGAGCAAATCCACCTACCCCTTAGGGGGAAGCCCATTCAGTTAGGGGTGTCAGAAAACCCAGAACCGGAACTGACAACCCGAACTAGAACAGGTCATACCCGAACCCGTGGGTATAGACGGTTCTGGGTTCTTAGAGAAATTGGAACCGGAACTAGAACCGTACCACCTACACTCGGCCAAAAACCAGAACCGTAGCAGGTCAAAAACCAGAACTGGAATATCTTATTGACTTTGTGGACTAGAAACGGAACCTGTTAAAAAAAACCGGTTTGCCCACCCCTAATCTTACTTACTAAAGACACCTTTTTGGCTTTTGGCATGGTGTGGGTTAAACGGGAACTTTTGGGGGTATGCAACAATCATTCACTTTCTACTTAAAAGACAACTTTGAGTAAATAGAAAAATGATTTACACAATTAATAATAAAAAAAGACTATCCAATAGTGAAACATATTACTGGTTTTGTTATACTAGTAAGATTAAGTGAACCGGTAGAGTCCAGTTTGATGCCATATATTGTTTAAACCAAGCCATATACCAAACAGTTCAGTCTAGTTCAAATTAAAAACCAATTTTTAGGAAAAGTTTAAAAAATCCACAAAACCTGACAGGTGATTGGTTCAGTTGGTTAGACGGTTTAAAGCGAACCATGAATATCCCTAGCCAAGAGGGGAAGTTCATGTACTTTGTCATAACCATTGACAATGACAACAATCAACAGTTGATCATGGGATTCAGACCATTGGATGCTGTAGATATCGTCTGCGGTAAAAAATATTTATTTTCTCTGGTGACAAACATGGTTTCTTATTTTCTTGTGAGCAATAAACATTATATTTATCCAATAATTGTAAATTAAAGATTACCTACGAATTCACTTTGTCAACTAAAATGCTAAAATTTCCACAAAATTATATCAGCATCTCGCAGCTCAATAAGCGTGACAGGATTTCTTCACAGTTTGGTCGTTGGTCTGGTTCTGACCAACAATCTGCAAGGAAAAAATTAAAACACACAGTAAATTGTCGTTAGATCGTTTACATTTAATTCTTGATGATTTGGAACATATGAAATGTCGATGAAAGGAATACCTGCTATTAGATTTCCCAAGGGACCTTCAGGAATCTCAAGTCGGGTTCCATCATGACCAACTGCACGAACCACCTGTAACAAAAACACAACACGCGGTTAACAGGGTGTTTGGGTGTCTTTTCAAAAGTTGCAACAATCAGATGTAAAACACATATCCGAAGAACCTTAATTACACTTACTTGAGCTGATGGGATGCCTTCCCATGGCCTATGCAGAGTACATAGTTCCCAAATAATGACACCTAGGCTAAAAATATCACATTTTTCCGTAAATGCTTCATTCCTAATAAGTTCAGGTGCCATCCACTCTGGAGTCCCAGCAGAGGAACAATCTCTTGTGTGCTCTGTGGTTAGCACCCGTGACAGCCCAAAATCACAAATCTTCACTATCCAATGCTTATTCACCAAACAATTGGCGCTTTTCAGATCGCGGTGAACTATTTTCATTCTATGCAAAGACATTAGACCCCTATATGCAATCAGAGAAGAAACCGTTATTCAGTTATATATTAATACTGGGTCCCATATGAGGTTTTTATTATACCTGCAGATATCACACAGCATTTTTAATCTCCTTCGCCAACTGATTCTCTTTTTGAGCCCACTCACGTGAACGAGGTAATAGAGAGACCCCATGTCCATATATTCAGTGATTAATGAAAAGTGAGGCGGTGTTGTGCAAGCACCAAGGAAAAGTATAACTGCATTTCAAGGCGAGATGATTTAATGGGGGCATTTACGTAATTCCCTTGCTAATATCATTTATTACTTATATACCCAAGTAAAAAAATAACAACTTCAAACTATAACTTTGAGTCGGGGACTCGGAGCAGCCTCTCTATCTCAACTGGGATAAGGGTAAGGTTTGTGTCTATCCTTCCCCCAAGACCCTACTGAAAAGTGGGAATATACTGGCTAAGTTTGTTTGTTTGTTTATACCCAAGTAAAAAAAATCATTTACAAATTTCCTCTTTTTAAAGGATATTTCCTCTTTCAAATAAACCAGTCAGCTACATATTTCCCTCTCTCAAGGGGAAATATGTAATTGATTTAAGGGTTACATAAATATGTAATAAAGATTCTTATTAGGGGGGTATATGTAAAAATTCCTTAGTTTTACTTTTATTGTGCTCTTTGGTCTTGGGCATGCACTTCATGCATAGGCCAGAAGCCCACAAGTGAGACCCCTCTCACGAACGCAACTCTAACTGACTAGCTAAAAATAATATGATAAAATGGATCTTATCTGAATTTACAGAGTATAATACCATTTGGGTGGCGGAGTCGACTGCAAAAGTAGGAAGAATAGTTAGCAAGACTTGAAGGCGAAGGTATACACAAGTTAATTGCATAAAAAGGTAACCAACTTCATTTACCCCCATAAAGAAGCCCAAACTTTCAAAATTTTCAAATTAAGATAATCTAACGTTTGACAGCATGTCTCTCCCAGCATGCCAAAAAATGTCAACATGGTCAAAAGCATGTCACTATTTTGACCAGGGGAGCTGTATGGATTAAGTTCAAACCAAAATTCTTGAAAGTTTGAGGGGTTTAGTAAAACATTTTAAACATTCCTAGGCTAAAAAAGATTGTTACCTAAAACAAAAATTGGACCAAATTAGTTTATTTTTAACAGATGGTAGAAAGGTACCTTAGGATGGATATTTCATTGCAAAAGTCTTCAATATTCTCAGCTGTAACTTCCTGTTCAAGTAAGACTTTGATTGCAACCTCAATTCCATTCCATGTGCCTCGGAAAACTTCTCCAAAAAAGCCTACCAAGATAACATGGACCAATATTATAAATTAAAAACAAGGATTTAAGGCAAAGTAAAAAAAAGAATTAATGAGGAGGATTATGAGGAAGAGGACGAGAAAGAGTGATGTGTACCAATGCCAACACGTGATCCAATAACTAGTTCAGAATAATCAATATTCCATTCATGGTATGGGAACAATGGTTCATTCCCAATTAAGGCTGATTCAAGCAATTTATTCCATGTTGTATTCATATCAAAATTGCCTTCTGATTTGTCTGTTTCACTCCTCTCAGAAGAACCAGGAAGATCAGTTCTATACTTTTGAGGAGATGTGGGTAGAGAGATGGCCTTTGGGCAACTGGTTTGCCTCCTATGATTACGCAAAGCAGATGCCTGTAATTATAAAAAAAAAAAAAAACTCAACAAATTAACAAGACCTGCCTATCTATCCATGGTTATACACAACTTTTAAGGATACACATACATTATCTTGATGATCTGGACTAGTGCCATGTTCATCAACTTGTTCCCTTGGAGGATGACTTCTCTTCAATGTGTCATTCATTGCTCGCACAACCCTACAGTTATGGTTCTTTTTTTAAATACCAAAAACTGCAATTTTTTTAATTTATCAAATACAAGAATAATATCAGTCAGGATACTGAAGTATCAACCTTACGATATCATCACCAATTTCGGGAATCACAGTAGCACTACTCCGCCTACGTCTTCTACGACTTCCTACAGGTGATGCTCCAGCAGACCTGTAGTTATTCATTAGAATCCAAAAAAAAAATATAGGTACAAAATGTTTATACATCACACACACATATATATGTGAGTGTTGTGTATAAAAAGACAAGAGATAGAACCTTGATACTGGCATTTCACCTCCAGACTCTCTGGTAGTATCTCTTTGACCACCAAGAATAGATCTTCCATGCCCTCGAAATAAATAGTGCTCTGGACTGAAAGTCAAACATTAAAGAAACAAATTCTAAAAAGAAAAATGAAATAAACATCTGTTATATGAAATTTTAAAAGATACACAATAGAGTGGGAGGGAGGAAAAAAAAAAAGAAAACAACCTTGAACTGGGAGTGCTTTGTTCTGTATTTGCATTCTTGTTGTGACCCCATTCTGTATTTGCTACATTAGGTTCTACATGTAATGAGCTGTACGATAAATTAATGTTACAGGTTCAAGAAACTATAAATCCCAAAACTCAGTTATAAATATGAATCATGAATGGTTTAAATATTTCTTTCTTTATCTTTTTTTAGAATAATAGAAATATGTAAGCTTATATAATTGCCTTTCATCTGAATGTTCTGCCGCACCATGAACAGGACTGTTTGGTTCAATAGGTGAATCACATGAATCATTCTCTCCGGAATCACCTTGACCAATGACATAAACATGAGACATGTATACTGCCTTTGTTGAAAAAGGCACCAAATGCCCTGGATACCTCACGATATCGACTAGTAATTCATTAGAATTCAGTTCCACTATAACGGAAACATGCATGTGTGAATCTGTTCTCTCCAATTCTCCTTCTTTTGGTAAACCCTAAAGAAAAAACAAAAAAACATAAAAAAAAGTATATAAAGTAAATTAATAGACGAAGAAATGGAGATTAAACTAACCACCATAAGCCTACAATCAAGGCCAACTGTATCCGCAAGAACTTTGAAAAGAATAGCACGGGGATGACAAAAGCCATGCTTTATTTGGCCCAACATCTGAATACCCTGGTTATGTACATTGTACACTTCCTCCCATGCCCCTTTGGCATAACTTAGTTCCACATTTGGGAGTTTATAGAAATCGCAAACCTAAACAATGTAACGTCTTATCATAAATAAATAAATAAAATTAGCAAAATCATTGAAAAGAATAATAGACAAAGGTAGAATAGTGCACCAATCCGCCTATCTTTTTAATAACTGCAGCCGGGTTAGAAGTCAACCCTTTAGCCAAAGTCAAAGCCAGCTGCTGCAACATGGACACTTTCTTATCTTTATGCATGTCAACAACAATTACATTGAGCTTAAATCCTTCTAACTCTAAGGCATGGAGCTCTTCAAGAGAAGGAATCATATCAAATTTCTCTCTAAGTCTTCTTTCCTGCATGATATGAACACATGTTAATTGCTTTTCAATAAACCATATTTTTATGATGGTTTTCAATTTTGCATGACTTACGGATAAAATAGAATAGAAACCACTAGGAATCGGTTCATCAAGCTTTCCAGTTGACCAGAGGATTTGAGCCACTCTTTGTGCTCCCACATCCCCGAGATGATGATCATAAGGCATTCTTTCAGACTTAGAAACCGCATCTGGAGAGCAAAAAGAAATGGAATGATTTTTTCCTGTGATGCCATATTCTCTCATAGTAATTTAATTACTTTCTAGCATGGTATTTGACAAAGATTCTTTAAAATTATGACACTAATTGGTCATTAAAAAAACTTTGTTGCTTATAATCCCTATTAATTACATAACGTTAACTCCAGTTACAAGGATTGTATTTGCACAGATATTCATATTTGTTGGATCATCAGGAAAGAACAGCTTACCTTAGATTAAGTACCAAGATGGAAAGCTCAAGACACTGTTGCTGATCAAATTCATTACCATGCCTAATAAAATTGAATAAGCTTACATTAAACCTCTCTTTCAACTTCTGAATCATATAGCTCCACAGACATTCTATTTTCACCTCAACATACTAAAAATTACCAACAGAAGAGACTACAATAAACACATAAAAATTAAAACACACAATTCAAACACTGTTCAGCTTTTAACTTTAGCAAGTTACCTACACAAGATTCAATGATCTATAAGTTCATTATCATTTCCTATGTAAAAAAACAAAATAAAAAAAAAAATCAGATGATTCCATGGAAGGGCTGTCAATAAAAGTGACTCCAAAATGCAGAAAAAAAATCGTTAATTCACATTGTTTGGCAAATAAAATTCAGCATATATGGTAACACATTTGCACACCAATCTAATACAAACAGGCAAACAACATTTTGCTACAACTGATCTCCATTCAAAGACATTTTCACTGAATCAATAAAACATATAAACATAACTAAAAGAACAGAAACAAATTACGAAACCCCTGAGTGTTATCAATTCCTTTATGGGTTCGCATATTAACAAACACCTGGTATGCACCACGCATCTCTACATTTCGCCAAAATAATAATAATAATAATCCATCAATCAACCAAAATCAAATATAGCAAAATCATAACATAGCAATCTAATCCACCAATCAAAGGCGAATGGCGATGCAAACCAACGAGCAAAAACACCCACAAGATTATTACGAAAATCAATGCCGGAAAACCCAATGCTTATACGGTATTAAAGAATGAAAGTACCAGTAAATCGCCAGACATTGTATCGTCTAACAATATATCTTCAAATCTGCTTAATTGCAGCTCTCTATTAGACAGAAAGAAGTGTAAAGATTTTGTTAATCTTGTCTGCAAATCATAATAATAAAACTTACGTAGCCTGTAAACAAAATACTAAAAAGAGTCCCCAAATTAATTTATCGATTCATCGTAAGATTGACCCAATTTTGATGGTATTTAACGTCTTAATCATTCGATCATCATATGTTAAAGTGTTAAACTTTGATTTGATATAAATTACAAGTTGAGTTATGTTTTAAAAAAAAATGGGTATGTGAATTAAATTATGTGTCATATTTAAAGAAAAACAATTCGACAGTGACTATTCAAACACCAATGTTTAGTTGCTCACTAATTTGGTATCTATGCATGCCCTACTTGCATGCAATTGGGAGCCGAATCATTTAAGATTTGGGAATCTGAATCATATATAGATGATAGTGACCTTTTTTACTGGTCCATGTATTACATATACTTTTTTTTTACGGTAGAGGGTCATGTCGTGCTACCTTCAGTTATCCTAACGGTTGGTGACTAATATCGATTCCTTGATCGCCGACCGTGAGACTGTACCCCCTGATGCGCAAGAAACCCGTGGAATAGGTAAATTTTCGCCCTCTATTGGTTTTGAACCAGTGGCGGACCTAGAAAATTCTTTTATGGGGGTCGGAATATTTTTTTGGATGAGCATTTATCATTAAATATTTTATTTTTTTGACCAATTCGAACGAGGTTGGGTCGGATCACCCAAAAAAACGATAAAGCTAAATTAAATTACATATGGTAAGGATCAAATAAAGTGTATTTTGCCTAACAAGGCTAAAAAGAATTTTTAAAACATTCAAAACCGACCCAAACGAACTCCGATTGAGCTCATTTTGATGGCATTAGAACCGTATCGTCGAACTCTATAATATTAGCTTTTAAGTTTTAGATTTAACGTTTAGCTATAAAGTTTAGGTTTTACGGCTTGATTTTTAACTTTTAGGTGTTATCTTTAGGCTTTATTGTTTGATTTTAAAGTTTAGGTTTTAGTATTATGGTTTATGGTTTGGGTTTTAACGTTCCGGATTTAAGGTTCGATAAGACGGTTCCCATGACACAAAAATGAGTTAGTTCGGAGTTTGTTTGAGTCAGTTTTCAAATTTTTTAAAAAATCATTGTTAGCCTTCTTAAGCAAAATAGACTTTTTAGGGAACCTTCCCTAAATGACATATATACATAATAAATCATGTCAAATAATCAACTCATTAATGAGGATGATACAATAAAATTGGTTTTCTTTCGACATTTTATTTTTTTAAGTGAGATATGACTGATTAAGAATTGAGTTAAATTGTGAAATATTATGGTTTAACCACAAGTAATGTATATTGCGTTATTTGAGTATTATTTTATTATTATTGGCTTTAAAATTATTTTACATTGGTCTTCATTTGGTTCATCAAATTTTAATGAGGGTCGGGGACACAATTTCTTGGGGGTCAGTCGAGATCGGATTGTATATAAAACATTAAAAATCAAAAGTTCATGGGGGTTGGTCATCGACCGACCCCCCATACCCACTTATTAGATACGCCCCTGTTCTGA
The DNA here is from genome assembly GCA_009363875.1 of Mikania micrantha. Classification (NCBI taxonomy): domain Eukaryota; kingdom Viridiplantae; phylum Streptophyta; class Magnoliopsida; order Asterales; family Asteraceae; genus Mikania; species Mikania micrantha. Next base: position 84,179,161 of record CM018681.1, on the reverse strand, counting down.
ACCCAAGATTAAGCTCAAAATTCCTTTCCTTACCTGGTATACATTAAAGTGTCACTAGTGAGACTTGAACTTTGTTCTACAAGAAGAAAAGGTCAGGCCTTAACCATCAAGTTCATAATAAATAAATGATATTTTGAAGGGTAAATACGTAAATGCTAGTACTTTTTTTATCAAAACTCATTATGTGTCTTTTTTTAAAAAAAAAATGAGTTAGACCCCTTAATTGCAGTTAGTAGAGAAGATAATCTTATAATAATCATTGACTAAGATTTTCTAGTTAAGGGATATATTTGTAATCCCCCTTTAAATTATGATCTCAAGGATCATAAATTCTGTGAATTTGCAGAGTTATTTCTACAGAAGAAGTAAGGAGGTAAGGAAGATGACTATTAACATTAGAAGATGGTGCACTAGTTGTAGCTGTTCTTGGTTTCACAAGTGAAACATATCAAAAATTCAAAATCACAAATATATGGAGGAAAGTCAAGATGCACCATTGACCAACTTATATCCTCATTTGATCACAAAAGAGGATTTCTCTCCCCAACAGAACTTGCAACATTTATAAAAGGTAGAATTAATTGCATAGATGGTCCATGTGTTTTGATCAGATTACAGATTTGGTCCCCAAACTTTAAGAATTGCAAATTTAGTCCAAACATATAGAGTTAATTGCATAAATGATCCATATGGTTTGATCAGATTGCAGACTTTTTCCCCAAATTTTAAAAATACGAATTTAGTCCAAATATTTAAAGTTAATTGCGGAGATGGTCCCTCTGGTATGAGCAGGTTGCAGATTTAGTCCCCAAACTTTATAAATTGCAAATATTTTTAAAGTTAATATTGTTTGATATTTAATTTCGATTTGTGAAATATTTTTATCCTAAATTTGCTATTTTTAAAATTTGGAGACCAAATCTACAATCTGATCAAACCACAAGGACCATTTATGCAATTAACTTTAAATGATTGGACTAAATTTGCAATTTTAAAGTTTGGGGACCAAATTTGCAATCTGATCAAACCATAGGGACCATTTGTGCAACTAACTTTAAATGTTTAGACTAAATTTGCAATTTTTAAAGTTTGGGGACCAAATCTGCAATTGAGTCAAACCAAAAGGACCATTAATGCAATTAACTCTAAAAGGTAATAATGAATCAATTATTTTAATATTAAAATCAAGCTAACAATAATATTTTGATCTCTTGGTTGCTATTATTTAAGTTTGGAGACCAAATCTGCAATCTGATCAAACCATAGGGACTATTTATGTTAACTTTAAATGTTTGGACTAAATTTGCAATTTTTAAAGTTTGGGGACAAAATCTGCAATCTGATCAAACCATAGGGACCATTTATGCAATTAACTTTAAATGTTTGGACTAAATTTGCAATTTTTAAAGTTTAGGGACCAAATCTGCAATCTGGACAAACCACATGACCATTAATGCAATTAACTCTAAAAGGTAATAATGAATCAATTATTTTAATATTAAAATGAAGCTAATAATAATATTTTGATCTCTTGGTTGCTTGTTTTTGGTTCTTATGAGAGAACTCTAACTTTACTAAACTTTACTGCATGTGCCACTGCAAATGTGTTTGCTATAACGAAGCCAGGTTGTCAGTTATCTTCTTGTCAAAGAATCAAACCATCAATACTTGGAAGGATTTTGAAGCAAGAGTAACAAATATGATTTCTAGAGCACAAAGTGCATGGTTGGCGCCGGAGCATACCTGAGATGACATGGATGTATGTGCATGTTTCCAGTAATCGTGATTTAAATCAAGAAGTACATAAGAACATTCTTTTGTTGTAAAATTTTGAGAATTTAAACAAAGGATTATGAAACAAATTCAAGTTGAAATGAGCAGTGTGCCCCAAATCTAGATGGAATAAGGAACAAGAAATAGAGAGGCAAGCAAGATGTGCAGGTCAGATTTAGTGTTGGTCAAATAGGTTGAGTTGACCCACAAATTTTTTTTTTTTGTCTATTTCTAAGATTTTGAGGTACAACTAATACGATTATTAAAATCCCCAAACATGAACTATTTAGGTGGTTGGTTACATCTACATGCATTAAAAACATAGAAGACTTTAAGCATCTTTGGCATTTTGTAAGCATCTTTGGCATTTCGTAGTACAATTTGAGATAAAATATATCAGATATCACTAAATGGTTTGAGTTTAATGGTTTGAATTTGTCATTTATTAAGGAAGGATCCAATCAAGCTTGAAAAAGTAAACTAAAAATTGACTTGCTTTTCTTTGAAACAAGTAAATAACAAGCTAAAAACTTCAAATTGCTAACTAAATTAAATTGAGACAAAAAATTTACATAAAATTATATCATGATCTCATGAAAAAATAATACAACATAAACTTCTTGATGGGCCTACCCCCCTTCCCTTCCCTTCCTGAAGGGATTGTGATCAGCACAATCTCAATCATGCCAAATGAAAAAAGTACCCTTAATCTCAAACTTTCAGCCTAAAAAAACTCATGACGGTGGAAAGAACCTGTTAAGATTGAACGGCAGGGTGTAAAACTCCTCGTTTCTACTGTCACCCTTAAACGCTCTAAACCTGGCCCACCATGGCATCCCCCTGTCTTTTGCACTGTCTTTCAATTCTAGCGTGTTGTCAAGAAACAATGACACCATCAATGCTACTGTTGGTGATGAGAAAAAGATGGTGTTGAGAAAATCATTGAACTGCATGAAAACACATGTGAAAAAGACCAAATTACCCTTCCGGATTTCACAAGTGAAACATCTTGAAATAGACTTGAAAAGACCAACTTACCCATTCGGCCTTTGTATGTGAAGGACCATGAAGAGCACCAGCTGTGTACTCCCTAAAATACTCAGGAACAGACAGGCCAAGAAAGAAAGAAACACCCACAATGAACAAGTTTCTCATTGAGTTCATGTTTGTGAACTGCAAGAATGACAACCCGACAGAAGCTGGCCAAAAAAAACAGATAAAGGACATTAATTTACATTTTGCAGCATTTAATAACAATAAGAAATGTGTCAAGATGCTAACCAACAAGACCAAATAGCACGCAATATACTGCTGCAAAGATTGGGAAAGGTATGGATGCAAATAAAGCTCCAAATTTTCCTACAAATTATAGGAAAAGATAATCAAGTGATGTGAAGCGGATAAAGGGCATTGTTGATTTTTGTTGTTGGATGCATTGACTTACCTAAAATCGAGAAGAAGATCATGAAACCAGCTGAGATTTGAATGACTCTTCGGCTACCTACACGAGTGCTTCCCAGAAGACCAACATTTTCTCTGTTTTATGTCATCAAAATTTATGTTTTAGCTAGTGTCTTCTGTTTTGTTTCAAACAATATAATTAGTATCAGAAACACTTACATGGAAACAGTTGAGCCAGTTGCTGTTCCAAAGAGACCACTCATGAGAATGCCGATTCCCTGTGTGATGAAAATTGGATAAATTATTTCATGGGCCGTTGATGTTATCCAAAAAAAAAATATAGATCCAAGATTTATGAGTTGAGATTTAAGAATAAGATATTTGTATGTTTGATAGGTATAAAAAAAAAACTAACCTGCCACCCGATGCCACGGCTGAGAACATGAGCAGGAGGAGGTGTAGCACTTGCTAGACGGGCTGCTGCTTTATATGCACCTGTAGACTAGATCAGCAAGTACACATCTTTATGTTACATTCATTTAATCCATTTTTGTGGTGCACATTTTATCAAAATAGTGCCTGTAATTTGGGAAGAACTAAATTGACCCTATTTATGCTATTGCTGAATGTGATAAAAATCCAATCTATTTTGTGGAGACTATTTCATTGAAATAAAACCCACAAATCATGAGAAAAAGGTGAGGGATTGAGTAAAACATTGAATGCACTTGAAATCATGGGCCCTAATTCCACTAACAAGATTCAGTCTCAAAAACCCTAAACCCTATACAAGATTTTGAATCTTCACCTCAACAAGGGAGACCAGAACCGCAGCCATCATTCCGAAAGCATGCCCTGCTTCAAATGTTGGTGCACCCCATTGAAGCGGGTAAGGGATCTTTATCCTGCATCAAGAAACTTAATTACAATTCATTTTGTTTTTAAAATATAATTCACGAATGTTATGACACAAAATTACTAACCATGGTGCAGCAGATATGAGATCAGCTTTATCTGTTCTACAGTGCATTTGAGTTTGTTCTGGATGATGCTTATATGCACCACTAACTGTCAACAAGTGTGCATATGCCCAGATCAGTGCTATTGTCAAAAGGAGAGCGAAACGCTCCAATATTGGCAGTTGTTTTGCTTGAAACTGCTTCAAATACTGTTTTCCACCAGAAAGTTCAATTACATTAAATCAATTAAATATAATTTAATCAGATTAAACAGACATTAGAATTACCTGAGAGAATGTGACAAAAAGAATAAGCATTGGTATGCCAAATTCCACGCACCTTCCAACCTATAAACAATTTGAGTAAGAATTATCCTTTTAAGTCAAAAACCGATATTGTGTTGATTTTTGAAGCCAGATATTTTTCTTTGCCTCTTCAAAGTTGATGAGGCAGTGTTGGTTACTAATTGAAGTTAGATATAGATATCAAAGTTACCAAAACACAGTTCAACATATGAGGTCAAATATTCTTCTTCAAAATGTCATAATTCATATATAATTTTTTAATAAGGTTTAAGGGTCATCAATGTTTCTAAAAAGTTGTAAACAACAACCTACAACCAAGTTTAATTGACCTCAGATCAAATTTGAACTGAGGGCAGCTGGCTTTGTGGTAAACATTTGTACAAAATTTGGCTAAGTTATTCTTGTATAATTTACTTCTTACCACTTATATAGGTTTATCAAGTTAAAAAAAATATTGGTTTATGTTATTATTAAAGTTGAAAACGAATAAGTGAAATAATGTGTTCATACCACAGGAAATCCTCTGTCAAATAGACCAAAACCAACTAATGCAATCACTGGAACCATACCAACAGGGCTAAAGAATCTGAAATGATTGAAAATTTATATGAATTGATTAAAAAAACACAATCTAAAACATTGTTTTTTTATGAAATTAAATTATTCACCTTGAACAAATAGCCCACAGCTGACTATACCCCAAGATTATCTGCAAGCTCGAAGACACGATAAGTGCACCTTGTATGGCTCGCATTGTAGCAAGAAATCTCTGGAAGTTCAAAGAAACTCATCATCAGACTTGTGATTTTCCCCTTCTATTGATAAAATATCACCTTTTTTCACTTCTATTAATAAAATGATGATATGTTAAAACTTCATTTAATATCATTTGCATCATATTTGACTATAAAAGTCAAAAAGAATCGTGTGATCATCACCACCCTTATAATGACAAAAAAGATGGTGCTTTCATATTGAATTCAGTGTTCATGTAGAATTAGCTCTAAGGTTCTCTAGTTGCAATATATGACTACAAAATTGAAAACAATAAAAACTGTGTGATCATTGCAGATTGTGTCTAGTGATTATAAAATCATCTTTTACACTTCTGCTGAAAAATGATAGAGCTTTCAACTTCAATTAATAACATTGGTATATCATATTCAATTGTTTGATTATGTAGTTTTAAATTTTAGGATTCTCTAGATACCATATTTTGGACCACAACAGTCAAAATGAATTGATAAAGGTAATAATCCATTTGTTCACCATAAACATATATATATTGTAGTAAATGGAACATAAATCAATATAAACTCACATGAGAAACACCTAGGACCTAGGTGGGGTGGGGTCTATTTTCCTATAGCTATATTCAGAAAAAAAGATGGTCTTTAGTGGGTGGGACATACCAAATGCCCCTTGAAATAGGGAAATACCTGATCACAGTCTCTATTATTTCAGAAGTGTACCACCATAATAAATTTCTCCAGAAATGTAACAAATTTTATAACTTTTTATAGCTAAAAACATTTAACAAAGAGACTGGTTATTCACACACCTAACTTTTTATTTTAATACTCTCACCGACCATATACGTCTCGTATAGGTCTATACTCAGCGTATAGGTCTATTCGCCTCGTATAGAAATCCAATCATTGGCACTGACACCCAATGATTGATCATGATAGAACTGGGTAGGATTCCAATCATTGGCTCTAACAAATTCTGACACCCAATGATTGTCCCTTTTACGCCTCGTATAATCTATACGAGGTGTATAGGGGGTGGCCCTTTACAAATATCGAAATAAGTGTAACATCACAAACACAACAAAGCATTGGCACTGACATTGGCACCTAACTTTTTATTTTAATACTCTCACTGACCATATACGTCTCGTATAGGTGTATACGCAGCGTATAGCCCCGTGTAATCGTGTATAGGTCTATTCGCCTCTATAGAAATCCAATCATTGGCACTGACAGCCAATGATTGGTCACGATAGAGCTGGGTAGGATTCCAATCATTGGCTCTAACAAATTCTGATACCCAATGATTGCCCCTTTTACGCCTTGTATAATCTATACGAGGTGTATAGGGGGTGACCCTTTACAAATATCGAAATAAGTGTAGCATCACAAACACAACAAAGCATTATAGCAAGTTTATAGATTTCGGTTACCATATGATCATCCCCAATGGCTGCTAGAGAAGGGTCATGGATAATTGAGATGATAGGAACCATGAAAGCCCATGATCCCCCAACTACAGCGGGTAATCGGGTTCCAAAAAGTGTTTGCAAAAATGTATTAATCCCCTGGACGAAAAGCAACGTTTGCACCACCCTCACCTTATCACCCTGCAAAGCGTAATGTACAAGTTGTAAAGCACAGTGATGGATATGGTACAACTAGCTGATGCAAGATTTTGGAGGAACAATACTCACAGAAGTACCACCCATCAAAGGAACAAGAAATGATGGAATCATGACAGCAGTCCCTAAAGACAAGATGTAATGTTGAAACCCTAATGCAATGGCTTCTCCTGTTTACCAAGAACACAGGAACCATCAGCAGTTAATTTACACCGAACCCAAACCAAATTAACCAACAAAACCAAACCTACATAACCAACCCAAACTAATAACCGACAATTTTGTTTTATTTTTTTATTTTCTAAAACTGCGGTTCAGTTTTGGTTAACAGAAACGCAAGAATCAATTATTTTCATGCGCAAACAATTCAAGCACAAAAGTAAAATCGGAAACCGACCCATCGACATCCTAATGCTAAGTGTAAAGATTTCACTGGTTTCAAGAAAATGTTAAGAAATTTGCATACCCCACGAGGGATTGGAGTCGATGCAGTACTCTAAGCCTTGAAGTTGGTCTGTTGGAAGATGAGTAATTTCTTCTGTTTTTGGAGCTTCTGCCATAGCTTCAGATATAACAAAAATAAAATCTTAAAATCACGATGGGATTTTGGTAGTGAAATCAAGATTCCTTAAAAAACCAAACAAGATTCAAGATTCTTTCGTCTGGAACACGGTTTTGATTTGTGAACAATGACAGAATCAAAACACAAATGGATCCAAGATTCTTTGATTCTTTCTTGTTCCAAATGTGGCGAATTAAAGACTGAGCCAACACATATGGACTCAAGATTCTTGGATTCTTTGTTACAAACGGTGGTGAAAATGATTGAAGCAAACAAGACACAATGTGTGTGATGGGATTCTGTGTGTGAAAAAGAAAGCTAAAGAGAATTAAGGGATGACCAAAAAGAGGATAAAGAGAGGCTTTAAGGGTCTACTACAATGGTGAAATTGAAAAGCCCTAAAAGCAAAAGTTGATTGGGGAGAGGCAGGAGGATGTGGGTTTGCTGTTTGAGGTTGAATCCCTTTGCTTTAAGTAGTGATCCGTTAAATTTGACAATGTGTTGACAGAAATGCCCTTCGAACATACTTCCAAATCTATGTTACCGTTGGTCCCTGCAGTGTGTATTTAATATTTGGATGCCCCATCCAACCTAATATTAAAATTATTATTATTTATTAGTTACATGAGTAAATTACATGCGTGATAGAATTATAAAATAATTAATTATTTTTTTTATCAATGGCTTTTAGCCTTTTACTTTAACTTTAGTTAAAATTCTAACTTTTGATGTGTTAAAACGTGTGATAGCATAATAAAACAATTTTCCTTTTTTTAATTAATTTATTTATTAATTTCAATCATATTTTTTCAGATAAAGAAAATTAATTTAAAAGATACCTCTCTTAGTGTTGAAGTATCGGTGCAAGGATGAAGGTTGGTCGAGCTCACTCCACTGATCTTTGTTGTCATGCTAATATGGAAAACAACACCGTTAATATTAGCGTAGGAGAAGGCCTCATGTGATTGGACTTCGACGTGAGAGTAAGTATGTGATCGGAGAAAGGTAGAGAATGTTGAAAGAGTGAGAATGAAAAGTGATTGTGAATACCAGGCTACCAGCTTATGCTCTTGCTACTTCTATTTATATTAACATCGTCTATTTTTATATTAGTTTTATATAATTTGATCAAATTATCCTCAATGAGAAGATAATAAATGATAACAAGAGTAACGTGAGATACAATGTTCGTCGATTTTGGTTAAAACCGAATTCCACCGAATAGACCGACTAAATCAAATAAATCGGTTAAAAACCGAATAAATCGATTATATCTAACCGAATAAAGTGAATTCAGCCTGATATATTATTAATAAATATAATAAGTTTATATGTAAATTTATATTTATAATTAACTAAACAAACCAAATTCAAAATATATATGAAACCAATAACCGAACCGGAAATTAACTTTGGAATTCGGATACGTTGAAGAACTGAACATGAAACCAAACTCAAATTTTGGATTGGTTTTTAGTTACGAATACGGTTTGGTTTTTTGTTAAATTTTTCTATTTTTAGTTCTTTTTTTCTTATATAATTTTTTGTTGTTTTTAATTAGTGGTTTCATATTAAACGTTTACGGTAGGTTTGAGTTTCTTGAAATTTTTAGAGTTTTGGTTGTATGATTTTTTTTGACACCATATTTTACGACGAAAACACTTTTTTTTTTTTGTTTTGATTCAACGATTTTAACATTGTGCTTGTTATATTTAGCTTCTTGTTCCTTGGGAGTGAAGATTGTTTAGTGTTTTAAGATTTTAACATTATGCTTTAATATTTAGGTACTTGTTTCTTGGGAGTGAAAGATTTTTTTTTGATAGGGTTTGATTTAGTGTTTTAAGATTATCATAGTTGTATTTTTGTCTAAGTTTTGACATGCGTGATGCAAGCTACCAATGTTGTAGTGATTGAGTGTGTGCTCATATGTGTTGTGTGGTGATAATATGGATGAACAATCTTTTGTTTATTTATTTGTCATGGGCGTTGGGCCTGCGCTAACATCATTGTCACAGGCGGCCGCCCGTACTTAATAAAAAATTAACAAACGTCAGTTATAAAGGCGCCCGCCTGCATGAAACAGGGGTGTATGAAACAGGTGCCCAATCAGTCTTTTTTTTAATCCATATGGCAAACGATCGGCCGCCCGTGACAAAAATTTTGAAATTACGGACGAACGTTAGAGTATAGGGGCTCCCACGCCCATGTAAGGCACATGGCAAATTTTGATTGGTTTATATATAGGCGTTCGCTCGTTAATTAACAGGCGCCGGCCCCCGTTAAAAGGATGGACAAACTTGAAAGGGGAAAGTCAAATAGACAAAACGGGACAAAAGTTGGTCAAATTGACCATTTTGGGAATTTTCCCAATAAACTAAACTAATATTAGTCAAAGTGAATTTAATATAATAGAATAAGTTATGATTAGAAAATAAAGTATGATTTTTAGTTCTCTTATCTTTTTTCTTGCTTTTTTTGGTTAGAATATTATTGTTTTATTACTTACTTAAGCTTAAAATATATAAAAATTTTAAAATTTTTATTACCAACTATTTAATATTTCTTTTATTTAGATGCTCTAATTTTCAAACATTGAAAATGAAAAATTGAAATAGGTTGATGTAATTTGCATATATGTAAACCAAGACAATATTGAGAATGAAAAGCAGGTTGGTGTCGTTTTCTTTTATTGTTTTGACAGGAATACCACGAGGCATGTTGAATTTGGGTTGGTGCTGAGAAAGTTTATTCTGTTTATGATAAAATATATTAGCAAGTAATATTTGGATTTGGATGAATATGAAACAAATGTTAACATTGTGCTTGATATGTGCTATGCCTGAAATTGGGGTTAATTGCATATAATGGTATCGTATTTTGGTTTATTATTATTATTTTGGATCAATTAAACATGGGTTACTAAAGAACAAAATCAAACTATGAATTACAGGCATATTTAGATCATTATACATTATTTAAAGTAAATCTCTTATTGAAGCAACAATACTTAAATCGTGAAATCAAACCAAAGTCCAGTAGTTACTAATGGTGTGATTTTCTAAAAGCCATGAAAACCGAAGTATAAACACTCTAGTATCTAACTTTATTCGTTAGTTCAATATGTCAGACCTATAACCACCCAGCTCAAACAAATGTGGTAAAGTGATGTGAAAAATATTAATAAACACATTGGTTAATTTAAGGAATATCTTTGATATAGGGATAACCTTAATATAGGGATTAGATTGTGATCATCTTTAAACTCAAAAACCTTTATGCTTATGCAATCATAATTTGATTCAAGCAGACAGAATGAAAGAGAGTGCTATCCAAGTTGGAAAAAATGTAAACTAAAAGCAAAGGAGAATGATTAAAGTTCAAAGTTGAAGGATTCATTAAGACTATAAATAGATAATAATTATCTATATTAGATCAAAAATTTCTAGTTCACATTCTTTGAAAATTTTTTGTAATAGCTAGCGTCTGATAACCAGGGATCATCCTATCAAATAGACCATCCTTTCGCCTGAATTTTGACTAATTACTAGTATGAAAATACAAAGGGCTCGTAACACCTCTTCTAGCATATGGCATAATTCGTATAGCATGCTTTTTCTTTTGTTTATTCAAAATGTCTTCAAAAATTTGTTGGTGGTAAAATAAAAGAGTTAAATCTACGTGACAATACGGATATGCGTTAATATAAGGTCATGTGTAGTGGTAAAGCTTCCATCACTCCACGTAAGCACCACAAAAAAACTAACATCATCATCCCTTCATCATTTCACGTCATTCTCACATGTGTTATCATCACCCCTTCTTTTACCCCTTTCTTCCTGCTTCTCGTCATGACCATTGTCACGTATTTGAAACCACTGTTTGGTCATGCCCCAGTGTGTATTGATATTGTGAGAGATGAGGACGTGATGGAGGGTGGTCAAGTCCCTCCTCACGCCTCACAACACATGTTCTAAAAGTTTATGCTTTTTTTTAAGTAAGTACTTAGACCACCCACAATGGGTTCCCCGCCCGGCCAGCAGTGCCCTCCCCCGCCGCGGGGTCCAGCGGGAACACCGCCCCCTAGCCAGCGGCCCCCGCCGAAACCAGCCCCACGGCCCCCGCTCCCCGTTATGTTTTCTGATTTTTGATTGGTTGGTTTGAAAATGGGTGGGCCCCCTTTTTTTTAACCGTTGGACAATTAAAAAAAATTATAATAAAATCAATCTTTATATAAATCACTCATTTCAACCATTTTACACACTCAATTTCATTCAAAACTCTCTTAATTTTTATACATTTTTTTATAAAAATGTCATCATCCTCTACGGTGTTCTCATCTTCTGATAGCGAGAGTACTGATCTTTTTATCGCGGCTTTGTCTACCATGGCTCAAGAAAACGCTTCTCAGATTCCTCGGCCTATAATTAGGAGAATTCAGATTAATCGAGACAGGGAAGCGGGGCATGATCTGTTGATGCGTCATTATTTTGGGCCCGAACCGTTGTATAATGAGAAGTTGTTCAAGAGGCGTTTCCGGATGCAACGACCTCTATTTGAACGTATCGTGAACGATCTGGAGGTTGCAGATACTTATTTTCAACTGAGATGGGATGCTCGCGGCAAGCGAGGATTTACACCGTTACAAAAGTGTACGTCGGCTATTCGACAATTGGCATACGGGAGTACGGCAGACTTAATGGATGACTATTTACAGATGTCAGACAGCACTTCCAGAGAGTGCCTTTATAATTTCTGTAAGAATATCCGTCGACTCTATGGTCCTAAATATTTGCGCAAACCAAATTATAATGATGTTATGAATTTGTATGAACACCATGAAAATTATCATGGGTTTCCCGGTATGCTTGGTAGTATTGATTGTATGCACTGGGATTGGGAAAATTGTCCGATTGCATGGAGAGGACAATTTATGAGAGGCGATCACGGATGCTCCTCGATTATTCTTGAAGCAGTTTGTTCACAGGATTTATGGATCTGGCATGCATATTTTGGCATGCCTGGTGCGAATAACGACCTAAACGTTCTAAACTCGTCGCCGTTACTCAATGATATGGAAAACGGTGTGTTTCCACAATCATCGTTTTTTTGTAACGATAACGAGTACGCTCACGGTTATTATCTTGCTGACGGGATTTACCCAGAATGGCCGGTTTTTATGCAAACAATAACATGTCCAACAACCTTTAAACGGAAAAGGTTTCAAGTAGCACAAGAGGGTGCAAGGAAGGATATTGAACGGGCGTTTGGTGTTCTTAAAAAAAGATTTCAAATTATAAAAAATCCGGCTAGAGCATGGCATCCTAAAAAAATTAGATCCGTTATGTATGCATATATCATAATACACAATATGATACTTGAATGTGAGGGCAAGTCGATTAGCCCGTTTGTTCCCGATGAAGACGAACCGCCATCTCCTTTTGACATTGATGACCCGCGTAGAGATAACCAAATTTTGGCGTTGCGAAACAAAAGCATTCACGAGTCGTTAAAAGCCGATTTGGTCGAACATATCGAAAGGGTTCGAACCGATATTGTCGTTCGTAGCATCTAAGCCGACTAGTATATTTTTAATATGTTATTGTTTTTTTAATGTAATGTGTGTTTTTTTTGTAAAATATTGAATTATTTTTAAATTAGAGTAATGTTTTTTATTTAATTTTAATTGTTGATGACGTGGAATAGTGGGGAAGGGTTTTCAGTGGGGTGACCATTGTGGATGTTAAAGGATTTCAGTGGGGTGATGACGTGGCAGGAAATTTCAGTGGGGAAGGGTTTTCAGTGGGGTGACCACTGTGGATAGTCTTATACTATACCAAATAAGATTAAAGATAATTAAAAGATTGTAGTAGTTGGGATGCATTTTTAGAGGACCGCCCGTGAGCTAGGTAGGATACCATAGATGTGATCAATACACACACAACTACACAAGTGAGAAGATGAAAGGTATCTCATGTCCATGTCAATGACTAAAATCCGCTTTTGTTTTATATATCCTTTTTAATCTTATTTTATTATTAGTCTACAATAGTAAAATTATTCTTATTGCTGTATCTAAATGATGAGATAGGAGTCCTAAGGGTGGACATGATGCCTTTAGGTGTTGGAAAAATTAATAAAATCATCATTTAACCAAATCAATTTTACAAAATAGTCATTGGTCACAATTTTTTTAAATAAGGTTGCTGATATGACAATATATTTGCAAATATATCGATCGATGCATGGTAACAACTTATTTATAAATTAGTTTTTTTAGTAATTTACTACCTGATATTTTTTTTAATTTTATTTCATCAAATAAATTTTAATTAAAAAAACATTTTATTATTTAACTAAAATTTTTATTTTTTTTTTCATATTCCTTTTATAATATAAAAAGGTTTTTGATCAACATTTTATAAAACAAGCCTAGGTTCACAATTGATTAAATTATTATTAAGTAATAAATTACGAGCTCGAGTTTATTATACTATTTATGAATCAACAGGTTATTTAAAAAACAATTTGAGCTTTAAAAAGATTCAAAATATATAAAATAAAAGTAAAATTTTGTAAAACTATCGAGCAAAAACCTCATAACTTAAAAAAAAAAAAAGTTAACTTCTTTTACTTGATAAAATTAATTTGATGCTTTACAAAAACTTGATATTTTAATTTACTTTTTAAAAATACTGATAATGTTTGTCATTTTAAATAAAAAATCAACCATTTATAAATAAACTAGCGTTATCAAAAAATTACAAAGGAATTTTTTCAAAAACTAAATAATAGAAAGAAGTCAAAAAAAACAATTACGAGTTAATTTTTCAATAAAAATAAAATAAAAGAATATTTTTCTTAATAACGTTACTAAAAAAACCAAGTTTTAATTTTTTTTAAAAAAATAACATTTCTAAAAATTTTATAAAATTTGATATAATTAATAACAAAGATAATGATAGTAATATAACAAGTAAAAAAAACTGCTTATTTTTTGAATTTATTAATTTTGTTTATTAAAACGCTATTTTTTGCTTTTTAGAGTTTTTTTAATATAATATTGGTTTTTATAAAAAAAATATTATTTCAGAAAATAAAAGTTAGAAATAATAATCGTAATTAAAATTATGTTACATTAGTGCTTCCAAGATATAAGGTTTAAAATACTATGTTTCTAACAAGATACAAAATTCAAATAACTTTTTTTAACGATTAATTTAGATTACACTTGCTCTAAGCATGATATTTTTACGGTCGTAAGCTTTTTCATGAATTTGAGGATGCGTCAATCAATGAAATGTTATAGTTCAAAAAAATAAAATTAAAACGATCAATTTATTTGTAGATCTCCGTGTGTAATGTGCATAACTGTTCATATACTATTCGATTACTATGTTTGCTGATACACTTTTTATTGATCTAAGATTAGGTGAGTGGCCAATCTTCTTTGGTTTCCACTCTTGTGTTGTACTTTCTTTCTTTTTCTTTTCTTTTTTTTTTATAACGGCTAAGCTTACTCTTTTTCTAGATTACACCAAACTAATTACACTATTGTATGAGATTGAATCTATCACCTCCTATTTTAAGAGACAAAGCCTACATCAAATGAGCTAGTTCCACTTGGCGGATGTGTTGTACTTTTGAATATGATATATTTGTTTGGTTAATTAGGGTTTACCTTAGACGATAGTCTACATGTCATTTGCTTGACAATTTTCATGCATCGAATCATATACTTTCAATTCTTTAGGTTGCCTGATTAGTTGAATCTTTACTCATTCCATTTGAATGTTTATAATCATATATAGCAACCATTTGAGATTAAAAGATTATAATACCATCTAATTCCAGGTATGACCTATTGGCCTGTCAACACGCATCTATGGTTAGATGTGGCCAACAAAACCGGTTCCGGACAGTCATACCCGAACCAGTGGGTAAAAGTGGTTCCGGATTTTTGGATAAATTGGAACCGGAACCGGTTTCACTTTTACCCGGCCAAAACCCGAACCGGCCAAAATCGGAATCGGAACTGGAACCGGTTATTGACTTTGTTAACCAGAACCGGAACCATTTGGAACCAGAACCGCCCGGTTTGGCCACCTCTATCTATGGTATGGACTATTGGACTTCTATGTGGTTTTAGAAAGGCCTGGGTACCGTGTGGGCCGCAGACATAGGTTCAACTTTCAAGGTCCGAGTTGGTATTCAGCAATCAGCATATATATATATAGATTTAAAAGGAGGATGCAATGAAGTGGTTTTAGGTGAAGTATGAAGGAGCTATCCTCAACAAATCGGAGCATACAAGAAATATATCTTCAAATATGAGACTAGGAAGACATAAATGTCAAAAAAAATCATATTTATTTCATCAGTCAAAATAAAACGAGTCTAAATTTCATTTTTAGTCTTTTATGTATACATAAATTTCCAAAGATGGTCCTTTTATCTTTAAAAATTTTAGAATCAATTCTTTAAGTTATATAAATTGTAGTTTACTCAAAAAATTTTGTCAAGATGTATATTAATTCACTTTTGAATAAAATTAATACAAAAATCATATTTTCAAAGTTACAAGAAAGACAAATCATGTGTAAATTAACCATATATATATGCAAAATTAGATGTAAATATTAAAGAACTAGATTATTAACCTATGTATTACATGGATTGAATATAGAATATTAAATAAATAGTAATAAAATTTAAATATTATAAAACAATATATTGATATAAATTGATTAAAATACGTATTAATAAGTATTTTAAGTGATAAAACAATATTTAAAATTTTTTATAACTGATGAAATGATACTCTATCTCTTCTTTTTTTTTAATTTGTAGCAATAATGATTTTTAAACTAACTAATGCTAAAAATTTCACTTGCTTTTTATCTAAAACTAATTGTTATAAATCAAGAAAATAATGTACAATTTATATAATTATTAAAGTTAATTGACACAATTTGAAAATATCATTAAACAGATTTAACTAAAAATGTAATTTTTCTTATCATTTTTATAATTTTTGATTTTAAAATAATTACTTTTTTAAATATTTCGCTAATAGAAGCATCATTTGTTTATAAAAAACCCATTATTTAAAAACTATAATTTATAGTTTATTTTATTATTTTTTTAAATTTTTTTAGCTGATCTTTTTTTAATATAAACTTATATTAAAGTTTGTTTTTTAATAAAAATATTTAATTTTTAATTTATCAAAAACTATTTTCTAGCATGAAAAATGCATATAAAATTATTTCTCATTAATAGTATAATTATTTATTAGAAAATATATAATATATAATCTTTCTATTCTAATAAACAAAAATAAGTTTTGCCACATGTCATATTTTCATGCTTTCTTGCCACTTGTCATTTTTATATGATTTTATTAAATTCTCTAACTTAATTATTAATTATATACATTCTCTCATATTAAATACTTATAATATTAATGAGTAATAATATTATTTGTCTTTTTACATGCAAGAAAATAGTTTTTAATAAATTAAAATCAAATATTTTTATTAAAAAGCAAAGTTCAAAAAAAAGTTTATAAAATATGAAACTTTCTAAAAATCATTTTTTTTAAAGTTAGAAAAGTTAGTATTTTTAGAAAATAAAAGTTTAATAAAAACAATTTTCAAAAATTAAATAAAATACACTATAAATCATAGTTTTCAAATATTGGTATTTTTATAAACAAATGATGTTTCTTAAAACAAATTGCTTAAAATAATTATGTTCAACCAAAAGTTTTAAAAATTATAGGAAAAATTAAACTTTAGTTATTTATGTTAAATGATATTATGAAATTAAGTTATTTAACTTTAATAATTATATAAATTATACATTATTTTCTTGATTTGTAACAATTAGTTTTTAATAGAAAAGTAAATGAATTTGTAACATCAATTGGTTCAAAAATATGTTTCTTTCAAAACAAGTAGGTCATGTATTATTTCTTTAGTTATTAAAATTTTTTAATTATTATTTTATTACTTAAAATACTCATTAATACGTAATCTACTTAATTTATAACAAATTGTTTATTTTTTTAAATTTTTATTACTAATTATTTAATGCTTTATATTTAATCCGTGTAATACACGGGGTAATAATCTAGTATATAATATATAATTAATAAGAGAGATGATTGAGTAGGATGATACAAAAGTGACAAGTGGTAATATGAACATAAAAATTTGACAAGTGGCAAAAAGATTTTTGTTTATTATAATAGAAATATTAAAAAAATTGAAGTTAAAAAAAGAAACTTAAAATGAAAATCTAACAAACAAAATCCTAAAAAAAAAAAAGACATTTTAACTTGTTAGGCATGAGGGTTAACTGGTGTGAGTCACTCAATAATAGATAGAAAATTTCACTTATATTTTGACTGTTTATAAGATTTAAAGATAACAAGATGTTTATTTGGTTTAGAGATGATAACATGTAGTTTTCTTAGGAAAAGAGAAACTTTTTACCAAGCGAAGCAATCAATTTGATTTTTAAAAGCAAACTTTATATGTAGTTAAAAAAAATAATTAAACTTTATGTGTGTATACATAAAGAAAAATAATTAATTAACAATTAATAATGTGACCGCAGAAACCTCTTTTTTTAAGCGTGTGTAAACCGAGCTAAGGAGCTTTTTATTTGCAGTAGTTTGCAAAAAATAAAGTTTAGATAAAAAAAATTTTCTTTCCATTTTTGTAATTGTATTTGAAAGGTTGTATTATATTTTGACCTTCCAACGTGTTGGATCCATTTTTTTTTCTTTACATTATAAAAGCTTAAAAATTAAAAAATGTTAATGACTTTTTGTCCCCTAAAGAGTATATTACAAGAAAGCACGGGTAAAAAGCATCGAAAGTAATCATATTAGAAACAATTATACAATGTTTTCGTTATTGAGGGATTAATTTGATTAAAAAATATTTCTAGTCACATTTTTAAGAGCACAAATTAAAAGTAATTTTTTGTTACTTCAATTTTAAAATTAAAAAAAATTGTCAATATGTAGTTTTTTAATTTTACCGTCATATTATTTCTTAATTAAGTTTTTAGTTCCTATTAATATATATATATATAGAGTTCGTGAGGACCAAGGCAGACTCTAAATTATTATATGAGCAAATATTTTAATCATGGTTAATTTATAATGTGAATTTTATTTTTCTTTTTAGATACGCACAATTAATTTATAAACTTAAAAAATTAAAGTAATATATACATATTTGATCACTTTGTAGTGTTTATTTACACATATTAATGCTCTATACGTAAATCAACAATCAAAGATTTATTTTTATTTTTTAAATTTAAAAGAGAGGGAGCTGTTAGGAATAGTATTTTGGTTATTTTGATGTACATATATGACTCGCATATATCTGTATAAGTCATATAGATTACAACTACCGACAACATCAAATTAATTGTTTTATGTCCGGCTGATAACTCAAGTTGTTAGGTTATTGATACACCCATGTATTAATAAAACTATTTTTTGTATTTTTATTATTAAAGATATTTTAAAAATATGTATGAGTATAAAATAGGCACAAAGAAAGAGCAACAAATCAATTTCTATGCAATGATTCCCTGTAATCAATTTATCTTTTGATTATCTTATCAAGAGTAATGTGTGTATGATACAATTGATTTGACTTGAGCATAGTATATAAATGATAGAAGTAATGTATGAATATTGACTCCCTAACTTAAACAAGTCTATACTAGGTATCATGTATGACTTGCATGACTTTATGCGAGTTGTGTAAGCTTTAGTTTTTATTTCGATTTTTCATTATTTGATTATACACAAGATTCATTAATATGCATGTAATTATGTTAAAGCGACATACGGTTCCGTGATATGCATGAGAATGATGTCAAAGAGACGTAAGATTTGTCAATTTGCAGGCCCATTATTTTGAAGGATATAAGATTTCTTAATATTCGTGCAAATTATTTGGCATGACATAAAAATTCTCATGCCATGCCTCAGTTATTTGACAAAACGTTAGATTTTTCAAAACTTACTAGATAAATTGGCGTAAGTTAATCATTTTTTTTGATATAGTTTCTCTTGATTTCTTTTATTTCTTCAACTTTTACGACTTTCAGTAAAAATTTTAACAATATAGATTTGGAACAACAATTATCCTTAAAATCGATGATGAATCTCTTAAGAGACGTGCCTTGTGAAACAATCAAGTATGTCACTTATTTGTCGCAAATTTGATAGAAGCCTAACCATACGATATACATTTTTTCAAGTGGTCTAATGTGTTGATGAATAAGAAAGTTACTAGATGAATGGTTATGGTCTTACTCATACGATGAAGTAAAACAAAAACAACCAGAATGGTTATAAGGAAATGGCTTAAATGTGCGTATAAATATTGTCACAAGGCATCAAGTACGATTATTTGTGGTACTTATGTCACACATATTGCTAGATGATTAAGGCTTTTCGATCTCTACAATTCGACGGGGCATGACCAAGACCTACCGACTATCATTGTTAGGTCGTATTAATATTATGCTGATGCAAATCACGTAACGATCCATGTCCAAAGTATTTGATTCTCCTTTGATAAGGAGTATATTTGGCAAACACCATAGAAGAAGCCACATGATAGCTGTTGGAGCAAACAATTGATAATAAACACACAATAAACTCGAAATTTTATTGATGAACTGAAAAACTGATACAAAATATGAACCACGAGAACTCTTTAAATACTACTACGAATTCAAATTACTTAACCGACTTAACATAAGATAAAACAAAACTAATCTTATTTGATAAACTTAAATATACGGATAAGTATGATCTCCACCAAACCTCCCCTTGAGATCAGCCTTGCCACCCGGCTTTGTTGCTTTGAATCATGATTAACATAACAATAGCTGTTGGAATTAATCTTGATGTTAGTTTTTTTATTATTTAATGTTTATTAATTAGTATTAGTTCATGGGTAATAGTTTTGTTAATCATGGGTATTCAAGACTTGGTAGTTTAAAGTAGCAGAAATAATGGGATTGCCCATGTTAGTTTTTGAAAGAGTCATGAGTTTGTTTGGTCTTTGGTTGACTCCTTATTTTATGGTTTATGTTAGTCTCTACTGGGTTTATTGAGCCTATGTAATAGGCTATTTAAAGCCAAGTTCTTTGATAATAAAAGTGTGTTTTTTACGTAAGAAGCTTTCTTCATATTTCTTTCTGCATAGTTGTATACAAAAGTGAGTTTTTTCTTTGTTTCAATCAAGGCCTGAACCAACATTTGGTATCAGAGCCTAGGGCTCGTATTGAGAGTTTTGAGAGTCGATTTTTGAGAGAGAAGAGTTGAAGCAGGTTCTGTGTGAACCAAAAGAGAGGTCACGACGGAAGAGTTCTAAGTGAGCCAGAAGCAGTTCTATGTGAGTCGCTGAGACGAGACAGAAGACAATTTATGTGATTGTAGACGGGTTCTGTGTGAGCCATACAAGATTCTGCGTGAATCAAGCGAGAGGAGGAAGAAGAACGACAGATCTGTGTGATCGTGAAGACGTTCGGTGTTATCTGGTAAAAAGTTCTTCGTGAATAGATCGAGACCTGTGTGAAGTACCTGTGTGTGAGGTTTTTGTGTTTTGGGAAGAAGAAGAAGAAGACGCACGTTTCATTTTGAGGTGGTGTCGATTTATAAAAAAAAAGAAGAAAGAAATGAAGTTTTCTTTATGGTGTTGAAAGGCGTGAATACAGTATTATTGAAAGGTGGTGTCAGACAAACTGACAAAGTAATATCTTGAAAGTTGTGAGATGCAATAAAAAAAATCAAAATTAAAGATTTTTTTGTGTGATTCGGGAAAGTTCAACAGAAACAAGGAGCAATTTTGATTATATTAAATTTGTATTACACCAGTTTTTAATTGATTTGCAGGAAACATATAAGGAGGCATGGCAAACACAAATCAAGGTGGTGGTGCAATTGTGCAAGCAAGCAATCAAGGAAACATTCCTTTGCAATGCCCGAAATTAACAAGCACTAATAACACGAGTTGGTCAATTATGGTGGAGTCGATCCTACAAGCATACGGTTTGTGGGAAGCAATTGATCCGGTAACCGAGGGTGCGGTTGACGCTAAGAAAAATTTACAAGCAAGAACATTCGTGTTTCAAACTTTACCCGAAGATGTGTTGCTTCAAGTTGTAAGGCACAAGCATGCAAAAGATGTTTGGGAAGCGCTTCGTGTGCGATATTTGGGAGCCGATCGTGTTCAAAAGGCAAGAATTCAAACTCGTAGATCCGAGTTAGAGATGTTGAAGATGAAAGAGAGTGAAACGATTGATGAGTTTTCGGGCAAACTTAGTGGAATTGCTACAAAGATCAAGAGTCTTGGGTCTAACTTGGAAGATGAAGTTGTGGTAAGAAAGCTATTGAATTCGGTTCCAAAGAAGTTTTTGCAAATTGTTGCTTCTATTGAGCAATACTCGGAGATAGAACATATGTCACTTGAGGAGGCCGTTGGGAGATTGAAGGCTTATGAAGATAGAATTAAAGTTCTTGATGAGGAAGAAAATGATCAAGGGAAGTTTTTGCTTACAAAAGAGGATTGGCAAGAGAGATCAAAGCGAGGAGACTTTGATCAAAATCAATTTGGCCAAGGACGAGGTCATGGTCAAGGAAGGGGTCGTGGTTATGGTAGAGGTCGAGGTGGCTGTTATGGTAGAGGTCGAGGTGGCTGGTTCCAATCCAATGAAGACCGAAGGGAACAAGGTGCCTATCGAGACAAAAGGCATATTAAGTGTTACAATTGCCAAGAGTATGGTCACTATGCGGTTGAGTGTCCCAAGCAAGAACCAAAGGAAGAAGTAGCTAATTTGACTCGGGATGATGATGAGCCGACATTGCTTTGAGGAATAAACGGATCAAGATTAAGGGGGTGAATGTTGGAATTAATCTTGATGTTAGTTTTTTTATTATTTAATGTTTATTAATTAGTATTAGTTCATGGGTAATAGTTTTGTTAATCATGGGTATTCAAGACTTGGTAGTTTAAAGTAGCAGAAATAATGGGATTGCCCATGTTAGTTTTTGAAAGAGTCATGAGTTTGTTTGGTCTTTGGTTGACTCCTTATTTTATGGTTTATGTTAGTCTCTACTGGGTTTATTGAGTCTATGTAATAGGCTATTTAAAGCCAAGTTCTTTGATAATAAAAGTGTGTTTTTTACGTAAGAAGCTTTCTTCATATTTCTTTCTGCATAGTTGTATACAAAAGTGAGTTTTTTCTTTGTTTCAATCAAGGCCTGAACCAACAATAGCTACAAGAGTACCTGTCTGAGCAACCATAACACCAACCACAAAATCGTGTTGTTAAGAGACGCAAGGCTCCATCCATTAGATGTGATAGGGACCGATTCAAGACAGTCAATCTCCCAAGATAAATACCCGTTAAGTGGGTTAGGCTCCAAGAAAATTAAGATGAGAAGATAAAGACTTTGATTCAATTGTTCTTATTCTTTCCTTCGAAAAACACAACTACGATTATATACTTGAAATATGAAATGGAAATGCAACATGGTTCCTACGATCATGGAGATCATGCTAGAAAATGCCAATAAAACTAATACTATGTGTATGCATGCTTTACATGAAACATGTAGTGGGTTTTGATCACTTCAAACCCAAAAGCAACACGTGACTGATGGCTCAGGTCGGATCGTATGAAATATCGTATCAAGATGCAAAGATGTTAAAAGATCGCCCCTTCTCATGTTTCCACCTACGTATATATAATATTTTAAGAAGTGAATGTCTTTCTTAGGAGCGGGGTCCTGGGAAAGGTGATTTCACTATATTTCTGAACTTGATGAGTCGATACACCTACACATCTTGCTTTTACTGCTATACCCGGAGTTACTCCATGTATTGCTTGATGTAAAACAGACAACTTTATGAAATCAAATAAACCAGAAAGAATGACAATAAAAGTAAAAAATGAAACTAATAAACCTTCAAATTAACTTTTGTTGTCCCGTAATAAAACCAGTTGTTGCTGATACATTCTTCTCGGCTCCTTCTTCTCGTTCTTCTCTTTCTTCCATAACGTGACCTCAGAGAAGGAAGAGATAGGAGGGTCCTATATATAGCTCATTTACACTAGTTGGAGGACATTGTGTGTTGATTGGTTGAGCAGCAGGCTAGGGTCACTGGTATTCTGCCCAAGACCTCCACCTGACCTTAATCACCTAGATCCACATGATTATACTTAGTTTAATTATTGATTGTTTTTATTCATAGTTTTATACTTTTATGTATGAACACTATTATTTATTGTATAAAGTTATATATTTGCATTTTAATTTGTTCTAATTTTTCCATTGTCTGGTAATTGATTGCATCATATATCATATATAATTAACTAAAAAAATAAATAAATCAATCGAAAAAGTTTAAATTTATGAAAAATTATAAAATTAATCACTTTTTCAACTTATAATGCTAATGAATAAAAATAATTAAAAAAAATAAAATTTAAATTATTAAATGTAGTTGTAATAAAAATATTAATAATCTACAACAACTATATTTAATTTGGGTGTTTGATCACTTTCTTCCACAAAACCATGAAAAGAAGAGGATGCATCAGAAGATTATAACCCATTAAAAAAGTAATATCTTCTTTAGGCCAAACAATAATAGAAAGATTGAGTCTGATTTTCTTGTTACATATCAAAACAAATAAAATCCATTAGACTCATGGCATAACATATGAAAAGTTGAGCACAATAAGGACTTCAATCAAGCACGTAATTATGTTTCAACTATATAATATTGTGACATATAGTATTTAAATTATTTTTAATATGTAATGCGTTAATACATCGCGTATTACATGAGTTAATAAAAAAATTAAATAGTTATTGATAACTATTGAAAAAATATAATTTTTTAAATTAAATATAAGTAAGTAATAAAACTATTATATTATTTTTTTAACTTTGTATTTTAAAAAGTCTGCATTTTTTTTATATAAAAGACGTAGTTACAAGCATACATAATATCATTATGATTTGGTAATTTCAACCAACTACACAATATATAAAATCTCATTCCGAAATTTGAAAGTGAATCTAACATATAAATAACAAAACCAAAAAAATTACAATAAAAACCATAGCCGAAAGCGCAATTGCCACGCCAAGCACAACCTTATTAGGCCCCCTATTAACATGCACTTCATTCTTCTTTACTACTTTATCATCATCACCACCACTTTCACCATCATCATCACCCCCATCCTCCACCGCAGACCATGACGGCGTATTCATCGCCGGCGGGGGCAAAATGGGCATTCCATGCTTATCACAAGCAGCAATCCCAAGATTCATTTCAACTGAAATGATTGAACGGTTATAACATAGATCATAATTTCCACTAATCTTGAACACATCTAATCTTTTGATAAACGACTCGTTAAACGGTAAAACACCATGAAACTTATTGTTTTCAAGATTCAAATACTTTAATTCCTTCATTTCTGAGATGAACTCAGGGATAACTCCATCGAATTGATTTGATCCAAGATCCAGATGAACTAACCCGGGAATGGCGGATATGGATGCGGGTATTGGCCCGGAGATCGAATTGGACGATAAAGATAACATTTTGAGAGAAAGTAAGCCACCTAATGAGTTGGGTAACACCCCATTGAGATTATTTGATGAGATGTTCAAAACTTCAAGATTTTTCAAGAGAGTTAATGATGTGGGTATGGTTCCTTTGAGTTTGTTTTTGGAGAAATCAATGTAGGTTAGCTTTGGATTCCAATCTTTTGGGAGAAATCCGGTGAGACGTGTGTTGTAGAGTGTCACACTTTTTAAAGATTTCATGTTGGAGGTGATGATGTGGATGCCGGAGGCTTTGATTGGGTCGCCGGAAATGTAAAGATGGGTGAGGTGGTGGAAGCGGCTGAGGAAGACACCGGTGAGGCGTTGGAGGGAGTTGATGGAGGTGAAAGAGTGGAGATTGGTGGTGAGGGAGGATGGGAAATGGACGACGGGGGTGTGGCAGTTGAGGAAATTGACGGTGGTGACGGTGGATAGGGCGGAAAGGACGGTGGTCGAGAGGTGTTGGTCGGAGGAGCAGTTGGTAAGGCGGAGGAACAGGAGGTGGCGGAATGGAGTCGCGTCGTCACAGGTGGATGGAATGCATGGGTCCTGAGTGGTTGGGATGTGGAGGAATTGTAGGGCTCTTAGTTGATTTGGGTCAAGGGTGGCGGAGGTGGAAGGAGATTCGGCTGCCACCGTGTCTTTGGTGGACGGTGGCGGAAGAGGAACGGTGGCGGTGAGGCGGAGGAGGAGGAGAAAGAAGGTGATGGTGGTAATAGAAGCTATCATGTTTTCTTTCTAGAGTCTTGAGTAGCTACTACAAGATAGTGTCAGGATGAATCCCATGTTTTTAAGGTTTTTCAAGAGTATAAATTAAGAAAAGGTAATGGCTAAAATTACCAAATTATCCCTTTCATTTACTTCGCCGAAAGGTTTGTTTTGTTTTATTTTTATTATTTCGTGCCACGCACTATAATTGATGCTAATCATTATTCTAAACAAATAAATCTTAGATCACAAACTAGATTACACAGCCGTACGTTGTCGTGGTTATGTGATCGTTAAACAATGACTCATGTTGGAGACGAGCCAACTCATAGAAAGGCTTCAACAAATACGAAAAAAACACGAACACTTATTAGAGCTTTTTAACGATTGTCTGCAACCGTGTTGGCATATGTCATGCTCTCATGTATATGTGCATGCACGCCCCGTACAATCTTATAACATCAAATCAAATGTAATTATTAATATTTAATAGCATAAGTGGAGAGTGGATAAACTGTCTATCAAAATTATTTTACACATTTATTTTCAAATGCTTTTGTTTAACTAACTTCACTTATACAAATATATTTTCGTAAGCTTATATCTTACGTTCTAAGTCAATAATAATAGTGAAAGGCAATATTATATAATCAGTATCAGAATTTATATATATTACATGTATGATGGCAATCTCTAAATAAAAAAAAAAACACAATGAAGTGTCATCCATTATTTTTAAAAATCAACCAACTATTGATGTAATAAACAGAACACCAAAACGATGTACATTATATATAAAACTACATGTTGCACGCAACAATCAATTGCAATGCATCTTTGCGTAAGAC
Source organism: Mikania micrantha (assembly GCA_009363875.1). Lineage (NCBI taxonomy): Eukaryota > Viridiplantae > Streptophyta > Magnoliopsida > Asterales > Asteraceae > Mikania > Mikania micrantha. Next base: position 84,152,560 of record CM018681.1, on the reverse strand, counting down.
TTGAACCACCTTTGATTCACTAACAAATGAACAAAATCTTCACCCACACAAGAGTAAAAACAGAAGCCAGCAACACTGACCACAGAATAACAATGATGGGAGTCTGGTTTTATCGACCCATCACAATATCATAGGGTCAATCATGCAAAATTTCGGATTAATTTGTAAGATGTACAAAAATTTTGGTCAAAATAACAATTTTCACCTCCAAACATACATGATCATTGCAACTTCCAAAAAAGAAAGCAAGCGTTCTTTATTAACAAATGCATATCATTTGTGAAGATTAATGTTGTCATTTGGACCATGAAAGTCAAAATTCTGGATATAGAGCATCATAGCCTACATTGGTGGTTTCGCCACAGTTACCCGCCTCATACAACACTATCAACAGAGAAGTTTAGCTTGTAAAAAGAACTAATTCAACCTCTAGAGGAAAGATTTGACCAAATTCATCGAAACAAACACAGCAGTTTGACTATTGGCATCCGCGTAGCTGATTATGCAACTGTATAAACCTTCACTATTTTTGATGTATCACAAACCACAAGATTTTCAGAATCAGTTGGAGTAGTGCAAAGCCAGTTGACCTAGTGACATACAAAGATAACCATAGGTCAATAAAAACATTGGTCAAATGCCAAAATACCCTTCAATAAGGGAATGAGGATCAACTTACTTTTCTGCTCAAATTTATGTTCAAATGTAGAAAGCCATCTTTGTTGCAAATTTGATCTGTTTTTGAGAATTTGGACCAATTCCAAACCTTTACAGCTTTATCATTGCCCCCTGATATTATGTACCTTCCTTTCTCCCCAAAAACAGAAAATGCCCTGTATCACAGTCATGAACAAAATTCATGCTTTAAATATGTTATATTTTCTCGAGCAGGTCACATGGGTAAAGGAAAAAGTAACTAAACAAGAAACGGGTCGTATGGGTTGAAAACATCAAAGAAGTTAAATGTCACCAAAAGTATGCATTGAAGTATTTAATGGAATCAAACCTCCAAAATCATTCTAAAAAATATTATATTGTTACTGAAAAGTGGAATACTCTCAGGCTTTGTTTCTTATTTGGACAAAACATGTATGTGGTCAACCAACCCGTATGAATAAAATAAATTATGGCATGTTACTCAATTCGTCTGACCTGGCTACCTGCCATCTTAAAGTGTTAGCAAAATCAATATCAAGAACTATTGCTTTCTAATATGAATATAGAAATGATCATTTATTGGAGATAAAAAAAACAGTATATGTAAAAGTACATGCTTACACACAAGATACAGCAGCAGTATGTCCACCAAAGGAATAATCTAAACGCAACCTTGTTCTTTGATTTTGATCTTCTATTTCAGAATTTGAAGATGAAACGCTTCCATTTGACTTTGATTGACCACCTTTTTTTAGGCTAGAAGAACTCTTTGATTTGGCTGCTTTAAATTCTGATTCTATATTGATTACATCAACAACACCATCACCTCTTGCCACAACACATATCTTGTCAATTTTATCTAACATATCAACTTCAGGAACTGCAATTGCATGTACAAAAGCAGGATTGAAGCACTGTCCTGCATTACTACTGCTATCTGGATCAGATTTTCCTGAAATAAACAATTATACTGTGTCATTTAGAAAATGATTATTGTAATTCCCATAATGGTACCAAATTAACATACATATATGACATATATGGCAAGATTGAAATACTGGAATACATTGTTTCCATACCCAAATCCATAACTTTGAATGGTCGTCCTTTCGAGAAGTCCCACATTATAAGCTTTGAATCAAGCCCGCCAGTAATTACTGCAATAGAATATTCTCAGTTTGTCAATTGTCATATTAATTTAAATTGGATTAGTTGCATATACATTTTATGTTTAAACAGAAATATGAAAATAAATACCCTCCCAAGGTCTCCAAGGAAGAAACTGCACACTGCTACATATCTGAACATCATAAGTTAAGATAACAATCCAACAAAAATATGGTCATGGAGATGGGATTTAAAGGTAATCCAGATTAGGATACACTTTCATGGGCAGCTCTTAGTGTCTTATAAAGACACTTCTGGTGTATATCGATAATCTACAAGACAATAATCACTTATTGGCGTATGAAAATAATAATAAAAAAGAGTTAACCTTTTATAGAAAATAATCAAACCTTTATATCACCACCGTCATCAGCAGCTGCAAGAAAAGAAGACTTTGAGTTGCATGTGATCTGATTTATCTCCTCTTTATTGTAATTGTAACTCTCCAATGGCTTCCATGAGGCAAGCTGTAAGATGAACTTCAACATTATGACCTCTAAAGAATAAGCATGGAACTAATAAAAGCTATACAATAAAGATTACCATATGAACATCAAAAACCTTGACTTCGGTTTCTGATGACACATAAACAATATCCTCATTCCCTGCATCAAAACATGCAATTGAATGTGATCAAGTTATACATCACCGAGAGAAAAAAAAAACACAAGAACACTGACCAGGTTTGAAGCATAACGAGGAAATAGGATTTTGAGCAACATTCATGGAAAACAATAGATCTTTACATCGCATATCAAACCAACAAACGCACCCATCCTGCATACACCATAATCTATAATGTTTTAACATTGGCTACAAATTTCAATGTTAGGTTTTAAAGAATGCATCTAAGAAGATATAAACAAATTGAACATGATATGACAAATTTAAGGTAGGGTTCATCTTGTTAATCGAATTTAGGGCATATGAATAAACAGAAGAAGCAAAATGAAAAAGAGAGGATGCGTGCTTCGTCGGAGGAGGCGATGAGCCCGGGGCGGTCACGGGAAGCGATACAGGAGGTGGCGATTGCCGTATGTCCTCTCAGGCGTCTGGTAGCAGGGGTGTCGTTCGTCTTCCCACTCGCTTCCGCCATTTTTGTTTCAACTGAGCTCTCTCCAACTCACCAGCCCCAATTTTTAGCGGGTATAAGGGTTCAAGGGGAGCGGTTTTGGCAAGGTTTGTTGGCCCCGGGCCCCCGGCTAGTGGTGTAGCCGTGTAGGTTTATTTATTTTTTTATTTATTTCTTATCAGACTCATTCAGGTTAAAAACCGGTTCGGTTTGATATACAACGGTTAGAAACCATTTTTAGTTTAAACTGGTTTGGTTTCAAAACCGGTATTCAGGAAGCTTGGCTTTAACCTATTCAAAATGTTCTGATCGGGCTCAAATCAGTTTGATGTGAACCGGTTTTGTGTAAGAAAGTTTTTTTTTTTATTAGTCCTTTTTAGCAAATTTAAACAAAAAAACTTAACAAGCTTGATAAAAACTTCCATTCTCTTGAAAAATAATAATAAAACTTAGGGGACGTTTGATAGCCTATGGAACCGTTCAGCATTTAGCACATTTGTTTGAAATAAATTAATCTTTTAATGATTCAGTTCAACACTTAACATTCAGCACCAATACCATGCCGAATAAAAAATACATAGCATTCAGACCTTTAAGGCTTTAACCAAACACTCTTAACTGATTCAGCACTTAATCATTCAGACTTTCTTAATCATTCAGATATCTTAACCATTCAGCACTTAATGGTTTAGACACTACCAAACCGAAATCATAAAACATAAGGGTAAAAAAACAACCACTAACGGCTAGAAAATCATGAAATTTGATGAACTAGCATTTAAAACTGGTTTAGAAACCGGTTTGATTTTTTTCGGTTCAGGCTATAATGGTAACATGCTATACTGGTTTAATAACCATTAGTTTGATTCTGTTTGGAATCAATTCAAGCCAAACCGGTTTGGGAATCATATTTAGGTCGGACTAGAAATTGGTTTGAAATCCAGAAGTGGGTTTTTTAACATCGCTTCACCGGCTCCCAAACAAGTGGGCTTGGAGCATGGCCCGATCCAAGCATACTGACCAAAAGTCTCTCTTTGTGGTGCCGTGTTTTAAATTTAGCATAGATAAAGCCATAAAGGTACTAAAATAAATCTATACTACATAATAAAAGAATAACACTGCGCCACTTGTCGTTTTCTGGTTAAACCATACGCCACATGTCGTTAATTGATTGGACAAATTGCAATCGATGCCACTTGTCATGATTATATTAATCCTTAATATTTTAAAATTAAATTTAATAAATGTAATCAAGTCAAACTTCCTAATTTGAAAAAATGGTATTTATTTTCTTTAAATACTAATTAAAATCTAATCATATCCAACTTTCCATTTTGATTAATAATTTTGAAATTCAAAAAAAATTCAAATTAAATTATCAAGATAACTCAATACACAAATTTTAAATTCTAATTAAAAAAGAAAGAATAATGATGATGATTATATTTTATGAATGATTTCAAAATTTTATGATTTTTAAATCTATCATCATTCTGTAATTAATATTTATTTTTAACTAACTTCATTCTACAAATTAAAAAACAAAAGGTTATCACAAAAAATCATTTTACAATTTTTATTTCTTAATTGCTAATTCGTAGTGTTTAATATAATTATTCAATCCGTGTAATACACGGGGTCAATAAGCTAGTAAATAAATAAATAAATAAATAAATAAATAAGGGCTTGGAACACGTATTTAACCCGGAACTTGTTCTGATTCTAACTGAACCCAGTTTGCACTTCTAAGAAGATAAAAAAAAAAATACAGTACTTAAAACAAAATCCCATATAAAAAAAACAAATCTCGCACAAAAACCAAAAATTCAGTACAAAAAATAAAAATCCAATACAAAAAAATAAAATTCTATACAAAAAAATAAAAATCTACTACATAAAAACAAAAATCCAGTATATAAAATATTTAGTAAATAATAAACAAAAAAATTCAGCATATAAAAAATAAAAACTATTAAAAAAGATAAGATAATATAATTAAATTGCCTCGTTTAATATGCCACATGTCCAAGTCTTATTAATTATTACTCTTGTTAAGTAAAAAATCTATTCTTGTTTAATCTTTCTGCTATGTATATATACACGCACATACATACATGTTCCCAACAATCCTCTATAAGTAATTAAATAACATCTCCTATTTAGTGGCGGAGCTTGAGCAAAGTGAGAGGGGGGCGGAAAATTTTGAAACCTAGAATACATGTTAACTTTTTGAAGCGAGGGGGGCGAAACCGCGACTTTTAACTAAATATATAAATATAGCATTTTGGCCGAAAAATTTACACTACGGACGAAAAAAGAGGGGGGCGGTCGCTCCCCGGCCCCTATTAAGCTACACCACTGCTCCTATTTATGAGTAGCCTACTTGATAGAGTAACATAAGAATATGATAGATTTGTCGTTCAATAAAAAGTGCTATCTCCTCTTTCTTCACTTTTAGGTTATGAAGTTTAAATCTGAGCTAGGATTGGGTTTCTAGAAATTTGGGGGCTTGAAAGATGATTCCTAGTATATTTCAAGAGCAATGGTTTTAAAATTAAAGTAGACATCAAACTTGCTATCTTGCTAATTTACTAGTTAGATTGGTTTGACTAGTTTGCTTCAAATTTAAAACTAGATGACATGAAAAATTTTATAAAGTTCTTATATGCAAATTAATAAAAAAAATTGAAATATAGTTCAACGATCCGTTTTACCTACAAATTTTATAAAGTTCTCACACATGAAAACTACATCTTCCCATCTTCCAATTACCTACAAAGGTTCATCCGACAATTTCACGGTTCAACTATGCTGACTAAATGGTACTTAGACCGGCCAATCTAGCAATGATAAAAGCAACATTGAATTTGTTTTAATTTTTTTTAACAGAATGTACTTAGGGATGTGATTGGAAAATCAAGCACCTTTTATGTGATTCGCTCGGAAGTGTAATGGTTTTGTATTAATTTCTGTGACATATATTTCGATATTTTAAAGGTTAACTTGTCAAAAGCACGTGAAAAAATATAAATATTTAAATATATTACATTTAAATAAAAAATTGAACCCACGAGGAACGAAAGGATAAGGGTAGGGCCGTACTGCAAAAAGTCGAAGGATTAAATCAATCAATTAAAATCACCATCAAACGGTATCCTTCACAAGGGAAGGCACTTGGACATCCTTTTCCATTACATGGGTCGTATAAATCTATATAAGATTCTCTAACACCTAATAATTTGATAATAATTGATCACGTATGTACTACGCATAGGATCGATACGAAGATTATAAACATATACAAGGCATATATGAGTCTAATCATTTTTTTTTTGAACGGCAATATTATTCTACTCCTACTCCTAAATTACACCCAATTTTCCCCCTTGCTTGGATTTGAACCCAAGACCTCCTTTCTAAGAGTCAATGCCTCTACCAAGTGGGCTAGCCCCACATTGGCGAGTCTAATCATTTACACTAACAAATTTTCACAAACAATAATTGCCCCATATATGTCTCATATATGCCTATATGAGACGTGTATGAGGTGTGAAATGAGTGTGTGAATAACAACAGGACCCTATTATAATACATGTGTTTCAAACATATTGGTACCTAAAAACTAATAAATATCTACAGTGAAATCATAATTATTAGCACATAAATTTATTAACTCATGTTTTCCATTTTAAATTACTTTTTGATATACTGATTAAAGCTCTATTTGAGATTGTTTATTTAGGAGTAAATTGCAGTTTTGGCTCATTATGTTTAAATGTTTTAACTATTTAGACTCAAAATAGAATATTCTATCAATTTAGCCCATGTGGTTTAGCCAACTATCGGTTTTGACCCCTTAAACTTAACTATTATAACAGTTTTGGCCCAAAATCTAAATATGGTTATGGGCCAAAAACGTTAATTTTCTAAATCACAGAGACTGAATTGACAGAAGATTTTTATTTTGGGCCGAAATAGTTAAAACACTGAAAACACATGGGCCAAAACCGAAATTTACTCTTTATTTAACTTTAAAAGGATTTTTTGTTAAAAGTAATTATTAACTTATAACCTATTGAAATGAAGTTTGTAAAAATGTGTTTGTATAACTTTTGATATATGAAAAGTCAATCAATTAATTGGTTAAAAAAATATCATTATTTTAACTTCCAACAAAAAGTTAAAAAACTATTTATGAAAGACAGAAATTTTATATTCTTGAAAACAACTTTTTATCATTTTTTAAAAAGTTAATATAAAAAGCTCTTTTGATAATTTAAAACACTATTTTAACTTATTTACTTTTTTAAAATACCAATAAATTAATAAGTTGATTTTAAATGAAAACACAAACATGGTCTCAAGATATAAAAATTTCATGTATATTTAAATAAAGAGAATACTACATTGATTTTTTTTTATTTTTAAGTTTTTCATTAATCTAGGAGCTCAAGATTATTACTTGATCTTCATTTGTCGAATACATAATGCATAGTTTTATTTGGTTCCATTAGATATCATGTCAATTTACATATATTATATAACTAGGTTAAAACCCATGTATTACATGGGTTTAACGTATATAAAATGTTAAAATTGTTAATTTTTCTCTCATATTATATGGGTTGAATAAATATAAGTTTTGAAGTTTGTATTTATATTTTTTATTATTAGTTTACTTTCGTTTTAATTTTTTTAATTTCGATTATTTTTTTTATTTTAACTTCTGTTTTTATTTATTTAAATAGACAATTTTATTATTTTAAACATAATTATTCATTATTTAATAAGAGAATAACATTAATTGAAGAGAGAGAGGCGGGAAAACCACATGTTAACTTCACCAAAAGATGACATGTGGCTAAAAAAACCTTTATTTATTATAATACATAGATATATACCAATGAGGCATTGCCTCAATGGTATCCTGGGATTCTTTCAAATGAAAGGTTTTGGGTTCAAAACCCTTCCGCAACAAAAAATGGGTCTGAGGGGGGTCAAGGGGTTTTCCCAGTAGGGTTTTCTCCTGGGGTAGTTGTGGTGGCTTATGGAAGGTCCAGGTAACTAGACCTTGGTGACATGGCTTGAAAACAGTGGGCTCACACGATTGAGACATTCTCCGTTTAAAAAAAAACGTAATATATACATAATTTAGAAACCTTATGTCCTTATGAATCAAGCGCTATTAACATATTCAATGCTTGCTAATTATGCAGCATGAATGAACTTAACACAAATGATTATATACGTTAAATTTATGGCAGAATACTAAGTTTTCTAACATTTAATAATTTAATTTTATTATCAAAACACAAAATTTCACAATGTGAGTACGCATGCCAAACTCGTACCTACCCTACAACCTCTATACAGTTGTTTATTAATTCAGAAATTAGAATAAATGCATCACACATCTTGATAATATATTATATGATATATTGACTTTTGTTAGTTATGTATGAATTTATTATCATTGACAACTAAACAGTTTGCTATTTTTTTAATTAAACGCTAATTAATCAAAGTATTGTATAAGATAAGTTAAAGTTATTAAAAAAAAAGTCTAGAGTTGGATTTTTAAACAACTATATATGGAGTCTGAATTGAAGATAAATTACTAGAAATTCTTTATTTAATATGGAGTAAATTACTGAAATAAACCTATGGTTTGCGAATATTTCATTTTTGGTTCATATGTTTCATAAATTAGTTATATAAACCCAAATATTTAAACATTTGTAACACATACACTCATTAGATAACCAAATTATCCTCACATACTTGAACAAATTACCTTTATTTAAAATTGAGAATACATGAGTAATTTATAAAACTTAAAGAAGAAGAGTGAAATAATAGCAAAGCAATATTAACCGTGTAAGTGAGCTTAAAGTTGATAAACAAATATGTTTAGACCTTGAATAAATAAATAAATAAATAAATAAATAATAATAATAATAATAATAATAATAATAATAATAATAATACAAATAAAATAAAATTAGCATATTAATTGATGTTTTGATTAAGCAATTGATGTTGACGCATGTATTATTGGAATAAAGTAACACTAATGATGTCCTCATTTTCAGATTTTGGATTTACTTGCATATTTGGCTGCACGTCCTTTATGCAATTCAAATTGCCCATCTTTCGTATCCCATATATTTCATTTGTATCAATCTCATTCTTTCACCCCCCCCCCCCTCTCTCTCACACACACACACACACACACAAGTTCTTCCTTTGTATCATTTAGCCGCCCATAGTAATTTACAAGCATATATATACATACATACATACATATATATATATATATATATATATATATATATGCATACATGTATACACACACATACAAATTAAGAGTTAGTACATGCATCATGGAAGTTGGATACCAAAACTCACCGGAAAACAGTGATGAATCTCCACCGTTTCCTGGGTTCGATGACATCAAGGCAACATCTACTTCCTCCCCTAAAAGAAGGTGAGCTAAATTCAAGCACAAAACACATATATGTACGTCTACAAATCAAATATTTAATCTTTAATACTTAATATATAAATATAAAATATATATGGTTGGATTTTACAGTAGACAAAGGATGAAGAAAAGGGTCGTCCATGTACCCATCAAAGAAGTTGAAGGATCCCAGATTAAGGCAGACACAAAAACGCCACCGTATGATTCTTGGGCTTGGAGAAAGTATGGCCAGAAACCCATCAAGGGATCCCCCTACCCAAGGTACGTAGGTAGCAAGGTTTTCTTTTTGAACCACTAATTTTTGTATCACTCACGGATTACTGTAGTATCATTATGTCACAAGTAGTACCGCCTGGTTATATCCATTACCAAGTCACCAGTTCTGAAAAAAACTCAATACTTTGAGAAAATTCCTTATGGAATTCGAACCGAGAATCATTTGGTTCTTGGGTCTTATTCTACTAGCAAGATAGTGTTAGGTTGTAATGACTTTGGTGGTAGCAAGTTATGTTAACCATTAAAGACATAATTTTGTGCAAAGTGGACAGTTATTTGGAAATTAATTAAATTAAAATGAATATTTACAAACTTTAATTATTTATTAATTCAATTATTTTTGATTCCATATATAGGGGTTATTATAGATGTAGTAGTTCCAAAGGATGTCCGGCAAGAAAACAAGTAGAAAGGAGCCGGACGGACCCTACAATGGTAGTCGTAACCTATTCTTTTGACCACAACCATCCATGGCCGGCTTCTAGAAACACTAACCACCGCCACCACCGGGACACACCCCCGACCACCGTCAAACCAACCAAGTCAAACGCTTCTGACAACCAATTGGAAGTAGAAAAAGAAGAAGAAGAACCATTTAAAACCATGCAGCCCGAGCCAGATTCTAACCACGAGCCTCAACAAAAGTTCACAAGTTTCGATGTGGGAGCATGTGGGCCAATTAAACAATCAATTCAAACTAGTTACAAGCACTCTCATGAGGTGGGATCCGGTGGGCCATTTACAACCACCACCAGCCAATACGGGTGGTTCTTGGATTTAGACACAACATCACCAACCATGCTTGAAAGCCCGTTGATGGCTAGGGACATGGTTGAAGATCCTTATGACATGGCTACCATATCTTCAATTAGGGACGATGAAGAATCTTTTTTTGCGGATCTAGGGGAGCTACCCGAATGCACCACCGTGTTCAGGCGGAAAGAGGTAGAAAAGGCGGAGGAGCATCACCGGAACTTGGCTCCGTGGTGTGGAACCACCGGGTGATGATATTGCACCACCGGGAAATGTCACCTAACCAAATTTGTCTTTAATGTGACCAGGTAATAAAAAACTCCAAGATTTACATGCCGTGCGGCTAAAGATACCGAAAGAAATTAATTTTTACATATTTTAATCAAAATTTTTATTATATTTTAGATATGCCAAGATTTTAGTGTAATAACTTCCTTGATTTTAAATAGGGGAAAAATGATTTATCGGAGAGACATATGTCTTGAAGTGTGTGATTAATCAAGCATTCTTGGCGATGACACTTTAATTGAAGACGAATTAAAGACATATCAAAACTTACAATTTTTGATTATTTTATCTATTACCATGTGATATGCGACCATTCTCAACCTTGATTAAAAGGAATTGAATAATTCTTATTTTTTTTCCCCAATACATATGTTATATGGCATATGTTACGCCAAAGCTAGGCACTACCATTTGTCAATTTTTGGTAGGTTAAGATACTAAACCAATGAATATATAAAATATGTACAATTATATTTGAATATAATAAGCAAGTTTAAAAAGCTTTTAAAGGGTCCGAATTTAACTAAGTCATTATCGCTTTTAAGTTTTAACCATTTTAAAGGTCTCAATACAATTAAGCTAGTTGTGACATAAATACTACATGATCCCGGCACGTAACAACTTTTTATAATTATTTAAATAATAAATTTAAATGAAGAGATGCAAATAACTAAACAAATATTGTTTTTTCATCAATGATTTCATGTTATATATTTAATCTGTAGTTTAACTGTTGTTTAGTATAAAATATTATATCTTAAAGTTGGTATGTCACGTATACTCACATATATAATTCGATCAACATCTTTAATATGCATCTCTCTTAACCATATAAAAAAATGTCACCAGGCCAGCATTTTATTGATCATTATTATTTTACACCAAATTGTGTTTAAAATCCAGCTTAGGGCATGTTTGGAATTGCTTATTAAGTTTAAAAGTGCTTTTTGTTAAAAGTGCTTATGAACTTATGACTTTTTGAAATGAAGTTTTTAAAAATATGTTTGGATTAGCTTTTGTGTATGAAAAGGTCAAAAAATGACTTTTTAGTCATAAAAAGTTAAAAAGCCAGAAAAAGTAGCTTTTTAAAAATGACTTTTTAACACTGCTCAAAAAGTTAAAACTAAAAGTGTTTTTTAAATTACCAAACAACTTTTTAACTTAATAGCTTTTTCATTAAGTCAATAAGTTAAAAAGTTAATTTTGAATGGAATCCCAAACATGCACTTAATTTAGTTTCTTTTTTCTTTTTCACAAAGAGAGTTTTCCCCCACTCTTAGGCTATGTGTACTTATCACACCCGCATCATTTCATATATATGTCACATAAACAACTAAAATCATCATATTTTCTTCACATACATGTTTTACTCTCATCTCTCATCACTCCGTTTTATTTTTTATTAAAGACTTATATTTATATTAAACATTAAAATAAATTACATGATAAAATTTTAAAAAACACTAAAATAAATTACATAATAAAATAAAATAAAAAAGTCATTAAAATAAAATTACATACTTTTTTAAAACAATAATAATATGCAACATACATATAAAACTAGAAATAAACATCATTTAAGTATTTACTTTTTGATTTTTCATTACATGTTAAATCAAATCACCTTTAAGCATGTTGTGTATTTCCATACTTCGGATGCTGGCGAGTATTGCAATTCTTTCATTCGGCGTAACCTTTGCAAGGAATGTCGATATCTTCAACATTATGGCAAATAAAATTTTCTTTTTCCTCTAAAATCATGTTATGCAAACCATATGCCGATTTGACATCCTTTCTGGCCCCTCTTGAGACTTTTTAAAGTAATTTCGTTTTTCATCGTTTTTACGATGACATGTAAATGATTTGACAAACGTAACATATTTGGGCTAGATACCATTGGCTAGATAGTACCCATACTTGTAGTATGTATCGTTAAAATAAAACGAAGATCCTTGTGCGACTTCCTCAAATATGTCATCAAATATCGGTGATTGATCTGAAACATATATATCATAGCAGCTCATTTGAAAATGATGTTCAAATTGTTTGTCGTTATAAGTTGGATTTTCACTAAAATAATTTTCCACGAGACGTTCGTTACCATCTTTACGATCACGGTTATTCTTTTTCGTCGTAACACTTTCGTATAAGTTCACGTTAATTAATCACCGTTTAAGGCGTTTGGGTTTTCACTAAAAGAAAGTATTATTAATCATCTCAAGCTCACCCTCCACCGAAACCACCACCACTCGGTCCGTTATGGTCTTGATTCCCACGAGCACACACACATCTAGCCCTCTCTTGTCTCGGCTCACAAACACAACCGACACCCCATAGTTCTCGGCTCTCATCCACCACCACACCTCCTTTCAAGGATTCAAGTCTTGGATCACCTTCTCAACATTTTTGCTTTACCATATTTCTAAACTATTAAGTTACTTGAACTTGAAAGACTTTTTTATGTTGTCATAAAATACATACATACACACACATGAATTATAAATAAAATTCAAGAAATGTTAAGACGTACGTACATGAACCTTCATAATTTCTTGTACTAGTATAAAATAAAATAAACTTTACAAATAATGTTTAAATAAGTTTTTGCATTAGTTTATATAATTTTATAAAAAAAAGCATTAAATTTTAAAGGTCTTCTGAAGAACAAATAACAAATTTTAAAAAAATAGGGCTTTAGAAGCGGTGGAGACGTGGATCGAAATCGCTTCAATAGTGAAGATAAAGTGACGCCTGCGACGGAAGGTGAAGATTTTGGAGAGTGGAAACTAGGCATGTCGATGGTGCGGTTCGGTCAGATTTGCAAAAAAATCTAAACCAAACCATTTATTGCGGTTTCAAAATATGACAAACCAAACCGACCACGTAAGTTAGGGAATCCAAACCGACCTTTAATGACGGTTTCATGGTTTTACGGTTCGGTTTTTGTGGTTTCACGGTTTTATAAAAAACACTAGATTATAAACCCGTGTACGACACGGGCTTCATTAAAAGTAGGAAAAAATTAACAAAGTGTAATAATTTTAAACGACTTACAGTAAAAGAAATTGGTAAATAGAGTTGTTAATATATTGAATGCATATAAGATTAGATCTAAAGGTTTTCAGGGTGAAATAATAATGATTAAAAGCTTACCAATTGCCTCATTTTCAGGAGCGATTTTCTCCTTAATAGATGTGAAATTAGTGAAGCAAAATCCATAAAAGGAGGCAAACAAAGCATCACATTTTGTGATTTTAGTGTTGTAATAGAAACAAATTTTGTGCTTATTTTCAACATGCTTAAAAGAAGCATGGTTTGAACCAAATGTTAGAGACTTAATAAGTAAACACATCACTGCTCAAAATACTTTTCAAACAAATTGAAAAATTTACTACCACAACTTGCCTGCATTCTGGTACCCTGAAATCAAGAATAAAAATAAAATGAAATTATCCTAAATATTATAATGATAACAAAATTATATGAGTATAAATAACCTGCTCATCTACGACAATCATTTCGATTGAGTAAATGTCACTTGGATTGGTTTTACTTGGTTTTCTCCACAAGCTTATTATCCGAACTTTGATGGTATAATTATAAAGTCTAAAATCAACATTTTTTTGACATGGTTATCTTATTTGAGTCCATTTTTACCTGACAAAACAGCTAATCTTACCGCCATTACAATTTATGAAAGTAAATTCATTAGTGTTTACAAGTATTCTTAGGAATGGATGTTGTGATAACATACATGACAATTGAGTGTGCTTGCTGAAAAGTTGAAACAAAGAAGTAAGACAAACAAAGTAGTTAGAGTATTTATAAAGGAGGTGAAGTTGTGTTAAATTATTATAATTGATCATAGTAAATGTTTAAATTAAGTTTCTTAAATATTGAAAAGGCACTATTAATCAAGTTAATTGTTGAAAGTAAATGTTAATAAGTAAATGCAAAATAACAGCCAATGAATGATAATTTATTTGTGTAATAATTAAATGCAGAGTAACAATTAATTAAATTTAAGGATCAATTAATTACAAATGTGACACCTCGAAATTTCCAGGTCAGCAATTTCTTTACTTTAAGTTAATAATATATATTACTGTTGCCTACGTGGCACTAGAATCATTACTATTTAGTGTGACACGTGGCACAACAAACCAAACGCACCGATAATTCAAGGAATTATCGCAAAACATAACGCACGTGTCTTGAATAACGAACGTTGGTGAATTTCACAGACCACAGTTCATTTGCACAACACATAGGTACTAGGGAACCTAAGATAAGAGAAATGATGTTCATATGACTCGAAACAACGATCGTTATCGAGAAATACGCGAAAATCAGCTCGAAACAACAAAATTAGGGTTATTGGGCTTCTCTGGGACCCATCGCGGTACGCGATGGTCCAACAGAAGGCCTTATAGCGGTACGCGACAGGAATCGCGGGGGTTTGACTCCCGAATTCCGTCGCGCTACGCGAAGCTTATTTCAACCATCCGCCGCGGTACGCGACGGAGTCCTGACGACAAATCTTTATAAAATCAAGACCACCATGCCTATTAACACCACCCTCATCATTTCTCCGGTTCTACACGCCAACACTCGACCATTCCTCTCTGAAACCACCTGATTTGACCTTTGGGAAGCCATTGAAGACATCCATTGAAGCTCCAAGCTTGAAAGTTTGAAGGCTTGAAGCTTGAAGGACCACATTTGAAGCTTGAAGATCACCACCACCATCATTTTGCTGCAAGAATCTACTGTCCAGAGGGTTTAGAGGCTGTTCTTGTCATCATCTTGGCATTCTTGGAGCTTGGGAAGGTAGTATCATGTCTCTTATGGCTTATTTTCACCTTTACACTCACATGCATGACTTTAAACACACATGCAAGCACCCTTGATGCACATACACGAATTTTAGTTCTGGGTTTGATGATGTTTATATGATATTTGATGATCCATGATGATTAGATGATGTATCTTTACAATCCATGATGATGTTGTTATAATAGAATGGTCATAGTAGCTAAAATGATGGTTTTAGCAACATGCATGAATGATCTAGGTGGTTTTACACGTTTGTGGATATTGAAATGTTGTTATGAGGATGATATGCAAGGTTAGAATGATTGATTATGTCAAGATTTGATCATTTGGTGATTATTACTAATTTTAGTAACTTTAATGTTACAAAATGTGTGTTCTTGATGAAATAACCACATTTGCATGTTTAGATCTATAACTTATGCTTAAAATGATGTTTAGAAGTTAGATGGTGATTACTAGATGTGTTGGAATGGTTAGAATTGCTAAAAGTATGATATTTAGGAATGTTACTAAATATAGTAACTTTTTGTTACGAAATTGCTAGAAATGATGAATTTATTAAGGATTGTATGATTGATATGCTTAATTAAAGTGGTTATGATGATAATAGGTGATTTTACAACTTAGTTGAACGAGATATGCGCATTTGTCTAGAGTTACTATAAATAGTAACTTTATTTTTCAAATCCGAGAATAGGAGCATGCTAGACGTAACGATTATGATTGATTGGCTATTTAGGATTAAAATAGTGATGCTAGATGATATTAGTTGATAAACATGATGAAATACGCTTGTTTGTGCAAACTTTCCAATTATATAAACTTTTACGCGCAAACTCTGCTAAACCAGCTATGTGTAACTATGTGCTATGTGATAACATGCTCATTTAGGATAATTATGCATGTTACAATAATAGGAATATGATTTATTGCTTGATTTGCCGAATATGGAAACTTTCCTAAAATAGAAACTTACTATAAATAGTAAGTTTCTCACGAAAGTGATTATTGGTATCCGCACACTTCACAGGACACAAAACCACACGTTACACGAACACTTGATCCAAAACCGTCACCAACGGGTCGTTAGGTCAAACACGGTCAACACGGTCAAGCGCGGTCAACATGACCCACTTAACAACTCGGTGTTGTTAAACACGAACACGGTCCTGTGAGGCCCACATATGTGAACACAAACTCATAGTATCTATGTGATATAGGTGACTACTAGCCAGCGAGCTACACTATCACTTTTGAGCAAACGCATTACTTAACTCAGGTGAGTTTTACAGCCCCACTTTTACTCTCATACTGTTTTACTAAACCTTGGGGTGAGAATACTATGCAACTGTTTTAGATATAGTACTGGTATGTTGTGAAAACCATTTTCGAGTGTAACTATTATCGCTTAAAGTCCTCACTTATCCTTACCGTTAATTGTATCACAAACGAGTCGTAATTACGTAGTACTACTGGGTTTGACTAACCCCACTCGGCACCAATGTTGACTGGAGGTCATAACGAGTGTAATTTCGATGGGAATGCGGGTTCAGCGATGACCTGCGGAGGCAAACGGGAACAGTCTAGTTTCGGTAAGATGAACTGACACACTCCACGGATCGTAGTA
Source organism: Mikania micrantha (assembly GCA_009363875.1). Lineage (NCBI taxonomy): Eukaryota > Viridiplantae > Streptophyta > Magnoliopsida > Asterales > Asteraceae > Mikania > Mikania micrantha. The sequence goes on along the minus strand of CM018681.1, from coordinate 84,135,400 downwards.
TCCAACAACAAAACTTAACATACCCAGTATATGTCTGTTTACTTTTCAGTCTGTCTAAACCTGTGAACTCACCAACTTTTTAGTTGACACTTTTCGCATGTATTCTCAGGTAACTAATGGAGCACACGCTAGGACGCACTCAAGGAAGCCTTAAGGAGTCTGAATGGCATATAGACTCATGTCCTAGGCTTTGTGTGCACTGAACTTGTTTTAAAACAATTTAACTATGTAGTGTCTGTTATCAATTTACATTTTCCGCTGTAATACATTACCATTCCGCTGCTTTTGTTAACTTATATTTCCGCTGCGTATTATTAAAATTTGCATTATTCTATAAATCTGTGTGATTGCGTAACTCATATAGAGTCGTTCTATATGACCATGAGCTGTGATCCTGGCCACGTCACACCCACGTGGACTGACACCACGAGAGGGAATTTGGGGGTGTGACAACAAATTACTCATGACTCTTCATATTATGCTAACGCTTAAATAATAAAATTGGATTGATTCAACTTACAAAGGTTTATAGTGATGTGCAAACTTATATGTCAAAATCTAACATTTTAACTTTTGTATCTTGTTTTATAGTTTTTACAAATAAAATAAAGAATGAAGTATGTCATACTTTAAAAGTTGTACTAACATGGTGGAGTAAAAATAATAAAATGAAAAAAAATTACAAATTAATTGAATCACACAACTAATGCAATTTATAATTGCATGTGTTGCAGTATAGTAAATTTTTTTAATGGAGTTGCTCTTACATTCAGCAAAACCATTATCATGTTAAATTCTATACATTCCAAAATCGAGTATGTAGAATTGTCTGTGCATAAATCTAGCAGGTTCATAACAGATGGTTAACAAAGAATTAGATTTCTGCATTGATGGTAATTATAATTGTACCGCATAACATTCAAACATTCAGACTCCTAGCCTTCTTATTCAATAAGAATATAATATTGGTTTCAGAAACGATTATGTCATGGTTCTAATTCTTAAACATGGCAGAAAGGTTGTCATAAATTGATTGAAAACAATGGTATTATCTAAAATTTGCAGAAACATTGTTAAAAAAACTGTGAGTTGTGGAGTACAAAGTGAGAGCTAGAATGATCAAAATGTAGTAAAAATCAAAACAAATGGATGAACAATCAAGTTTGAAACTAACCTTTTGCAATGGAATGAAGAACAAAGTGAGAGTTTCAAGACTAATGGAGACAATCGTACCATAGATTACAAAATTGGTAAAAGCAAATAAAAAATGTGGCATGCCATTGATGGATAGTTCACTTATAAAGTAATAAAATGGAAAACTTATATGTTAATTTAATGACACTAGTAATGCAATTTATTATTGTATGTGTTACAGTATGGGAAGTTTCTTTGATGGAATTGTTCCTAGATTCAGAATAACCATTTTAAAATTAAACTCATAACGGTCAAAATACGAAGCTGTAGAAATGTTTGTGCATAAATCTAACAGGTTCAATTGACGAATATCCTACCAGAAGCCATCTCCTTAAAGCTATGTTTATGAAAACCATTTAACAAATAAATGCATCAATTGCTTACAAATTCATAAGATGGTAGCAACTATCAAAGCACAATGCAGTCACATTATGTGGACATAAAAATGTCATTTGGTATTCAATTTATAACCAATCAACTCAAAAGACATCAAATTTTATGGGGCAATTTTCCTCACAAATGCGTTGAAGTTGGAATATGAGATTCAAGTGAAAAGTAGAAATGCACCAGATGCTCCAGGGCTTGATCTTAAAACTCTTAACATACCATTTTGGAAAATAAACCTCGTCATTAAAAGGTTGCAGTCCTAAAATAGCAAAACCTATCAGCAAAATTAAAGCTGTGAAACAGATCAAAAAAATAGAAAAGTAAAGATTAGTTTGAAACGATTTAGGGTTTCCGGTTGGCGTTAACCCCAAAGCAGGTCAATCTTTGTAACAAAACAAAAGGACTTGATCGGATGTTCATACCTTTTGGTTTTTTTTCATGATTGCAGGTTGCTGATTACATAATATCTGAAAGTGTGTGGACAAAAACGATCGACACAAGACGGATTTACGGTTTGAGGTGGGCTTCGTTAGTAAACAAAATGATTGGATCAGATTTTCACACCTTTTGATTCTCTTCATGATTGATGCTTGTAGATTAACAAAGGAGCAGGGGTGGTGCGGATAGGAAGGTCGAAGGGGAGACGGCCAGTGGATGTGCAAGGGAATTTAGGGTTTGGTTATGCGTTATAAAAAATTGAATGGACTTAAAAGGTGTAACTTGTAAGAAAGTGAAGAGATCATTTTTTGATAAGCATGGGGTTAAAGGTGTTTATTAAGTTTGGTTAAAAGGAATAGAATGCTTTAAACTATTGACAAATGGCATTGCTTGTCTTAGAAGATGCCAAGTGGCAATTTAGATTTTTGTTTATTAGGTAAGAAAGATTAGAGAACAAATAATATAATAATACAAAATACCATTATCCATTTTAAATTCACATTTCAAAAGTCGAAAACCATAATATAAAAGCGACCATTATCAAAATACAAAACCAGTCTATAAATAGTGATAATATATTAAATAAAGTTTTGATCAGTTTTAATGGTCTATAATAAATTTTAAAGTCATACGTTATTTTGAATGCTTATAGTCTTCATAAGTTTTCATGTTTGTGTTGTCATTCAGTGTGCTTCGTACAAATATTTAATATGCTATGAAAATCTAAAAAGTAACTTAAACGGTTCAGTCGGTTTATGGACGCCCTAGTGGAAATGGTGAGTCACAATCCAGTAGCTCACCATGCAAGTCACCACAACATGAGTCACCCTCCCCTCACGATTCAGAATTTAAAAACGGCTCACAAATCACAGCCCTCACGACCTCACCGGCCACCGCCGCAGATACGGCTCACGTTATCTCACGGTTATCGATTTGCCCTCTCGGCTCACGGTGCCTCATGATTGTCGATTCGCCCAATCACACTAACTCCCTCACGATTCGCTGTTTCAACTATGAGAGTCATCTGGTAGCCTGGTACTAAACTACTACCTATAAATCCCTAATTTCTTCTTCATTTTTTCTTCCGCATTACTGTCGTGGCTCTCTGAATCATTGTTCAGTGTTCACTGATTACTTGATTATCTATTGCTTTTCCTTGGTTTTATTTTGAACGGTAACTGTCCTCTCGAATTTGATGCTCTGGGCGTACAACTGAGCCCATCTCAGGAGGAACCTCACAGGTAAACCCATGTCCTTACCCCAGCAAATATGTTTCGGCTCGGATTTGAACTCAAGATCTCATATAAAGAAATCAAGGAATACCATTAGACAGTGACTCAATGGTACCACAAGAGTCTTCCAAATAGAAGGTCTTGGGTTCAAAACCCTCCCGAGCGAAATAGGGGTCTGAGAGGGTCAGGGGTTTTCTCAGTGGGTTCCTCCTGGGGTGGTTGTGGTGGCTCATGGGAGGTCTAGGTAACTAGACCTAGGGGTGTCCATAAACCGACCGAACCGTCTAAACCGGATTAGACCGAAGACAATTGGTCGGTTTAGTTGGTTTTAGAACTTGATGGTGCGGTTTATGGTTTGAGCATTCTAAAAACTGAGTGTTTCGGTGTGGTTTACGGTTTACATTTTTTCTAAACCGTATAAATCGCACCAACCGTTTATATATAAATATATATATTTTAAAATTATTGAAAAACCTAAATTAGCATCTTTTCATTTCCCTTGCCTCTTTAGTGTTTATTGGCCTTATTCATGACTCACAAATTAAGTTCATTTGTCACTCTATTTAAACTAGTTTTGTTATTTTGATCATGGTAGGCTTTAAGATTATGGTTTTCGACTTTTGAAATTTGAATTTGAAATGTATTATGGTCCTTTGCATCATTATATTAAATGTTCTCTATTGTTTTAAAAAAAACCGTGAAACCGCAAAAACCGAACCGTAAAACCGTCAATACCGGTCGGTTTGGTTTACACAACTTACATGGTCGGGTTGGTTTGTCATATTTTGAAACCGCAATTAGTGGTTTGGTTTAGAATTTTTTGCAAAACCGCACCGCGGACATCCCTAACTAGACCTTGGTGACATAGCCGGAAAACAACGATTGAGACCTTCCCGTTCAAAAAAAAACTTATTTAAGTTACTCTTGTTGTATTGATAATTGATTATATTTGACTTGTCTACTTGATAACTTGAATATCACTATATTAGATTATTAAATTATCTATTTTTTGACATTCTATGAAGTATGAATATAAGGCCCCGAAACTTTAGGTATGTTTAAGAACTTTAAAACCATTGAAGGTCCAGAACCGAAAAACAGATTACTTGGTGACCCGGTACTTTATCAAAACTATGATTGACATTGACTCTTTATATTAATAAACCAAAGCACACCAAAACAATGAAATCATAAACCAACTCAAACTCAAACCAATTAACTTTCTAGTTTAACCGTTCTAACTATTAAGTATTTACAAGATTAGTCCAACAAAAACCGTTGGACCGCCCCTCTGTATGCTGCCTGACGTGATTTTAACTTTTAAGCATCAATTCCAGCAAACAATAGCTTTTTACTGACCATACTATAAAATTTTGAAGTTCAATATATTAATTGTAATGATTTTAACATGCTACATACAACTATAATACATGTTTATGGCGTATTCATATCTTATATATACGTTCATTAATTCATGAACCCTGTAAAATGGGAATTACACATAAAATAGTTAAAATCAACAAATTATAAACCTCCCTTTACAAAGCATGCAATACCCTGTGTCAATCATAGTTTAAATATATCGTCAAGGGACAATCGCTGCGGTTAGTTTCTCTAATCATCAAGGATACCCAAAATCTGAAGCATTGTGACAAACAGTTGAATCATGTCGATATAAAGCATGGCTGCAGCAATCACATATTCATCGTAGCTGCATCGTTTAATCAGGTTATCCGTATCGTATATGATGAAGCCGCAGTATATAAGTGCCACAACAAATGAGATTATCATCCTCACCAAGCTTCCCATTGGGAAGAATATCTGTTGTTTGAAATAAGGTTGTTATAAGTTACATTCTGGTTAAAAATTGTGATAATCGGTGGTAGTATTCTTAGACAACATAAAAGAATCAAACAAAATAACTGTTTGACATTTTTCAACCATTGACTTTTCAACGTTTATAAACTTTTAAAAAGTCAAATGGTTGTTCAAAAAGCAGTCAAACAGTTATTCGCTACATGTACTACACCTCCATCTATAAAACATACCTGAATTATGCTGAAGAGCAATATTAAAATGAGTGCACAAAACAAAAATGGTCCAAGAAAGTTGAAATCATATCCTTTTTTAGCTGCCCAAAACGTGAAGAGAGTGAGGCTGACCACTATTACTGTGGTCAGAATGCTTGCTTCCAGTATGATCTTTCCTGTAAAAAATAAAATATGGTTTAAAAAACCAATCTTAATTTATATTTTGTAAATAGTTATTGTCAAACGACAATAAAGGGTGTTTACAGTCTGGTTTTAAAACAAAGTATGAACAAAACCACTAATTATAGTTTTGAAAAACGACAAACCAAACATGGTTGATCGGTTTTGGCCATTTAATGGTGAGGGGGACGAAACCCAGAATATATGTTAATTTTTTAAAAACGAGAGGGAGAAACCATTATTTTTAACTAAATATAAAATTTCGTCCGAAAAATTAACAATACGGACGGAAAAGGGGGCGATCACCCACCCACCCACCCACCCCACCCCCCCCCCAAAGCGACGCCCCTGCTCTAAACCATCTCTCTTTATAAAAAGGATGCATTTATATTAGTTTTTTATGAAAGTGATTCTTGAATATAATAGATATATGAAAACATAAAATAATAAAGATTAAATGGCCGAATTAGCTTGCATGGTTGGTTCCAGCTTCCAAATTGTAAACTGAACCATAAAACCGCTAAAACTGAACCGTGAATCGAACTGTTACATTTCAAATTAACACTTCAATTTTAATGGTTTATAAAACTGACAGATCAAAGACATATAAAAGAGACAGAAAGCGTTCAATCTTTTTAATTACCTTTAGAGAACACACAAGAAACACCAACCATAACAGAAAACGCAACCGTAAACAATCCCAACATGATCATATTTAGCGGGTGACGATTCATAAAGAGACTCATCAACAAAGCAACTGCAAAATTTCATAAAAAACAAATAAATTAATATATAAAATGCATGCAAATTATCTGCGAAGTAACTAAGTATCTAGCTTACTTATGATTGTACAAATGGCAATGATGAGGTACACAATCAACCCCGTTTGAGTACGAAAAAACTGGTTAATTCGGGGTGTAACAACTACAATTGTGGCTATGATAACAGTTAACAACAATTGTAACGTCAAGATCGAATAAACTTTTCGAATGAATCCCCAACGAAGCTGGGGATCTTCCATTTGATTCGGGTAATGCTTTCCTGCTTCGATATCATGTTCGTGCTTTCCCATGATTATATGTGTTTCTTGAATTCAAATGTAAATAATAATATATTGATCTGTATCTAATAATGATCTATATATATGTACAATATGTATAAAGACGGACGTTTGCGATTGATTGATATGAAAATATTATCTATCGATCGACCACTGTGATTGATGAATATATGATGTTATGATCACGGAATCAACCACAAGAGGAAGAGATAAATATATTTTCACATTCAAGTTAAATAAACAAAACTAATAGGGTCAAGGTTATTGTATTTAAAGATTGGGACCCCGACTCATGTCTATATATAGGATTGTTAGAACAACAAATAATGACCGTTGAAATTATCCTAAAATAGTAACGTATTGTTCATCGTACATGTGGATGTATTTCCATTAATGAATCATTGTTGGTTCAAGAACTATTTGATTGGATAAACCACTACAACAATATTAGCATGCGCCGACTCCACGTAGCAACGACAAAATTTATCAGATTATATATATTGTAACGATAACATGTCGTAGCTACAAGTGTTAAAAAAAATATTGACCAAAAAGGGAGCACACAAACCATTACATTAAACCTTTTAAGAGTTGTAACGGTAAAAGTGAAAGAGAGGCAAAACGCAAGTTCAATTCTCACTAGGGACGATCTTCCTTGGAGGCCATCGACCCTTGCTTGCGGTCGTGCTTTACCTATTTCTTCCGGTTAGTCGGGTATTAGAAAGGACCCAAAGATTTACCACGTAAATACGTTTATATGATCATTAAAAAAACATTACAGACCCATTTTTCTAATCTTCGTTCTCATATGTATATATTCAAGAATTGCTAAAAATAAAGAGAAAAAAATATATGCATTGTAGAGTTATACATACGTTTGAGACATCGTACATCACTATGAATAATTTGTTATTGTGTAGATAGTAATTTTGTTAGAAAGAATAAACTATCCCAGAAAAAAAACAAAACAAAACAAAAATGCTGTTTTTTTTTAATAAATGAAAGAAGTAAATTTGAAATTTTAAAAACTTTAAAGGGTCTAACATTATATTTTACAAAACTTTAAAAATGTTGAGGGAGGAAAATGGCAACGTAGGAAATATAGAAGGAGCAATTTTAGTAAGAAATAAATAGAGTTAATTACGCGGATGGTTCATGTGGTATGCCTACATTGCACTGATGGTCTCTATCTTCGAGAAATTAAATCGTTGGCTGAATTGTTTGCAAAAACGTAACATAGGAGGTCTTTGGGACGGATGACCGTTATCTTTTTCTGTTAAATGAATGTAAAATGACCAAAATACCCTTAACCTAAACCCATTCTTTTTTAACAACTAACATCTGGTCACCGAGATCGCCCTGGCAAATATATCACCCTTCCACCCGAATAACAGAGCGTGGTGACCTGACCACCCGTTCAGGAAGAAACCTACAACTAGGAATACTCATTGGCTCAACCCAAATCAATATTTGTTCTAGGTCAGACTCCAACCCAAAACCTCTCGTAAGAAAAGTTAAAGGGCTACCACTAAACTAGAAGCTCTTTGGTCCTAAACACCTGCTAACTCTTATAAAAAAACCCTTCTAAAAATGGAGAAAGCCGGCAACCTCCTCCCTGGAAGAATACAACCCACCGCAAAACCACCACCTCGCCGGAAGAAGACAAACCACCGCCGACCACCACACGGTACCGCGAGATTTGGGGTTACAATTCGCGAAAAAACAGTGAGTAGTCTGATATGGACCAGCAGAGCCCAACAACTAATCAACCTCTTGTTGAAGAAGGGGAGTCCATGAGGCCCAAAAGACAAATTAAAAGACCAGCTCGTTTAGAAGATTAGATTGCATGTTTTCAATTGTGTTATTTCTTTATTTTATTTTCTGCATGTTTACGTAATGTTAGGGTACTGCATTTAGTTATTTGGTAGTGGTGCATGGGTTCCTAAGAATAAGGGACATGGGTGATGAACCTTGTTCAATTGCATGTTTAAGTATTTGTTTTTTTTGGCATGAGAAATATATGAGAAAATTGCCCCAATCTTGTTTCTTCTTCCTTAATTTCTTTGGAGTGTTGGCCTACTAGAAAAGGCCTTATCATCTTGGTGCTTTCATTCCCGATTCAACCTTCTGCCATGCCACCACGGCGTGATCCCTCTACGGAGGACCTTCCACCGACGATAACCGACCAACTCAGCCAACTCATCGCCGTCACCACCAACTCAGCCACCTCACAAGCCACCATGAACCACCAATTAGCCACCCTCATCAAAGCCACCGAAAACCTTAACTCCAAAATCGATGCCCAAACAGACACCACTGCCCGTTTAGTTAATCATGTGGCTGAACTATCCGATCACCTTCATTCCGACTCCTCCACCTCTGGCTCAAAATCACCACCACCGAACCCTAATACCGGTCCCAAAAACCAACCCAGACCACCAAAAATTACATTACCATTGTTCGATGGGTCTAACCCATTGGGATGGATTATCGGGCTCTCAACTCGGTAACAATTCGTGACCGATTTCCCATTCCCACAATTGATGAATTATTAGACGAACTCCATGGTGCAACTATGTTTTCGAAGATCGATCTCCGCTCAGGGTATCACCAAATACGGGTCGCTGACAATGATGTCCATAAAACAGCCTTTCGCACCTCGGATGGTCATTATGAATTCGTTGTCATGCCATTTGGCCTTACAAATGCACCATCCACGTTTCAGTCAGCCATGAATGACCTATTCCGAACAGTCCTTCGACGTTTTGTTTTGGTTTTCTTCGATGATATACTCATCTACAGTGCTACGAAGGATGATCATTATTCACATTTGAAATATGTCTTTCAGGTTTTACTTCAAAACAAATTTTATGCAAAGGCTTCTAAATGTGATTTTGCTTTGTCAGAAATCTCTTTTTTGGGTCATAGAATTTCTAGTCATGGTGTTGCCCCTGAACCTGAGAAGATACACTCCATTCAAACTTGGCCACCACCCAATTCGTTTACAACTCTCAGATCCTTTCTAGGATTCACAGGGTATTATAGACGTTTTGTCCCTCACTATGCTAGTCTCGCTTCACCATTAACAGATATTTTGAAACAGAAAACTTTTTCTTGGTCCAATGATGCCTCCAATTCATTCACATCATTGAAAGCTCACATGCAGAAGCTAGTTACATTAGCTTTACCAGATTTCAAACACCCTTTTGATCTCACAACTGATGCATCCGGAGTTGCAATCGGCGCGGTTTTGTCTCAAAACAACAGACCCATTGCTTTCTTTTCAAAAAAATTGTGCCCTACCATGCAAGCTCAGTCAACATATACGAAAGAACTTTATGCTATAACTGAATCAGTTTGTAAATGGCGACAATACTTCTTGGGAAGTCGATTTCGTATCTTTACGGATCATCATAGCTTGAAACACATTCTAACCCAAACCATTCAAACCCCGGAGCAACAAAAATGGGTAACCAAATTAATCGGCTACGACTTTGAAATCCATTACAAACCGGGTAAAGAGAATACCGTCGCCGATGCTTTAAGTCGTTGTCATTTACACTCCATGCTAGCTTTATCCCACCCAACAGCACCATGGCTAGATGAGCTCAGATCATATTTCCTCACTAATGAGTTGGGCCAACAATTGGTAAATCAAGTGGTTACATCTCCATCTTCTTTTCCTCATCACAGTTTTAGAGATGGCTTAATGTATGTGCACGATAAAATATTGGTACCACCCATTGATAGCATTCGACAACGTCTTTTAAAAGAGTTTCATTCTTCTTTCATGGGTGGTCACAGCGGGGTACAAGCAACATTCAAAAGGATTTCATATTCCTTTACTTGGTTGAAACTCAAGAAAGATGTGGCAGAATTTGTGAAACATTGTTCCGTTTGTCAAGCAACAAAGACACCAACTCATCGTCCATATGGTCTACTTCAGCCATTACCAGTTCCACAGTCTTCTTGGCATGATATTTCAATGGATTTTATTACATCATTGCCGACTTCGAGAGGTAAATCATCAATCTGGGTAATAGTTGACAGATTCTCAAAATTTGCCCACTTTATTGCTTTACCTAAACACTACACTGCAGTTTCATTGGCCAATATTTTTATGAAAGAAATTTATCGTTTACATGGTCTTCCTTCAACGATCGTTTCTGATCGTGACCCTATGTTTACGAGTAGTTTTTGGAGAGAACTTTTCAAAAATATGGGCACAACACTATTGCACTCTAGTGCTTACCACCCACAAACCGACGGACAAACGGAAGTTGTCAATCGGTGTCTTGAAAGCTATTTAAGAGCCTTTGTTTTCGAAAATCCATCTTCATGGGAACGTTATTTGTACTTGGCTGAATTCTCATATAATACCTCTTATCATTCATCAATTGATATGACTCCATTCAAGGCCCTTTATGGCAAAGAGGTTACTACCATTCATGAGTATTTGCCAATTGTCACTACAAATGCTTCTATCGATTCATCTCTCAAAGCTCATAATGAATTGTGGGAAAAGCTTCGATCATCATTACAGATTGCTCGTGAAAGAATGTGTCATCAAGCAAACAAAAAGAGATTGGATAAAGAGTTTAATGTAGGAGATTGGGTTTATCTCAAACTTCAACATTATCGTCAGAAATCTGTTCAAGATCGGAAGAATAATAAGCTTTCAAGACGTTTCTTTGGACCATATGAGATTATCAAAAAGATTGGGAAAGTTGCTTACAAATTGAAGTTACCAATTACTTCAAAAATTCATCCTGTTTTTCACGTCTCCTTGCTTAAACCTTGTTATGGTGTTGGTAATGAGTCAACAGGAAATTTGGAACAATTTGTAGCACCTGATTCAATTGATGTTTTACCTGAAGATATTCTAGATAAGAGGATGGGACCATCAAGCGAAGAGCAATTATTAATTAAGTGGGAAAAATGGAAAATCGTCCATTGGAGGAAGCAACTTGGGAAAACATTTCGTACATCAAAGAGCAATTTCCATTTTTTTCGGACATTGAGGACAATGTCCATTCTCAAGGTGGGAGTGATGATATGGACCAGCAGAGCCCAACAACTAATCAACCTCTTGTTGAAGAAGGGGAGTCCATGAGGCCCAAAAGACAAATTAAAAGACCAGCTCGTTTAGAAGATTAGATTGCATGTTTTCAATTGTGTTATTTCTTTATTTTATTTTCTGCATGTTTACGTAATGTTAGGGTACTGCATTTAGTTATTTGGTAGTGGTGCATGGGTTCCTAAGAATAAGGGACATGGGTGATGAACCTTGTTCAATTGCATGTTTAAGTATTTGTTTTTTTTGGCATGAGAAATATATGAGAAAATTGCCCCAATCTTGTTTCTTCTTCCTTAATTTCTTTGGAGTGTTGGCCTACTAGAAAAGGCCTTATCATAGTCATTGGGATAAGTCACAAGATATGATTTGTTGAACGAAGGATGCGGTGGAGGAGATGGATCTCGGAACGTGAGTAACAGCTTGATGAATCTAGAATCCACAACACATAAAGTAGGGTTTTGTTGCAGTTCTATGAGCAATTGGATCAGCGATTCTTCCGGAAGGAGGAAGAAACCGAGGCGTGACGGACCAGGTTACGGTAAACTGGAAGTAACCGACACGGAGAGGTTTAAAAGATTTTCAGTAATCGGTTTCGAAATTTTCTTTTTTCAATAACCAAAACCAAATCGAATCAAATTCGAAACATTTTTAACCAAACCAAATTTATACAAATTCAATTCGGCTCGGTTTTGGTTATAAATCAAATTTAATTGATTAAGCAAAAAAAAAAACAGTTAAAAGTCAAATGCGCCGATTAAATATAACCAAATAAAGTTAATTCAACTAAACTAAACCTAGAGGAATAAATTCACAAGTGGCCACACAATTCGGTTCAGTTCGATTGAATTTGATTTATTAGGTTAGACTAATCTGTTTATTTAATTTTTAATCAGTTTATTTGGTTTTAATCAATTTATTTGTTTGAATTCAGTTTGTTCAGTTACAACCAAAACCTAACCAGATTTAATTTGAATGAAGTAGTTTGGTTAACTATATTCCAATTATTGTTCGATTTGATTTTTCGTTGCATATAACAAATTTTTGATTTGATTATTAAAATCATTTTTATTAATTTGGAAGAAGTTGCTTCGGTTAATAACATTCATATTTTAATTAATAAATAAGAATTGAACTAAAATATATTTGAAATTTTTATATTTTAATTAACTAAAAAATTAAACTTTTTTAAAAATCAAAATTTAAGTGAAATATAACTAGAAATTTAAATTAAGATAATCTGAGAAAATGAAAATTAAAGTACTATTTAAATTTTTATATATAAAATAAATGAATTTATTAGTTTATTTATAAAATATACAAATTTTATAAAATATAAATGCTAAAAAATAAATGACAAAGAAAAAATAAAAGGAAAGAAAAAATTAATAAAAAGAGTAAATTACATAGCATGTTCTTTAACTATATAAATAGTTACATGTCTAATCCTTTTATAATAAGGTCAAAACGGTCATTTTTTGAAAATTTTAACAAAAAAGTTAATTCTGTTAAGTAAAAAGGGCCTAATTGTTACAAAGTGTAAAGATAAAGGATGTTTGGTGTAATTATTGAAGTTAAAGGATGAAATCTGTGATTTGTGATATACATAAAGGATGATTTTTGTAATTTACTCTAATTATTATTATATTAGCTATAAGTTGCAGAAAAGTCGCACATGACCGTCATGTGAGGGAGTAAGCGATTTATGAATAAAAAACGTGAGCATGGTCAAAGCTGCCCAAGTCTTGAGACATGGGTCCAGGTTAGTTAGTTGGTCAAAACTTGCAAAAGCCTCGTATTTCCACCCTAAGAAGTTACCCCGAAAGAAGAATAAAATGAACGGGCCAGTCGTCAATGACTCAATGGAGAATAATATGTCACCGTTATTTTTTTATTAGACTCTCGAAGGGGCCGGAGGATTTTTAAAAAGAAAACAAAGAGAACATAAGAATTTTTCGACAAAATAATACTAAACCGACCCTTTTGACCCGCCCCCAAGCCCCTAAGAAGGTTCGTCCATGTTTACTACATGCATCATAAACATCACTGTCATATCAGTTTTTTTATCCATTATTACCACATGCATTTCCTCTCATGTTTTTAACTCTAACTCATCTTTCTCACATACAATCTCTCTCTTACACATCATTTCCACCCTCCCTCTGTACTTGGTTGCCCTTCTGAAAGTGCAAGGTGGGAGACGTACGGGGCAACTTCATTGAATCCCTTGGTGAAGCAGCCGTCACGTGGGACGTACGCAAGCCACTAAGGGCACGTTGCGGCCCGTCTTATGCATAATTTGTCGGGAGTAGTATGTAAACGTAAACAGTTATGCATGGGTAAATTTCTTGATCTAGCTCTTCATTTTTATAAATAAGTTTTTAAAAAAAAACTTATTGTCTTAATTTGTTTGATATATTCAAGAAATAATACTTCAGATTTAAACACAAAACATAGGCTTTATAAACTAATTTTTTATAGACGAAAGCTTTAACAAAACATGGGTAAATGTCTTTCATAACAAAGGCAGTTGACCTTAAAATATCAGTGTAATGTAAGTGCCCATACTTAAAAATACGGACATCAAAATTCCAATACATGGTGTCGAACTATAACTATGTGGCGTCCGATTGCAACGTCAATTAATTTGATGTTTTTTTATTTATATATAAATACAATATCATTATATATAATTTAACAAATATTTTATTTTTTTCTTATAACATTTAAAATATATATTTTATGAAAGTTTGAATACAAAGTTGATTGACACGTGCTTATTTTTCTCAACATGCCAAGAGAATTTTTATATCTAAACTTGAGTTAGGTCAAATCTGTCTTACACCAACTTAGTTTTGCATAGAATTATGTGGACATGTCGGTAAAATAAACACATCACAACGGTGTATTTGGAATTTTATAAAATATTAAATTTTAACAGTCATTAGAGAAAAAACAAATCAAATTAATTATAAAATTTCAGTAACTTAAAGCAAACAATTATATGATGAAAGTTGGATATCATAGTGTCACCAGCAATACTAGCCGATCACTGACGAATCGCTAAATTAATTATAATATGTGCATTAATTTTTTAACAGCTAATATTTGGATCACTGGTGAATCGCTGGAGTATCATCATGCCACCAGCAATACTAGCCGATCATATTCACCAACAAGTCACCAGTTCTGAAGAAAGCTCAATATTTTGAGAAACCCCCTTGAATGATTCAATCCCATGATCATTTGGTTCCTGACCTTGTATGCTCACACACGTCAATGCCAGTACACCAGCCAGTATTGGTGTACTTGTAAGAATATTTGAAAGTCAAATAGACATTTTAAAAAAAAAAGTCAAATGACTATTTTGGATAAAAAACATGGTCAAGCGGCTATTTTGGGGATTTTCTCGTAAGCATATGGATCTAATTGGTCAAACCGACCCAAACTAACTCACAAAAACACCATACATCTTTTTAGAGGGGTATCATCCAATGTTTTCAGAACCGGACCGGACATCGAACCGGTCTCCTTACCGGTCAGAGGTCCGACCGGTCGGACCGGATTTAAGAACCGGATGATTTTATAAACATTTTATAATTATATATATATACAATCAAAAAAATTAAAAAAACCGGTTCAATCACCGGTCCGACCACCGGTTCACCGATCCGATCGGCCGGTTCACCCAAAAACGGTTTTGAAGTTAGAACCGGACCGTTTAACACTCCGAATCCCGGTCCGACCGGCCGGTCCGGTCCGGGTTTGAAAACACTGGTATCATCTAACATAGACGGTCAACATTTGAGGTACAGCAATGGGCAAACTTCTTCCTCACGTCTCTCCTCACACAGTCACACACACGTACACACATAAGCATACACATGTGTGTACACACCTAGATCCATATTTCAGTATATATAACATCTTCAAAGTCTCATAAATTCATAATTCCTTTTTAATTTTAGAACTCTCTCGATCTCTACAATGCCTCGAACTGCATGTCTTGCCATCTTCATGCTACTGCTTCTATTCACGTCGCCGGCAAACGGCCGGAAACTATTAAACATTTCGGATTCCGGCACCAAGAAGGACTTTTCTCCGGTGGAAATGAGTTTATACTTAACTGCCCTTCCAAAGGGCACTGTCCCAGCTTCTACTCCCAGCAAAAGGGGCCATGCTTCAATCACCGACGAGAAGCTCATCACCCGTCACCTTATCGCCATCGACAGGATTCTCCGATCGGTCCCCAGCCCCGGCGACGGCCATTAATCATTAGAAAACACCTACGGGCCGGGTAATTTTTCAACCGATCAATTGCCTAGAGATCGACTACCCATAAATTAAAAATCTTGATGATTATCTTTATGTTGATATATACATACATACAGTTGTGTATAGACTCTTAGGAATTATCTTTACATATATTGATATTGATACATTCTTTTGCTTATGAATTTGGCAAGTTTTTTTGTTGAAGATGAAAGTGTAACGATTTAATTGCTATATTCACAAAATTAAGGAGAATGATTTTGTCATATATGTTGTATTTTTATCTATTTTTTGTTTTTTTTATTCATTTTCTGTAAGATTAGTTGCTTTAAATATTTGGGTTTATAAAAGTCTTTAATGACAGTTCTTAACTACCGATAAGATTAAGGTTTTGTAATCTTGGGTTTATAATTAAGTTTAAACTGTGTTTCACAATCAAAAAGTATAATTCATGTGTTTAACATTAGCTTTATACACCTCATCCTTCTTTCACAACCAGGGGTGTCAAAAATATCCGAACCCGGCCCGCACCCGAACTCGAATAAGCTTATTAGGATCGGGTTATTCGAGTCAAAAATAATAGTCGGGTTATTCAAGATCCGAATAATTCGAACTGTTAATAGGGTCGAGTTTCCAGTATTTTTCTTTGATTCTAGTCAGGTTCCGATCAACCCGAATAACCCGATTAAGCAATAACCCTAAATCCTTAATATAATGCACTAATGTTGAAGGATAGCTTTGTTTTACCATTGGGTTTGAAGGTTTGGATGATCATGAAAAGTAAGTGTGTTTCAATTTTGTTTTCTCGTATGACTGGGTTTAGTTATGCATCCATTTTCAATTTTGTGAGGTTTTAAAATTATGTAATTTTGTGAGTAAAATGCTTGCATTTATCATTTTTTTCCCTCGTTATAACGGTGACAAAATTATAAATTTGTGAGGTTGATGAACAAGTAATTGTTACCAATTTTGTGAGATTAAAAAATTATGTAATTGATGGTTAACATTTGTTTATAACTATCTATCAATGTCTTGCTTCTTAATATTTTTTACTTATTGGTTATCAATTGTTTGTAGCAATTTAAAAATGGCTCAATATTATAGCAAATAAATATTAACCGATTAATCCAACTGATCCGACCCGACTAGCCCGTGACCCTAATAACCCAAACCCAATTAACATGTACCTTATTCGGGTCAGGTTGCGAGTCAATACTTTTTTTTGGGAAAAAAACCCGACTAACACGACCCGATTAACCCGCAACCCGATCGGGTTGACCCAATAAACACCACTATCACAACTTCCCGGACTCTACCAACATCCCATCACTTAAGAGGACGTACATGCATGATATGATCGATGTAGCTAAGCACTAATTGGCGACAATTTTTCATATTTTTGGTCTAAAATGAATTTTTTATAAACTTAATTGCTATAAGTAAAAATAAGAGACCCAAATCTTAAATCTCGTTGCAAAATATTTGATCGTTGAAATACAAATTAAATATATAGATGATGAAAATTAAGGGTCAGCGTATTTGTTAGACTTACAATATTCAACATTGGATTTTGGCTTCATTATGTGTCGGTAGATTCGATCTGGTATCAAAAAGTGAAACTTGCCATATGGTTAGTTCAACAACCTTGTTTTCGATCACTTTTTAATTCATATAATCCATTTTTTTCATTTATAGCAATCCATATATAAATAATTTTGAGTTATACACAAACATTCGTTTTTGTTTAGGTAAATGTTTGTACGTATTAACAAACATACATATTCAATAATTTCTCACTTTTAATGACACAAGTTTAATACAATAAGATGAACAACACATAGATTTTAGGTATAGAATTTATTATTTGTTATGATCCTCCACACATCAAGATTAATTTATATCTTTTGTTACGATTTGAATATTATTATTATTTTTAAATAAATCTTCAATTCTATACTTTATATGAATTATTATATCTTAAAAGATTTTTTCGTATGCTTTTTTAGTGTAGATAGTATTCAAATGAAGTTTAATTTTTTAAAAAGAGAATTTTCTAAGAACTAATTTAAGTATTTTTATCAAATTAAATCTTCAATTTATACTTCTGTTGATGTAATATACGAATTTTGACCTACTTCTCTAATAAATATAACTAACTCATACATTTAAACAAAACCCTCATATACACACCCATCTTTTCAAACCATTACATCCTAAATTTCATGCTACATAAGTTTAGTGATTACCTCTTTTTGTGCCTGCAAGAAAATCTGTTACATGAAATCATTTTGGCTACAACTCCATTCCTTCACCAGCTAAGAATTCATGAGCAACACCATCAACTTCAATCATGCTACAACCAGGATCTTTAGATACACCTTGTGCCTTCATCTTCCTTCTCAATTGTATGACATCATCAAATCTACCTTTAGATGCATGAACATTTGATAATTGAACATAACCAGCACTGTCACGCGGGTCCAACTCTAGAAGCTTCCTGGTTACGCGCTCTGCCATATTGGCATCATTGTGATTTCTGCAAGCACCCAAAAGAGACTCCCAAACTACCTGTGATTGTTTGAAAGGAACTTGTTTTGCAAGTTTCTCAGCCTCAACTAACAGCCCGTACCGACCAAGCAAGTCAACCATACATCCATAATGTTCAACACTGGGCATGATCCCATAAGTGTGCACCATAAGTTCAAACATTTTGTAACCTTCGTCTAATAAACCAGAACGGCTGCAGGCTGATAAAACACTAACAAAAGTTACGTCATTAGGTTTGAAACCATCCGCTAGTAACTCATAGAATGTTTCTACTGCACTTTCTCCATAGCCATGGAGGCCTAATCCAGTAATAATCGAATTCCATGTACTAATATCCTTCTTAGAAGTTTTATTGAAGATTTCTAAAGCCTTCTCGATACACCCACATTTTGAGTACATGTCCACAAGAGCAGTGGCTAAGAACCCACCAACCTCAATTTTGTTTCTGTCAATGTAAGCATGGATCCATTCACCTTGGCTCAAACCACTCACACACGCACACGATGATAACACATTAACCAGTGTGTAATCATCAGGTATCATCCCTGCATTTCGCATACCTTCAAAAAGCCGAAACACTTCATCAAACTGTCCATCACGAGCATATCCCGTAATGATCACGTTCCAGGAAACAACATCTTTCACTTGCATCCCATCAAAAACATGTCTTGCTTCAACAATCAATCCATCCTTAACATACCCTGAAATCATAAAATTCCCAGACTCTACATTCCTCTCTGGCATTTCATCAAACAACCTATGTGCTAATTCCATCTCACCCATATCCACATAAGCACTCAAAATTGCGTTCCAAGATATAACATCTCTCTCAGACATTCTATCAAGCAGGTTACGTGCAATCTCAAAAAGCCCCCCTCTTGCGTACATATGAATCAAAGTGTTACAAATATACACATCATCTTCGACACCAACCTTAATTACATGACCATGTATCTGTTTTCCAACACTGACACTTCTAAGAACCGAGCAAGATTTCAATAGAAACGTGAAAGTATACTTATCTGGCACAACATCATCGTCAAACAGCATGTCAATGAAGAGAGTGATTGAATTCTCGGGAGTGGGGGTCTTGGCGTATGCTCGAATTAACGTATTGTAAGAGTATGAATTTGGGTTCTGCAATTGGGTGAAAATGGAGTGAGCGTATGAGATGGTTTGATTAGAGGTTGAGGAAATGAGGCGACTGGCGGCAAAGGGGTCGTGAATGAGACCGGTTTTGAGCATGTGAGCGTGGGATTGCCGGAGACCGGAGATGGAGGTTGTCATCTCCGCGAATTGAAGGATTGCTGGTGGTGAAGGAAAGAAGCTTGCTGACATTGTTGTACTCGATGGAATTGTAGCAGCTCAATGCTTGATGATATTGTACCAAAATGTATCACAATCTTATTTGATTCCAACGACCCACCCTACTAGAAAAAAACTACAGCCAGGAGAACCCCTGGCTCAATCTAAAGCAATATTTGCTTACGGTGAGACTCCAACCCAAGGCCTCTCTTATGAGTTATGAGAGGTCAAGTGGCTACCACTATAATAAAAGCCCTTTGATGATTCCACAACTCTTGATACCTATAGTTTTAACAAAGAAAAGCTATATAAATACTAGAGTAAATTACCGACATGGTCCTTGTGTTTTGCTAGTATTTCACTCTTTGTTCTTAGGTTTCATAAATTACCCATATGGTCCCTAACTTTTGAAATTAGTAACACATATAGTCCTTAGGTCACCAAATTATCCACATGTAATTGACCAAATTACCCTCACATAAGGAATATATGGGTCACAAATGTCAAATGTTAGAGACCATATGAGTAATTTATGAAACATAGGGACCAAAAGTGAAATATTAACAAATCACAGGGACCATTTCGGTATTTACACTAAATACTAAAGTAAAAATAAAGATTACAATATACTGACATATTAGTGGACAACTAAATAATCAAATAATATAAAACCTCGTAATTTAAAACATTGTGAAATATCTTGACCTTCCATAACCATTAACTTTTTTTATGAGGTGTAAATAATCAAAATACTTTATATTTAAAATTATCCTGAATATATACTGAATATATACGTAAACAATAAAAATATTGTAATAACTGTCATTTTATTGTAAACCAAAACGTATCAAAAAACCTAATTTCATGTATAGGTAGTTACTACACCTATACTCTTAAAAAAAGAAAAAACTCAAATAAAAACAAAATTTTGGATGGATGCAGCTTTGAACTTAGGCCATGATCCTCGATAACAAAACACAAATACAAATTGCGTTATAACGAATGTCTATATGTTATAAAATCATAAAGCATATAAAAGTAAGTGTTACTTCGTCATAAAATCTAAATATGTATTCTACCATAAAAGTATTTTTTTGAAAAAGTGATCGTCTGCCCAAAAGAAAAAATAATAATAATGCTCATAACACCTAAAGGTATACGCCGGTGTGTGTGAACATAAAATTGCTTTTGGATATAAGAATTATGCTATTTCTTCTTGTACATTGCGCTTTTACAACTACATGTTATTGTTTATATTTTTCATTTCTATAGATAGTAATATTTCTTTTAGAGTTAAATGCCAAAAATGTCATTTTAGTCCCTAAATAAAATTTGTTGCAATTTTAATCCTTGTTTTTTAATTTAGTTGCCGATATAGTCCTTCGTCTAAATTTTTGTTGTCATTTTAATCCTTGTGTTTGAAATTTAATTGCCAATATAATCCCTAAAATGGCAACTAGAAGGATTATATTGGTAACTAAATTAAAACACAAGGACTAAAATAGCAACAACTTTTATTTAGGGACTAAAATGGCATCTTTGATATAAACACAGGGACCATTTTGGCATTTAACACTTTCTTTTATATAAACTTCAAAGTGGCAACTTTCATCATTTGTTCTCTAAAATCTTTATCTCAACTCCTAGAACCACCACCACCATTGTGCTACCAACAGACTCCAACCTCCTCCATTTTCTTCCATCACACATACCATCATTTGACTCATCCAATCTGCAATCACCACCGAATCAGGAACTCGATTCGTGAACTTCATAACATAAAACCAGCACCACCACCACCACCACCACATGTACAGATCGAATTTGCAGGTTGGTGCATCGGCAGTAGTGGCTGGCAATGGTTAGACCAAGTCGATATCGATCTCTACTTTCTCACATTAATATAGTACTGGTAACTCTTGCTAACATGAATATATGATAGTGGTCATCAAGTGAGTCTCGTTGCTGATGAGTATGTAATAAGATTTACAATCAAGCAAATCACTATAAGGTCCAATACTATATTTAATTTATTTAATATCCCACGGGGGGATTTTCTCAAGAACTAGTGACTTGTTGATGGATATGATCGGGTGGTACTGTTGGTGACCTGGTGTCAAATGATACTCCAGTAAACCGTCTGTGATCCAAATATTAGACGTTCAAAACAAATAAATAAAATAGGTTGACCTATAGTTTCCAAATTCAATTGAGCTTCAAGAAACAAGAAGTTGTTCTTTAATAAATTAGCTGCAAAATCCCCTAAAATTTTAAAAAATTAAACACAAAAAAATTCAAAAAATAATTAAAATAATAATAATAATCTAAAGTCTAATTTCCTAATATTTACATACATATAAAAAAATTAGAACATGCCTACCAAACATCAAGATTTCAAGTACTTTCTGCAACACTATTTAAGCTACTCATGTTCCACCAAAACTTCCTATATTGATCGAACCCTCTACTATCATTATCAGCTATCGAACCACCCGAATTCTCAGTCATCGAACCACCCGGATTCTCGGTCATGAACTGTTCCCAAAACCCATCATTCCCGCTAGCACGCTCAATTCCCAGTTCTTCATTTGTGTCAACAGGCTTGTATGGCTCAGAATTTGTTACAATCTCGCATTCTTTAGGATCTGTTTGAAAGTTGACTGGTGACTCGTGATCGAACTCCGTTGACTGTTTTTCCAAAAATTCAGTCAATATATCCTCCCAAAACATAACAGAAGTCTCCAATTGCTCAACCAATTCAAAGTCCAAAGCCACAATCGCATCTATAGATGGTGTGTCAGCAACCGGCATGTCAAACAAGCTCATTTGATCATTAATTTCAGACAAAAATCGTCTCTTTCGGTCATTTGTGTCCAAAATTTGAGCTGGTTTCTGCAGAATATCATCCAATACATGCAAGATGTCTTTCTGCTGTTTTCCAGCAATCTTTAAACGCTCTGTTAATGCGTGTGCTTCCAATTCGATATCCTCCTGTTCCCTTTGGTATGTTTGAAACTCTAAAAATAGAGATTCTTTCTCGTAACACAGTCTGTAGATCTCAGTTTTGTATTGCTTTCTTTCAGTTTCAGTCATTGGATAAGATGAAGCAGCACCATGGATATGCAGGTTCTGAATTGAGTGACTGTGAACAGGCTTTCTTCTATGGATGTTCTTCAAAAGATGTGGTTTGCCTCTGATGAAGTCTTCATTTACAAATTCCCATTGTTCTGGATCGTTTTTTCGAAAACCCTGAAAGATTAAACCCCAATAAACATAAAATCAGCTAAATATTAAACCTTTAAGATTCAAAATTCAAAAACCTTGAAGCTAAATAAGGCATTACTCACATATGTATTGAGTTGTCTGATAAAACTTGAGAAGTTATTGTGCTTGAAGAATCTTGGAAGCAATTCACTAGAAAACTCAGGCGGGTTCCACACAATGAAGCTCAGGTTATTGTGGCTCCATGACACGATATGATCGGTCAAAGGATCATTGACCATTTCGTAGGTCTTGGCTATGAATGGAGGGAGACCACTGGCATTACTTTGAACAACACTCATGGTGAAATTTTAATTCTTTAACTTTTTCCGCAATCTAGTTACTATCAAGCAGAGGCGTCTCTACTATTTTAAAGAAAAAAGAATACTCGCCTTAGGCCTTCAAAAAGTTTCTAAAGATTAGGGATTCAGGTCTTGAGTGACAATGATAAT
The DNA here is from genome assembly GCA_009363875.1 of Mikania micrantha. Taxonomy (NCBI): domain Eukaryota; kingdom Viridiplantae; phylum Streptophyta; class Magnoliopsida; order Asterales; family Asteraceae; genus Mikania; species Mikania micrantha. The sequence continues at coordinate 84,111,968 of CM018681.1, read as the reverse complement.
CGCCTTCACTTGTATTTTGCTGGCTCAGACTTGTGGAGATTCAACTGGATTCATTGAATTTGATAACATCAGGCACAAATTCTTTGCTAAAATTGTATTTTATACTTGCATATGGTTGTGTCAACTGCTCTCATTAGTTTTTCAATACAAATATTGTGGTATATCATGTATGGTGAGGGAGTTTGTTTGCAGTCTATGCTCATGTCAAATCTGGTAATGATAATAATGCATAATTAGAATCATAAGCAAAGAATACATTTTTATGAAAAGACTCTAATCTAGGATTCGTTTTAGACTCAGAAAAAGGTTAAATTTACCCTGCTATCAAGATTCTAGATCAATCCGTGAGCCTTTTTTTTATTCTAAATCCTAACTGGATTTAATACTATCAAAATTCAAGATTCTTAAAGATAATTATGACAAAAGAAAGTTGAATTCAAGTTGATCAAACGCTAGAGACATGAACAATTATTCAGAGCAAGCTAACGACTTCCATACAACTGCACACCTTTGTATGAAACATAAAGACAATCAAACAACAAAAGTTGATGATTCTTACCTCTGAAAAGTGCCCAAAATCTTCTATTCCCCAGATCAGTTCGAACAAAAGAATGGATTCCCCTCCAAAACAAGCAAAACCCACCAAGCTAACTCAACTTATCAAGCCACTGATGCCTTATATCATATGTACTTCCTACCATAAAAACACAAAGAAGACAAATCAGATACAACAGCTAATGTTTTCATAACCAGTCTGGATATCTAACTGATAGCCTTACCAGTCCACTGATCAACCCAAGTTATGTCTACGATGGCTTAACTCAAAATCAACCCAGTTAATACTATCTTGCGAATCAGACCCACTACACATGTACACAGGATCAACTTAAAATAGCTGAAAATAACCCAAAACAACTGCACACCAAGTGTTCGATGAATTTCCCGAATAAAAAAACGAACCAAAATCCAAGATTTGAATTTGTATTCATCAAATTATGGTACTTTATAAGACAACGATCTATTGGAACGCAGGAATCACGTCGGAGATATTATATTACCATGGGGTTTTTAATTTTTATAATGTTTTTGGAGAAAATATTTTATTAGTGACGCATGGGCTTCGGTGGGCTGTTGATCAGATTCTCGAAGGTTTTTTTTTGGGTAGCCAAGTAGAAAAATTTGCATTGACACCCTTGTAGATATGAGGAAACTACAAAATTTACCCCTTGGGATGCCAAGTATTAGCCACCTTGAGTTTACCTTTTCTTTTCTTTTCTTTTTTTTTTTTTTTTAAGATTTAGTGGTATTACACATTTATGCATATACCATACAACAAACAAGCACACCCAATGTATTTTAACTTTTCAGTAGGGTCTGAGAGGAAGACGAATACAAATTGTATCGCTATCCCTTCGCCTCAAAATTATCGTTTAAAGTTACTCATCACAATGTTTTTAACGTTATTTTCACAAAATAAGTAAAATAACGTTAAAATTAATTCAATTTTTAAATTTTACTTTTACCACTTGAATAAAATAAGTAAAATAACATTAAAATTAATTATGCATATACCATATAGTTAAACATATGTTCTATAATGTTTAGACTACCTTGAGCAAGGATTAATCCTTATGATATTAACAAGACTTAATTAGACATGCTTTTACTGTAAATAGGGCACTTAAATGATGAGTTTTTGTAAATAAAAAATAAAAAATCATGTGTTTCTACATATGTTCGAAGATTTATACAAGTACAATAAAAAAATTATTGCTTGATTGATACACATTTACTAGTTCTATACTTGTATTTGTAAGTAAGGAGGTTTTAACGGTTTTTGAGTTAGTTTTTTAGTCTAACAAGTTACTTGTTGATTACATTCGATTGACTAAGTTTTTGGGTCTAATAAGTTGCTTGTTGATTGCATTTAATTTGCTTGATAGTCAAGTTTTATATCCTCTTGTAAGTAGGTAGAGACTCCATATAATCAAGTTTTTCATCGTAACAAAAAGTTTAAGCTCAATCACACTATTATATATTGCTTTTAAGTTTTTTAGACTTTGTTTTTTATATGAACTACAATCACATTATTCTATATGTTTTTTAAGAATGTAATCATATTTACAAACTAAAAAATATCATTAATGAAGTATGTGTTTGTCAACATTTAATAGAATATGACCTAGATGATAATGAAAATAATACTCTTCTATTTTTTTTTTAATTTTTTTATATTTTGAATGGCAATGGCCATCTAAGATATCATAATAGGTAAGGTTTGTAAATGATATTTTATGTGGTATGAGAGATGACACTGACTTTATTTTTTCAACATTCTCTCATGGTATTTTTATATTAAGTTTTTAAAATTTTGTTAAACATAAGTGTAAACGGGCTAACCTTTCTATCATTATAATTTTATTATGTTCTTTTTTACCTACTACCGTCTTGAGACTATCATTTAAACACATCATCATTTTAATATAGTAACACAATTAATTAATGTAACAATCATTGGTGTTATTAATTTATTATTACCATTATCATGGTATGATTCTTGCTTCTGCTAGTATCTATCACTAGACTAATATATATATTCTTTGCATTAAAAATAAAAATTGATGTATTTTTCGGACAATTTTTTAAAGAAAAAGTAACCAAAGAGGACAAATTAAGGATATGAGATGATAGGGTAACTAAGAGAACGAACGATTAACAGTGACAACTAAATGTGCCAACATATTTTTTACGTGTGTTTATGAGACATGTTTTAGTAATCCAATCTTTAACTTAGTTTTAAATATGGTGTCCGTCTACAAAATTGCCCAAATAACAATTTCATTAAAATAATTATATCTATATATAATATTTGACAACCGTAGCTTGCGAAAAAATCGATCCTTATTTAACAACCACACATTGTCTAACCAAATCACATTCTCTCTCGATACGTCCTAAAAAATCTTGATTCTTCCCTCAACTAACAAAAAGATCTTTGCGTAATTAACATATATGAAATTGAGCAATTTGATAAAATCATGAAAACACATTCAACTTAATTCTATATGGTACTACATGCATTATACATGTTGTATCTCAAATGTGTCTTTTGTGCCTATTTTAATTAAGGGCCTAGACTGCTATATATTAATTGATGTATAAAGTTCACATGACATATTTATGTTCATTGTGTAATACTTTATAAGGTAATAATTCAAAATAGTCAAATGAATATGTTTAAAAAAGTGAGTCAAATTATTATTTGTTAAAAAGGTTACTCCAAACCATTCATGTCATTTTCCATTTTATTAAACCCTACTACGTAGACAATAATGTCACACGTCACAACATTCATACATATATATATATATATATATATATATATATATATATATATATAGGGAAGAGTATAAAAAATAACCCTCATCTTTTGCTACAACTACATAACCCATTTAAACCAATCATAAACTTACACATAAGCATTACATTAAAATATTAAAAAGGGCATCATAGTCATTTTACCCCTTATAAGTTTTCCCCCCATCTTTTTTAAACATTAATAACTTTTTTATAATATATTATTTTTTAAAAAAAATTGCACCATTATATTCGTCTCATTTTTCTCTTTAATTCCGTTATAGTCTCGACTAATTTTTTTTACTTTTTTTTAAATGCCCTATATTTACATCATTGTAACGAGGTTAAATATAACAAATTTTTTTGAATTTTTTTTAAAAATGATAAATTACAGTGATGTAATTTACATTGACGTAAAATTCGGTTTCGGTTTTTTTCGGTGAATTTGGTTTAAATTACAGTGATGTAATTTACATTGACAACAAATTAGTTTAAATTTTTTTCGAACAATGATAAATTACATCACTATAATTATCATTGTGAGAGAAAAAAAATCAAAATAATGTGTTCTATTACATCAATGTAATTTATCATTGTAATTATCATTGACGTAAAATTCGTTTTCGGTTTTTTTCGGTGAATTTGGTTTAAATTACAGTGATGTAATTTACATTGACAACAAATTAGTTTAAATTTTTTTCGAACAATGATAAATTACATCACTATAATTATCATTGTGAGAGAAAAAAATCAAAATAATGTGTTCTATTTACATCACTGTAATTTATCATTGTTACAAAAAAAAAATAAAATAATGTGTTATGTTACCGTTAATTATGTCGTTGTAAATTACTTCATTTTGTGTTACATTACTTCATTTTTTGTTACATTACTCTAATTTACCATTGTTAGAAAAAATTTCTAATTAATTTGTTATCTTTAAGCTCGTTACAATGATGTAAATGGATGACATAAAAAAAAAAACTAGTCGAGACTATAACGAAATTAAAGAGAAAAATGAGATGAGTATAATGGTGCAATTTTTTTAAAAAAATAATATAGTATAAAAAAGTTGTGAATGTTTAAAAAAATGGGATAAACTTTACTTAAATAACAAATGTCTTAAATGCCCTTTATATTAAAAAAAAGAAAAAAAAGGAATCTGACACGTGTCACCATCCTATACACTTACATTTTTAAAGTAACCATTGGATGATGGTTAATGGGTTGTAACAAAAGATGAGGGTTATCAAAAATTCCATACCCTATATATATATATATATATATATATATATATTACTTTTCGATCAATTCGTCAAAACTATTTCCGACCACCAATCAGGAGGAGAGCATCTTCTAGAATCCAACGTACTTACAATTGCAATGCTCCAAGCTTTTTTTGAATTATTTTGATTAAAATAATGTTCGTGAGACCAAAACAGTTGCTTGTTTCAATTCTAAGTGATTGAAATTTTGTTTGGATGTTAAAATAAGTCAAGCAAGCATTCTACCTTAATATCTACTTGACCATCTCTTATATAAACTACAAATATTTCTACGGTTTAACATGTACTTGAGACATGTTAAACCGTAAAAAAATTAACGTTATAAAAGCTTGTAAAGTAAAGCGAATACCTTTACGTAACATGTGTGGCTTTAGAATGAAAAAAACTTGCATGTTGTCATGTTGTAAACCATGTAAACAGTTTACCTATTCGAAAGTATGAAAAACATTTAAATGCTACGATTTGTTAAAAGAAAATTAATAAATAATAAATAAATTAAATAACTTTTTTTGAAAAATTTAAAGCTGAAATTAAGATAAGGGCATGTGACATTAGCATTTAAAGAAACCAGGTAAGGTATGATAATCGAACTCGATGATTCGGGTCCACTCATCTGCATAATATCCAAGATACTTTATTCTAAAACGCAAACGTTTAAGTGTCATGATTTGTGGCCACCAGTAACTACTCTTTCCTTTAAGTCCTACTACAATTTTATAATACCGAGATGTACTGAGTATCGTGATTTGTGTTCCTTGTTCAAGATTTTCAATTGAATGTTGCCATTTTGTGGCACCCACATTCATCTCACATTTTCATTCCTACGTTGTTGTCTTCAAAATCCTTTGCTTGAACAAAAACCCTTTCGAATCCAGCGTTCTTTGTGTTTAAACCTTCCTTTTGAGCTTACGTAAGTTGAGTCTAAGAAGTATGGAAAAATTAAAAGACTGTATGACTTCACCTGGATAGGTGCATGCTCCTCCGATCCTTTTGACTCATGATATCAGCCACTATGTTGGTTTTCCTCGGGTGATATATGATTTCGCATTTGAAGTCTTTCAGTAGCTCGATCTATCTTTCCCTGCCTCATATTCAGATGTTTTTGTTCGAAAAAATTATTTCAAGCGATTGTAGTCCATGTAGATGGTACACTTGATCCCATAAAAGTAACACGGTTAGGTATTTTGTGTTGCCAGTTTACACATTATTAATTTATTTTTTATATAGTAATACTATGCTAAAACTAATGTTAAATATGAACAATTTTATGATGAATTCTGTGATTAAAGTTAAGTGAAAATGTTATCAATGTTTAAAAAAAGCAAAAAAAATGCTGAAAGTAAAAAAAAAATTCTGTCCATTTTATCCTTATAAATTGATTGATGTTGATGTACCAATCAAAGATAAATGAGAAATGTGTGTTCCTAGACACCTTAACTAGATTGGTAAATAGAGTATCAAATCCAAAAAAGTTTGTGGTTGGTGTAATAAAAGAGCTATTTATTTGACTATCTTATCTACTTACTTAATATGAATACTTTGAATTCAATAAGTTGTTGTAAAAGAGGCATGTAATTTTTGCCTTCAAGGAAACTATAATTTTTTTTAACAGTCATACTATCCTACTTCTAAACTACACCCAATATTCCTCTCTTGCTTTGATTTGAACCGAAAACCTCCTTTTTTAAGAGGCAATGTCTCTACCAAATGGCAAAAAAACTAAAATTACAATGAAAAAATGGTGTGTCTAATACTAAGTAAAGTGATTACACCCGAGTTTAATGTTGTGTAGTAAAATGCATATTAAAACGTGAATTTAAAAAGTTGTTGTAAAAGAAAACATGTAATTTATGCTTTACATGAAACTATCATTACAATGAAAAATATATATGGGTTTGTAATATTTAATACCACGTAAAATGATTACACCTGAGTTTTATGTTATGAAACAATATATAAATTGATTTGTTTAACTTGTGCTAAGTTACATAGACATAACATCATTCAAATACGTAGAAAGAACAATCATAAGGCTAAAACTTCGTTGGGTTGCTTAACGATTTGAATCCAAATAATGACACAACTAGGAACTAATCTAAGCAATTATCAATTTGTATTCACAACCTTACCAAACATGATCACCATTTGCGAAGCTTCATTGAGGCTGGGGACGACCGCTCTTTTTCCGTCCGTAGTGTTAATTTTTCGGCCGAAATGTTATTTTTAGTTAAAAATAGTGGTTTCACCCCCTTCGCTTCAAAAAAATAACATGTATTCTAGGTTTCAAAATTTTCCGCCCCCCTCTCACGTCGACCAAGCTTCGTCACTGAACATCACAATCGTTAATGATTGTGGAATTGTTCAACTAAGTTCAATAAAATCGAATCTTGTTTCAATACATGCTCAAATGCATAAATCTAGCTCAATCATCATAGATATGATTAAAAAATCAAACAAAGATTTATGTCGAAAGTATTGAGAGAAAAAAAGTTGAATACAAAAATCTAACACAAACCCTACACACCAAGGATAATTATCATGGGTAAATTAGCCACTCATATTCATTATTGATGATGAATGATGATTATTTCATGATGGAATCATGGAATAGAATGTTTAAAATCATGTTTCTCTTTGCCAAAAACTACCCCAATCGAGCCCCAGTCATACAAGAATACAAGATGGATGAGATCTAAACCAATATTTAATATGAAAACTCACTCTTAAAAATAATAACACTAAACTAATTCTAAATCATATGTTATACTAATTTAAAAAAAAAACAAGAAAAAGAAAAGAAATACGTGAACTATATTTAATCTGATTTTTTTATTTATAATAGGAAAACATGTTTTTTTTGAACGGCGAAGGTCTCAATCATGTAAACCCATTGTTTCCATGTCATGTCACCAAGATCTAGTTACGTAGACCTCCCATGAGCCACCACAACCATCCCAGGAGGAAACCCCACTGGAAAAACCCACTGACCCCCCTCAGACCCGTATTTCGCTGCGGGAAGTATTTGAACCCAAGACCTCCCATTTGAAAGAATCTTAGAATACCATTGAGGCAATGTCTCATTGGTAATAGGAAAACATGTGACTTGACTTAATAAGTGTAGACAACTAATAACACTTTTTTTCTTTCTTTTTTGATTATATCATAATACTAACTACACTTTTTTTCTTTCTTTTTTTGATTATATCATAATTTTTCATAATTATGTTATGAAAAAACAAAGCACTTTATCAAAAAGGACCCTAAAACTGTTCTATATTAATCCATGTAATAGTTGAAGAACAAATTATTTGTTTTATCTTCACAAATAAAAATCGGTGCCCTAATTAAAGCCAAACTAGATATTTATCAGTTAAACTGGTGTTCAAAAAAAAGTTAACAATGCTAACATATCAAAATACCAAAATGTATGATGATTTAATCAATTATAGAAAATGCAATATTAGGAAGGGAAAGATGACAGGATAACCAAAAATTGAAACATATTTCACTAGTTAATTAGTAATTTATTAGTGTGTATATATGCAATCAAAATTTAAAAGATATAGATGCTTTATATTAGTTTGAATTGACGTTAATTCTTAATCTCATAACGTTCTTTGATGTAAGTTCGTCTTCATACGAATGGAGAAAAAAAACAAAAAACAAAAAACAAAGTATTTACCATTTAATCACAATTTAAATTTATCTCTATAATTGGTTTTGCTTTTTAAAAAAATTAATAAAAATAATAATAATAAGGGCCTACGTGTTTGTTTTGGTGCCTCTGACCATTATATCTCCCTTTCTAGAAAGGTGAATTTGCATGGTCATCCGTTATCCACATTTCTTGAGATTCTACACTTTTGTAAATAAAAAAACAAATCACACATAACAGATTCCAGAACACAAAATGGTAATAAACTAATTGATATGACCAGATTTGACATGCTCATATAGGATTTTAAATGTTGTAAGGCCTTATAATCATTATCTTCCTTCTCAAGTATTGAACTCGACAGTGACGGAGCATGGAAAAAAGTCGTAGGGTGCGAAGGATTTTTAGGAAGAAAACGAAGAAAACCGAAGGATTTTCCGACGAAATACTATATATTATATCAATCATTCTGAGCGAAAAAACAGGGGGGCCGGGGCACCCCGGGCCCCTTATAAGTTTCGCCCTGGAATTGGATTAAAATAAAATGCAAACACAACATGGTGCTCAACAAAGGTAGCTCAAGTTTCTTGAAACCTCAAGATAAATACAAAAATTAAGGCATTTTTCTTAAATAATATTTTATTTAGGATAAAAAGGTTATGGCGCATAAATTCTAAGATATAAAAATAAGTTAATTTGTCCATATTTACATAAGTTAGTTATAAAAAGGTGTGATTATTTAAAAAGTAATAACCTTAAACACAATTTTTCTTTTTTAGAATATGAGAAGGATCATTGTTTTTCTATACCTAACACAACAAAACAAATAAGTTGAATGGCAGAAAACACATAACTTGGACGACCTTGTGCTCAATCGATGCGTTAGAGAGCACATCATACTAGGGGTGTCCATAAACCAACCGAACCGCCTAAACCGGACCGAACTGAAGAGAATTGGTCGGTTTGGTTGGTTTTAGAACATGATGGTGCGGTTTATGGTTTAAGTAATATAAAAACCGAGTGATTTGGTGTGGTTTACGGTTAGTATTTTTTCTAAACCGTATAAACCGCACCAACCGTTTATACACACACACATATACATATACATATACATCTACATCTATATGTATATGTGTCTATATATATGTGTGTGTGTGTATATCTAAAAATTATTGAAAAACCTAAGTTAGCTTCTTTTCATTTACATTCTTTTCAAAAACCTTGCTCTTTCGGTGCCTATTCCATTTATTCACGGCTCACAGGTTGTATTAAAATGAAAAAGGATTATGATAATAATAATATAATATTATTGATTAAGATGATCTTCAATCAAAGTTCATTCATCACTTTTTTAGGCTACTTTTGTTATTTTGATAATGGTTGGCTTTTAAATTATGGTTTTTGGCTTTTGAAATTTGAATTCGAAATGGATTATGATCTTTTGCATCATTATATTTAATGATATATATTATTTTTTTTATAAAACCGTGAAACCGCAAAAACCGAACCGTAAAACCGTGAAACCGTCAATATTGGTCGGTTTGGTTTATACAACTTAAATGGTCGGTTTGGTTTGTTATTTTTTGAAACCGCATTTAGTGGTTTGGTTTAGAAATTTTTTCAAAACTGACCGAACCGCACCATGGACATCCCTACATCATACTAATTACACAAATAGCCGTAAAGTTTTTGAACAATTAATTTGTAAACTATCTTATAGATTCAAAAGTTTGTAAATTATAATAAAATCATAAATTATAATTTTTGGTATTTATAATCAGAATTATCCAGTTATTTATTTTTGTATTTAATGACATAGTTTAAACTCACAAAAGACAATTTTACTAGCTTATATGCTCTTAAAATTAATATAAAAAGAGTATTTACATATTTATTTTTGCTAATATTTTTTATTGCATATATATTTAAGTAAAAAAGTCAATTATATATTTTCTTTTTTTTTTAAGATTTACTTTCTTTCAAATAAACTAGTTAATTATATATTTTTTTTATATCAAAAGGAAATATTTAATTAAATTTAAAGGTTAAGTAAATATGTAATAAATGTTTGTATTTAGTGGATGTATGTAGAAATTTCAATATAAAAAGAGTATTGTCCCATCAGATTTATTATAATATAGTATGTGTATAGTATATGTGTTAGATATGTTACTTTATTTAAATCATTTTACTGTTTGAAATTAAAATAAATAAAATATTTCTTCAATTCTCCAAAATCTATCTGTACTAATAAATCAAAATAAATGTTTCACATTTCTAAACTATTCTTATAAAAATTTTCTCGTCTCTCTCCACTATTAAATGCACACATATTCAATAATAATAATAATATTAAATATTAAATATACTTTTATACATTTTTAAATTGAAAAAGGTTTTTAAAGCATTAAAAATATATTAATTTTAAAAGAGTACATTTTTCAGAATCCAAATAATTATAAAATATAAAATATTCAATAATTGTTTTTCAAAACGAAATATTCAAAAAAACAAAATTTAATAAATTTAGTGTTTAAATAAATAATATTATTATTTTATAACTTATGTATTAAACTATATAAACTATTAATCATATTATTATTGACTGTTTGTTATTATTTTTATTTAACCCGTGTAATACATAAGGTATTGGCCTAGTATGTTACATATATATGCGTATCAACTATCAAGTATTGAGTTAAAATAAAAAACAGCTTGATGTTCAAAAAATCTAGTGTTGTTTTGTCAATTATTTTTATTATGTATTAGATAAACAATTTAAAAAAATCATTTATTTCTTGTATGTAGTTCAGTTTCATTATACTACATAAAGTAGGATACGTGACTAAAATTATATGCAAAATTTGCAAATGTCATGTGACCATAACTAGAATAAGTAAGTAATTAGTTTTACATATATATGCAAACATATGTTACATATATCGTTACAAATTAACTTCTGGTACTACTTTGAATATGAAAACTACATAAATAAATAAATAAATTAAAGGAAACAGGAATACTCCTCTACCATTGACCAAAGCTTTTATTGGGCCTACCGGTCCATCTTAAATCGTCTATAATATTAATTTTTTGGTCAAAACATTATTTTTAATTAAAAACTAGGTTTTTTTCATCCTGCGCGTTGCAGCGGGTTATCACAGTATACTCCCGAGAACATGTATTATGTATCATTTGCAGAAGTATAAATTACATATCAAAATTAAATTTTTAATAACGAGCTCTATACAAATTTTTCATAAAAACATAAAATCATACAAAATCCACACAAACAAGTTACAAAAATAATAGAAAAAAATTACTCATATAATATTTTTCACCAGCAACCAATTGGTTGAATTAAAACAAAAACATAAATATCTAAGCAAATTTCTCAAATTTAATAAAAAATAAATCTTTAAACAAATCTCTCAAATTTACGCCCTCAATTATGTTTACTACTTTTCAAAATTAAAAAAAAAAAAACTTTTGGTGATTCAAGAGATCGATTTATTATTCAATTTTACGAAAATGTTTTTTTCAATATATATATATGCATATATAATATTTACTATTCAATGTAATAACATATATATTTATTATTTATTTTTACTATTTAATTATATATATAATAAAATATCAAAAGTCTTTAATTATATATATAATAAAATATCAAAACTTACTATTCTTTTTGAGTTGCTTTTTAATTATATAGTATAATAAAGGTTTCAACCTTCTTGTTTTAAAAAAATTAAGATGTATTTTAGGTCTCGTAAAATTTCACCCATTCTTTCAAAACGTTCAAGCACCGCCACTGTCCCTCATTCCATCTTATATGTTTCACTCCTAGTACTGATACATATAACATGGAATCTGAAGATATCTGATGCTTGGTATGTTTTCTACATAACATAAACTATAAACCTTGATAAAATAATGTTTAATAAAGTCATTATTTTGTCAAAACGACAACTTATTTCGATCACAGTATGCATGTATCTCTCTTTTAAGAATAAAATATCATGGACTATATAAAGGCAGTTGCTATATATTATTTTTATTAATTTAAAAATATAAATTAACAATAACATCCGTACAATATAATTATTTTAAATATGCGTGTGTTTTTTTATTTGCTATATGTGACATAGTCTCACGTCATGATTTGAAATCTTAAAACATTTACACTAGTTTTTCTAATTTATTTCATTATTTGTTTTAGTCTAATTACGTTAAATAATTTAAGACTACTATCAAGTCAATATGTTTATTTAATTCATATAGTGAAAACTAGGTTATAGACCCGTATATTACACGAGTTTAAAAATAAAAATTTTGTTACTTTATAATGCTTTATTAAATTTAAATACATAACTAAAAGAATTTTATTACATAAAACAATATACAATAAAAGTATAATTATGATTCGTAACTTTAACATTTTTTTATATCACATTTGTGTTTTATTTGAAATTAAAATTTTTTATTGTGTTTAGGCTTTATATTATGAATTTCAAAAATTAAAAAAGTTGTTATCAATTAATAATTTTTGTAATAAATTATTAATAGAATTATATTTGAAAAATAACAAACTTTGTTTCAATTTAAAAGAAAACAAAATACATGGTTTTGTTCTATAAAAAATAGTATTAATAGGATTTAACACAATACTAAATTAATTAGAAAAAGAATTTAATTAAACTTTCCTTTAATATCATTTTATAAATAAAAGAATGTTTTTATTTAATTATCATTTAAATCAAATAAGAAGGTGAATGTGGGAATGCCATGTGACATTTACTTGGAATCATTTATTAGTAGTAGGATGAGTTCATCCAAAGCAATAGTTTTTTTTTTTTTTACGATATCCATTTAATCTTATAATTAAATAGCTAAATATATAAACAAGTACCCTACATCTTACAAATTTTAAACCTTTTATCGTAATGTGATAGAGGAAAGATGTCTTACCATTGAGGCAATGCCTCATTGGTATGCATGTCCTTTATATGACTTGCTAAGTAAAGTTTTTGTTGTAATCACACGTTCATCAATTTTTTCATTCATTTAAAATTGAACTTTTCAATTACTTTTGATTCTTATATTCTTGATTATTTTGCTTATTCATCTTAATTAAAGTGATATTTTAAATTTTTGATTGTGGTCACAATTAAATTTTTAATTTTTTATGATTGTATGTATTTATTATATATAGGCTTCTAAAATTGTTTTTGATTATATGTTTTGTTAAAATATTGAATCCTTAGTTGATATGATAATAATTAGGGATGAGCATTTGGTACAGAATATCGAAACCGAACTGGTACCCACCGTTCCATAAATTCGATTCGGTTCGGTACGGTACAAATACTGTTTTAGATTATTATTTTGTAATAAATACCGGTACCGAACCGATACTGTACCGAACCGGTACCGTATCAATCATTTCGTTATGGTATTCGGTACCCACTTTTTCAAAATTTCGGTGCCAGTAGTTTCAGTATCGGTGTCGGTAGAGTATCGATCTCATGCCTAATAATGATATATAATACCTTTTTAGTTGCACCTTTTTATTCATATTCAATACAATTTTACTGTTCTTGTTTACAATTAGGTTATTAGATGTTTGTTATGTAATTATCAAAGAATAATACGTTAAGGTATAGTCAACATTTATTAGAATTGAAAGCAAATTCTTTAATAAAAGAACCTAATTTTATTACTTGTTTTGAGCCCCTTTAAATGCTTTGGCCGACCTGAAGTCTCAGTAACATATTTTTAGTGGCTTTCCTTAGTTTTAATACATGTTTTATTATATAGTCCTTTACGAAAAAATAGACACCATGTTAATTAAAAACTCACTTGCATGTATATCCGTATATGTATTAGACAAATTAAACATGGATGATATAACGGACACAGTGATGATTAATAAATATATGTGTCCGATAAATATTTATTATTGTTGTTTATTTAATACCCAAATCGACAGGATTTCAATCATCCACTCATATTAGACGTTTTGGGGCATACACTCGAGCTCATCTCAAGAGGAACATCACAACTGAGTGAATCTCCTGACTTTGATTTAACAAATAATCATCAACCCGGATTCTAAACCAAGAATTCCCATATAAAAGTTAACGAAATAAACATTATGCTAGAAGCGTTAGGGGTTCATTTTCAGGGTTCATATTCATATTGACCTTACATCTTATATTTATGTTTAATAGTTTGGTACGGGCACAAGTCTTTCAAATTGACAATATGTAGATTTTGGTACTACAATTTAAGGAGTGTATGTTAGCCTATGAAAAAAATATTTATTTTGGTTATTAATAGTACTAATTTATCAAGGTTTAACTGCATTTAAACCCGCTGTATAGAATCTCAATTCCAAATGTCAGTTCCAAACAATCATTTGTCGGTTCACATTCAATCAAACCTTTTGACTTTTTAAAACTTTATAAAACTTATCTTTTTAACTTTTTAAAATATTTCTTTATCCATGTTAATCTCTGTATTTTTTTTTTTGAACGGCTTGGTACAACGATACCCAAGACGGGATTTCAACTGTTCCCTCGGATTTGACGCTCTGAGACGTATGCCCTAGCCCACTACAAGAGGTACCCCACAACTGGGTAAATCACCTGACCTTGCTACATCAAATATGTCTCAGCCCGAATTCGAACTCAAGACCTCCCATATGAACATAACATTGTTTTGCATATACAACTTCATATGTATATTATAAAATCAAATAGCTAGTATTAAATCAAGTTTGTTTTAATTAATAACAAGTGAATTTAAATTTAGAAGACACAATGATTGTTGTATAAGCCGTTGAAGACAATTACTATACATACATTTGCGAACTGCAATCATTACGAGTGAACATTAATACTAATTTTCTATTCAATTTTTGGAAAGAACCGCAACAAAAAAGAAGTTTGAACCGCGACCAATAACCAAAAATATGGTTTGAACCGCGTCAACAAAAGGTTGACCGCGACAAAAATTTTGAACCGTGACAAAATGTTCACAAACCGCCTCAAAAGCTTCAAAACATACTTCATGTAATTTTGAATTATTTTGAATATTTTCATTTTTAACCCTGAATTTTGAACTTTTATTTTTAAAGCCCCCTCACTTTACTCACACATTTTCAATGTTAACATGCTTTTAACACATTATTAAGTTACCGGATAAAAGTCATGATTATATTAATTTGATAGCATTGACCTCGCAGATGTTTATATAAATTTCCAACCCAAACGGTCACATAAATTTTGTGCGTTATTCACGAACATATAACGCGTCCATACATTATCGTATATTTGTATCGTTTATATCATTTTGATCGTAACAACACATATTTACATTTTGATACACGAAATCATGACAGAATAGCCGCGGCAACAAGCGGTAATCCCCCTAGTTAAGCTACATTTCACACCGTTTGGTACATTGAATCTAGGGGTGTAAACGAACCAAGGCAGCTCGTGAAATGCTCGGGATCGGATCGGTAAAAAGCTCGAACGAGCCGAGCCTTAACGAGCCCGAGCCCAAAAGTGTGGCTCGTTTAGTTATCGAGCCCGAGCTCGAGCTTTACTTATCGAGCTCGAGCCGGCTCGCGAGCCTTAACGAGCTTTTTGTTTATATAAATTTTTATTTATTATATTAAGTGTTTATTTATTATATTAAGTGTTTATTTATAAAATTAATTATTTTTATATACAAAATTAAGATAAATATATTTAAATCAAATATTTTATGTTAAATTTAGAAAATATAGTTATAAATATAATTAAATTAGTAATTAAAGTAAATAAATTAAATAAATAAAATCTAAACGAGCCGAGCCGAGCTCGAGCCTAAAAATTTTCTAACGAGCCGAGCTCGAGCTCGAGCCCTAATTTATCTTAACGAGCCGAGCTAGAGCTCGAGCTCGAGCCTTAATTTTTCTAAACGAGCCGAGCTCGAGCCTTAACGAGCTCGGGATCGGCTCGGCTCGTTTACACCCCTAATTGAATCACCACATATATATATTTCATATCTTAATTTCTCAATTTTAGCTTTCAAACACAAACGTTAAATCGATTGAACCCGCTAACACACACTTTTATTGACATGATACGCTTTCAAAAAATCTTCTTGTCATTTAACCTTTAGATTTTTTAATCTTACAAGCATGTAAAAAGATATTCTATTTAATATGATATTTACTTTAAAATTTTTGACAGCATCACTAGAATTTTATATCGTAACCCTATATTAAAAGCATACTTTCTATAGTCACGCCTAAAAGGAAAAGCCCTAAAACTTTATGGTTTGAATTTTGAAATGCTTTACGAGTTACGACCTTAAGGCTTAGGTTATTGTTAAACAAACTTGGGTCGTAAACATGAAAGGCCCATATTTTGTATTTTGGGCTGAGAGTAGATGGTCGGATGCCAATGAAACAAAAGCCTTAATGAATTGGGTCATAAAGTATAATGTTTAAACTGTTTTTATTATCTTAGGCCCATTTGACTCTTGAAATTTAGAGTTAACTAGTAAACTACGTGCGGCGCGTTGCGGCAGTATCAAAACGTAAAAAACTCAGAATGTATTTCAACAAATAAAAACGTAGTATATTTGACCCAATCCATCTCCTAAAGAATTTATGTTGAAACGTAAACCAACATAAAACATATATAAAAATACCGGACTTGTTTTCGAAAAATTTTTACATCAAAACATGTATCAACACAAATTTATACGGAATCTTACATAAAAATAAACACGTAAAAATTATTATTTTTAGACAAGAAACAAAAGAGGTAAATTATAATTTTAGAAACATGAGGTAGTTAAAGTAACACTTTATAAAATGTTAAAACAATTGAGGAGATGAAAGTTTTACCAACTCCACTAAAGAAACGTTTGTGTGCATTTGCTGAAATATTTTTATTTAAACAATAAGTTGAAAAGTGAAAACTCTCGCATTGGACACCGATGTTCCTTTTTATTATATAGGTAATTACATCGTTGGTCCAAGTGGTATGTTGGTTTTACACGATTGGTTAGTTTGCAAAAGCGTAACACCGATGGTCTCTGCAATGTATGGCCGTTAATTTGTGTTGTTGAATGATTGTAAACTACTAAATTACTCTTCTACATCCGTTTCTTTCTAATTCCACCACAAGAAAACAACCCCCCACCACCTCTCTCGCTACAAAACCCCTCCGCCTCCACCACCATCATTCGTGATTGTAACATCTGTATTCGATCACTGCACTAACCAAATTCCTTTGGTTATGATCAGAATGCCGCCAAGAAAACAGCCTACTACTCAGACTTCTGCACCACATTCTTCTACACCGACACCGCCAGATTCACCACCGCCACCTCCTCCTCCTCCCCACTCTCCTCCACCAGGTTCAAGCACTGTTCAGATGATAGATCCTGCTACTATCGCATTGGCGACTCTGCTGAGTACCCAACTGACAAGCCAGCTGAAAGATGTCATCCCAGAGATGATAAACAGGATTCAAGGCCATGGCAACACGTCTGGCCATACAACTGGAGAAGTTAGTGGAAACACTAGCCATACCTCAGACTGCTCCTACAAGTTCTTTGTAGGATGCAAACCCCCAAGCTTCACTGGTGCTGAAGGAGCTGTTGGATTAATCCAATGGCTAGAAAAGATGGAGAACACCTTGGACATAAGCAGTTGTCCAGAACACCACAAGGTTCGCTATGCAGCTGGATCATTTAGCAAGCGAGCTTTGACATGGTGGAATGCTCAGATTAGAGCAAAGGGGAGGGATGAAACAATGACGATGCCCTGGACAGAGTTCAAACTTCTACTAAGGAATGAGTTCTGTCCGAAACATGAACTGCAGCAACTAGAGGTTGAACTCTCGAACCATGTGATGAAGGGAGCCGATCATATGACCTATACCAATCGCTATCATGAACTGGTAGCTCTTGTGCCAGAAATGGTACCGACACTGGAAAAGCTGATCGATCGATATGTAGCGGGATTACCCTCCTGTATTCAAAGTATCGTGCTGGCTGCATATCCTGCTACACTAGAGTCAGCTATCTCTCTTTCAGCCAAGCTTACTAAAGTAATGGTAAAGTCAGGAGTCCTGAAAGATGACTCGGGAAAAGTTAAGGAATCCACTTCAAAGAAGCCCGAGCACCATCAGAAGAAAAAGCAAAAGGTCGTCAAGAACTATGTGATGGCCACCCCTCTCCAACAAATTACTACAGCATCTGCTCAAGTTACACCCAAGAACTATGTGGGCCTGCATCCTCAGTGTGCACGGTGCAAATTTCATCATCCTGCTACGGCGCAATGCAGAAAATGCAACAACTGTGGCCGACTAGGTCACCGAGCTCAACAATGTCGTGCACCGGCAACTCGAACTGCAAACAATGTTGCTGTAGCACTTCCTCCACCACCAAGACCCGACAATCACAACAACAACAATAGGGGATGCTACAACTGTGGAGAAATAGGCCATTTCTCCAGAGAGTGTCCAAAACGAGCACAACAAGGAGCCCAAGCACCACGTGGAAGGGCTTTTGTGATTGGAGCCAATGCAGCACGCCAAGACCCTAACGTGGTCACTGGTACATTTCTTATACATGACTCTTATGCATCTATTTTATTTGACACTGGTGCAGATCAGAGTTCTATTTCGTCTGACTTTTCACGCCAACTTAACCTTACTGAGGAAACTTTAGATTCCCCATACATTATCGAAGTAGTGAACGGAAAACAGGTTACAGTTAGCACTATACTTAGGAACTGTCCACTTACACTCACAGATCACACATTTACCATCGACTTGTTGCCGATGGAGTTGGGCAGTTTCGACATCATTGTGGGAATGGATTGGCTATCACTCAATAGAGTTGAAGTCATTTGTTTTGAAAAGCTACTTCGGATTCCAGTGACGAATGATCGTGTATTGGAAGTTCGTGGGGATCAAGCAAAGAGAAACGTAAAGATCATATCATGCATAAAAGCGCGTAAGTTTCTACAAAAGAAATGTATAGCTTTCTTGGCTCACGTGGTGGAGAAACAAAAAGACAAGAAGACAATTCAAGACGTGCCAATAGTAAAGGAATACCCTGAAGTGTTCCCTGAAGATCTACCAGGTTTGCCACCAGTGCGACCGGTAGAGTTTCGTATTGACTTGATTCCTGGAGCAACACCTGTTGCTAAATCTCCTTACAGATTTGCACCTTCAGAGATGCAGGAATTGTCAAATCAGTTACAGGAGTTACTTGACAAAGGTTTTATCCGACCGAGCTACTCACCTTGGGGAGCTCCGGTTCTGTTCGTGAAAAAGAAGGATGGATCTTTCCGTATGTGCATAGATTACAGAGAGTTAAACAAACTAACCATCAAGAATCGGTATCCGTTACCGAAAATTGATGATTTGTTTGATCAATTACAAGGAGCACAGTATTTTTCGAAGATTGATTTGCGGTCCGGATACCATCAACTCAGAGCACAAGACGAAGACATACCAAAGACGACGTTTCGTACCAGATACGGGCATTACGAGTTTATGGTGATGCCTTTTGGTTTGACAAATGCACCCGCGGTTTTCATGGACCTCATGAATCGTGTGTGTAAGCCGTATTTAGATCAATTTGTTATTGTTTTCATTGACGACATATTGATCTACTCCAAGAGCAAGGTAGAACACGAGCAACATCTCAGAACGATCTTGGAACTGTTAAAGGAAGAGAAACTCTATGCCAAATTCTCTAAGTGTGAGTTTTGGTTAAAGGAGGTTCAATTCCTAGGCCATGTTGTTAACAGTGAGGGAATACATGTTGATCCTGCCAAGATCGAGGCAATAAAAGATTGGGACACTCCGAAGACACCGACGGAGATACGTTCTTTTCTAGGCTTGGCGGGCTATTACCGAAGGTTCATTTCGAACTTTTCTAAGATAGCTTTGCCACTCACGAAGCTGACACAGAAGAGCGAACCGTTTGTTTGGGAACAGAAGCAAGAAGAAGCCTTTGAGACATTAAAGCAAAAGCTATGTGATGCTCCGATCTTATCTCTTCTAGACGGTTGTGATGACTTTGTTGTGTACTGTGATGCCTCCCATCAGGGACTTGGCTGTGTGCTAATGCAGAGGGACAAAGTTATCGCGTATGCTTCGAGACAACTGAAAGTTCATGAGAAGAATTACACTACTCATGATTTGGAATTGGGAGCTGTGATATTTGCTTTAAAGATCTGGAGACATTACTTATATGGCACCAAGTGTACCATATTTACAGATCACAAAAGTCTGCAACATATATTTGATCAGAAGGAACTCAACATGCGACAGCGACGTTGGGTTGAGCTTTTGAATTACTATGACTGTGTAATCAAGTACCATCCGGGCAAGGCGAACGTTGTTGCTGATGCCTTGAGCCGGAAGGAACGTGTCAAACCCTTGCGCGTCAGAGCAATGGGAGTGACTGTGCAGACAAGCTTACACAGTAACATTATGCAAGCGCAACAAGAGGTAGTAGAACGAGGAAACTTGAAGAAAGATTTAGATTGTGGAGTGGAAAAACATTTGGAAACGAAACCTGATGGACTCGTTTACTTCAAGGATCGCGTATGGATTCCTGCAGTAGATGAGTTAAGGAAGCTTATTTTTGATGAAGCGCACAAGACCAAGTACTCTGTGCATCCCGGTGCTGATAAAATGTATCAAGACTTACGTGCATTTTATTGGTGGCCGGGCATGAAGAAAGACATAGCTGAGTATGTTGGTCGATGTCTCACGTGTGCTAAAGTAAAGGCAGAACACCAGAAACCGTCAGGTTTACTGGAACAGCCTGAAATTCCACTGTGGAAGTGGGAACAAATAGCTATGGACTTTGTTACCAAGCTACCCCGCACTTCCAGTGGACATGATACCATTTGGGTTATCGTTGATCGATTAACTAAGTCTGCTCATTTCTTGCCAATGCGAGAAACGTACACGATGGATAAACTAGCGAAGCTCTACATCAACGAGATAGTGGTACGCCATGGTGTGCCATTGTCTATCATTTCAGATCGTGATAGCAGATTTACATCAAGGTTCTGGCAATCATTGCAGAAATCTCTGGGGACGCAGTTGAACTTGAGTACAGCTTATCATCCACAAACGGATGGTCAAAGCGAACGTACTATTCAGACCCTGGAGGATATGTTGAGAACTTGTGTTCTAGACTTCGGTGGTAATTGGGATTCTCACTTGCCACTAATCGAGTTCTCCTACAACAACAGTTATCACAGCAGCATCGGTTGTGCCCCATTCGAGGCTCTTTATGGTCGAAAATGTCGGTCACCGATCTGTTGGTCAGAGGTAGGAGATAATCGTATCACAGGGCCAGAACTTATTCAAGAAACTACCGACAAGATTGCTCAGATACAACAAAGGTTACAAGCAACACGAAGTAGGCAAAAGAGCTATGCCGATAAACGGCGCAAACCGTTGGAATTCCAAGTGGGAGACCGTGTCATGTTGAAGGTTTCCCCATGGAAGGGTGTGGTTCGATTCGCAAAGAAAGTCAAACTAACACCACAGTACGTGGGACCGTTCGAGATTGTTGAACGTATTGGTCCTGTGGCGTACAGAACTTAGTGGTGTACATGACGTGTTTCACGTCTCAAACTTGAAGAAATGCCTTGCTGATGAAACTCTTATCATACCAATTGAAGAAATTCAATTGGATGAACACTTACGTTTTGTTGAGGAACCGTTAGAGATTATGGATCGCAAGGTTAAACAACTAAGGCGAAGCCGTATTCCTATTGTCAAAGTGCGTTGGAACTCAAGGCGCGGACCCGAGTTTACTTGGGAATGCGAAGATCACATGAAAAACAAGTACCCCCAGTTGTTCGCAGAGGAAGCTGTACCCGATAGCAATGCTTAAATTTCGGGACGAAATTTCTCTAACAAGGGGAGACTGTAACATCTGTGCTGGAAACGTCGCCGGAACGGTGAACAGAACAGTAAAGGCACAGTAACTCAGGTACAAACTATGCAAACTATTGATGTACTATCAACTACGTAATGCTTAACAGTAAACTATTATGCTATTGTTTCTGAAATATGATTAAACTTTACAGTTTAACAGTCAGAAACACCTCAGACAACATTGAACGGTGATACAAATGCTTATTGATGTGTTATTATGTGTAAACGTATGCGAGGTTAAACAAAACAAAACGATAACGGTTCTTGTTACGGAATGCTAAACCGATGAATTATTTGTATAGGTGACGATCTGTACGAATAATTCTGATAGTTTAACCTTCTGAAATAATAACTGAAAAGTAGAAAACAAAAGTCGGAAAGCAAAACCATCGTCGTGTTCGTTCGAATGACGATTCGAACGAATACGCGCGATGGTGACGCGTTCTGACGAAACGAAACGAAAACGGAAACGATAAAAGTTACGAACGATCATAAACTTAAAGAAATAATATAATTCTTATTTTACAATTTTGAAACTCATCATAAAGGAATGTAAACTAAACTGTTTTAATAAATCGCGAACGAATTAATCGAAACGCGTAAAAATATTAAATTCGATAAACAGATTAACATAATTATAATTAAAATAATTTATTAAAATACATTTGTAATTTAAAACATCATAAAATATTTTTTTTAGTTTTAAATGGCGAAAAATACGCGTCACGTTCCGGAAACGTGACGAATACGCGAACCGAGCAACGAAAACGAACCCGAACTCACTCGGGGAATAAATACCCTAAATTGAGCCATCTTCTTCATTTTTCTCATTTCTACTCTCTCTACACTCAAAATCCCGGTTTTCCAATTTTAGGGTTTTCATCATCTTCAAACCTTCATATCTTCCTTATTTCTCCACCAAATCCTTCCATTTTTGAACCTACACGAAGCTCTCATTGTGCTCTACACGAAAGTACCAAGGATCGGAGCTTTACACCACTGGAAACGAGGTAAAAATGAGCTCAAAAATGGCGATTTTAGGGTTTTCAACCCTTTTGTTTGAACACCCACCCTAACCGGCTAATCCTCTTCAAAACTTGAAACCTATGACCACTAGAACCACTTCTAACCTGCACCACTTTCGAAAACACCATGGGATCTTGAAAAGGGGGTTGCTTCTTGGTGGAGTCACGACCGGCCGAATGAGCACCCATCAGTGGGTCGAATGACACCATGGCCGAATGGCCACCCAGACCTTCGAATGAGGCCCCTGGCATTTCGGCCGAAAGACCCCATGCGCCCATGTCTCATTCGCCAGCACCATGGCCCATTCGACACCTCCCCTTCGTCCACCCTCTTTCGCCAACCTTGCTTCATTCGGCCGAATCAACAGCCATCATTCGACAGCCAGCATCAGTTGGCCTAGAGGCCATTCGACAAATTGTTCACATTCGACCAGTATACATTCGGCAGCCACCTCAACTCCATTCGACCTACCTTCGACAGAACCCATTCGGGGCATCACATAGCTGGCTAAGTCATTCATCACCTTCATGTGTCATTCGACCATCAGCAAGCACACAAATCCAACGAATGGGCCTAGGGGACTGCTTGGCCCAACATCATTCTACATTGATTTGGCCCAAACACAATATGACAGGCCCAGCAATTTGCCCTGGCCCAGTTAATCGGCCCATGTACTACCGGGTGCAGCCCACATGTTATTAGGCCCAACAGTTTATTAAATCAGGCCCAACAGTGGTCTAAGCGGTTCCTATAGCCAGCTAGACGGCCCATACCACTTTAGGCCCAACACCTTTACAATCGGCCCATTAACACCTTGGAGGCCCAACAGAAAGTAGTTGGCCCAAGACCCACTGTTTTGACCCAAGGCCACGGTTATGGCCCAACGGCCCAAATCCTTGGCCCACGCTTGCTTCCAGCCCAAATGAGTGAGGCCCCGCTTGGCCCAAGAGCCATTTTGGGGAGGGCCTATGATAAAACCTATTAGGCCCAACAAAATGAGCTTAAGGCCCATAGAATTCAATCCAAGGCCTAATGTCTAGCTATGATGGATTAATTGGCCAACTCAATTTGTTTAGCCTAAACACATGCCAAAGGCCCGTGACCACCTTATTTCGGCCCATTTAACTTAAATTGCAAACGAAAACATAAAGATCATTTCAAAGGTTAACATGTATGGGATTTGGTTCTTGAATGTAATCCCGACAAGGAATTTGGAGTAATACATTTACAAAGCTTAAAACAATTATGTCATAATAATAATCTCATGGTTATGAACCAACTAGGTCATAAGCCATATCAATGTAACAAGGACAACCATTGGGATATTAAACTTTGAATCCAAATTTCACATTTAAATTTGGGTTACAAGGATCAAGATACAATGTATTAAACTTAACATAAAGTAGTGAAGTACTAGCATGATTGATGATAATTAAAAAAAAAAATGGGCCGAACGATGACCGAGACTCACGCGTGTTACCCAATATTATGGTTAACACCTACACGCATTTATCAAAACATGACACATAATTACAACTTACAAACAACGTGAAATCAATACAGGATCGTGAAAACCAACTCAATTACAACTCAGAGCGCGTGCATTCTTTCGTTTAAGCTAAGTCAACACAACAACTACAAGGTGAGTTCATTGTCCCTTTTCAAACTATTTTGGTTTTAACTCGGGACTGAGAAGCATGTTATACATTTTAAAACAAATGTTTTAAATTTAACAAAATGCTTTTATGCTATTTGATTATGCCAAGTGCTAAAGGCATAAGACACTATTTAAACTAAATGCTATTTGATTATGCCAAGTGCTAAATGCATAAGACACTATTCAAACTAAATGCTATTTGATTATGCCAAGTGCTAAAGGCATAAGCTACTTGCTAATACTAAAGCTATGTGTAAATACCAAGTGCTAAGGGTATTCGCTATCTGATGATGCTATTATGGGTGCTAATTCTATGAGGTTATGCTACAAACTACTACTATGAATTATGCTAAATACTAAGACTACGGGTTAGATTAAATGCTAATACTACGGGTTTATGCTACAAACTAACACTACGGGTTATGCTTAATACTAATGCTATGAGACTATGCTACTTGTTAATGCTATGGGTTATGCTAGAGACTAATGTAAACACTAAATGCTAATGATGCTATGATGCTATGGGGATACTAAATATAAACATATATGCATACATACACATTGAATACTTAAAACTATGGATACTATAAACTCTTGAATGCTATGTGATTGCCATGCTCAACAACGGTTTGGCCTCTCAGTGCTTGCCTTACCGGTTGTAAAGCTAGTTCTTGTGCACAAGTTACGTAAATGCTGGACTCTTTGTATGCTAAAACTATTGGCTATGGAAGAACAATAGTTGGTCTCTCACTGCTTGCCTTCATGTGTTCTTCCTAGTCGGGACTGTAAGAACAATAGTTGGTCTCTCAGTGCTTGCCTTCATGTGTTCTTCACGGTCGGGACTAGAAGGCATCTACTATGGTCTCTCAGTGCTTTCCATAGGGTGTCCTTCATGGTCTCAATCTAGGAAATTGACTGATGGCCTCTCAGTGCTTGCCATGCAGTGTTTCCCACAACTATTTACCTGGGTGAGCAGTAACTAGGACGATATTGGTGATCCTTAGTTGACTTTGTGTCGACCTGGAAATCCTCTATCTCCCCCTGAGTTGCTAATTATACCTGGGGCTGGTCTGGATTGATACTGGATTCCTTCGGGCATTCGGTTATCCATATCGGTAACTATCAGGCTAAACTCACGGATACTATTGGTGCATGGGGTAAACTTATATACAAAATGCTCAAACGATAACGGGAACGGGATTGTATGGTAGATAAAACGCTTAATTACCATTAGCATCAATGTCCTATGTGACTTAGTATGTGGTGGGATGGCGTCTGGGCGGGTCGTAGGCTCGACTCAGGGGTATGCCCTATATATAAGCATACCGAGTTAGATGATACAGGTGATGTTAATGAGGTTAAGGTTTTATCGAAGGAAGTTTGCTAAAGCTATTTTAAACTTACAAACTACATGAACTCACTAACCATTGTGTTGACCTTGTTTCTTTTACATGCTTTCTCAGGTGATGCACATGTATAATCTAATGCTCAGGATTGCATGCTAGGCAGCCCAACTAGAGGACCTAGCAGACTTTTGAAAGCACATTTTTTGTAGTTAATACGAATCTCTTTTGGATATCTTGTACATATACAAGATAGAAACATTTGATTCTTTTGGATAGGTTTACTTAGTTAAATTATCAAACACTGATGCTGTAATTTAACTTTGTAATCGTAGTTTAATGCTAATTGTGCTTTAGATATTCTTAACATTGATGCTATGTAAACAATCTGATCAACCCGATTATCATCCACGATATCGCGCCCTGGGAACCTTCCGCCCGACGGGGACATCCGATCCTACCCCGCCGGCCCGGGGTGTGACAGTGATGACCACCACATTCTCAACGCAACTAACACAGGAACATCAGAACCACCGCATCAGAACCATCATGCTTTGATTCGACAGATTCGTAAACGATTTAGCTCACCATCTGCCACCAACAACAATTATTATGGCTCACTATTGTGATCTACATGGTGATGGTTGTGTGACGATAGCCACAATCCTCGCTGGAGAAAAGGGGAGTGGGTCGGAATCTTAGGCGGAGAAGAAGGGGTGGGTCGTAAGGGTAATGATGGTGTTGAGATCAAAACCACCACACTACATCAACAACACTGCAACCACCATATGAGAACCACCATGCCCTGATTTGGTAGATTCGCGAACGAGTCGGCTCACAACCTCCCACCACTGATCTGGCACATTGTTGTGATTTACATAGTGATGGTTGTGTGAGATGGCTAGAATCCTCACCAGAGAAGGAAGGGGTTGGCCGGAATCCTTGTCGGAGAATAAAGGAAGAAGAAGGGGAAGGGTAGCCTTGGGGATATTTAAGGAAAAGAGGTATTTCAATCACTTTTTTAAATTTTAATGGAAATAGTTAACAACCATCTATTCCAGGGACATTCGATGTAACGTTTTGCAAAATGTTTGGACCACCAGTATTGTTTTTGATAGTTAGGGACGAATAGTGCAAAAGCGACATACCATAGTGACTTAATTCTGAAATAAATTATTGGACACCCAATGATGTTAATCCATCCATACTCTATAGATTGTTTGGGTTTTTTAATTAGGTTTTGGATTATTTGGGTTTTTTCTATGTGAATCATACTCGTTTAACGACTCCAATAAGATTCAGTTTATTTAGGTTGTAAATACAAGTTGCAATACGTACTTTATAATTTAAGTTATGATGGTATTTATAAATAATACATACAAAATGCCAAATAAAAATATTCTTAAAATAATTCATACAATTTACATAAATGATTATTTTATATTATCTCTAACAATTTTGTATGCTCAACGTTTTTTTTATCATTATTTATTTCACATGCTCTTCCATTTATTCAATTTTTATCTTTTATTTCATTTAGTGTTTAATATTTTCTTCATCCAACAAAGATTGATCATGTAAACGGACTTATTTTCTTATTTATATTTGTTCTTTAAGAAAATAGTGTTGTATTTTAAAAAGTAAATAATGTCTATGAAAAACTTATATTATTTAAAAAAAATAGGAGAAACTTAAAAAATTCAATAAAAGATATATATATATATATGTGTGTGTGTGTGTTTGTGTGTGTGTGTTTATACATAGACACACATTTATAAATATAAACAAATATTTACCTATTATAACAAATCAATGTTTCTAATAAGGTTGTTCAAAAGGTTTGTTACTCGCTTGGAAAAAGCTTGAGAAACACTCGTTTGAATTTCGCCCGGTTGTAAATGAGCCGAGGATGCTCATGAATATATATATGTTTATTCGTTTAACGACATGTTTCATTATTTGGCTAAATAGACAAAAATATATATTCTTTCATTTAATTTTTAAACGCTTTCCGTTTCTAACGGTTTTAAATCGTTTCTCAAAAACATCAGTGCCATTTTTAACTTGAAGGATACGGCAAACGAAAGACAAAATTGAACAAATATTATAACTCCGAGTAGCAAATTGAAATAAAATATGAAATAAACATAAAATAAACTATTAGAAAAGATATCACACCTGATATATATATACAAGCAAACTAATCATCATATTAATTATTAACAAGGCACATGAGTTGTCCGATAATTATTTGGTCTCTTTAGATTATGCCAAATGGGTTATCTCCATTCGGTGTTTATTTCTCATTTCAAACGTATACATCCTTGGTTGAGGCATTGCATCTTATAAAGAAGGTCTTGGGTTCAAATCCAAACAAATGAGAAATATTAGTGTAAAAAAACTTGGTAAATACTAGACTTTAATTGAGGTGAGCCGAGTCAGATGTGGCTTGAGCTTGAGAAATTTTGAGTTTAATCGAAAAAAAATTCGACCAGAAAAAACAAAATTGAGCTCGTAAAAAATCTTGCACCACAAGCCGATTTGTTTTTTATCCCTTTTTCACGTGTGTGTGTGTTGCTATTATGCTAAACAATTGTCACATACTAAGATCATATTATCACTTGTCATTTTAAGTAGTTATATTATCTCTCATATTATATAATTATAATATCAATAACTAATATTATTTATTTTAAACAAATATTTTTTAAGAAAATTAAAATCAAATCATTTTATTAGAAAACATACTTTTTATTATATAAAATATTTTTCTTCCTGAAATTCAATTTTTTACAAAATAAGAAAATTTCAATTTCTTATTTTTAGAAAATGAAAGTTTTATTAAAAAGGTTTTCTAAAATTCCAAAAAATAAAATATAAACTTTAAGTTTAATAAATGATAGTAAAAGTTAAATTTATGATCTTGTATGTTTAATGGTTTCATATATCGTTATGAAAATTTTTAATTATTGTTTTATTATTTAAAATAGTTAACATACGTAATTTAGTCAATTTATATCAAAATATTGTTTTCTAGTTCTTAAATTTTTAATACTAACCATTTGATATTTTATATTTAATCAGTGTAACACATGCAGTAATAATCTAGTTTAATAGAATATACCAAGATTGATCTAACTTCGAAGACATTTGAACCGACTCTTCGAACCTTAAAATTTAGCTTTTAAGTTTTAGCTTAAACATCTCTAGCTTTAAAGTTTTAGTTTTAGGGCTTGATTTTAGGTTTTATCTTTAAGTTGAAGGTTTATTTTTAAAGTTTCAATTTTAGCATTAGGGTTTATTGTTTATGTTTTAAGGTATGAGGTTTAGGATTCAACAAAGCCGATAATGATGTAAAGATGTGTTCAATCAGAGTTTGTTTGTGTCGGTTTTTGACTTTAAAAAATCATTTTAACTTTGTTAGGAGTAATTTTATAGTAAAAAGGGGTTTCAAAGGAA
Organism: Mikania micrantha; assembly: GCA_009363875.1. Lineage (NCBI taxonomy): Eukaryota > Viridiplantae > Streptophyta > Magnoliopsida > Asterales > Asteraceae > Mikania > Mikania micrantha. The sequence continues at coordinate 84,082,203 of CM018681.1, read as the reverse complement.
AAAGTATATGAATGCCTTAAGGCGATTATATCTATAATTTAACGATTGATATCAAAGTTGTATAGAAAAAGTTAGTGCACGTGTATTTTAGTCATATACACTTTTGTTGACATTTATCATGTTTCTCCCATTTTTTAACGATAATAAAAACTTTTATATACAATGTTTTTTTAATAAAAAGTACACCAAAAAACGAGCATTTTTTATCTTTAAAACAATTATAGTATTGTTATATAATTTTTTTTTAAAAGTACGTTGCACCATTGTGTATTTTTTGTTCGTTATTGTGTCTTTTTATGTCATTATGTCTTTTTACTCATTGTCTTACTATTTTTTCTAAATTGTTAAGCTTTAAAAAAATAGTAAAACAACACGGTATCACACTTTTTATATGTAAATCATAATGGTAAAACAATAATAAATTTTATATATATATATATATATATATAAATGCATGTGAAATGAGTAGTATATATATAAATATAATATTGAATAGTAAATTTAATATATACACACACAAACACATATACATAATATTTAATACTAATTAGTAATGCACACTAAAATTTATAATAATGTATAGGTGTCTTATGCATGTAGTGACGTTTTAAAAGTTTAGACTTGTACCAACATAATTATTTTTAAATTTGAAAAGCAGTAAACAGAAAGAGGATATTAAATTTGAGATATTTGTTTAGAGATTTGAGTTTTTATTAAAATTGAGATATTTGCTTAAAGATTTGAGTTTTTATTAAATTGGAGATATTTGATTAGAGATTTGAGTTTTGTTGGATTAGGATTTAGGGTTTAAATCGTGATGATAGATTTGATATTGCTATGTAACTTATGCTTATGTAAATGATATATAATACCCGACTACACATTCTTTAGAGTGTATTGTGATAACCCGCCGCAACGCGCGGGGAGAATAAACCTAGTTTATATAATAAATAAAAAATGACAAGATAAAATCAAAAAGTCAAAAAAACACAAAACAAATTGATAAATACATATGACACAATAACCTGGAATATATTTTACTAAAATAAGAAGTTTTAAAAAACAGAATTTTGAAATAATACAATTGTGAACACTTCTAATATGTAAAATATAAAAAATAAATAACAAATTTATTTAATATATAAAAAACAACAACAAAAAGACACGAGATGAGCTAAAACATATAACACAACAAAAATCAATAGACTTAAACCGGGCATCTCTAATCATATATAAAAAACAATAACAAAAATATTTTTATATTCTAGATTAATCAAACAATCAGTAAACTTAAACCAGGCATCTATAATCATATAACAATTTGTCATTTAAACAACAAAAATCTTTTTGAAAAAAAACTATTTTGTTTTATAATAAAATCATCTAGATGTATGGTACTCAATAGATTCGCCTAAGATAATTATGATCATTAATTTCTTTGGGAGCTCCAAAAAATCTCATTAAAGTTTAAGAATCAAAGCATGATTAAATATTCAATTACTTGATTAAATCATTAAATCCTATCTTATGATCAAGAATAAATTTAGGGACCTCAATAATATGAGGGGCCTTCTCCCATCACCCATGCCTAATAAAAATCCAGTACATAAAAACAAAAATTAAGTAAAAAAATGAAAATCCAAAATAAAAAAATAAAAATATTGTACAAAAAACACAAAATTCTAGTACTAGAAAAACGAAGAACAAAAAATAAAAGCCTAGTACAAAAAAATAAAAATCTAGTATAAAAAATATATGGTTGTACCTAAATTGTCATGCCAAATGTCAAATTGTTACTAGTTCTTACTCTTCTTAGACAAAAATCTCTTTTTATTTGATTTTTCTCATATGTGTATATATATATATATATACACATACTAGTGAGATTCCAGCACGATGAGGTGGAAAACAAAACAATTAGGCTACTGCTTTTGGCTCGTAAAAAGCTTAAACCACCTAATTTTTGTCAAATCAACTATTTTAACTAAAAAGTTTATTATGATAAAATTCATAATTTAAAATGTCAAATATGATATGACAAAAGTGTGAATAATTGATTTATTTGATTTGAGAGGGTTTTTTTATAGCTATTATATGCCACTTTATTTTCTAAATGTATTAATATGAGACAAAATAAAAAGCAAAAGAAACCATTTAATTTATTTCTCTTAAAGTTTTGTTTGTTGTACTTTATATTTTAGAAGTTGTAAAACTAAATTAAGAGTTTTTGGTAAAAAAACTATTGTGTCATTCCTATATATATTATATAGCAGTATATATATATATATATATATATATATATATATATATATATATATATATATATAAGGGATCAAGTCTTTTTGAGAGAAAAATAACGTGGTTTACGAAGCAGATTAATAAGTGCTTCTGATTGCTATCAAAGAAACTGATAACTTAAATCTTAAAATATTCATGAGCTTTTTTGATATTTTAGATTTGAATTTTCACGTATTTTGAATCTGGTTTTTGATAAAGGATTTTCTTTGTACACCCCATTTTAAGTCTAATAAGTCCAAGTATCATGGGCTTATCATGTATCATTTTATTTTTTATAAAGTTAAAAAACACTTTAGTTATTATGTTCTATATTTTAGTGAAATTGGGTTTTATATTTTAAATCACTATAAAACATTTCTTTATAATTGTGTTTCATGTTAAGTTTTAGCTTATTTATGTTGTTTTATTATTCTTTTTGATGTATTAGATTAATGTGTCATTAATTTATATTGTGTTTTACACAATGGAATTAATCGATATTTTTTCAGAACTTTTAGAGAAATAAGAAAACACAAAGATGAGTAGAAATACACAATAACTAACAGAAAAACACAATAACAAATCAAAAAAGCACAAGAAACTAATTTTTTTTATATAATGACACTAGGTTATTAACCCGTGTGTTACATGGATTTAATATAATATTATAAATAATTATTAATGAAAATTTAGCACTTATAAAATGATATTTTGACATATTAATATATATTTTAAGTAATAAACAAATACTTAAAAACTTTAATCACTATACAAATAATATATGACCTTATGATGTGTAACAATTTATATTTTTGAAATAACTGACGTTAAAAACTTTGGTTTATGTTATATTAAAAACTAACTTTTATAAATCAATAATATAAATATAATTTTTGTAATTATTAAAGTTAAACGACCGAATTTAAAAATAACGTTAAACATAACGGACCAAAAGTGTAATTTTCTATCATTTTTATTACTTATGTTTTTAAATAAATTATAAAACGTTAGTTGTTTATAAAAATCTCATTGTTTAAAAACTCATTTAATAGTATATTTTATTTAAAAAAATCATTTTATTAGATAACTTGTTTTTACATAAATTTTGTTTTTTTAATAATAAAATATTTCATGCTTTATAAATTTTTTTAAGTGTGTTTTATTATAAAAAGATAAATAATATATTAGTTATTATTATTATAATTATTTGATAAGAAAAATAATTTATTTAATAAGAGAGAGAATGATTATTTAATATGAGAGGGAATTAAGTGAGATGATAGGTAATAGACATGGGGCAATAATATTGTAAGAATATGACAAGTGTCCTTATTGGTGTGAGAAATTGACAAATAACAAAATTTTACTCTTTTATTATAGAGTAAAGATATGTTTATTTTTAAAAATAAAAAACTTGTTTTTGAAACGTTTTTTTTTTCACAGAAAAATAAATAAATAAAAAGACAATGCCTTATACAAAATATATGAAGTTTTAAAAAGAGTGAGACAAGTTTTAAAAGTGAAGAAAGGTTTTGTATCAACTTTTGCTCTTATACTTATCTCAATCGTCAATGTAGGACTAGCCCACTTGGTAGAGGCTTGTCTCTTAGAATGAAAGGTCATGTGTTCAATCCTATGCAAGAGTGTAATTAAGGTGTAATTTAGGCGGGAGTAAGCTTAGCCGTTCAAAAAAAAAAAAAAAAAACTTATCTCAATCATCAATTCTAAAGTTTCATGCCCAAGATTACTAGTTGAATTACTCTTTTAAGTATAATCCCTATTATGAATTAAATTAATTACCGTGTATTCATTTATTTATTTATTAAGGTTGGTAGATTTTGCCACTCCAAAAAACACCTCACAATTGTTAAAAGTTTATAAAATATCATTTTATTTCTTTTAAATTTTTAAAATTTAAAGTTTATTTTATATAATATATATAATCTGATTTTTGGCAATAACTTTAGTTTGTTAATTAAAAAAAATTAATTGTAGGTTATATCGACCGATGATGACATGCTAATATTGTAAAAATTAAAACAACAATAATCGAAGAATATCAGTATACTATTATATAAGTATTATTTATCTATGTATTAATCTCAAGAACAGAGTAGTCGTAACTTTATATATGTATTTTATTTATTTAAGCACATTAATATCACCAATGCATCACACGTAAGAAAATCTGTAAATATAATGCTTCACGAGAACCTTGTATATTTTTTTAGTCAAATAACATTTTTACGTTTTAATCTTTATAACCAATTGTACCTCTTGCGTCTCTTTTAATCATATTGACACGTCGTAACACATGGAGTTATTAAATAATAAAAAGCTTGAATAATTATCTTAAATAGACAGAAAAACATCAAATCATCAAGATATAAATTTGATAAATTGATTGAAAAAAAAGGAACGCAACGCGTTATCACGATTGTGATGCACGTGCAGGTTATTGTCTCAACTCTTAATCTCCGTCATCCTGTGGTTGCATGATCTTATTCTGTCCCCACCTTCTTCATCCAGAGTCTTTTCATGCTTATTTACATCTATGCCCTTCTAGTTCTATATGTGATATTATGCAAAACAGTTGGTAAAATATTATTTTTATAGTTTGTTTTCCTTCGACAATATAAATTCGAATTATCGTATGTTTTAAAGCCGCTGTACTGGATTCACATTTTCACCATGTCAAGTTTTTATGAACTTTGTAAGACATTAGTATAAAATTATGTTGATTCACGTTTTGATTATTTTTTTAGAAATGAGTCAAGTAAAATATAGTATATTTTCGTGTTTATTTTATGTATATTTTCAATAGGTATATGTTTTCATATAAATTTTGTTAGAAAAAGGCTTAGGTAAAATATAACACATTTATTATTTAACCTCTTTTGTTCCTTAGCATAAAAAAATAATAGTTTCTTGCATGATTAGTTTGTAGAGTATCGTAGAAAAAAAAACACGAATTTTACACTAAATGAATTCAAATTCGTGGCTAACACTTTCAGATTAAACTATTTGTGGTTCACCCAAATATTTTATCGGATAAAATTCAATTCAAAATTCAAGAACAAGTGTGAATTCTTAATTAAACCAGTTTGATTGAATACCCTTTTCCTCGAGATTGAAAAACGGCCTCTTGGCAGTTTTGAAGTTTTAGTTTTCTTAAAAACTGTCTCGACCCCAGTTAGGGACTACGAACCCGTTGAATCATAAAACCTTAAAAAGAATGCACCATAAACCTAATTTGTTTAACAAATTTTATTATTCACATTGATCAACAATATTTATACAATTACATTAAGATATCTAACATAGTTTTATATGCGTGTCAATATAATTTTGAGTTGATACATATTCTGATATAAACTATTTTTTGAAAACGAGTCGGCTCAAATATAATACTTTCCCTTGCATGTTTATATATGTTGTAAGTTGATTTATGTTTAACATAAATCTTTCTTTTAAAACAATGGGTGAAATATAATAACCTATCACTTGGCATTTTGGCAATATGAATATGAATTATTACAAGTTTAGATTCCACTAAAATAGACGGCAGGTAATAGTACTAGTTGGTCTTAAAAAACACCCAACTAACATATACAAGCTTTTTAAATAACCAAAAATCTTATCTCTCGATCTAAATTGTGAGTTCAGTCGAGCCAGTTTTAGTCAGACTTGAGGTTATGGCATTAAAATCTCTTCCCTTCTTCGCAAGCTCTTATTCAGCTTCTGCCAATTTATGCATTGATAAAGTAACTTGTTTTTCATTTTTAACTAGTAGTTTAACTTTGTGCCTTGTGACAGAGTTTTAGGATTGATGATGTACATAACAAACATGTCACAGCGAGCCATCTTTGAGAGTTTGGGTGTCAAATACAAAAAATTACCCCTATATATGTGTGTGTAGAGAGAAATGTTCATAAGAAAACTCCTTATTTTGGAGAAAACAAACAAAATTTATACTTACCAATAAATTTTTAAAAAAAAATTTGATAATTTTTTATCATAAGGTTGGAAACGATATAATATAAATTTTTTTAACAAAATATATAGATCACAAAGTTACATATGTGTAACTCAAAACGGTGCCTATGTAACTAATAAAGTTACATATATGTAATCAGTATGTGTGACATACAAGTTACATATATGTAATAACCAAAAATACATATTTTTTTAACTTTTTTTTTCTTTTTTTTAAACTTCTTATCTTATAATAAAAGGAAATAAAAATGAAAAAAATGAAAAAAAAATTAATTATTAATGATTGTAATTAGTTTTCTTAGTTTTCTCTAAAATGATGGTTTTCTTAGAAACATTCCCCTTACACACGCATATATAATAATCATAAATTGATGGTTATTGTTATAATAATAATAATAATTTTTTTTTGTAACAAAATGATGTATATTGTATTTCATGTATCTGCACAAATCTTGATGGTTTCTTAATATTTTTTTAAAACAAAATTGTTAATCAAATATTTATATAGATACATTTTTGAACGCCTAAAAAATGGACCTTGTGCAGACGCATCTCTCGCAAATGCTAAAAGTTATCCCTAGTTAGAGCGTTACATGTGGAAATAAATAAAAAAAAGTATTAAGAGACGTATGAAATTGTGTAAGAAAATTGAATCTTAGAAAAAAAATCTGCAACAATACGTGCAAAATCAAAGAAAAATTACTTCATTGTGTAAATAGACGCTAATAAACATGAGAACATATTTTAAGAAGACATAAAAATCGCTCTTGAGTCAAAGTTATGGGGAAATGTATAAGAAAGCGACCTTATCGATACTTGTTCTAGCTCGTTTTTGAAAAAGATTTATATACCAACATATACAAAAACGAGTAATTGCGATGACATTTTTGAAGTGTATGAAAACATTATATTTTCAAGGTTACAACAACTACGTTTCAAATATGAGACTATCTGGTTAATGTTCAAATAACCACGACACTTACAAAATACATTAGAACTAAGAAACGCTAACAAAACCCAAATACAAATTATATGATCGGACTCTCAGGTTCTCTCAAAACGGATCCACTTCTAAGAATGACACTATTTTTATAATATTTCTCACTTCTCTTATGTGCATGTTCTTCATTGAATGAGATCATCCTCTGTGTTTGTGTGTATATGTACATGTATCAAAGCTTGTAGAAACCATAAATAACGAACTAAATATTGAAAACTTATCTCTTATTAGTGGGATTTTCTCATGTGTTTTTCGTGTCTTATGTCATCTCATCGGGTAAGTTATGACACAAGACACGAAATGAAGGTATATTGACAGCTTATCTCTTGTTACTAAAAATGAGGCTCATTCCCGCCTTGTGGGATTTTATCATGTGTTCAAAAACTAAAAACTATACTCTTAACCCATTTCGATTTGTGCATTAATGAAGCAAGGTTACCTTTAACTATCATACGTCATCAAGCACCATATTACAACTAACCATGTGTATGTGTTGTTACACATATCCGATGTGTTACCGACTACATGTTTTAATACGCTTTTTTTCATTGAAATTTTGAGATTTGCTTTTTTATTTAGTGTTAAAGCTGCAAACCAACCAAATGCATTATATTCTAGCGATATCTTGGTGGTAATATAAGTATCAGGAACCAAATGGTCCTGGCTCGAATCCTATATATAAAATGATTTTCTCAAAATACTGAGCTTCCTCCTGAACTAATAACTTGATATTGGATATAATCGGATGATATTACTGGTGACATAATAACATAATGATGCTATAATAATCCGTCAGCGATCCAAAAATTATCGGTTAAAAAAAAGTTGCAAACTATATCACTTCACGACCTTCGTGGAAGAACCCATGCCCTTCAAACGCGATCCATCCCTAGCTTTAAAAACATAAACACGTGCGCCACCCGTGATTTCAGGAACTCCCAATTTAAACCGCTAGTGGCATTCCCGTTATTTACTCCAACTACAGGGGCAACCAAATCTATCCAATATCCTATAAACACAAACTTCCTCTGTTATTCCCCTCGACCACTTTCTTCTCGACGGCCACCGGCGACTTCTTAGATCATCAACTAGTTTCCGATCATCATCTAGTTTTCATATCATCAGCCGGAGAAGGTTTATTGTTTATATATATGACGTCGGGGACAAGGTTGCCGACTTGGAAGGAGAGAGAGAACAACAAGCGTAGAGAGCGTCGTCGGCGTGCAATCGCCGCTAAGATATTTGCCGGACTTAGAGTTTATGGAAACTACAAGCTTCCGAAGCACTGTGACAACAACGAGGTGCTAAAAGCCCTATGTAACGAAGCTGGTTGGATCGTTGAAGAAGATGGAACAACTTATCGTAAGGTAATTTGAAATTTTACCTCTTAATTGTAAGATGTATCGTTGCGATTTATGGATTTATAGCGTTTTGAACTTGGAATTGATTATTTGATTAACACTGTGTAGTAGTAAGCGAGATTTGTGATCGATTTACGCTTTTCAATCTGGAAGTGTTGTGCGCTGATTGATTTAGGATATGCTAATCTGTGTTGGATCTTATTTCTGGTGTATTGCGTACTGTTAGATTGCCTTGAATTTGTGTGGTAGTAAGCGAGGCTTGTGATCGATTTACGCTTATGCGTTTTGAAATTTTCTGCGCTGATTGATATAGGATGTGCTAATCGTTGTTAATTTGTTATATCTTATTTCTGGTTTATAATTTCTTGGTTTTTAGTCTATCTGATTAGATCTAGTACTTGATTTCAAATCGCGTTTGGTGATTCCGGTTATGAAATTATGTACAAATCGGCATTTGTCAAGCTATCAGTTACTCAATTAGGAGGTATATTGCAGAAAAGGGAGATTCAAACCAACGGCGATGATGCAATTTGACTGGTCTTTAGGCACGAGCTTGTTTCTGGATCTGGAGATTTGTCTTTATGAGAGACATGATAACGTGCTCGCTGAGCATATGGCGCATGCTGTTATGATGGAGTACCTTACAGCTGACCTGTTTTACATCTCTTTCAGCGCGGCTCTCTCTCTCTTCCCTCTGATCGTCAACGATGGAGACTAACTTTCCTTTTTCTCGTAAAATATTTCTACATTCACGTGGATTCGCACGCAAGACGAAAGTTCTTTTTATCCATCCCGCTGAATAAATGTTAGCCTTACGTTTATCCTAAATTCAATTTCTTGAAACAATTGGTCTAGCAACAGTTCCATAACTTTTAAGAACAGGCTGTATATTTAGACGCGTTAAATTCATAATTCAACACCTTAGCTAATTATACAGTAATTATATAGGCCGTATTAGAGGTTGCTATATGACCTATAAAGACTTGTACGTCTTGTATTGCCCTCTTGAATTTTCCTCATAGTCTGATACCACTTACCATATATGACCGTACAGAGACCTAAACGTCCGGTGTATGGGTTGTATTGGATGTGTTAAATGGCCCATACAGGGGGCGTAATGGAGTGTAAGAATAACACGACCCTTTAAGAATGGAGCGCCTTGAAAAATTACGCTTGATGAAAGACATTTTGCTGATTATACTGTCCATTGTGCATTTATCTTTTGCTGTATCTGTTCACTGGATTAACCCTAGACACATTTCTTTCCCAATGAAAAGTGTCATGAAGTGTGTGCTTTTAATAGACTTTAATGACGTTGCTTATTAATTGTAAGGACTGCAACGATTAAATAATATGTAAATATGAGGTTTATTTGTTATTTTGTTGCTTGAATTTATTTGCCTTTGATTTCTGTGAACGTCACATGCCAATCCTAGTTCTGGTTGGTTGCTTGCTTTTAAACAGAGCTGGCAAAACGGAAACCTGATAAAACACGAGTAGGCCTGTTTAGCAAAAATTCACTTTTTGATATTATACCTTTTTTTAAATAGTAAAAATTAGAAGGTTAGGCCTCATAATTCCTCTTTTTTGCTACTTGATTATAGAACTGATTACACTTAAATCACCAAACCAAGTGTTAAACAAGTCGATTTTATGTTTTTATATTTGCATTAATTGCGTCGTCTATAACATGTTAAAAAACGATAAAACATGTTTTGCCGGCTTTACTTTTAAATGCATGCCTAAGGCGTGTGTGCAAGCCTCCTTGCTTTGTGTAACTCAAGACGCACTCTATACAAAAGGAACACAAAAAAAGTGATTTTTGGGGAAAAATCCAACAAGGGCATGGTTCAAAGTGTTATACGTATAGCTAATAAGGTTGTTCATGTAGGTAATTGATAAATTAAATCATATACATTCTTTACAGCTATATTTTGGGGAGGAGATGCTAAAAACCTATGATATTTTAAAAACATATATATAACCACCTTTTGCCTCACGTACGAAAAGTCTGCCACTTTAGCGCTTTGATTTTAAACCATGACGCTTTTGTACGCTTTGTGCTTTTTAATACCTGGGTAGGCTCTCACCAATGGTATCAAAGCCACTCTTGATATTTTTTCAGTGATTTCCTGTGGACCTGGTTGTGGTACCTTAGGAAAAATCCCGAAGTGAAACATATTTGGCTATAAAAAATATATGATCTAAAATAATGTTTCTAGTGGTGGCATTGGTCAAAAGAACTCTACTGCTTGGTTGGTGGAAATTTCAGCCTTTCAGGAATCAGGATGGGTACCTTCAGGGAAGTCTCCACTCTTCAACGAAGTAACAAGAAACAAAGTTGGGAAATTTAGTGGGCAAAGCAGGTTATATTGGGTGGTATGAGTGACTGATTATTACCTCTTAAAATATTGACTGGGGTTACAATTTTACCTACAGTGATGGACTTTAACTACGTTTAGATGAAAGAGAACAAAAGTTCCAATAATTGTTACTAGCTTAAATTTACAATATTGTTCTTCTATGAAGTGTGGCACATTACTCTATTTATTGGTGGCAGTCTTCTATCATGTAAAAACAACATTCAAATCGAGTGTTTTGCTCGTAGATATAAACGAGATTATTGCCTTAAGTGAGATGTAGATCATATGACTACTATGGGTTATGGGAGTAATTTCAAATGGTTTATTTGATTGATTACTTTCTTCTAATGTCCCTATCTTTGTGCTTGTGTAGGGTTGTAAACCAGTTACGCGTGTGGAGGTTACAGGTGGATCTGCATCAACCAGTCCAAATACTTCCTACTGTTTGAACCCTAGTTCATCGTCTTTTCCAAGCTCCATCTCATCTCTATACGCTGCTAATGGTAACCCTGATCCGAATTCACTTATACCATGGCTTAAAAATCTATCATCTGGTTCTTCTCCATCGTCTAATTTCCCTCACCATCTTTACATACCTGGTGGTTCAATAAGTGCTCCAGTCACTCCTCCAATAAGCTCACCTACTTGTCAGACGCCTAGAATGAATGACATGGATCCTGCCTGGGTCCCACAACACTACCCTTTCTTACCTTCTTCAACTCCTCAAAGTCCTGGCCAACAAACACCAACTGATTCAGGATGGCTGTCTGGGGTCCAAACGCCCCAAGAAGGACCTTCATCACCCACGTTCAGTCTTGTTGCATCGAACCCGTTTGGATTCAAGGAAGCACTTTCGGCTACAGGCTCACGAATGTGGACCCCAGGGCAAAGTGGGACCTGTTCGCCTGCCATCACTTTTGACCAGACATCAGATGTTCCAATGTCTGATGCGGTTTCATCTGAGTTTGCTTTTGGTTGTAATATGAAAGGTCTAGTGAAACCATGGGAAGGTGAGAGGATACATGAAGAATGTGTATCTGATGATCTTGAGCTCACACTTGGGAATCCTAGCACTAGGTAACTAAAACACCTTTTTTCAAGTTACTTGTAAATAATTAGTGTTCAGTAATGATTATTATTTTATTTTAACTAATCATTAAATGTTTTGAATAAAATGATATACAATGTTATATTACATTAAAGAAGATTTTGTGGTATTTTGGACCGTTTGACTGGTTTACTTGTAATTTATTCCTTTATCTTACCTATTAGAAACAAAACCCGGTCTGCTACAAGTCGAATTTTTTTTATGCACTTAAAACACATTTCGGCCATTTTAGTCTTTTTGACCAGCTATCTTTCAGTTTAGTCGTAATGTCTTGTCTTACTCTACCTGTTTCTGAGTCAAAATTGCCTTCTCCCGCTTCCATTAAAAACATAACATTATCATTTCTTCTAGATGTCATGAATATACAATGATTTGTTTCCTTTTATTGCAGATGAAGAAATATGTGAGAAATCTGGTGGTTCTCGATCTTAAAAGTTTTTTTTTTCCCTCAGTAAAGGAGAGAAATTCTTGGTAAATTATAGGTGACGTGTGGTGGCTTATGTATCTGTTTATTCAAGAATTTTCTATTTATATTCTTCTATATATATTATCATATTTTTTTAAATTTTATTCCCAGAAAGCAAATCATTGACACATCGAATACATATATCTATTTATTTTCCCTTTAATTTCATGTAAATCTAAAAGTGTCACGTATTTTGTGATATTAAAGCTAAAAAAAACAGAAGGTAAAAACAACTTACATAAGGGGTTAAAGGAGATTATGGTGAAAGTTGATTCTAGATTTTATTTACCGAGCCTCGCATTGTTAGAGCTCCGCTATTGAGATTTTTCTAAAGCTTTAGATCAAACTTGGCTCGTGAATGCTTGAGATTGGCTTGATTTATCGGTGTTTTGATGAGCCAAAGCTCGGCTTGAGCTTGTCATCTGAATAGGTTAAACAGACCAAAGCTTGACTTAGCTTGATTAGCTCTATAGACAGGATTCAGGAACCCATCTTAAATTTATATAAAAAAACTTCCAAAATCTCAATAAATATGTAGAATAGTTGTCTTGAACCATGCAAACATGCAAAGTTTTGAGACAGACACAAAGTTGCTTAAACCGAATTACAATACTTTATTAATATTCTAGAAAAATAGCTCATTATCCATTGAATATAAAAAAATATCGGTCTTCTCAAACATCTAAAGTTAAATTCCACAAAAAAAAAAAAAAAAAAAAATCTTCTTCGTTTTTGACCCGAAACACTAAGTCAAACTTCAAATCACATGTACAAGCCTATAAGAGATATACCTATTGATAATTTAAGTTGTTATAAAAATAAATAAATAAATAAAAATCATATTTATCAAAGCAAAAGTAACCTTAACACCAATAAAAAATCCATACAAACGCAAAACAAATTTATTAAAATCAATACCGAACATTAACTATATTTAACCTTTTTTACATACGAAAAAAAAAACCCCAAATGCTTCCAAAACTCAAACCTACCAAAAGCAAAGAACTACAACATGTATCACATTTTTTTAAGATATGAACTAGCATTGCGGCTATGGCCAACCATAGGTGACAGTCACCCTAATATTTGTCAAACTTCTCTTTCATTTTTTGGGATAATGTAAGAATAAAATCAATTTAGATAATATATCTATTTTTTCTTTTATCTTGTGTACTTTGATAAGATACAAAATTTATGTTGGATGACAATTCCTTGGAATGATATTTGTGCAAACCTTAATTACCTTTCACTCTTTGCAAATTTAACAAATGTTGAGTTCTAAGATTGTGTTGCAAACAATTGACTAAGTTCTTTTATAAGTTGGTGTTATTCCTATTGGATTTCTGGTCAACAGTGAATGCACTCAATCTTTTCCTTTTCCTTTTTCTTTTCATTCGGCAGAGTCAATTCAATTAAGTCCTCCGACACCATCAAGAACTTTTGGTGTTTACGCTTTGCACCATGTCATAATCATCACAAGAGTTTTGAACATTATTTTCATTTACACTCTCGCATGTTCATTTGGTCCAATATAGTTTTCAGCATCAATATCAATGTGTTCATAAGATTGAGATGCTTGATTTTGAACCGGTCTTACCTGGATTTGAAGTTGAGCCATGCATTAGACTAACTGAATTTGTTATGCTTACCTTTTTCATACTTATGCACCTAATACAAAACGTAAGGTTAAAACAAATAGCATAATCTATTGATAATCAAAAACCAATTTACCTATGATATATATATTTCAGTGTTTTGGATCTTTTATGCTTGATTCGTTCAAGCTTTTTGGCTTTTTGCCGATTCAATCTTAAATAGCTTACAAGTCAGACTGTCATTTTGATTTATTTACGGCCTTATTAAAAACTAGTATTGTAGGCTAATGTTATTCGTACGTTCCTTAATTTCACCTCATTAACTATAGTTTCTTTTGGGGGTTGCCTGTTTGCTAATGTTATGGACGTTCTTTGAAAGGGAAGCATGCAATTTTGTCAGAACCGGACTGGGAACCAGGGGTTGATCGGACCAAAAACAAATGTGAACCACCCTCAAGGGAACCGACCGGTTGAGCCGGTTCACCGGTCGGACCGGATTTCAAAATTTTTTTTAACTAAAATCCAAAGAATTAAACATTAAAATCAAACATTGTATTTTTTTAACATGATTATGTTTGTTTGAACATTAATTATGTTTGTTTAAATATGTTTATAATTCTATACACTTTTTTGGAATTTTTTATATATTTATTATGTTATCCGGTTCTTAAATCCGATCTAACCGGTCCGACCAGTAACCAGTAAGATGTCCGGTTCGACGTCCGGTCCAGTTCTGAAAACATTAGAAGCATGTATCCTTAAAGTCACTGGCCCGGTTGCTTGCGGCCGTGTTTTACATGTTCCTCTCGATTAGTCGGTTTATTGGGGGACCCGAGGGCTACCACGTAAGTGGGTTTTCACGGTTATCAAAAAAAATATATTAAGAAGAAAATCAATTACGAGTAAGTATACGTACCGATTAATTTGCCTTCAGCTTCATTTATAATCAAGATTGGAATTTTTCCTTTCAAGTAAGTAATTAGTAAAATAATTTTATTTAATTTACTAAATAATATGATTCATCATAACTCATATTTTTTATAATTTTATAAAATCTTTCTGAGAAATATATGATAATTTATTTAAATTAAATAGTTTTAAAATTTATCTATTTAACATATACGTTGATATACATTTTTCAAATCGGCGACTAATAATATACATGCAATGGAAATTATTCTTCATGTATATGCCACACCAAGTCTCCAAATGAATATGAGATCGTAAATCCGATTTCAAATCACAATTTCTAATATAAATTAGAGACAACTCCACACAAATGTAACCAACTTTTATAAATGTCACTGAAACTTCTTTTCGTCTCAATCAGATCATTCAACTTATTATGAGTGTTCTAATCCTATATAAATAACCTAAATAGCATATTATTGCTAATTTTCTACATATTATCTATATCTTATTTTGCGTTGAGATTCCGTCAACGTCGTTATGCCGTCAATTTCAACCGTCGCTTCTGTCGGCTTCCGATTACTTTCCGTCTATCCACTATCTCAATCAAAACAACAATGTTTACTCCCCATGATTGATTACCTATCTAGGCGTCCCTTCACCCATCAACAACAAATATTCATCATGCCACCGTTTCATCCTACAAATTTATATTCATCCCCGTTCTCTAATTTTAGTTCCGTCAATGAATTCCGTCACCCCTTGATCGTCCTTCGTTCAACCGCCTTCCGTCACCCCTTCAAATGCCTTCCATTTAACCACCCACAGCCATTCAACCGTTTATCGCCGACATCAAGCCCTTAGTTTTTCAGAATCACTCACGTCTACGGTCATCATCTTCATCTCTAATCATCTTCTCTGATCTCAAATATTGTCTTAATTCGTTAATTTCAACGTGTTTTTATTCGATTGATTGATATCTGCTATTCCGTGAAAAGGTTATGCAAACCGTTTACAAAAACAACCGATAAATGATGATCAATTGATTTTAAAGCGTGATTCCGGCGAAAATTTGTTTTAATTATAAAGGGAAATGAAGGAGAAGGGACGTCGTTCAAGTATACACCATCACCAGGATTCATTCCCGAACACCGCATAGCACTTCATCCCTCTTTCCGGATATCTTGACTATAACTGACATGGTGAATGAAAGACATAAAATATTCACGAATAAAAAAAAAGATAAAGCTTATTACTCTATTTATATATGATTTAAATGGCAACTTTTTACCCCCTCACATAAATACTGTTTATTTCCTACATATCCTATTGCACATGGTACAAGTTATGAGGCCAGATCTTTCTTTTTATCTTCCTTCCTTTCAATTCTAGGGTTTCTTCCCCCTTTTGCTTTGCTCCTGGTCTTAGAAGGTAGGATAACAGATGCGAGGAGGTGTCCATCTATGGACCGGTTGGTGGTCTGGGTGTTCGACCATGTTGC
This sequence comes from Mikania micrantha, assembly GCA_009363875.1. Taxonomy (NCBI): domain Eukaryota; kingdom Viridiplantae; phylum Streptophyta; class Magnoliopsida; order Asterales; family Asteraceae; genus Mikania; species Mikania micrantha. Next base: position 84,065,627 of record CM018681.1, on the reverse strand, counting down.
GGGAGATCCCGGACGTCGGAACGTTTGATGATGTGTCCCCGCCATTGCACCAGCATCCATCTACGATGCGTGTAGCCGTCCATCTTCTTCACCTAATGCATGTACCGTACAACTACTGATGCCATTCATTTCTCTTTCTTTTCTCATTTTCAGAATATCAAGTGAGTTTCTCTGGCTTTTTGTCGGCTGGCTTCCAGCGAGGCATCTAATGGTGACCCTTCTAGAGAGAGGGAGTCGGCCGTTCCAGAGAGAGGAAGAGTACGTGTGTTGGGGGTGGCTGGATCATTCGGTGATGGCTATTACAGAGAGAAAATAGAGAGGGTAGGGCAAGGTAGGTGCGTCGACCGTCGTTTCCCCTACGACAATGGCTCATCGACGATCACCATCTTAATCTCAACTCACTTCCTCTTTTTATCTTTCTTGCTCTGATGGCTCATTTCCCTTGCTCCGATGGCAGTAGTTTTTGTACGGCCACCGTCGTTGCCTAATATGACCGCCTTCCTCTAGCTTTTTTTCCAGCTACCGCCGCCATCTCCTTCTATTTGTTGCTCTGATTGATGGTTTCTGGAGCCTAGGGCTTTTTCGGTTTAACGGAGATCCTAATATTTATTATGTATTTTGTGTGTTGTGAGAGCTAGGTTGGTTATATGATCCGAACATGAAAATCATATTTGCTTGATAACCAACTATTATTGTCTTGAAAATATGATGCTTGCTTTAGCAGTCAATAATTTTATTATGTTCTTTTTTATTTTTTTGGCTATGATGATTACCTCCTAAAGAGTAGGGTTGAGCAAAGATTTGATGTTTCATATCTTTGCAGGGCAACATAGTTGCAGCCAAATGTGTTCCCTTCTTACATGTCTTAGCTAATAGAGTTATAAACATCCCTTACCTTCTAATAATACCAATTGAGTGAAAGGCCTTAAATCTAATTTTGCCACTCTAATGTTGTGGTTTCCTTTAGATTGGAGTAGTGTGTAAAGTGAGGAGCTGCATGTTAGCTGGTCCAGGTATAAACATCAGGCTGCCTTGGATGTTATTGGTTGGAACTGTTGGAACTATGCTATGAATTGGATTTATTTGCATGCACAGGGTACCATTAGGTGGAATGTCGAGAGGGTTGAATGTTGTGCATCTCCTTCGAATAGTGTTATGGCACACTAGGTGGCTGGTCGGCTACTCATAACAAGATTCGTGTTGAAACTGTTAAATAATGATTACCATTGCATTATCTGAAACAACAACTTGAAACAAGAGTAAACCCGCGTCAACGCGCGGGTCGCTCCTCCTAGTTTATATTAAAAGTCACGAAAACAAATAGAGAACTTTTTGTTTTTCTATTTGAGACACTAAGAAGATAAGACATTTTTGTTTTTCTATTTGAGACACAAGAAGATAAGACATCTGCACATACTTTTACTGTTTAAGCCATACTCATCATTCCATCATGCATGTCCTTCATCACTTGCTCACCATGTTCATGAAAAACAGCCCACGACTCCTTAGATCACCAATTCACCACCCCCATCTTCTGCCAGCTACATCACCCTCAACAACCCCGATCGTCCACCTGCTGCATCTTCGGAGGTTCGTCCGCTTCAAGTCAACAACCGGTGAACCTCAAGTGTTGTTTCAGGTGCGTCTCTACACCTCATTTCTTTTTCGTTCACATTGACGGCTCCAGGTTCGTCTCATCTTGTAGATACGTGAAATCTTTCATAACCTGAATATAACCTAACTAAGAAGTAAAAACCCCTCATTGATGATTGTGGTTTTTAAGGTAATTGCGGGTTTAGGGTTTTTCTATAGACGCGAAGGTATGTCGTTTCCTTTCAATTGCAGAATAAGAACATGTATCCTTTCAGATTTCGGTTGTTAAATCGAAACCCATTTATGGATTTTGATGTTCGTTAACTGTAGATATGTTAGATCGTTTTGTAGGTCCGAATATTTTTATTTTAACGGTATTCTTTTAATCTCTGTTGATATTGTTAATGTTGTTGGTTTTATTAGTAAATGTTGATTTATAATACAAAACCGTAAGTTAAAATTCTGAAAACCCACCTTTAACTATTTGATGATGTATTTTGCAAGAAGAGTAAATTATTTTAGATATGTTAACCCTTTTTAAAATTCAGTACCTATATCATTGAAGAACGTATTTGATGATTTATAACAGACTGTGATTTAATGCTTGGAAAGTTAAATAAGATGCATAATCTTTTATTAGATCTCTAAACGAGGTACTATGCTTCATCTTACACACATAAATAAACATAAATGATGCAAAAATCAATTATTATGTTGGAAAAAAATAAGGAATCCACGTCTATAATATGCTATATAGATGGCAATTTGTACCCAAGTCAAAGTAATTTGGTTGGTTTGGGTAAACAATTGTAATATAATGGGTATAATGGGTAATATCATAATATTGAATGGGTTGAGATGGCTACCACTTACACACAATGCGGGTCAAGATGGGTAAACAAAAAATATGTAAATGCAATGGATTCAAACATTTAAGAATGATTAATAACATATTTGATGAGAACATCACTAAAAATTATCCAAATGAAGTCTTTGTTTACTTATAACACATCTTAACTTAAACTAATTTTATGTTTTCTAAGAACGATCAATTAAACCCGAAGTGATTTTGCTTAAAACCCGTTCTTACCGCACTCATCCTAACCCGAACCCGTTTTGACCCGTTACCCAACCCCACCATTTTGCTAGACATAATATGTTGCAATGGTAATCATGAAGAGTTTATATGATCAACTTATAAGTAGGTTTGTTTGGAGTATAACCTTTGTGCATTCAAGGTATACTCCCGAAAATAGGTATTATATATATTTACCTTCTGAAATAAAACCCCAAAATAAATTGTTGCATCTGTCCCAACCCAAACCACATCTGCCATCCAACTTATGATGACTAGGGTGAAGCCATAGCAGGAAGCTTCTAAGGTTAGCCACCCCAACCCCTTTTATTCAACATAATTCCACCCATGCAGCAGCACCAACGCGACCTTAATCTGATGCAAAAAACATTTATTATGTTGCAAAAATTATTAGGAAATCCACATCTATAATATGCTATGATGGTAATGATGAAGAGTTTATATGATTAGCTTATAAATATGTTTGCTTGGAGTATAAGCATTGTGCTTTTAAGGTGTTTTATATGACCAAATTTTTGCAACAGAAAGTTCTGTTTTGTATATGATCTTATATCATTCTCTAGTGTAATATTTTAATCTTTTTTGTGAAGGAAATTTTTTTTGAGGTCATACACGGTGAGGAGCACATCATAAGAATGCTTTTGAATGTGGATTTTGTGTTGGATTTTGATACAATGCTATATCCAAATATCTTGATTTGCAAAAAAACAAATTACTAAAACCATTATAATGCAAACTTTTAATGTGTTATTTATATAATGTTTAAAATAAGTATCCAGTTACATGTGTTATGCCTACATTATGTGTACATTTAGTATTTGTGCCCGACGCGTTGCTGCCGGAAGTCCGGAACTATGTATAAAATGTGTTGGTAATCAAAACCAGCTTATCCATCAAGGTACAAACAACTTTACAACTCTAACCCATTATGGGGTTGTTCTTAAGCAGATCAAAATCACGATCCTTTGTTTAAAATTTGTATCCATGTGTTGTTTACACTCTAACCATTTGATCACCTTGACATAATAGAATAAGAAACAAAATCTTGCAAATAGATGATTAATTGTGTCCTATTATACGAATTCAAAACCCATCAATTATTAATCAATGAAAAGGACACACCAATTATACAAACAAAGAAAGATTGTCATATTTAACACTGAAGGAAATTATTAAGGACTTGCAAAATTAAAAAAAAAATGGATGCATTACATTATTGTGTCTTTTGCAAATTTATTGATATATATTTTCTTGTATCAAAATATGTCATATAAAATTCCGCTGTACATTAAACAGGCATGGTTACATGTTAGTTGTATCGCTTACAATTAGTATATGTAATGTAAACACTTCGGAAGTTCGGATTGTTTGTAAATGATGATAATTATTAATATACAAAGTCCACTGATTGGTACAATGAAAGAAATTTCAGATGAGTGTTAACACTTGATCTTCTTTTTGCTTGGTTTTTGGTTGAATGCACCTGAATATAATATAGATATATTAGTAATTATAGAAGCGATGTTGAGGGATTTTTATATGACCTATTAGGTATTATGGTTGTGGTTTTTGAGTAAATAAAAAACAGTACCTTTTTGATGTTGGACTTGTCTTTTTGATTTTGTAATTGTCATTGTAGTACTTGGTGCTAGGGGTGTTCAAAAAAATCCGTATCCGAATCCGAATACGAAATATCCGAACATCCGAATCCGAAATATCCAAAAAAATCGGATATCCGGAAGTTCGGATATCCGGAAGTTCGGATTCGGATACCTATTTTGAAAATTTTCGGATAGTTCGGATATCCGATATCCGATATAGTTTTTTATTTCGGATATTTTTTCGGATATTCGGATATTTTTTCGGATATCCGAATATTTTTCGGATATTTCGGATATTTTTCGGATATCCGGATAATTTTCGGATATCCGAAATATATATTTTTAATTTTTTTTAATTTTTTTTCTGATTTCGGATATCCGAAGTTCGGAGATCCAAAATTTCGGATTCGGATAGTGAAAATCACTATCCGAAATTTTTGGATATCCGAAGTTCGGATATCCGAAAATGAACACCCCTACTTGGTGCATCCATTTCAAGTGTTGTTGATGTGTTAGCATATTCAATTGTTTGAACGGCTTTATGAAAACTTATGTAACTGCAGATAATCACACATATTGGCATGCCTACTAAATATCAGATTCTATCATGCCTACTAAATCTCAGATTATTAAACAATGAATGATTATCCAACCCAAGCGTCAACATCATTAGTAAAAAAGAGAAACATATTACCAAACTTAGGTTAGAAGGTGATGATGGGATATATATATACAATGGTTTTAGTTTAGTCATAAAACTTATCAAATTATATACAATTAATTGACCTACAGAATTGATGTTATAGAAATGCAATTATCAAATTTTAGTGAAAAATTGTGTGCATATGGAAATATCCTAATGATTTTTAAAATGTAAGAGTTATAAAATGATAATTCAGTACTGTTCAATGTAATTGTATAAATTAATTGCATCTTTTAAATTGATTATTATAAATTGCCTCTAATCGAGAGAAATTTATGAGCTTTTGGTATAAGTTGCAAAAACAAAATTTTATGAAGGAAACCAGTACCATTCTCAATCTCTAAAGTATAATACACAACTGGATCATATCCAATATTGCAGATAAATTTATAATTGGGTATCAAGTCAATTTAATGCACTTGTTTGTCGTGTAAAATAGCAAAAAATCACAGATGTCACGTAATTAGTTAGCATCATATAAGTGAATCCATAATCACATTTTCATTTGTAATGTCAGTCCTACTTATCAAATCCATCTAGACATCAACGTAATCCCCCATTTACTTACATAAGTAATAATAAAAAACAATAAAATAACAAAAATTGCAGAGATCTGCATCATATAATACAAAAAGTACTTAAACCAATAGTGTCACACCCCCAATTTTCAACTAACGGAATCATACCGTTTGGGAACGTGACAAACCAGGATCTCAGATCATTAGACATAACGAAGACCTCTATATGAATTTCAAAACATACTTTGGTCTTAAAAACATAACATCAGAGTTTTCAAAATTTGCGGAAGCGTTTTAAAACCAGTACAGTGGTAATATGTAAATTACAAAACAAAATCCTCAAATGTGTAATTTAAACAATAAATGTAAAACATGCATGCGACAAACTATTTTTAGATACATATCACTTGCATGAGTTAGCTGTTTACATTATGTGACAACATAGCAATTTGAAAGTCCTTACACACCTCGAACCGTTTAGTTTGCCGTAGCGCAAAGCGTGGTAGTTGGAAATAGATCTATTAGGTTTGACAAACCTCACCTGGTAGATGGGATCTACGCAGGTGTTTGACTGACCAAACACATTTTACTATTGTTGTGCTAGACAATAGTGGCAAGGCAAAAACATGCTATAGCATGGCAATTCGTCAGCTTCGGTGTCGACCACTTATGTAAATAGTTTATATGACTAGCTATCATGACTGTGCATGTGTGATTATGTTATCTGCAAACTTGATATTCAAACTGTTTTTTTTGAACATTGTGAATACTTAAAACCTGTGTTATGCACCAACCATTGTGTTGACTTGATTTACATGTTTTCTCAGGACGCTAAGGTGCGCAACAAAGCTGGCATGGACTAGGAGATAGAGTCGCATGCATGTTTTACATTTATTGTTTAAATTACACATTTGAGGATTTTGTTTTGTAATTTACATATTACCACTGTACTGGTTTTAAAACGCTTCCGCAAATTTTGAAAACTCTTATGTTATGTTTTTAAGACCAAAGTATGTTTTGAAATTCATATAGAGGTCTTCGTTATGTCTAATGATCTGACATCCTGGTTTGTCACGTTCCCAAACGGTATGATTCCGTTAGTTGAAAATTGGGGGTGTGACAGATTGGTATCAGAGCCATTGGTTATAGCGAACTAGGTTTGCATTTGTAGACTTAGACTATGACTGTTAGACATTAGACACATATGCTTACACATATTACTTAGAAATTACATATGACATTATGTAATTGACTTGTTTACACATTCCATGGCACTGCACTTACATATGGTATTATGTAACAGGCATGGCATCATCATCAGTACCTTACATCTATATTGATGATTCTGAGGACGAGGCACCGATAGTTCCAGCACCACCGTCATCACCACCACCACCTATTCCATCTCCTCCATCATATGAGAGGGATGACTCAGATCCGGAGGAGGATCCAGACGAGGACCCGGAGGAGGATCCGGAGGAGGATCCAGACGAGGATCCAGAGGAGGACCCGGATGAGGACCCGGATGAGGAGCCAGTGGAGGGCACTCAGCAGATCCCTGCTGAGGGACCTTCTACACATCCACCACCAGTATTGGATATTCCTGAGCCTAAGAGGCAAAGGACTAACGCTGAGGAGATCGCCAAACTGCGCGAGGATTTGTACGAGGCAGAAGACAGGATCGCACAAAACTCTCAGGAACTATGGGATGCTAATGAGAGGCAAGAGGAACTTGCCCATCTGGTTCATGATATGCGGGATGAGATGATTAATTTGATTGGTCGTCTTGAAGCTTCAGAGAACCGAACCGAGATTTTGGAGGGCAGAATAGAAGCCTTAGAGGATTTAGTAGTCTCAGACAATTAAGAGGAGGATGAGGAGAATGTAGAGGAAGAAGGGGAGGAACCAGCACCAGTTGTTGATTCTGATCCTGAATCCTCTGTTGAGGATGATTGAGTTTCCTTGTTTTGTTTAAACTTATTAGGAACGGGTTGTGTTCCTACATTAGATGTTTGGAAAGTTATGTTTTGATTTCAAAAGTATTGTACTCAAATCAAAATTTCTATCTATTGAAAAGCTATTATTTATTTCCAACAGTTGTGTTGATTTATTACATGTTGTGTTTGTTGTTTGCTTACACATGTCACATTGGATTTTGGTAACGCTCTAACATTTCTTTTAACTAGGAAGATAATGGCCAACGAGAACGTTCACATGACAGTTGCTGAGTTCAACGAGCTAATCAATAACAGAGTCGCTGAGGCAATCGCACAATATGCTCAGACACACACCACAGGGCCACAGGGTCCAGCAGGGGGACTGGTTAACCCACAGGTATGCACGTTCAAGATGTTCTTGGACAGTAAACCACACAATTTCAAAGGGTCGGAGGGGGCCATAGGACTCCTTCGATGGATTGAAAAGGCGGAATCTGTGTTCGAGATGTGCAACTGCCCTGACGAGAGCAAGGTGAAGTTTGCTACGGGAACATTGGAGGGTCCAGCATTAACTTGGTGGAACTCAAATGTTCAGACTCTGGGATTGGGTGAGGCTAATGCCTTGACTTGGAATGGCTTCAAAACTTTAATGCAGGAGGAGTACTGTCCTCGTAGTGAGATGCAAAAACTAGAGGAAGAATACTGGCACCTCAAGATGGAGGGATCAAATATCGAAGAGTACACGACCCGGTCACATGAATTGGCCAGAATTCTACCACACATGGCAACTCCAGCCAGCAAGTGGATTGAAAGATACATTGGAGGACTAGTGCCTCAGATCCAGGGATTGGTTACTTCAGCAAATCCCACCACCATTCAACAAGCTGTTCGTTTAGCGCATCAGCTTACTGATCAGGCAGTATTACAGGGGACTCTGCCTAAACAAACATCTGCTACCAAGGTGGGAGACCATAAAAGAAAGTGGGAAGGTAACAACTCCAAGGGTCACAACCAACAATCATATCAGCAAAACCGGAAGCAAGACTCAAACAAGTCTTATCATAATTCAAACAGTGGTCAGCAATCGTCATCATCGGGGGGTTATGTTGGTAAACACCCCAAGTGCAACAGGTGTGGGTATCATCATGCCGGTAATCAGTGTGATAGAGCTAGGTGCCAAAGGTGTTGCAAGATTGGACATGCGGCTAAGGATTGTCGCGGGGAGCTACAGAACAACCACAACAACCAGAATAATAACCAGAACAACGCACAGAAGGGTTGTTTTGAGTGTGGCAAAATGGGGCATTTTAAGAAAGATTGCCCACAACTCAAGAAAGGCGGGGACAATAATGTCAATGGCAACGGCAATGGTAATGGTAATGGCACCACCAACAACAATAATAACAACAACAACAATGGTGCTAGGGGCAGGGCGTTTGTGATTGGAGGGCATCAAGCACGGGAGGATCCCAACATTGTTACGGGTACGTTCCTCTTAAATAATCACTATGCCTCTATGTTATTTGACACTGGTGCCGATCGGAGTTTTGTATCTAGTTCACTTGCTAAGTTGCTAAATGTTAGTCCCACTGCCTTAGATAGTCCATACACTGTGGAATTAGCTGATGGTAAGTTGATAGTAGTGGAAAATATTTTTAAGGGATGTATCCTTGACTTGATGGGTCAGACATTGGAAATTGATCTTATGCCTATTACTTTAGGTAGTTTTGATGTAGTTATTGGCATGGACTGTTTGTCCAAACACCAGGCTGAAATCGTATGCCATGAAAAGATTGTTCGCATACCTCTTTCGCAGGGAGAGACATTGTATGTACAAGGCGAGAAGAGCAGTACGCCACTGCGTCTCATATCTTGTATGAAAGCACACAAATGTCTGTGAAAAGGTCATACGGCAGTTATAGCACTTATAACTGAAAAGCCGGTAGCTGAGAAAAAGATTGAAGATATACCAGTAGTTTGTGAATTTCCGGAGGTATTTCCAGAAGACTTGCCGGGATTACCGCCTATCAGACAGGTGGAATTTCGAATCGACCTGACACCAGATGCAGCACCGATAGCTAGGGCGCCTTATCGACTTGCACCGTCTGAGATGCAAGAATTATCTACACAATTGCAAGAGTTGTTGGATAAGGGTTTCATACGACCTAGTTTTTCACCGTGGGGAGCTCCTGTCTTATTTGTCAAGAAGAAGGACGGGACTTTCCGTATGTGCATCGATTACCGGGAACTGAACAAAGTCACTATCAAGAACCGGTATCCGTTACCCAGAATTGACGATCTGTTTGATCAGTTGCAAGGTTCGAGTTACTACTCGAAGATTGATCTCAGGTCTGGTTATCATCAACTAAGAGTCCAGGAGGAAGATATTCCAAAGACAGCATTCAGGACGCGCTATGGCCATTATGAGTTCTTGGTCATGCCATTTGGGTTGACAAACGCTCCAGCTGTATTCATGGATCTCATGAATCGTGTTTGTAAACCTTATCTTGATAAGTTTATCATTGTTTTCATTGATGACATTCTCATCTATTCTCAGACTGAGGAGGAGCACGCTGAACATCTTCGATTACTATTGGAATTATTGAAACAGGAACAACTGTACGCTAAGTTCTCGAAATGTGATTTCTGGATGCGAGAAGTACAATTCTTGGGGCATATAGTTAATGAAAAGGGTATACATGTTGATCCAGCGAAGATTGAAGCGATTAAGAATTGGGAAGCGCCAAAGACCCCTACCGAGGTACGACAATTCCTTGGTTTGGCGGGTTATTACCGACGATTCATTGAGGGATTCTCAAAAATCGCTCAATCACTTACAGCTCTTACGCATAAGGGAACAAAGTATAACTGGACGGATAAACAGGAAGCTGCATTCCAGTTATTGAAACAGAAACTCTGCAGTGCACCGATTCTGTCCTTACCGGAAGGGACGGAAGACTTTGTGGTGTATTGTGATGCATCTGCACAAGGTTTGGGATGTGTGTTGATGCAACGTGATAAAGTGATTGCTTATGCTTCCAGAAAACTACGAACACACGAAAAGAATTACACTACTCATGACTTGGAGTTAGGAGCAGTGGTTTTTGCTTTGAAGATTTGGAGGCATTACTTGTATGGAACCAAGTGTACTATTTACACTGATCATAAGAGTTTGCAACATATCTTTGATCAGAAGGAGCTTAATATGAGACAACGACGATGGGTTGAGTTGTTGAACGATTACGAATGCGCGATTAAATATCACCCGGGAAAAGCTAATGTGGTAGCTGATGCTTTAAGCAGAAAAGATACTTCAACAAGACGGGTTCGTGCACTTATGATGACAATACATACTGACTTACCTGACAAGGTACGCAGTGCTCAGATCGAGGCTTTGAAAAAGGAAAACTTGGTACAGGAATCTTTACGGGGAATGGAAGAACAATTGGATGTTAATTCTGATGGAATTCGCTATTTCATTAATCGAATGTGGATACCTTTGTATGGAGGTTTAAGGGAACTCGTGATGGATGAAGCACACAAGTCCAGATATTCAGTCCATCCGGGATCAGACAAGATGTATCATGACTTGAAGGCACAGTATTGGTGGCCTCACATGAAAGCTGATATTGCTAAATACGTTAGCAAATGTTTGACTTGTTCGAAAGTCAAAGTTGAATATCAGAAGCCATCTGGTTTACTGCAACAACCAGAGATACCGATGTGGAAATGGGAACAGATTTCGATGGATTTCATTACTAAGTTACCACGTACACCGAGTGGTTGTGATACGATATGGGTAATTGTCGATCGATTAACGAAATCTGCACACTTCTTAGCAATCAAGGAAACTGATAAGATGGAGAAACTGACTCGCATTTATATCAAGGAAGTGGTAGCACGGCATGGCGTGCCAATCTCTATCATATCAGATCGGGATGCCCGATTTACTTCCAACTTTTGGAAATCACTTCATAAGTCATTGGGGACTCGCTTGGATATGAGTACCGCCTATCATCCACAGACCGACGGTCAAAGTGAACGTAAGATTCAAACGCTCGAGGATATGTTACGAGCTTGTGTAATTGACTTTGGTGATAGCTGGGAAAACCACTTACCGTTAGTGGAATTCTCTTACAACAACAGTTATCATACAAGTATTCAGGCAGCACCGTTTGAAGCTTTGTATGGTCGCAAATGTCGTTCACCAGTTTGTTGGGCTGAAATTGGTGACAGTCAGATAACAGGTCCTGAACTAGTGCACGAGACGACAGAAAAGATAGTTCAGATCCGGAACCGTATGGCAGCGGCCCGGGATCGACAAAAGAGTTATGCTGACAAGCGTCATAAACCGTTGGAATTTCAAGTAGGAGACCGAGTTCTTCTAAAGGTATCACCTTGGAAAGGTGTGATACGATTCGGTAAGCGCGGAAAGCTTAGTCCGCGTTACGTAGGACCTTTTGAGATCCTGAAAAGGATTGGTCCGGTGGCGTATCAACTCAAATTACCGGATGAACTCAGTGGAGTTCATGATGTCTTTCATGTATCGAACTTAAAGAAATGTCTTTCTGATGAGACATTGATTGTACCGTTGGAAGAAATACAAGTAGATGAACAGTTACGATTCGTAGAGGAACCAGCAGAAATTATGGACCGAGAGGTCAAACAACTTAAGCAAAGCAAGATTCCGATAGTCAAAGTTCGATGGAATTCAAGACGTGGTCCTGAATTCACATGGGAACGGGAAGACCAAATGATGAAGAAGTATCCTCATCTATTCAAAACAGCTACTGCTAACACTGAGAACGCACGTTAAATTTCGGGACGAAATTTCCTTCAACAAGGGGATGACGTGATGCTTCACACATCAACACTGCAAAGTTCAAACTGTAAGCACAAACACTTTATTCAATTGGTTTTGTTACAAACATTTGTGCTACATTACATTTTATATATTTTATGTGCTACATTTCATATGTTACATGTTATGGTAGTACATACATGATTAGTTACATACATTTTGCTATGTGCGGGATTGCATAGTACAAACAGTTATAGACACTCACTATGTGGGAGGTTACACAACACAGTATGATCAAACACAAACAGTCACAGTTAGGTGAACTAACTAGTGTACACGCAAATAGTCACATTGAACGATCACATTTAGTTGTGATGTTGCAAGCATTAGGCTTTGTGTGTGAGTACACACAAGCACACGGAATGATCAAATCACACTAGCACGTACGATTTAAACTCGTAGGTAGTTTCCTAACTACTCCTAACACTTACTAATTTTCGGGACGAAAATTCCTTCAACAAGGGGATGATGTGACAATCCGACTTTTCGGATTAACCTTGTTAACTGAAGATGGTGAGATCACAGGCCAACAAGACATATAAGGCCCAGTAAGGCCAAGGAAGGCCCAGTAAGGCCAAGGAAGGCCCAGTAAGGTTAAGGTAAGTCCAATGAGTCAAGGTAGGCCCAACAAGGCAAATGTGGGCCCAATAAGGCAAGGGTAGGCCCATTGAGATCTAGGGAGGCCCAATTACAAATTCAAGGCTCAAGATAGGCCCAATTATATTCTGTGAGGCCAAGTGGACAGAAGGTAGGCCCAATGAGAATAATGTAGGCCCAATTGGCCCAAATGGGTAAACTTAGGCCAATAATAGTTCAATTAGTCCAATTAATGGTAATTCGGGATCTTTGGTTCAATTTTATTAATCGAAGTGATATGTTATTGATCCAGAATAATTTATAGGAGTTAAAGTTAAGCAAAAATCAAGTCCTAAGTGTTTTAATTTAAAGGATTAGTCTACAAATTGGGATAATAGTCGATTTTGACTTCTAAAAGTCAAAATTCGAATAAGTATCAAAGGGTGATTGAAATTCACGACACTTGAGGTTTTGTAACTGAAATTGCCAATCAATAATCATTATACTGATGATTACCAACGGCCATGAGGAGTTATTAGATCATAAAATGGTGAATTAAGTCGATTAACATTCATTATAGCAAAAACCGTTACTAGAATATTCAAGCCCATATAATTCGACAGAAACTCACACAATTGAGTTTCCAGAACTTCTAATTGGCATCTTTAGAGTTTTTCTCACACAACAATTCGATCTCAAGAGTTCCAGAGAAGTGAATTCAATCGTGGAGTGGCCGAACTCAACTTAAAAGTCGAATCACTTCGATTGGTCATCAAGCAAGGTAATAATTTATTCCTATAGTACCTAAAAGGTCCGACTAAGGATAACCACCTGTTAATTTCAGTTTATAACAACGGATTAATCGATTTCAATAGTTAGGGTTCAAATAAGAAACGGTTTTGGGGGTTTCTGTTTAAATGGTTTTAAAAATCAAATCAAATTATATGGGTAGTTTCAGAAAAGATAGAATAAGGTTAAACCCAAGTCAATTTTGATTGACATCATTGAATGCTACGAATCCAATAACTAGGGTTCTTATAGTAAAACGTTTTGGGGGTTTGTAATCAAACGAATTCGATACTGAAATTAACCAGTACCTTTAGTTTCAGATGTGTTCGACTAAGCATAAGCACATGACAATTTCATTTTTTTAGCATCAAAGTAATGGTGTTCGAGTTCTAGGGTTTAAACACAAATCGGTTTTGGGGGTTATGATTCAATTGTGTATGATATTCAAATTAAGTAGTTCAGACAACTTCGAAAATGTTAGTTAAAGGAAAACACTATGAAGTTTGAGCAAAAGATGATCGAATTTGATGATTTTGTATTAAGGAATAATCGGTTAAGTTTCGAAACTGATTAGGATGAAAAAGTCATATGTTCTTGATGATTATGATCAATTGATCACACCTATATAATCGATTTGGACAATAGAAGTAAAGCCCTAAGGTCTTGTGCTCAATCGAATTCGAATTGGAGACCAATTGGAAGTTAAAGCTTCGGCTATAGTTGCAAAGGAAACCGGTTAGGGGGTGAGGTTAAAACAATTTATTCTGGAATCCTTGTGCGATACCCTAGCGGGCTGGAATGGTTAGATGTGTGTGTGTGGAGTGGGGGGTCGCGGGTTCGATCCCGGGTTCCACCATTTTTGAGGAATTAAAACCATTTTAGTATTTTTGTCATAACTTTCGCATACGAACTCCGTTTTAACCCGTTCGAATTTCGTTGGAACCAGAATTTCATCCCGAACCAATTGGAATGATAAAAATGGTATTTTAATCCGAAAACGAAATCGCGTATAATTACGTTTATTTAAATAAAATCGTATGTGATTTTATTTAAACGATTTTAAAGTCACGCGTATTTACGTATGCACATTTCTAACACTTTAGCATACGTGTGTTGACACGTATGTAATTTCAAGCACAAAACGACATCTCGAATAACACTAAGTTATTGTTAAACCACAGATTCTTCGTAGAGGATTCCTACGCGAGTTCACAAGTGTTTGATCATTCTGCTAAAATCAAAGGTGCGTACACGGCCCCTTTCTTATTTTAAACTGTTTTGGGGGAGAAAACATGTGCAACAAACTATTTTTAGATACATATCACTTGCATGAGTTAGCTGTTTACATTATGTGACAACATAGCAATTTGAAAGTCCTTACACACCTCGAACCGTTTAGTTTGCCGTAGCGCAAAGCGTGGTAGTTGGAAATAGATCTATTAGGTTTGACAAACCTCACCTGGTAGATGGGATCTACGCAGGTGTTTGACTGACCAAACACATTTTACTATTGATGTGCTAGACAATAGTGGCAAGGCAAAAACATGCTATAGCATGGCAATTTGTCAGCTTCGGTGTCGACCACTTATGTAAATAGTTTATATGACTAGCTATCATGACTGTGCATGTGTGATTATGTTATCTGCAAACTTGATATTCAAACTGTTGTTTTGAACATTGTGAATACTTAAAACCTGTGTTATGCACCAACCATTGTGTTGACTTGATTTACATGTTTTCTCAGGACGCTAAGGTGCGCAACAAAGTTGGCATGGACTAGGAGATAGAGTCGCATGCATGTTTTACATTTATTGTTTAAATTACACATTTGAGGATTTTGTTTTGTAATTTACATATTACCACTGTACTGGTTTTAAAACGCTTCCGCAAATTTTGAAAACTCTGATGTTATGTTTTTAAGACCAAAGTATGTTTTGAAATTCATATAGAGGTCTTCGTTATGTCTAATGATCTGAGATCCTGGTTTGTCACGTTCCCAAACGGTATGATTCCGTTAGTTGAAAATTGGGGGTGTGACAAATAGCAATTACATCAAATCTCATCAAATTCGAAACAAACCTGAAAATGGAGATCCATACCAGCACAAATCGATTTAAACAAAAAAACTCACTGTTATAGAATTTGATAAATAAAGGGTTTGGAAGATACTATGTGTTGATAGCATGCTATGAAGATTCTTTTATACAACATAAATTGCATAGATTATGAGGAAGTAAAACCAAAAACAAAAAGAATCGCAAAAGTCAGCAACTATTCTCAGGTTAATACAGATATAATAAGAAATTAGCACCAACAAATTTTATAGAAATTGTAAGAAGGGAAACCCCTAAACAAACTTGTAGAAATTCGAATCAATACGCATGCAAGTGTAATGTTCTCCTCTTGCATTAGGAATTTCTATTTAGGAACTTATTGGCCATTTGGTAATTAAGTTAATTATTAAAGACGTAATTTTAAAGAAAAATGCAGTTGTTTAACTGTTGCTTCTACATGATTACCTGTATAAAACTCATTTGGAATTTATTTTTGCAGGTTTCTTATCATTCAACGGCCTTCTGTATCTTTTGTGGTCACAGATCAAAGTTCTATGCAGGTTTTTTATAAATTCTAAATTTATTTTCCTTATTGGAAATTTTAACGCTCTTTATGTATGTCATTTTTTGTTTAACTGACATTATCATGGTTGTGATAGGATTTTGTTTAAAGTTTTGCAGTTTCTTGCTGACTCTTGAATATTTTTTTTTACTGGTAACACATCATTATTATTTCAGCATTCAGGTAGAAAACGAAAATCAAATGCAACAGGTGATAATGACAAGGGCTTGTCATCTGTTGCATATCCTTACTCCGGTTGTCAGTCATCTTCTCAATCTTCATATCATCGTTCTCTTCTTCGCTCCGCTCAACAAACTCACCTCACATCTAACCCTGTGTTGCCTAATGCTACATCTGCTAGAATAACCGAGGATCCAACTTCTTCAACCAATCAGGATATTTTTTCACGTCTTTATATGGATTTAGGTGACTGTACAAGTATTTGTGAGTTTTGTGGGGCATTGTTTTGGTTTTCAGAGCGTTTGTTGTCATATTCGGTAAACCGTAGACCAAGGTATAACATGTGTTGTAGAGGAGGAAAAGTTGTCCTACCATTTCCTTCACAACCACCGAAGCCATTAAAAATTTATTTGCTGACCATCAATTTCTCTCTAATGTTAGGTCATATAACTCTATGTTCTCAATGACTTCTTTTGGTGCGCCTGTAGATGCCTTCGTTAATAAGGGAACAGGACCATATGTTTTTAAGGTTTCTGGTCAGATTTCTCATTGGGTAGGCTCTCTTTGCCCTTTGGAAGGTGATGCACCACGTTTTCTTCAGTTGTATATCTATGACAGTAGCAACGAGATTTCGAATAGAATTCGTTTTTTCTCTTCAGGAGAAGAGTCTCAAATCTCCCTTGATATTGTTTCCGTTTTGACGAGTTGCTTGGCAGAGGTCAATGGTTATGTTGCTTTGTTTAAGTCTGCAAAAGACCTGTGTGCACGTGCACCAGTGCCTGATTTTGGTATTAGGATTTTTAGTCGTGCGCACAAAAGAACATATGATCTTCCTGCTCCTGGAACCCTTGGAGCTATTGTTGGCCATGAGGATTCAACTGCTGTCGACTTTGATATTATTATTCGCAGCAAAGATAACACTCCTCATAGAGTCAATAAGTTACATGCGTCATACGTGCCACTCCAGTATCCGTTACTTTTCCCACGTGGAGAGCATGGCTGGTCTCCAGGCCTTCGTTTAACACCAGACCCTTTAACAAGGGACCGCAAACTCACCATGAACATGTTTTACTGCTACCAAATTCATGATCGTCAAGGTGTCTATACACATATCCTCAGAGCAGGAAAACTTTTACAACAATATTTGGTGGATGCATACATTTGTATCGAGCAATGCAAGCTTGATTATATTCGTGCTAATCAAAATCTTTTCCGCTCTGAGTTCTTGCGTGGCATATACGATGCTTTATCAAAAGGCGATACTGAAGGTCATCATATTGGCAAACGTACTATCTTACCAGCTTCGTTCACAGGTGGTCCCAGATACATGTACAAACATTACCAGGATGCTTTAGCAATTTGTAGGGTTCATGGCAACCCCCAGTATTTTATAACCTTTACAAGTAATGTTAAATGGCCTGAAATCAAACGTGAGTTGCAACGTATTCGGTGTAACAGTTCACAGGATAGGCCCGATATAATCGCAAGGGTTTTTCAAATGAAGGTGGAGTCATTTATCAAATTCCTAAGATCAAACAAGCCCTTCGGTGAGGTGGTTGCAGCTAATGTGTCTTTACAACTAATAATTATTACTTATGTTAACAACGCTATAAAGGATCTCATGTCATTTAACTTTTTTTTCTTTTTTACCCAGATTTGTACACAATTGAATTTCAAAAGAGAGGCCTTCCTCATTGTCACACGTTACTCTGGGTTAGTAAGCCACACTTGATTAGTAGTCCAGAAGCTGTAGATCATTTTATTACTGCCGAAATATCTGAACAATCTACAGACCCAGTGCTGTACAAAATAGTTACCGAATGTATGCTACACGGTCCGTGTGGATTACCAAATATGAATGCCCCATGTATGGTTAATGGCGTTTGCTCAAAGTCTTTTCCAAAACCATACGAGCATGTAACAAGGTTTGACAAGGCAGGTCATGTTCATTACAAGAGATCAGCAAATGGCCCTCGAATTATTAGATCTGGTGTGCCACTTGACAACGGATATGTGGTTCCATATAACAAAACTCTCTTCTTGCATTTTGCATCTCATATCAATGTTGAGTATTGCGGTTGGAGCATGCTTATCAAATATCTTTTCAAGTACATCTCAAAAGGGGCTGACAGGGTACGTTTTAATATAGCAACAACATCAGATACTTCTGTCCAATCTCAGGCTGAATCTAACAATGATGTAAACGAGATTAATAATTATGTTGACGGTCGTTTTATCTGTCCACATGAGGCTGCTTGGAGGATCCTAAATTTTCCCATTCATAGTAGAAACCCAGCAGTCCAGGTACTTGCTGTGCATCTTGAAGGAATGCAAAATGTAACCTTCAAAAACACTCAACAATTACATGACATAATTAATAACCCTGTCACAGGCAAAACCACTTTAACAGAATGGTTATAAAACAACATGCATGATCCATCTGGTAGAGATCTACGTTATGTTGATTACCTATCCAAATACAGGTGGGATTGCTCAGGTAGGGAATGGATTCGTAGATCTGCACAAAGAGAACCAGCTATTGGAAGGATGACGTATGTTCATCCCACATGTGGTGAATTGTTTTACCTAAGAGTACTACTCAACCATCAGATAGGTTGTCACTCCTTTGCAGAAATCAGGACCGTTCGTGGAGTTGTGTGTCCAACTTACCGTGCTGCATGTGAAAAGCTAGGACTAATAGGTAATGATCAAGAATGGGTTGCTACATTTACAGAGGCTTCCCTGTGGGCTACCTCAATTGAATTAAGATCTTTATTCGCCCATATGCTTCTCTTTTGTGAGGTTTCAAATCCGTTAATGTTATGGCAACAACAATGGAGAAAAATGGCAGATGACATTATTATGAGGTTAAACGAAGCTACTTCATCTATGTCCGACAACATAAACGACACAGACTTGCAACAATATGTTCTTCAAGAGATAGAGGTTTTGCTAAATTCCAACTCAAACTCTGCCTCACTTGCTAACTTTGGCTTGCCAATGCCAACTAACTCTATGCTTTCCGGTTTAAGAAATCGTTTACTGCTAGAGGAGAGATGTTATGACATAGGAAGATTGGAGGCTGAACATTCCATAATGGTCACTACTCTTCGTCCAGAGCAACTTGAGGTTTACAACACTGTTATGAACGCCCATGCAAGCAACCAACAATCTCTACTTTTCATATATGGCCATGGTGGTACAGGGAAAACATACCTGTGGAAAACTATAATTTCAGCCATAAGATCAAAAGGAAAGGTTGTTTTAGAAGTCGCTGCGTCTGGAATTGCATCACTTTTGCTTCCTGCTGGAAGGACGGCTCACTCACGTTTCAAAATTCCTTTTGACTTGACTGACACATCTGTTTGCAATATAAAAAAAATAATCAACTCTCAGAATTGCTAATGGAAATGTCACTTATAATTTGGGATGAGGCACCAATGAGTGATCGTAGATGCTTCGAGTCACTTGACAAAAGTCTTCGAGATATCGTTGGTGATACGTCTACACCATTTGGAGGTAAATCAGTTTTACTAGGTGGCGACTTTAGACAAACTCTGCCAGTAAAACCTAAAGCACCAAAATCTGAAATTGTATCGCTTCCACGATCTTACCTGTGGAACCACTTCAAGATTCTCAAGCTAAAAGACAATATGTGAGTAATGCACACAACAATTTGTTCCCAAGACAAATAAGACCTCGACCGTTTTTCAAGATGGTTGCTTGATGTTGGCGATGGTAAGATAGGTGTGGCAGAAATACAAAGTCAACCTGACATGAAGACCATTGAAATACCTGATAGATTCTTAATCCCTAACACAGATTCAGGAATAATTGACTTGATACATTTCATATATGATGAGACAGTTCTCAACAATCCTACTGCAACTAATATTTCTGATAAAGCCATTATCTCCCCAAAAAATGAAACTGTAGATACCATTAATGACTTAGTACTTGACATGTCTCCTGGTGATTATTTTACCTATTTAAGTATTGACTCTATGGTTCCTCATGGTAGCAACAATAGTGTTACAGATGCTATGTATCCTCCTGAATACCAGAATTTACTAACTTTTAGTGGTATACCTCCTCATTCTTTAAAACTGAAAAAAATACACCGATTATATTATTACGTAACATAAATTAAAGATGCGGTCTTTGTAATGGTACTAGACTGTTAGTATCACAGTTGCTCCCTAGAGTTATTGAGGCACATTTAATCACTGGAACATCAATTGGCCATCGAGTGTATATACCTAGAATTAAATTTGTACATAATGCGAAAGATTTACCTTTTGTTTTTACTAGATATCAATTTCCAGTAAAACCTTGCTATGCAATGACCATAAACAAGAGTCAAGGTCAATCTTTGAATAAAATCGGTATATATCTGCCTGAACCCATTTTTGGCCACGGTCAATTATATGTCGCTCTTTCAAGGGCAACATCTCCAGATGCCTTAAAAATACCTCTAAAACATAATCAAGATGGTCGTCCCAACAAAACCTTAAACATAGTGTTCTCTGACTTACTCAATGAGATTGCAGAAGAAGAGGTTATAATTTCCTTTCACAACATAATAAATAGTCAAACACAAGAATTGTAGATCCTTTATATATTTGTTTTTACATTTGCATTCTTTTGCGTACGCTTTTATGTTTTTATTTATATATGATTCTCATAATCATTACAATCTATAAACTCAAGGAAACATACTAAAAATATGTTAACCTACTATATTTTCTTTCTAGCAGATTGCAGACAATGGAAAATGAGACACTTGGATCAATTAGATTAGGTGGATCTGGCCTACCAATTGAGGTTCGCATATTACGAAAGTGGACATCTTCGCGAGGATGATACTTGCTACCTTTTGGTGGACCAATTTGTAAGTATTTATTTCATATATCCACATGATACAATTATTTCCTCGAGTGTTAAATAAATAACTAAAATATCAATCGTTAATATAGGGAGAAGCTATTGTAGCTATAGCTCATAAGGATGAGCGAAAGTATGTTGAACCAAAGCTTCAAACAATGTCATGTTATAGGATTGAGAACTATGTTTGTGTTTCTGCTATCCCGTACGTCAATATCATAAATCATACTGTTAGCATACGGATTGGGGCTGCTGCATCTATTGACCCACTACCTAACAATGAAGACCTACCACGACTTTACTTCGAATTCAGCCCCTATGAAGATGTAACCAGACTTGTAGGAAACAAACAACGTGTGATAGGTAAGCAATGTTACTATTCATATAAAATTACCATTGTCATAAACACTACTAAATTCTTATATTCTCTACAGATTATATAGGGTTGTTGCAGAAAAAGGAATACAAAAAAAAGAAAAATGTTGAACTTTTTCAATGGATGCTATTACTAGACTCGAGGTAAACACCATTTAAACACAACCAAAGGTCAATATTTAACCCTTAAAACACATATATACATATTTATACTATTTTATAACAGTGGTAGAAGCATAGAGGCAGCTCTCTGGAAAGAGATTATAACAAAAGCTGATCGGTTTGATAGGCATGCCTTAGACACAGCTCATGCGCCGACTGTGATTGCACTCACCTCAATGAGAATTCAACAATTCAATGGTAATAAATAAAAAAAAAAACCCCCACAATGATTTATATATTAATGTCATGTTACCTAACAGTAAGAAAAAATGATACAGATCAAGCACAGCTCTCATCAACTACAGCAACGTACATGTATCTTAACCCCACAATCAGCGAGACCAAATCTTTAATTAACTGGTTAGAAAATTCATTACCTCCCTATATTATTAGACTAAACCACTACTAACAACTATACTGCAACAAAATAAACAGGTTCAACACTACACATGTCAACAATGAGCAAACATGGATTATAACTCAAGGAGACAATCCAATCCAACAACAATCCAAGACATACTCCATAAAACTGACCAGGAACTTAATGTAAGTACAAACCAATTTGCAACTTAAATTGCAACTTTTCCTGAAAAACGACTTACAAAATAATATTGTAATCCAAAAAACCGAAGTGGCTAAATTAAAACTATGAAATATTTAACATGCAATTTTTATTAAGCAAATAAAAACATACATTAACTACTGACTTCTACATAGTCATTTTTCATATAACAAATACATGACATTTTTTTAGGGAAAAACATTCCCATGCAACGCCTCTGTGACACAAATAATTACGCAAAAGGATTGGTACTACAACGCATGTCCTGAGTGCTTGCAAACAATTTATGAGAGTGGAAAAGGTTGGGCATGCCCAACTCATGGAAAATACGACACATCAAAACACATGTAAGAACTACACCTATAATATGCATCATAAATAAACATATATGCTAATATGCAGAAACACACAGGTACCGTTTAACCGCCAAGGTTGCAGATGAAACAGGAAGCATAATAGCCACTATCTTTGATGAAGCTGTTGCAACCTTGGTAGGCATAAGTTGCTCAGACCTGCTCAATAAAGATGGATACACTGACATGACAACAATACCAGCACCCCTTCATGCAATCAAAGGAAAGACCAAAAAATTCTTCTTGCACATTCAAAAGGATGCAAGGACATCCAACATCAAATGCACAGTGAACAAGATATCTGAGCTGAATTTGGACAGAATGACATCAAACACAACAGTAGCAATTCAGTGTCACCAGCAACTCCACTTCAACTCACACCAACACCATTTACAAAATCGGCCCCAAAAACTGCTACAAATGCAACTAAACGCATCGTGTTTGCATCATTAGGTAACTTAGAGCCATTAAAAATTTAAAACCCATCACCAAATACAATAACAAAAATCATTTTGTATGCAGATAGCCCAATTCGTGAAAGCAAGCTGAGAAGATAAGCAGATTAATAGTGTCTAAAAAACCTTAAAAACCTTTTGTGATGCAGCTTTTATGAAACATCTATTTTGGCTATGTAAATAACTACTATAAAAAAGAACTAATTAGTAGCTGCTATGATGACATGTATTTAGGTGTTTGTATCTTCTGACGTGACAATGTTAACATCAGGTTGTATTTTGTGATGCTACTTTAACTCTAATTTTCTATTAAATTAGCAAATGTCTACTTCGTTAGATATGTTATTTATAGAAAAAAAATATTATTGTTGTTGACTGTTTGTCTAATCAATAGGTTGATCATAAGAGAGTCAGAAAACACTTCACAATCCTTAGCTTCACGAGCCACACAGGTAACCATTTTAATTATTAAAGAACTTTAATATTGTCAAATGCTACATTTTTCATTATTTGGATCACCATCAAAACTAACCAACCTAAATAAATTTTCTCATATATATTGCACTTACATTGTACTTTCAAATGCAGGAGCTAAAACAAATTTACACTTTAACTTACTCAAAAGTGGTGAAACAGATTTGGAAAGCAACCAACTAGGTAATCTTTAAGTTTTATATATATATATATATATATTATTGATCGTAATTTTTTCACATCTAAAACAAATCCATACATAAATTCAACTTATTGATCGTAATTTTTTCACGGCTACGTAATCTTTAAGTTATATTTATATATATATATATATATATATATTATTGATCGTAATGTCTTTGTGAGGTTTTCAAATTTTACCAATAGAAATTGTTTGTATATTTAAGTTTCCCCTGCTACCAGCTTCTGTAAGCCAAAAAAGGACCAACAAATTACTTAATAAATAGCTATGCTATGAGACCTATGTTTCCATATAATTCAATTATATTTCCCATTTTATTACAACACAAGATAAACTTCATTCTGGACTTTTTTTGCAGGTCATGGAAGTGAAACTTTTCACCATATATCTAAGGAAAGAAAATGCTCATCGAATAACTTGCAGCTTTTCCATGTAGGTACGAATGTAGGTTGTCAAGTAAGTCAACTGCTAACCATGTATGAATATACCATTTGTTGTTTACCTGCCTATCGCGCCGCAACGCGCGCGCAATTAACCCTAGTTTGAATGATTTCAAGAATATTTTTACCAAATACAAAACTCTATAAAAGATTGATTTTTATTTTTTGTTAATTTTGGTTCAGAAAGTGGTTTGTATTTTAACAATAGAATATCAACAATGGCAAAGTGATACATCGGTGGTGTCGTCTCTTTCTTTGTATGCGTTTAATTTGTTGTGTCTCAAATAGATTGAATCCACAAACACATTCCAATCGAACATCACTTTCACTTGGATTATACCATGTAAGTTTATGAATTACATAATTGTTGCTATATGTGCATGTGGTTTAATCATACCCGTATGCCATTGATGGAATGAAATCCTTTTTAGTAAGATAATAAATAATTGGGTTGAAGCAATCCTACTATAATAAAACACTGAATAAATAGTATCATTGTCAATAAAAACATTCCACTTTACATCAAGATTTGTGATACTCTCACATCACTGCCTTTTTAACTTCTTTTTAAGCACTTTCATATACGAATCCAACACCTTCAGTGACTGCCAAGTTGCCAACTCAAAGAGAGAATGCAGGTTCCTACAATGGTTACTCTAAAAAAACTGATGCAAAAAAATCTCAAATGTATTATTTATTAAACAGCTGCACAACGGTAGTCTTCGAACTGTTGGTTTTTCAAATACTTACCAGGGTGGAACTGGCATAACAATTGGATTAACAGGTTTGAACCCTTACCCACATCCACATAAGTTACTACAATAAAACCATCTCCATGTGACGGAAGGAAAAAAAATGCATTTTATTGGATATCAAAATCAATCTAACTCTTAGCCAAGTTTCAAGTTGTATCTCTCAACTAATCATATTTTTGGATTAATAGCCAAGTTTCCTGACTTACTGTTGTAGCTTTCTATATTAAGCATATTCTTGGATTATTACATGTAAATTTTATTAAAGGTGGTTTTTCTTAAATTGTTTTTATAGCAGTTTTGCCATGTTCGTGCTAACAATTTGCAAATTACCAATTACCAAACCGTACGGTATGGGTGATGGGAGTGGCGCTTGCGTTGCACCACTCAAGCTCTACCATGACATATAGCCTAAGCAAGCATGGGTTGGTTGTTTGCTACAAAGTTCCGGTCGCAACGTGCCGGGATAAACATACTAGTTTAACTTATTTAATATGTTAAGTGGTGATACAATAATTTTATAAAGCAAATAATAAATTAAAGGGATAATATCATATATCCCCTTATTAAACATCAAAATTACATATATCCCCAATATTAAGCTAAAATTACAAATATCCCCATGTTTCAAAATTGCCCCTTACTAAGGAGAAATATATAAATTGTTTTTAGTTAGTTCATTAAGGGTAAAATAGGAAATACATAATTTGTTTTTTAATGAAATAGATAAATATGTAATATGATTGGTTTATAAAGGGGAAATATGTAATTTAGTTTTATCATTGGGTAAATATGTAATAAATGGTTTTAGGAAGGGGATATATGTAATTGACCCTAAATTAAAAATTATTTAAATCATCCACATTTACACAATATATTTCAAACAAAATAAGTTTTTCAAACAATTTGTGTCAATATCTAACGTTTGAAACTAATTTTTTTTCAAATATAATTCGTAAATGTTGATAACTTGAAATAATTTTTTATTTTTTATTTACTTTATAAAATGATTATGTTACCACTTAACATATTAAATAAGTTAAAGATGTAAAAAATTAGCAATAACCTATTATTCAGGTTATTTATATAGGATTAGAACACCCATATTAAATTGAATGACTTAACTTAATTAGAACAGTATAAAAAGTTGACTGCATTTATGTAGAATTATCCCTTTAAATTAAAAGATTTACTACAATTAAGAACTTTTTAACTTTTTTTTATCACCGTTTTAAAATCATTACCGTTATTATAGGGAATTGGCCACATAACGAGGTTTTTTTTTCTGTGTAACACGATTATATGAGGGATTAAAAGACGAATGTTCAAAATTTTTAAAGTTTAAAAAAGGTTCTGGCCCATGCAGGTCTCGAACCTGCGACCTTCGCGTTATTAGCACGACGCTCTAACCAACTGAGCTAATAGGCCTTGAATGTCTATTTTGTTAATGATCTTTTATTTAAAGACTATATTTTCCGTTATTTTTTTATTTTGTTTTTTTTGTTGAACAACGAACGAAACAACTTCTATGTAGCCAACAAAAATTAGATGATCTTTGTTAGGTGAATTGGATGAATATATGTAGGGGAAATATCAAATGAGAAGAGGTTTTTATCAAAGAAGAGTAAGAACTAATAATAATTTGAAATTTGGCATGATAATTTACGTATAACTTCATTTTTTTGTACTAGATTTTTATTTTTTATACTATATTATTATTTTTTTTGTTCTTCGTTTTACTTATACTAGATTTTTGTATTTTTTGTAATACATTTTTATTTTTTTTGTACTGCATTCTTATTTTTTGTACTGGATTCTTATTTTTTGTACTGGACAACACCAAAGACTTCGACCGGGGTGCGACAGTTTCTGGGATTGGCCGGGTACTACAGGCGATCTATTGAGGGATCCTCGAAGATCACACAATCATTGACTTCCCTTACGCACAAAGACAAGAAATTCGAATGGGGAGAGAAACAAGAAGCTGCTTTCGACTTGTTGAAGCAGAAATTGTGCAGTGCACCTATTCTATCACTACGGGACGGGTGCGAAGACTTTGTAGTTTATTGCGACGCGTCAAAACAAGGACTCGGTTGTGTATTGAGGCAACGTGAGAAGGTGATAGCTTATGCGTCACGACAATTGAAAGTGCACGAAAAGAACTGCACGTCTCATGACTTGGAATTGGGAGCCGTAGTGTTCGCACGAAAGATCTAGTGACACTACCCATCCGACACGAAATGCACGATATTCATCAATCATAAGAGACTGCAACACACCTTCGACCAGAAGGGACTGAACATGAGACAACTCAGATAGGACTAGCTGATAGGCAATTATGATTGTGCTATCAAGTACCACACTGGAAAAACTAACGTAGTAGCCAACGCGATGAACCGGAAAGAAACAACCCAAAAACGTACGTGCACTACAACTTGCGATTCACTCAAAACTACCCAAACAGAATCCGAACCGCACAACAGGAAGCTCTGAAGGTCGAGGACCTCACTCATTTATCCCTGTGTGGCACGGATAAACAGATGGAGGCGAAGGCCGACGTAACCTACTATCTTATGGATCGGAACTGGATTCCACACTACGGAGGACTGAGGGGCTTAGTGATTAATGAAGCCCGAAGAAGCCGACATTCTTTACATCCGGTTTCTGACAAAATGTACCATGACCTAAAGACGACCCATCGGTGGCCGAGCGTGAAGGCAGAATTAACAACTTACGTGGGTAAGTGTTTAACGTGCCCAAAGGTTAAGATTGAATACCAGAATCCATCAGGGCTATTTCAACAACCCAAGATACCAACGTGGAAATGGGAGTAGATTCCTATGGACTTAATAACTAAACTGCCAAGGACGGCAAGTGGTTGCGATACTGTTTGAATAATCGTTGAACGACTAACGAAGCCTGCACATTTACTACCCATCAAGGAGACCGACTAACTAGAAAAACAGGATCGAAATTACCTGAAGGAAGTGGCCACTCGACGTGAAGTGCCAACCTTGATCATCTCTAACCGCGACAACGGATTTACGTCACATTTCTGGAAATCCTATCATCAGACATTGGACACAAAATTTGGGTATGAGAACCGTTAACATCCGCAAACTGATGGGTAGGGCGAACGAACTATACAGAGATTGGAAAACGCACTTCGAGCATGTGTCAATGACTATGACAATAGCTGGGAGACTCGCTTACCGTTAGTTAAGTCCTCGTACAACAATACTTATCACACGAGTATGCAAGCTGCAACGTTCGAAGCACTCTAGGGACGTAAGTTTCGATCATTCGTTTGTTGGGCGGAAGTTGTGAAAGCCAACTGACAAGCCTCGAACTTGTGTACAAAACGACCAAGAAAATCGCGCAATTACGTAACAAAATGGCAGCAGCTCGAGACCGACAAAAGAGCTATGCCGACAAGAGACGCAAACCTTTGGAATTCCAAATGGGAGACCGAGTACTTCTTAAAGTCTCGCCTTGGAAAGGGGTGATTCGATTCGGGAAACTGGGAAAACTAAACCCTCGTTACATTGGTCCATTCGAGATCACAAAACGAATAGGCCCCGTGACCTACGAACTACAGCTACCACAAGAATTGAGTAGTGTACACAACGTGTTTCACGTTTCAAATCTCAAGAAATGTTTATCAAACGAAACGCCCGCAATTCCTTTAGAGGAAATCCAGATAGACGAACAACTACACTTCGTTGAGGAACCGGTGGAAATCATGGACCGGGAAATCAAGAAGTTGAAGCTTAGCAAGATACCGAACGTAAAGGTACGATGGAATTCGCGACGAGGACCGGAATACACCTGGGAACTAGAGGACCAAATGACACAGAAATACCCTCACTTATTCTCCGACCCGACTAACACCGGCAACACGAACTGAATTTCGGGACGAAATTCCTATTAACTGGGGGATGATGTGACACCCCATAAATTCCAGGTCAGCATTTATTTTATTTTAATAATAATGTGTATTATTATTTCATACGTGGCACTAGAATAATTGTATTTAGTGTGACACGTGACACAACGGACCAAACACACCGATAATTCGAGAAATTATCGCACAGAACTTGCACGTGTCTTGAATGACGAACGTTGGTGAACGGATCGAACCACAGTACACATACACTGCACAACTAGGTTCCGGAGGACCTAATTTAGTAGAACAACGCTTAAGTGTCGAGAAACGATGATCGTATTCGAGAAATACGCGAAAATCGGTTCGAAACAACAAAACTAAGCTTATTGGGCTACTCAGGAATCCATCGCGGTACGCGATGGCCCAACAAGAATCAGTGTCGCGATACGCGACCAACATCGCGGAGTGTTGACTTCCGGAATCCTCCGCGGTACGCGGAGATTATTTGAAAGGCCCATCGCGGTACGCGAAGCCGCCCAGTCGACAAAATCTTTATTTAACCAAGACAAATCCCATCCTACTCTACCTTAATCATTTTCTTCAACCCCCCACGCCATATCTCGACCATTCTCGGCTGTAACCACCAGATTTGACATCTAGGAAGCCATTGAAGGACTCCTTGAAGCTCCAAGTCAAGAGATTGAAGCTTGCTAACCATCTTGAAGCTCGAAGAGTCGCCATCACCTTGCCATTGCTACGAGTTCTTGCTATCCAGAAGACCCACAAGTTGTTCCCCTCATCATTCTAGCATCTTTGAAGCTTTGGAAGGTAGTCTTTCACCCCTTGAAGCATAAAACACCCTTTTCTCGCTATTACACACACATGCACGACTTGAAACCCACATGCAAGCACCATAGAAGCACATGCACGAATCTTGTTTCTGGGTTTGTTGGTTTTGATGTGATTTATGAATATCTAAAGTGATTTAGTAGCATATTGTGATGATCTAAGATGATGGGTATGAACCTTGATGCTTAAAATGATACTAGATGATGTTATATGTCCATGCATGTATGATCCATGATGGTAGGAATGATTTTGTGTATGTAGAAACGTTTCTTAATGATAATAGAAGGATTACTCATGGTTGGATTTGTTTAAAATGGTTAAGATGATGATTTTTGATGAAACTTTCTATTTATAGTAACTTTTTATTTATAAAATGATGTTATGGTTGGTATTAGCAACATGCATGTATGTGGATCTACTACTAGGATGTTATTAAGAGGATATTGATACTTAGAATGTGATCTTGATGTTGAATATGATCATTTTTGGCATGGTTACTATTTTTAGAAACTTTTCTAGTTAAAATGTTGCTAGATGATAAATTTGGGTATATTTACATGATTGAATGATGCTAGATTGATTATTATGATGATTGATGATGAGAAAATAGGATTAGAAATGTTAAAATGATCGTTTTCATGAAAAACCATAAAGTTACTATATTTAGTAACTTTATTTCTACAAAAACCGATTTATCAACGTGTTGAATGATTTGGACATGCTAAATGACTTATTATGTTATAATGTGATGATTAGATGCTAAGTTAGATAGTTTCCGATGTCTTGTATGCCATAAATGGAAAACTTTCCATTTTAGGAAACTTTTATGTTCAAACATGTTGTAAACAACTTATATGATTTTGTATGATGATGTGTTATGTGTTAAACTAATGAGCATGCTAGAACTTTAAAACTGTTATGCTTTGTGAACTTTCCAAAACTGGAAACTTACTATAAATAGTAAGTTGTCCATAAACGCGACTTGCGCGTTTTGCACACGACGAGCACTTACACATTTGCTACACGATTCACAACCGTCAAATGGTTCACCAACGGGTCGTTAGGTCAAACACGGTCAACACGACCAACACGGTCAACCACGGTCAACGCGACCCGCATAACAACCAGTAGTTGTTTAGACACGAATACGGTCCTGTGAGACCAACACAAATATGATCGCAAACTTATAACACCTATGTGATATAGGTAACTACTAGCCAGCGAGCTACTCCGTTCTCGTAAGAACGCACTCAAGCAGACTCAGGTGAGTTTACAGCCCCACTTTTACTCATTAAATGTTTTACTAATCTTTTGGGGTGAGAATGCTATGCAACTGCTTTAGATATATGACTGGTATGTTACAAAACTATTTTGAGTGTACTATTATCGCATCAAGAC
The DNA here is from genome assembly GCA_009363875.1 of Mikania micrantha. Classification (NCBI taxonomy): domain Eukaryota; kingdom Viridiplantae; phylum Streptophyta; class Magnoliopsida; order Asterales; family Asteraceae; genus Mikania; species Mikania micrantha. Next base: position 84,034,365 of record CM018681.1, on the reverse strand, counting down.
CTCTCTACCCTTACCGTTAGTTGTGTACAAACGAGTCGTTATTACGTAGTACTACTGGGTTTGACCAACCCCACTCGGCAACAACGTTGACAGGATGTCATAACGAGTGTAATATCGATGTTGATGTCGGGTTCCGCGATGACCCGCAGAGGCAAATGGAAACAGTCGAGTTTCGGTAAGATGACATGACACACTCTACGGATCGTAGATCCAACAAAACTATTTATCATACCCAGTATATATAACTGTTTTACTGCTTTCCAATACTTAAACCTGTGAACTCACCAACTTTATGTTGACACATTTTAGCATGTATTCTCAGGTAACTGAACGACACGAGCTAGGATGCACATGGGGATGCACAAGAGAGTCTGCATACATATAGACTCTAATCCTAGGCTTATGTTTTGATTTTAGTCATTTTGAACAATGTTAACAATGTAGTTCTGATTACTTAATTCCACTGCTTTAATGATGAGCTTTTCCGCTGCTAATCTTATGAAGCTAGTTCTTATTTTACAAACTGTATGGTTGAGTTAGCTCATATAGAGTCGTTCTATATGACCATGAGCTGTGATCCTGGCCACGTCACACCCACGTGGACTGACACCACGAGTGGGAATTTGGGGGTGTGACAGTGGGCGCAGGGATCGAATGAGGCTCAGGATGCACCATAGGTGGGCTGACATTGGAGGTGTCAGGTGGATTTGAAGTAGGAGGCTAAGTATGAGGAAGAGGGTGATGGGTTTGTGACGAGCCAGTTATTAAACCGGTTGAAATACTTCTTGTACGGACCGGGTTGGGACCGGTTCCGGGTTGAACATCGTGTCTGGTTCTTAAACCGGTTTTTTTGCCCTTCTCTACATGTCATTGATGATCCAATTGAGAGATTATCAGTGGAGACCGACATGTGATCAGAGGCACCTGAATCCACATACCAGTCAAGACCTGCAGAGGAGACGTGGCATTGAGCCGTGAATGCACGGGCAAGCTGATCAACAGAGGTGGTTGATGAAGGTACATATGATGCGATGTCTGGGCAGGAAGAGGCATAATGGCCATCTTTCCTACAAAGTTGGCAGCGCGGGGAGCGACGTCCACGACCGCGATTACCAGAGAAAGTACCTCCACGAGATTGACAGCCAGAGCCACGACCACGAGGAGAGCCACGTGAGGATTGGGCAGCAAATGCAACAGCAGATGTGGTAGTACCATGCAGCGATTTCATGAGCATTTCATGACTTTCAGCCCGCGCCACAAGATCAGCGAAGGAAGGAGTGGGATGAGAGTTGCGCACAGCCGTAGTCCGTAGAGAAGCTTTCAAAAGGAGAGCCAAGACCACGAAGGAACCAGTGAAGTTGTTCATTTGGCAGAGTTGTTAAGCCTCAAATGTAAATAGCATCAACCTAGTTTCGCGTAATGTGTACCTGAGTTACTGTGCACTTTACTGTGCAAATTACTGTTCCGGTAACGATTCCGGCACAGATGTTACAGCAATGTTTTAAAAACCGGTATTTTAGGTGCACCAGATTTTTCTCAGAAATGGTTCAACCGGTTGAACCGGGTTGTACCGGATGGTTCAACCGGACACACTAATTAACATAAAATTATGTAGAAATACAACTTATATTCAAATAAATTTCCAAAAACTATACAAATACATTCAAAAACAATTTAAAAAATACTCAAATTCATCCAAAACAATCTAAAAGTATTCAAATTCTAATAATTTTTTTAATAAAAGTGCATAATAGGATTATGACATTGGCGTGTTAAACGCATCAAGTTCACAATCGCTTAAAAGCCGAAAATCGCTTAAAAGCCGAAATTTTTGTTTTTTTGAAACCGAAAATACCGGTAAAACCGGATTAAACCGCCGGCACGATCAATCGAAGCAACCTACATAATACCGGACGGTTTCGTAGCGGATTAGTAACCGACAAAGGTTGAACCGGTCGAACCGGCCGGTTCGAACCGGTTTTTAAAACCTTGAAAATCAGTGTATTTAAATTTCAGATTATTTTAACAGTTTGCAGACATTAAAAAACAAACAGTCTTTTTTTTACAGACTGCAGACGTTTAGTTCAGCTCTTTTGCTGCAGATGTGGTCCGCAAAGTACAGACATTTTAACTCTTTAAAAACAAACAACATCTTACAATCAATACCCTTTTTCAATAATATAATTGTAAAGTTGTAAGAAAATTTTCTTTTCTTTGATTTAAAATTGTGAAACTTAATTAACATATTGTTGTAATGTTGTGCATATGGGTTTGGAAGATTATTAATTACCTTCTTACCCACAAATTTATTATTGTAATAAATATTTGTTTTGTTAAAGGTTTGTATTTTGTAGATTCTCATGAACAAATGATAAATAGAGCATCTTCATTTTATTTTAAATAAAAACAATGCTTCCCTCCAACTTCTAGCCATCGTATATAACTAGTTTTATAATCGTCTGGTGGTCGGGTATAATTGTATAATCGAATCAATTTATCAAAATTAATTCTACAAAAAATGATAATTGTATAACTGGGTTAAATGAGAGAGTAGAGAAGTGAGGCTAAACTGTTTTTTCGCAACTACCTCTTAAAAATAAATTTATACGGCTGAAATCAATATATTAAAATAAATTCTACAAAAAATGATAATTGTAAAACTGGGTTAAATGAGAGAGTAGAGAAGTGAGGCTAAACTGTTTTCGCAACTACCTCTTAAAAATAAATTTATACGGCTGAAATTTATTTTCAATCATTTTAAACTGCTCAAATCTTTTCTTAAGGAAGTTGAATTGATCAGGAACCATATATATACAATTTGTACATAAACAAATCATCAAATTTTAAGAGACTGAATTTGTAAGTTTTAACGTAAAATATATATATACATAGTCAGATAGCCGCATAGAATATATGGATTTAACTTCTAAGTGACAATTAATTTCTCACAAAATTGGTATAGTTTACACGTAAATCGTACTTGCTTTCTAAATTTAGGTATATTATCTTGTTTATGGGTAACAGCAACACGTACATGACCCCTACGATGATGATCCTCGATCGATTTCTTAAAAATAGGTCTGACCTTTTGTTATTTTTCTTTCAATATATTTACTTATTCTAATAAATAAATGTTTTTTAATGACACATACATTTTCTTAATTAGACCACCTTGACTTTGATTTATCGTTTTTTTCTTCTATTAAATACATATCATATTGAATAATGATATTAAATCATTTATATAATTTTTATATATTTTTAAACTAAAAAAGATTTTTTAATACTTTTAAAATATGTTAATACTAAAAAACACACTTTAAAAATAACAAATTATTATAAAATATAAATTTTTCAAAAACTAGTTAAAACAAAATGTTTAAAGAAACAATTTCGAAAACAAATTAAAATATATTAAATTTTAATCATTTTTTATATTTAAAAATTATCTTATATTGTTTAAATTTTCGTTGGTAAATATTTAATATACTTTATTTATTCAAAATGTGTAATACACATGATATTAACATATTATATATATATATATATATGTGTGTGTGTGTGTGTGTATCATCTATAATAAATAAAGGTTTTGATATGTCACTTGTCAACATTTTAGGCTACTTAAAAGATTTTTTCTCTCCTCTCTCATAATAAATATTTTTATACCATGTTTTTATTAAATTTTGATTTTTTTATCTTCACTCTTCTATTAAATATTAATGATTTTATTTAACTTAGTAAATAATATGATTAAATTATGAATCATTTATTTTATTTTTTATAAAACGTCTTTGAAAAATATATATTGTGTTATTTTAAACAAATAATTTTAAAATTCAAATATTTAACATGTGTAAATGTTTAATACGTGTATGTAAAAAAGGTATAACTAATATTATTAGTGTTAATATAATCATGTAAATTTAAAAAGATGTAATAAAATAATTTTAATTATGTAAATTCATGAAAACATAATTATAAAATCACATTATTTTTTATTCGTAAACCCGTGTATTACACGGGTCTATAACCTAGTATATATTCTATTGATGTATAAACTAAATAATTGGGTGTTTTATGTATATGCATGTAAAGTCTAGATACCAAAGAGGCATTGCCTCAATGGTACTCCAAGATTCTTTCAAATAGGAGGTCTTGGGTTCAAATGGTACCCCAGTGGGGTTTCCTTCTGGGGTGGTTATGGTGGCTTGTGGGAGGTCCAGGTAACTAGACCTTGGTGACATGGTCTGGAAACAGTGGGTTCACACGATTAAGACATTCGTCGTTCAAAAAAAAATGTAAAGTCTAGATGTTAGTATGTAAATAAGTCAAAGTTGATAAGGAATTAGGGCTATAAAAGCCAAGACCGTACGTATTTCATTGTGAATGAACAAAAATTCAACATTTACAAGCAAGTTTATCAAGATCGTGGTTGATTGCTCCTTCAATTTAGTGTTTGATTACCAAAATCTTCCAACTTCTAATTAATTAATTATTAAGAGCATGTATCAGTACTTAGACTGGATGTCTTCAACATAACAAAAAACGCGTGCGCGTGTGTATATATACACATATATTGGTTAATTTTGTGTATATATTCGTATATCTATGGCTGAGATTGATGTAGGAGAGACACCTGGTATGAAAGATGCAGGTGCCTCAGTTTCTTCACAACATCAAAACAAGATTTTCACTCTTCCTTTTTTCCAGAAGGTACGTACAAACGTGTTTTAATTTCTGTCTTCAAATCATTTCCCATATATGATATGATCATATATATATATATTCTAATTAATTGTTCATTTATTTTAATTTTGTGATATATTATGATTAGCTTATGATTATATATATTGTGCAGTTAATTGCAGAGTTTTTGGGGACATACTTCATGGTATTTGCAGGTTGTGGTGTGGTGGTGGTTGACACCAAAAGGGATCATGCGATCGGTCAAACCGGAATTGCCATCGTATGGGGTTTGGTGGTGATGGTGATGGTCTACACCGTCGGCCACATCTCCGGTGCTCATTTCAACCCTGCGGTCACCATTGCTTTTGCCTCTTCATACAAATTTCCCAAGAAAAATGTAAGTCTTTAAAATGTTAGATTTAAATTTACATTTTTGCATATATGTTCAAACTTTATATACTTAATTGTAGTCAAGTCAAACATGAAACACCCATCATCAAATCCTACTCATTAACAACTTTGAGTTAGACCCAATGTTTTTAAAACCGGACCAGATGTCGAACCGTTTTTCTTACTGGTCAGAGGTCCGACCGGTCAGACCGGTTGAACCGGATTTAAGAACCTGATGATTTTAAAAAACATTATATATATATATATAATAAAAAAATTTAAAAAAAACGGTTCAACCACCGGTTCGACCGGCCGGTTTCCGGTCCGGTTTTCAAAACACTGGTTAGACCTGATGATCTTGACCCAGAGTAAGATAAATGGTTGGTTTTGGTAAGTAATTATTGTATTTTTTATTAAAATGGGTAGCATCTTAATATAAAATGAGTTGAAATTGGTAACAACTTAACATAATGTGGGTAAGATGGGTAACCAAAAAACTTTGAAAATAAATTAGAGTCAAACGAGTAAAAATTATAAATATTATATATGAATATAAAATTGCAAAAAATTATACAAATAAACAATTTGTTTACTTACAACTCATTTTAACTTAAATTAAATTGATGTTTTTTTTACAACAACATGTTTATACCTAAACAAATTTTACTTAAAACTCATCTCGACCCACACCGTTATCCAACTCGCGCATTTTGCTAGCCTTACTTTGAGTGTTGGTATATTAATTTGTTTTATAAATAGCGTTTAAATCAAGTCTATTATTTTTTATAATTTGTTTAGGTGGCTTCATACATTATTGCTCAAATTGTTGCATCAATTATAGCAGCCGGAACCCTAAGGTTGATATTCGGGTCGGAAGACAGTCATGTAGGGGCAACCATCCCCTCGGGATCTGGGCTCCAGTCTTTGGTGTTGGAATTCATTATCACGTTTTATCTAATGTTCGTTATCACAAGTGTCGCCACCGATGATCGAGCTGTGAGTACTAATTTATAACTAAGTTTCCTTTTTATTATTCATATTAATTAATTAATTAATTAATTAATTAATTAATTAATTAAGGCCAGGGCATGCATCTATTATGTATGTATAGGCCTACTTCTCTAAGCAAACAAGTACCAGGAATACAAACACTATACTTAGATATTTTAATTAGCTATAGTAAACATAGGGATATAACAAATTAAAAACTTCTTGTCTAAAAACATAAAAACATATATTTTATACTATATAGAGAGAGATGTTAACTAAAATAAGTAAATAACCATTTCTAGACATAAGTTAAAAAGGTATAAAAGTAACTTTTTTATTTTAAAGGAAAGTACTTTTATACCATTTAAAACATGTGACTATAAATGTTTGTTTTGTTCTTTTAAACATATTGGTTCTCAATTGAATGTATACTATATTTTATTTTTATGTTTTTATTGTACTATATATTATTTTTTTCACTGTATTTAAAAGTGAACTACAAAAAATAGTATTTATACATGTAACAAATACAAATACCTTTTTTTTAACATCAAACAAACAAGACCACCCTAGCAAACCAATCACCCTTACACCCAAAAAATAGAGCATATATGGTATAACCTGACTCACCTGTCCAGGAGTAAACTCACAGCTAATAAAAACCTTCTGGCTTAAATTAGAGCAATATTTGCTATATGTGAGACTCCAATCCAATACTTCTTATAAGAAAAGTCAAAGAGCTACCACTAGACTATAAGCCTTTGATCTTGTTTTTATATTTTTAGGTAAAAACATGTTTTTAGCATATCCAACCTATTAATTATTTTAAATATTTTTTAAGGTCCTTTGAATACCCGACGAACCAGATAGAATATTAATAGGAATTAAACTTTAAACTTACACTCAAACCATACATATGAAAGAGTCCAACACTCTCGTTTATATCTAACAAATATAAATACCTTCAAGTACTTGTCTTGTTTCACACTTGTTTACTTAGTTGAGATACATTTAGTAATATATAAATGTGGTGCCACTTATATTATCTTGAATATTTAACAGATTGAAAAGTTCATATGAGGCAGATCGATCCAGGAAAAAGTTTACGACTAACATTATACAAATGTACATACGAAACCACAAACTAAGTCAATTTTACTAAACATTTAAACGCTAATAGGAATCAATCGATTGAGCGGGAATTGTTTAATTTGGATAATAATAACTATTTTAAGCAGTGAAGGAGTTTGAATAATTTTATAGGAGCGATGAAAGGGACAAAAGTTCTAAAGAGAGGCGAAACCAATAGCAAAATTAATACCTTTAAAAAAATTTTACTTAAGAGGATAAAATTTCTTACAATTTTTTTTTGAAAGAACCCAAATATCCCTAAATGTTTTTGTTGGTGATTTTGATGATGATTTTTGGCCACCTAACTGGTGATTTTGACGATTTCGGCCCTAAAAACCAGCGATTTCACTTGCGCTACACGGACGACATGCCATATAGCATGTATCGTTTTTTAGTTTTATTAGAGTTTAAATTTTTTTAAATAAATAATATTGCAAAAAGGATGACATCTATTGTTACAACATTTCCGACTTATTGTAACGAACATATAACTATGACCCTTTAACAAATAGATGTTGCAACATGATATATATAGAGACAGCTTTAAAAAGCTAAGAAAAATGTCTTCAAATATGTAAGTTATCATTTTGTGTGTGTTGGGAGGGAGGGTAAAACAAGTTTTCGTTTATAAATTTTACAAGATTATAAACTCATATATTACATATAAACTAACATATTATAGGAGTTTAATGTAAAAAATATTAATACTTAAAGAGTTGAAATAGGGGATTAGATGGGTTAAATAAACAAAGTGTTAAGTATTATATTAGCAAAAGAATAAAAATTTGAAATATAAATAACAAAATTTTAAACATTTAAAATTGTAACTCATGTCACAAAAGATTTACTTAATTATTATTAAGGCCACAAGGAGTGGTACCACATTTCCCCACTTTTCCCCGTTGCCACATCAGCGCCACATCAGTTTTCCTCACTTTTCCCCACTTTTTCCCATTTTGCACGGTGTCGTCCCACTTTTCCCCACTTTTCCCCATTTTCAAATCTTATTTTTAATTAATTATTTTAACAATAAATAATAATAATAATTAAATAGATTCATTAAAAATAAAATATAAAATTACATTAAAATTTAAAAAGATATTACATTAAATTAAAAAGATATTACATTAAATGAAAATACTAATTATTCGGGTTATTGACGATTTACTTTCAAATGTGGGAAGCTCCAACGTAAATGGATCCATTGTTTTACTTTATAAAATTTGAGTGAAGAATGAAAGAATAAAATGATAAAGAGTGTGAGTTGTGATTGTTTTGGAGTTGTTTAAATAGAATAAAAATTAGTTTTTTTTTTTTAAACATTCCAACGGTCCATTCCATCTCCAACGGTCGGAACCCACTTCCTTCCCATTCGGCGACATTCGGTGTGATGGCCCCGATTCACCCCACCCCACTTCCGGGGGGTGGTGTTCCCACTTCTTCCCAATCCGGGGAAGCCCTCCCCCGCCTCCTTCCCGAAGCCACTCCGTGTGGCCTATTAGTGACAAGATGGTTTTCTTTCTAATTTTAATGATCTTTGGTTTCAATCGAAATGACTTTTTTAGCAATAACAAACTGATTAAAGCAAGTGCATAATTAATATAACAAAAAATATGAGATCATTAAATTAAAAAATGCATCAAATTGTGTTAACATGCGTCCTTTAACGTACCAATTAGACATCCAAAATAAAAATATTAAGAAATAAAAGGTATTTGATGCAATTGACTTTATTCCAAACTAAAAAAAATAATAATTTAAAATATATTTAAATTAATGTTGACTTTGTATTTCTTAAATATATGTTTACAAATTGCTTATTTCTAATTCCAAAATTTTAAGAATATTTTTTCATTATTCTGTTTTAAATCGTGTTGATGCAGATAGGAGAAGCGGCAGGACTTGCTATTGGATCAACCATTTTACTTAATGCAATGTTTGCGGGGTATAATATATATATTTTTCCTCATATTTATTTCTTCAATATTTAAACATTCTATTGTAACTTTGAATTATTAACATTCTTAACCTGACTAAAGTGTTCATAATTCATGAAAATTAAAACTAGTCAACATGTTTAAGATTTGGTACAGGTAAGGGTGCTCAATAAGTTGGGTTGACATGTTATATGTTCAACACAACTCGAAGCTGAAAAATACAACAAACCCAAACCCGACAATCAGGTTAGACTCACAAACACGGAATTGACTCATATTTTTATGGGTTTACCTCAAAGCTGACCCGGTTGACCTGAAACATATATATTTAGTTTTCATGTTATACTCTAAAATCATAAATTATAAACAAAATGTAATATATAATTAAAAATGGCAACCAAAATACATTGTAAATACATTAGTTTCAAAAATAAAACAAAAGTATTCTCCAATTAAAGTACATTTTTTCAATCTTATTCCTAATTCATTAATATTTCTTCCAATTTTATTGTATCCAGAATAACATCTTAAATGACATCATTTATTTTTTTTGTTAATCCTATGATCAGAATATAAATGTATTAAAATTCAACATTGAATACCATAATAAATGTTTTTTACTAAATAAACATGTCAACTTGCCAACATGATGGTTTTGATCCTAACATGACATGTTTATATAATTGGGTTGTTAGGTTCGACCTGAAATGCACCCGAACCTTTTAGCCAAAACTCTAAGCCACAAAATTCGTTTTGAGTTCGTGTCATCTCTAAAATCACGCCCTAGGTACAGTTAATAGTAGTTTCGGTTTGAAACTTGAAGTCGACCTTGTAAATCAAACCCTTTTGATTACATCTATTCGTTTAAATTTTATTTTCATTTTTAAAATATATAAGTATGCATATGAGTTATAATAGTGAACCACTAGAATTGAATCATTAAACCGTCAAACCAACAGTAGATGTTAATAAACAACGTTAAAATCCCTACTTTAAACTATTGTTACATTTTCTCAAATTTATTGTTCATTTCAAGAATTTCAATTATATTTTTTGATGGTGAAGACCAATATCAGGGGCATCAATGAACCCAGCCAGGACCTTAGGTCCGGCCATTGTGTCCAACCACTACCAAGGCGTGTGGGTCTACATGCTGGGACCGATACTGGGAGCCATAGCCGGGGCATGGGCGTACAATAGCATTCGATTCACCGATAAGCCGCTAACTGAGATACTCAAGAGTTCATCTTTGATTCAAAAATTGGATACCCAGATATGCCCTTTTTAACTTGGTCTGGATTTACCTAAAAAAAACACCAGTAGCTGTTCCAGACATCTTTCTACAAAATAATATCTCATGTATATTTGTTGCTTTTTGAATGTTTTTTTATTTATTATTATTTTTAATTTGATTGTTTTATTCCGTTTTACAGTTTATAAAAACAAATGCTCCATGTAAAAATGTTGTAAGAGTTGTATAACATAGAACGAGCTGATATTAAGGTTGACATGAAGAAGGAATTTCATGTGACATATATATACATAACTCAACCAGTTTGTAACCGGTTAGAACATGGTTTTTAAACTAATTTTTTAAAAAACCAACTGTTTATGATCGGTTTGAGGTTTCAAGAGACCAAACCGGTTATTAACCGGTTCATATCTAGAAAAAAAAATGGTTATTTGGCGGTTAACAGTTTCTGATTATTATAATCAGTTTCAATTTTAGAGTTTGAAAAACTGGTTATTGGTAAAAACCGGTTACGAGACTTTAACCGGTTAACAAGTTTGTGCATGTCTACTAAATATGGCATAAATAGAACGAATATGTGAAACCAATACAAAATAAATATGTCGCATTGACCTAATATCCACAGACTAATTCAGTAATATACAAATCTATTCTACTTACATAACCAAAAAACTAAAAAAAAGGAAGGAAAAAAAAAAAAGAAAACTTAATATTTGAATTATATATGCATAATAAAAAAGGAATCTTGAAATACAAAAGCCACATGAAATATTTAATCTTGACAATTTTCACTTATTTCAATAATTTTATCTAGTATATATACATGCTAGTAAGTAGTAAGTCTGATTACATACCAGGAACAAAGATGATCATCTGGGATACTCAACTTCAACTTCCTTCAACCGGGAGACATGTTGTGAGGTGCATCGTTAATCGAAGAACCTCCCACACGCCGTACCCATAAAAATATGACAGGCGTACAACATAGCAGGGTAAATAACAACTCAATTAGAAACACCATTGTACTGATCCACATGTATATCAATCCCTTCCAATACCACAACATCCTCTTCAAGAAAGGAAACCGAGACTCTAATTTCAAAGATGCCGAGTATATTTCAGGAACACCATCCCCTTTTGCGAATTCTGCTCGTTGTTCAATGACAACCCTTGAGCATGATAAGGGGACATCTTTTTCGGTATACCCACTAAACTTTATGTCCAAAGTTTGTGTTTCTGATGGATAACCAGTGAGAACAGAAGCTAATTCAACAAAAGTTGAGAGAAGCCGAATCGGTTCACTTTTAAATTGCAACATACATGGTTTCCTTATACTAGCAAGGAGTGTACCATCACTAGCGAGGAAGTCTACCCTCACCTTCAATAAAAAGTTAGATTAACAGTGATTCATGAGCTTAAAAAGTGAAAGAATCAAATCAAATAAACATTATACATTACTATCTGACGTTGGTGATTTTAGTGTCATCAAGACATATTAGTGTAATTGGATTTACTTGTTACCAAAAAAAAAGAGAATGATAATTAATCGAGTAAGGAGATGTAAAGTGGACACTTAATCAAGACTGTTCCAATTTCGGCAATGACCTCTAAGATCCCTTGATCACATCCACTAATTAGGAGGATCCCCAGTTCACTACTGATGCAGTTGTCTAAAAATAGTTAACAGCCAACAGTTATGACCAACCCTCATACATTCATACCCTTTCGAACAGTTGCAACAATTAGTTATGTTGGTTCTCTCAGTTTATAAAGATGATCTTCAGTTGGTACTTGATATATACACATACACAAAAATTAAATTTTCGTGATTTTCAAAATGTATTCAATCCAAGTTATCACAAACACAAAACCTACATCTCATATTAAAGATGATCAATTGCAAATCTTGTTACTTACCAGGAAAATCCCAAGATTTCTGTTGTAATCTGATTCTGGCAGCGTTAAGGAGACAGTAGCCATCAGTTCATGACCAATAGGTATGATCCGTGATTCAACAGAACTCCTAGTTTTACTCTTTCGATTGTAAACCAAAGAAGATGATTCTGGACAAGAAATCACAGGCATAAAAGCCATAGGAGTATCTTTTGTATAATCAAAAGTCAACTGCTCTGTTAACTGTATTGGTTCCTCAACTATCCATTTCATCATCATGCCACTAAAAAGAAAAGCTGAAACTAACAGACAGATTAAAATGAACCCACAGTAAGCCAACCACAACAATCCCCATCCAATTCTAACACACAACTTCAATGCAGACTCATGATTTTGAAACCATAGATAATTGATCAACCTAACACCACCATTATAACAAATCCTTATAATCTCATAGGGATCATTCAGTAACATGTAAGAAGAATGAATTAACCATACTGGAAATTTGACAGAGTTTGCTAAGAATTTTGTTTGAAAACCAACAACTTCAATCACTAATTCAGATAGGTTAAAAAGAAGATCATGTACAGAATCTGGCGAGTTCACTTTGACAGACTCATTGTTGACTCTTTCATCGCCACTAACACCATTGATTGCAGATCTAGCATCAGAAATTGGATGAACGGTGGTAAAGTTCAAATTTTTATTCAATTTCTCGTTATCCTTCAAACTGATACTACAAGGATCAAAATCTACCAACCCATCTGGATTGTTTTTAAAGAACTGGGACTGAGAGAGTTCTTGGCAACTCTGGGGAGAAATAGGTCGGCGATGACGGAGGCCGGCGGAGGAAGGTGATGATGGGGATTCCGGCGAGTGCTCTGATATGATCGTAATCGTAGATTCCTCCTCCTTGCTATCAAGCTCGGAACTTGAAACAGATGTATGAAATTCTTCGGAGTTTAAGGATTCGAAAGGGAATTGTTCGAGTGCGTCGTAGAATTCGTCATTTAGCGCTTCGATTGGCTTGTTATTGAAGATTGATTGTCCTTCCATTGAAGTGGAAATGGAAGAATCGTTTAGGTTTCAGGGTTTGAAGATTGGGGGAAGAATTTGGAGGTTTGACAAGGAACTGTACGGAAGGTCAAGTCAAGTTTCTTATCAGGTTTGCGTGATGTAGGTACGTCTAGATGTGTCTGCAAATTCAGTCTACCGGTTGGATTTCATCAAGTTTTTTTTAATGACGAAGATCTCAATCATGTAAACCCACTGTTTTCGGGCCATGTCATTAAGGTCTAGTTACCTCGACCTCCCATTAGGGCTGTTCAAATCGCTCGCAATTCGTTGCTTGTTCGTCGCTCGCTCGGAAATATCTCGTTCGAATTTTGCTCGATTTTAAATGAGCCGAGCACGCTCGGTTCGGTTTATAAACGAGCCGATCACGATCCAAGGTAAGCTCGCTTGTTCCTCGCTCTGATAGTCGCTCGATTGGCTCACTCGGTTGGTTCGTTTGCTAAAGTACGAGTAAATTATATATATATATATATATAGGGAATACATAATTTGAAAAATACTTCTTAGTGCGAAAACTGTGAAAACCATGTAAAAAAAACATTTTTTTTTTGAAATTTTTTTTACAGGTTTGTAACACTGTTGAACATATTTTTATAAAAAAATCAAAAAAGCGCCGACCATATATTTTTTAAAAAAAAAATTTATAAAACCATGTAAAACATACGTAACTCTTCGTCAGATCTGACGAAATTTTTTTATGTTTTGTTACGTATGTTTTACATGGTTTATAAAATATTTTTTTTAAAAAATATATGGTCGGCGCTTTTTTGATTTTTTTTTTGTAAAAATGTGTCCAATAGTGTTACAAACCTGTAAAAAAATATTTTAAAAAAATACGTTTTTTTTACATGGTTTTTACATGGTTTTCATGGTTTTCGTATTAAGAAGCGGTTTTCAAATTATCTATTCCATATATATATATATATATATATATATATATATATATATATATAATATTTTATTAATGTATAACTAATATAATTTTTTTATATTTAAACTACTTTTAAAAGACCTAATACCCAAATAGACAAATACCCAATACTCAAAAATTTAAATCCAATTCACAGATCCATTTATTTCACGTTAGAATTTAATTCCCGAATGCCCAATACTCAGCCGTTTGTTTACTCCCAACCGTGATCTTTTTACATATACTAGTATGGATGTTTGGATGTGTTTTTAAAGGTTTACACTACTTGGATTATATTTTGAAAAAAAAATTTGTCATTGCTTGAGATTATTGCTACTTAACATGGCTTTCTTTAATCTTAAATTTGATTGTTTGTGGTTTGGGATTATTAGCTGCTAATGTGAGTGTTGATATGTAACTATAATAACCAACAAGATGGCAGTTGGTAGTTATTCGTGACATTAAATTTTATTAAACAGAGCAAAACCGAACCAAGCTGAGCCACTCGGTTTTAAAACGAGCCGAGCAACTAGCACAACATTTTGCTCGATTCTGCAAATCCGAACCAAGCCGAGCCGTTCGGTTTGAAAACGAGTAGAGCACAAGCATACCCTCGCTCGGTTCGGCTCGTGAACAGCCCTACCTCCCATGAGCCACCACAACCATCCCAGGAGGAAACCCCAGACCCCCACAAACCCCTTTTTCGCTACGGGAGGGATTTGAACCCAAGACCTTCCATTTGGAAGAAACTTGGGGTACCATTGAGACAATGTCTCTATGGTATTTCATTAAGTGAACGAAAGATTATGAGTTCAAGTCATGTCAGGGGCGATTTAAAAAAGGACATCCATGTGAGGGAAATAATCTGGAGTTTAATCTCGAATTCCGGACCAATGAGAGCGAGGGTTTACCTATTTCAGGGGATTCCAGCGCATCTGATGTGACCGCGTCTTCTTTCTGTGTTGGTGGGCCCTGTTAAGTCAACATACGTGGTATGTAAGATCGCCGTCGTTCAAAAAAAAGGTACATCAATGTGAAAACCATGTTTTCTTTAAACGACTTCCCTTAACTGGGCTACCGGTCAAATGTAAGACATATGTTCCCGGATGCAAAAAAATTTCGTTAAATAGGATCAAATCGACGATAAATTCAAGATAAATCATTCACCAGATATTCTTAACTTACCTCTAAGTACCCTTAACTTTCATATCAAAAGTGACATCCTTAAGAATTGAGACTTCTATAGCATAGAGCAAAAAAAAAAAAGTATTCTTCTTATGTTTACATACTTTAAAATAATTTCACTCTTTTTACATGCTAATTATTAATTATTAGAATTTTATTATATAAATTCACATAGAATAAGTTAAAACATAAAATACAAACACAAATATATATTATTTAATAATCAGAAACGTAAAAAGACACGTGTAAAATCAAAATGTTTCTTAAGTAAAATTATAGTTATTTTAACTCAATACTTGTACATTATTGCAAAAATTTTCTATTCCTACACACAACTAAACCACTTATTACGTGCATTTGAGCCTAATTTAAAAATCTTTTGATATCGTAATATTTGTCTATATGTTTTTAGAGTTTGTCGTTGAAGACATATTTAGAAAGCTACGTAGATTTTTTTTATTGTGTATATGTAAAAGGAAGCGTCTCATTCAACATGTTTTATTATCTTAATTTTGTATTATTTTAATGTTTATAATAAACTTTATGAATATATTTTGTTTTTATCTATTAATTTTAAGTAAAATCACGCTTCCTTAAATTCCATTGTTGCTATTTACTTATTTTTATTTACACTTCCAAGATACGTTTTGATTTACGTATTCTTATTTACATCTAAAAAACCATGAAAAATAGTAACTTTTTCATGGTTTAACACTTTGACACAAAAAAACAAAAAGAATATTATCTTTTTCAGTTTCATACTTTTGACACAAAAAGAAAAAAATGTGTGGATTTAGGGTTTAAGGTTAGTTCGTGATAAGAGATTTGATTTTACTATGTAACTTATGCTTTTGCAAATGATATATAATACACGTTCTCATGAGTGTACTGTGATAATCCGTCTCAACACGCAGGAGGAATAAACCTAGTTATCATTGTAATCAAATTATTAGAAAATTTCGTTTTATTTAAATTACTTAAATTTTTAAATCGGTTTTTAATTTATAATCAAGTTTTAATTTATGTTATTATTACCACTCTCGAATGTAATAGTATATTAAAATATATAAAAATTAAATATTATGAATAGTAAAGTGCAACTTAAAAAGGATGTTACATAAATATACATGTTTTCTTCTAAAGAATTATATTTAGATATATTTATTGTGAAATGAGAAGTAAGCATAAGTTGTGGTTAGACCATCCTCATTTACAATTCAATACAACCTAATCTTTAATAAAAAAAATTAATTTCTTGCTATTTCGTCCACACAACTCAATCAAACACAACTTTTTACTTTTATTAACAATCCAACTTTTATTATTTTTTATTAAATAAATATAATTTATGATTTTTAGTCTTTATTAAAATTTATTTGAAAGACAAATAAAATAATTAATTTATTTATAAAAAATCAAAATTTAATTTTAAAAAATAAAATAAAACATTACAAAAATATTTATATATATCAAACAAACTTAATTAAATATATAAACTAAAACCTCCAAATGTTAGATAGGATAAACCAATGATTGTTTATATTTATTATATATAAAAACATTTTTTTTAAAAGAACTCTGTTTTTAACAAAATTTATACCGATATGTTCATAAAAAAACTGATCAAGGCCGTCTTTTTAGATTTTTAAAAAATATTAATTATTTGAAGTTATAAAAAAATTAGATTATAAACAAAAATTAATTTTAGATAACTTAAAAAAGGAAAAAAATGGTGGTCCAATTGTGATTTGCCATGTGACAACTTTTGTGGGTTGCAAGGGTGCAATCTTGATTGATGCTCCGATCAGATCGTTTGACTTTTCTATTTTTTTTTAAACAGTGCAACGATCCATGCTGAATTCACCAATAATGATAGTCTTAAACGGTGGAACGGTTTGGCAACCCAATCTTTAGTTATTTTCTTAAGCTGATTTTTTTAGGTTGTTTTTCTTTAAATTACTTTGCAATTGATAAACTACATTTTTTAAAAAAAATACGAGAAATAAGAGTGCTAAATTAACGCAATGCACGAGTAATTTTATTTTTCAATTTTGGCATTTCTTGATTTTTAATAGTTTATTTTTTAAGATTGTACATGCATATCAGTTAATTTCCATTCTTTTGAATTTGTTTGCAAAATAAGAGTGTAGGTGTAGGGTACAATTAATTGATGCATATATTCATTAAATTTTTTTTCCTATTGGGTCGTGAAATAAGAGTATGAAAATTGACTTGATAACGTGCGGGTAATTTTATTTTTCTTTTCGACCTATAATATATTTCTATGTTTGGACATGTTTATCTGTTAATGTATTTTTCGTTATATTTTGAGTTTGTTCCTAAGAATAAACAAAGGTGTTAAAAAAAGAAAATATATATCAAGTTGATAACGAAAATGGCTGAGAAAATCTTGGTCAAATAATCGAACAGACAAAGAAGCACCCGATACTACCCTACAAGTTTGAAAATTAAAGTATGTGTTTTCAAAATAAAAGGTTGTGTTTGAGTTAAAGGAAAAGGACGGAATAGTCGTTGATGATTCATTTTTAGATAAGACTAAGGGATGTCACGTTATATAGTGAAAAATAAAATATTTTTGTGATTTTAACTATTAAAAAGCTAAAACCTACAAGACCACCTCCAACGGATGGTTTGATGGTGGTTTGAACAAAGATATTTATCACCTCCTTGTTGGAGGCTTGGTTTGAACAAAGAGTGGTTTTAATTTTCAAACCAAGAAAAACCAAATAATGTGGACCCCACACTCTCATCATCATCACATATATAAATATTTATTAAAATATTAATCTATATATATACTTATATTTATATTTATAAAAAAATATAAAAAAATTATATATATATATATATATATATTTTATTTATTTAAAAATTTATGTATTTTTTTTGTTTGTCCAATTTTTTTACGTAACGGCTAGTTTAACGGTTAAATTTTTAACGGCTAGTTAATCTATTTTTTGCTAATTTTTTATTATAGTATTGTGAAATTGTTATTTAAAATAAATGTAAAAGTAAGTGATGATGTGGAAATATAAAGATGGTTTGAGAAGGTGT
This sequence comes from Mikania micrantha, assembly GCA_009363875.1. Taxonomy (NCBI): domain Eukaryota; kingdom Viridiplantae; phylum Streptophyta; class Magnoliopsida; order Asterales; family Asteraceae; genus Mikania; species Mikania micrantha. The sequence goes on along the minus strand of CM018681.1, from coordinate 84,015,839 downwards.
ATTGTTGGAGTAAAAAGGTGGTTTTTAATAAAGCTGATGTGGCAGTGATGTGGCTGGTTTGAACCAGAAACTGTTGGAGATACTCTAATGGTTAATCAAGACAATTATTTTAATTTAATTTAAATATTTAATTAAATATAACTATTATGTTAAAATTACCAATTTAAAAAATCAAGTACTTTAAAAGGGTTAAAGAAGTGATTTATTAAGGTTGTGTTTGTTTTTAGCCAGAAGGTCTGTGCAACCTTTTTTATCTGCGCGGCGCAGACCACGCGCAGACATTGACATCTGCAGACTGTTTGTTTTTTCTAAGACGTTTCATTAAAAAATGTTTGCGTGAGTGAGGTCTTCTTGATGCACCAACCATTTCTAGGATCTTTAAAGATTTGCAGAGACTACCCACCATCACCCACCGCCGCCGGCCACCACCGCCGCTGCCCACCGCCACCGGCCACCACCAACCGCCACCCGCCACCGCCGGCCACCACCGCCGCCACCCACCACCACCGCCCACCGCCGCCCACAGCCGTCGCTCACCGCCGCTGCCCATCGCCGCCGCCCACCACCGCCACCCTATCACCCACCACCGTACACCACCACTACCAATTTATTTTAAGAGTTAACAGACGTTAAAAAACAAACGCTCTTCTTTTTGCAGACTGTAGACATTTGGTCCATCTCTTTTTTTACAGATGTCTGCCGACATGGTCCGCAGACTGCAGACATTTTACCCCTTAAAAAACAAACTGAACCTAAGTAATTAATTTGGTCGAAAAGTGATTCAACGTGCGATAAAAAGTCAAAAAAATCTTTACTGGAAGTCTGGAACATGTGTACATTTTTATTTAAAAGTTGCATTATAGTAAAATTTTAAATTTTGATGAAATTGCTTTTATATGTTTCAGCTTTTGTAATAATATAGTACACAATCATTTTTTTCCTTTTCCTTCTAATTTTAGTTTAACATATGTAAACATGTAAATAAAACATTTCTTTAATAATAATATATTTTATTTTATGTTCTTTAATTGCATACTCTTTGCATCCATCCGTCTTTGATGGTGTTTGAACTTTGAACCCTTTGACTTTAACAAATGCTATATTTTAACTTAAATTACTTTGTTATTTTAACCCATCCCACCCCAATTGTAATAAGTTGCTGTGTTTAAAAAAATTGAATAATAATAAAGAAATTTCAAAAAAAAAAAAACGTAACTAATGAGGTTTATGTTTAAAAATAATTAATAATTTATTTAATTTAATTAATTAATTATTTATTTTATGGATAAGGATGTACGTAGAGCATAATAAACACATCAGATTGCTACCACATTTTTTATCCTAATTATGTGTAAATACTAATTTTACTATCTTGTGAAGGAAGATTGCAATTAAAGTATATATATATTTTTGAACGGCAATTTGGATCACTGACGGATCATAGACTCACCCAATCACATCCATACCCCGTAGAAGGAAACCCACCATAGGTGAGAGAAAACCCCTAGCCTAACATGGAACCCCTATTTTGTCCATGCCAGGACTTGAATCCGTGACCTCCCCAATATTGAAGCCACAGGGTACCTCCCCTCAACCGTTTGAGCTAAGGATCATTGGTATTAAAGTATATATATTTAAAAAAAAAAAAGAAAATTACTTTTACTTAGACATCTCTAAGCATATGTTCTCTCCCAGCAAAAATATGTTCTTCTTGAAACTCCTATGAGCCATTGAGGTATGAATTAAGTTTATTAGTTTTCAAGTTTATTAACTATTTAAAATAATTGAATTTCATAGATTTAAACAAGATACTTTAATTATAATTATTGTAGTTTCTTTCTTCTAATTTCGGTGATTCATTTATATTTTCAATAAATTGATTTTCTATATACAATTTGGATATGAATTTATGTAATCTTTTCATCTTTGTAGATAAAATAATAATAATAATCGCATATATATATTTACATGTTCAATATTAAACTGTTAATCTTTATAGAATTAAAAATAATTATAATAAATAAATCTAACCACGTATTTTGTAATTACATATCTAAATTAAGGATAATGCATTAGTTATTTTTATTAAATAAATAAATAATAAAAGAAACGAAGTTACATAAATTAATCAAATAAAACACACATATATATATATATAATCCAAATGCAAACCTAAGTAAATTAACTCATCTGTAGATCGTTGAGCATCCTCGTGAGCAATTGATTTCAATTTGACATATTTCGAAAAATTAAGGTACGGATAATCTAATCTCTTTCTTTTGATATATGTGCCAACTGGCCTTCGGGCATCTGATTCTTATTAATGTTTCGTATTAAGTTTTGTTATTATGATTTTATTTTGTTTCAAATTATGTTGTTATATGTTTTATGTTTCGTCTGAAGTTATATTATAAAAATATGTCTAAAAGTTATAAAGGTAAAATAAAATATATATTTTATATATTCTGAAAATTGTTCATGAATTTGTTATTTATATGCTCGTGAGTTTACATGTTTGTGAGTTGCTTGTTTAGGAGTTTATAAGTTTATGAGTTTGCATGTTTACGGGATTGCATGCTAACGAGTTTACGAGTTTACTTATATACAAGTCTACAAACTTGCATGTTTACAAGTGACAAGTTTTGTTAATTTGCAAGTAATTATTTTGATTACTCTCAAGTTATAAGTTCATATTTATTTGATATGAGATTTTGGTATGAATATATATATATATATATATATATATATATATTGTGTTATTTAAAATCTGGTACACAAGTCTATCACCACCTGAGAAGTTGACCCCAGGTACATCATTGTGACATAGAATGATGTAGTACTAACAATTACAGTATGTTGAGTTCACGGCGTCTCAATCTGGCTCAATGAGCATTCTAGTACATTTTGTATATTCTAGAGGTGTATGGATTGATCTTAGGAAAAAATTAATATATCTGTTATCTGGCGAATGATCGGTGTGATTTGCCCACACTCCATTTGCATCTGGATGTATGGGCTAGCTACCATGTATTAACCTTTAAAATTAAATGAACCTTCTGGGACTTCGGGTACAATCTGATTATATATATATATGTGTGTGTATATATATATATCTAGGTGTTTATACATTACTATTTTAGATTTTTGATTTAAAAATACAAGTTATACATCCTTGAAGTTATATTAATATTTAAATTTATTTGTTTATTTTATCTGTTTTGATTTATGAAAACTCGATAAATTTATTAAAAATAAAAGAAGTCATTTTATTACCCTCTATCCGCTCACTGGGCAAGATTTATTTTGCTCAGACGTACGTTTTGTGTTTTTCCTTCTTGTACCCAGGTTATCAAGACAATAAGCGATGTGATAGTGAAGAGTGCTCGAGAGTTGAAAAGATATTTATACAAATAAATATAGAAGATTAGCTTTTGTGTATATTGGTATTAAGCTGTTAAAATTCACAATATTAAAGGATTTATGAAATTATGTTTTTGATCTAACTAAGTAAAGATGACATGTCAGCCTAGACAGGTTGGGGTGTTACACCAATATAGTGGGTCACCCCAATATATATGCGTGTGTAAAGGAAAGTTACATGTGAATATACTAACTATATGTTATTGTGTAACGTAACTTTATTCGTTATCACGTGATAAAATCACATTTAGAAGGAGTTATCATGCAAAAGTTATACGTGTAATAATTTTTTAAAAGGGATAAGTCAGTATTTCTATGATAATTATCAAGTAAAACCATTGTATTCTTACGTAACAATTTGCATGAAAAAGCACTCCTCGTACACAAATTTAGCTTTATATCCGAAACACACTCTACCCACATATGTTTCTTTGTATTACACGTACATGTACCTATTTTTAACATACTTATAGACCAAACACCATATTTGTATTTGAAAATGTCAACCTAAATGTTCGTAGGTTTCAAATAGTAGTTGATATGCATTTGAATATAAAAAAAAAAAAAAAGAAAGAAAAGAAACATCAAAATTAAGAACAAAATTATCAATGAAAAGTTATATTATTTGCTAGAACAGACGTCCATAAAAGTCATGTATGCGTAATAAACTAGTTCAATAGTCAATACATACATCACCCATCATGTGTCGATGAGATGATTTTGAATATCAGATTGCTGAAAAACGCATGCTATAACAACAGTCACTTTTTATAAAAAAAGGTTCATATTCGTAAAAACGAGTGCTTCTTGTCGTAAAACTTGAAAACACACTTTGTCGTTAAAGCATGCGTTGAAAAATCCCGAATATAAAGACGAACTAAATAATAAACATAAGATAAATTTTAAACAAATACATAAAAACATGGAAAACAAAAGAAAAAGAAATTAAAACTTAATTATTTACAAGTTTCTAATTAATTAGTAGTAGCAAACTTTAGTAGTTATAACATCATTGCGGTGCCTTTGGGAGATGCGGAATGAAGTATTGTTCAATGGGAGGAAGCCATCGGTGCAACGGTTGATTGAAGAAGTGAAGACTATAAGTTTTCTTTGGTTCACAAGTCGGGCAAACAAGCCTAATATGAGTTCGGAGGAGTGGAGATTTTTTCGTGTATTGTTTAAGTGATTTCGGGTGTAATTTCCATCTAGCATCTTGCTAGTGGTCTTTGAGGTTTAATAAAATTTGCTGTTCAAAAAAAAAAACAAACTTTAGTAGGACACAATAACCAATAGAAACATTTAACTTTTGCTCAATGATTATTAATTTAAGCTGAAAAAAAGTACGCTAAGCATATGATTATTTTATTCTAGCGCACACGTTTAAGTAAAATTTACGTTTTGAAACAGGGGGACAAGGCCGGCCCTTGGGAGAGGCGAGGTGGGCGACCGCCCCGGGCCCGACATTTTAAGGGGGCCTAAATTTTTATTTTTTTTATATTTTATATAAAAAAAATTATATAAAAATATATAAATAACTATTTAAAAACATATGATTTAAAGGGTACAAAAAATAACTTTTTTAAAGTATAAAAAGTTATTTTCATTCTCTTTAAACTAGAGGTGTTCATCTGTTCAGTTAATGGTTTATTATGTATAGTTTAATTGGTTTTCAATTTCTTTTCCTATCCAATAACCGAACCGAATTAAAGAAGTGCTTCAGTTCAGTTCGGTTTCAGTTAAAAATGAACAAACCGATTAAAAACCAAATAAGCCGGTTAAAAATTAAATAAACATCTGAATAAACTTATTTAAGTCAAATAAACTGGTTAAAAACGAATAAACCGAATTCAACCTTATATATTATTAACTAGGTCAATACCCCGTGTATTACAGGGGTTAAATACAAAAATAATAAATAGTTAATAATAATATGATTAATAGTTTATATAGTTTAATACATAAGTGCTAAAATAATAATATTATTTATTTAAACACTAAGTTTATTAAAGTTTGTTTTTTAAATATATTTCGTTTTGAAAAACAATTATTGAATATTTTATATTTCATAATAATTTGGATTCTAAAAAAATGTACTATTTTAAAATTGATATATTTTTTAATGCTTTAAAAACCTTTTTTAATTTAAAAATGTATAAAATATATTTTATATTTAATATTATTATTATTGAATATGAGTGCACTTAATAGGAGAGAGAAGCGGGAAATTTTTTATAAAAATAGCCTAAGAAGGTGACATGTGACATATTTTATTTTGATTTATTAGTTAGATAGATAAGATAATAAATTTAAATCTGAATTCGGTTTAATCGGTTAAACAAACAAACCAAATTCAAAAAAAATTTGTAACGACAACTGAACCAAAAAACCGAAATTCAGATTCGGTTAGGAACGAATCGAAAAACGAATTCAGAATTCGGATACAGTTAGAAACCAAACCGAATTTGGTTCGGTATTTTCAGTTACAAATACGGTTCGGTTTTGTGCACCTCAATTTTCAGGATCGCCCTAAAAAGGCCCATTTTCTTTTCTCGCCCCAGGCCTCGGAATTTTTTTTGATTCTCAGGGCCGGCTCTGCAGGGGGACACAATTGTTTAATAAACGTGTAACATAAAATGCACAATATTTAACACGAATAATTGTAATTGATTCTATAATATATTAATTTACTCATTACAATTATTATTATTATTATTATTATTATTATTATTATTATTATTATTATTATATGTGTTAATGTAAAGGAAGGGACAATAAAGTTTATGGGTTTTCATTGTTGGAATTTTGTGTGAAAAGAAAAGGGAAAAAGAAATAAAAACTTTTCATCTACCAATTCAATGGTAGTAACCAAGCTATGAATATGCTTGTTAATTATCATAATGGCAACCTTTGGAATGCTATATGATACTTGTATAAATAGAGACACTTGGTCTCTTGTTAAAGTTGCTAAAGTTGCTAGTTTTTGAGATCTCTACAACACTTGAGATATACACATACAAGCTTCAAGGTTCCAAACACAATCATATACTTTGTTGAGTTCTTAACAACCTACAACGATCGGTTCCTCGTGTGAAACACTCTTGTTTCAGGTGAAGTTTCGGGTTTTCGGTTAACTCCGGCAGTACACACTGCTTCGGCTGTTGTACCCTGGGAAACAGTCGGGTTCACCTGGGTGGCCCGAAATCTGTTTTAAGGGACCTCTGTTGAACAGAAATCCTCAGCCACCGAACTCGTTTTAATTTGTTTCTTCTATTGTTATACTTCTTATTTTAATTTAACTTTTAGAATTTATTTCATCTTGTACTACATTTCTTTATTGTAATTTGAATTTTAGCACTTTTATGTTTATTGTAATAATGAATTTTCATTGTGTATTTTCTGAATTGTAATTCGAGTAATTGAATAATAAAAGTATTTATTTATTTTGTGAACGGTGTTCCTACAAGCTTAAAACAGATTTTAAAAACCACCGTTCATAAGTTTGTGTTTTTAAAAAATTTTCGGATTACACAACAGAAATATAAACTATTTAGTTTCGTACAAATATTTGTTTATCAAGAAATTTTAAATGTGTTTTTAAATTTTGTTTTTGGTAAACAAGTATTGTTTTCTTATTAATAGGAAAATTTAATATTTTGTTTTGGTTTTTTGTAAACCATAACTAGTTATTTTCTGTTTTGATAATTGTTAACAAAGTTTGGTTTTATTAAATTTGTTTTGTGTAAACCAAAAGTTTTATAAACCATTTGTTAACGTTTATTTCTTGAACATAATCGAATCAATTTTTTTTCTACGAGTTTTATAAACGATAGTTATAATCGTTTATTTCTAACGAGCGTGTTAGAAAAAGGTTTTTATGATATAAAAACTTAAAATTATAAAACGTTTGATGTTCTTAAAAAAAATTAATTAGATTTTGGGGTTGGTTTTGCGTAAACCACAATTCCTCAAATACTTGTCAAATTTTAGTAAAATTTGATTTTGGTTTTGTGAAAACTATACGGTTTTTTGTAAACCACAAAATATTTTGATAAATTAAGCTCATCAAAGTTTGAGTTTTAAGTGACGGACTTGTAGTAACTAGAAGGGTGGACATCTTTATCTGAGTTTCCTGTCTAGGAAAACAATTCGTATATATCCCAATCAGCCGAGGGACCTGTCTTGCTTTCCTGGGGATTCTTGGAGAGAGTGTATTAACCTATTAGGCCAAAACAAGTCATGCAAACATCACTTGAACTCAAATAACTTTGTTTGAGTTAAAAAGTTAAATTTTAAATTTGGTTTTGTGTAAACCTTATTTCTAAAAATCTGACTTGCATCGTTTGCATTTCCACTCCTGTTTCAGTAATGACAATTGTACCTGCTCAAACTTCAACACCTATGGGACCATTAGTTGGTACCCAAGCTGCCCAGGCTATGGCAAATCATGCTGAAAGACCTGAAAAGTTTTCTAGTATGGACTTTAAGAGGTGGCAACAAAAGATGTTGTTTTACTTGACCACTTTGAACCTTGCGAGGTTTCTGACTGAGTCCCCTCCTGCAATTAACTGATGGGGATGTCCAATCCGTAACCCCTTTGGAAGCGTGAAAACACTCGGAATATCTGTGTCGCAACTATGTGTTGAACGGTTTAGTGGATGCATTGTATAATGTTCACTGCAAGATAACAATTGCCAAAGAATTATGGGAGTCGTTAGACAAAAAGTATAGAACGGAGGATGCTGGCACAAAGAAGTTTGTGGTAGCCCGTTTCTTGGACTATAAAATGGTTGATACTAAAACAGTTTTGAACCAAGTTCAAGAGTTGCAAATTATACTAAGCGACATACATTCTAAGGGAATGACTCTTAGTGAGACATTTCAAGTTGCAGTCATGATTGAAAAATTATCTCCAAGTTGGGTGGATTTCAAGAACTACCTAAAGCATAAGCGAAAGGAAATGACGATGGAGGACCTTGTGGTGCGTCTTCGAATTGAGGAAGACAACATGTTGGCTTTGAAAATAACACAACAACAATTTGCTCCAAAAACAAATATGGTGGAGCATGGTCAATCTTCCCGTGGGTACAAAAAGAAAATTGACAACTACAAGGGCAAAGGCAAAGGCAAGGTTGTGGACCTTTGACCGAAAAAAGGTGGTGTGAAGAAGAAGGTATTCCGATTTAAGGGAAAATGCTACAATTGCGGTGAACATGGTCACCGTGCTGATAAGTGTAAGGCTCCTAAACAGGACCGAGCACATATGATGGAGGATGATATGCCTCTTGTTGCTATGGTCTCTGACATCACTACTATGATGGAGGAGATCAACTTGGTGTCAAATGACCCTAAGGGGTGGTGGGTTGACACTGGTGCTACCCGTCATGTTTGTCCTGATCGGGCCCTCTTTAATACGTTTAAAGAGGTGGTGGGTGACTCTAAGCTGTACATGGGGAATGCAGCAACTGCCGATGTCAAGGGTGAAGGTAGTGTGATCTTAAAGTGGACTTCGGGGAAGGAGCTCACTTTGAGCAACGGTCTCTATGTTCCTGACATACGCAAGAGCCTCGTGTCAGGATGGTTGCTTAACAAACATGGTTTTCGTTTAGTGTTTGAATCTGATAAATTTGTTTTAACTAAGCGTGGAATGTTTGTTGGTAAGGGTTATGCCCAAAATGGAATGTTTAAACTTAATGTAATAGCTAAGGTTGAGAACATGAATGAAAATGCTTCTACCTCTGCTTATTTGATTGAGTCATCTAATGTTTGGCATGGTCGTTTAGGTCATGTTAATTTCAATTCGATGCGTCGTTTGATTAAATTAGATTGCATTCCAAAGTTTGCCATTGATTCAAAATACAAATGTACAACATGTGTTGAAGCAAAACAAACAAGATCATCTTTTAAGTCGGTTGAAAGAATAACCGAACCCCTTGACATAATTCATACTGATGTGTGTGATTTAAAGTCGATTCCCACAAGAGGTGGAAATAAGTATTTCATCACATTTATTGATAATAGTACACGATATTGCTATGTCTACTTACTTAAGAGTAAGGATGAAGCAATTGACAAGTTTGTCTTGTATAAAACTGAGGTTGAGAATCAACTCAACAAAAAGATAAAAGTTCTAAGGAGTGATAGAGGCGGAGAATATGTTTCACCATTTGCCGATATTTGTGCACAAAATGGAATTATCCATGAGTGTACCGCTCCTTATTCCCCACAACAAAATAGTATTGCGGAACGAAAGAACCGTACATTGAAAGAGATGATGAATGCTATGTTAATTAGTTCTGGAATGAGCCAGGACATGTGGGGGGGGGAAGCTATTTTGTCGGCTACTTATCTTTTAAACAAAATACCTTTCAAAAAAAAGGATGTAACTCCTTATGAGTTATGGATGGGAAGAAAGCCATCTTACAAATACTTGAAAGTGTGGGGGTGCCTAGCAAAAGTGGTGGTTCCACCACCAAAGGTTCAAAGAATATGACCCAAAACCGTGGATTGTGTATTCATTGGTTATGCCCATCATAGTAGTGCATATCGGTTTCTTGTTTATGATTCAAAGAATCCTGAAATACACAAGAATACCATAATGGAGTCAAGAAATGCATCATTCTTTGAAGAAGTGTTTCCTTGTTTGAAAAAGGAACTCCAAAGTTCATCAACACCAGTTGATGAGATTGTTCATGATGAAGATCAAGAACAATTAGAGGCTGAAGAGGTTGAACCAAGAAGAAGTAAGAGGCAAATGATTGAAAAATCTTTTGGACCTGATTTTCTTACTTATATGGTTGAGGGAGAGCCCCAGACCTATCGTGATGCAGTCACCTCTTCGGAAGGACCTCAATGGAAAGAGGCAATCAAGAATGAAATTGATTCGATCTTACAAAACCATACTTGGGAGCAAGTAGATCTTCCACCAGGGTGTAAACCACTTGGATATCGATGGATATTCAAAAGGAAGATGAAAGCTTATGGTTCCATTGACAAGTACAAGGCAAGGTTAGTGATCAAATGATTTAGACAAAAAGAAGGAGTAGATTACTTTGATACCTATTCGCTTGTGACTAGAATAACCTCGATAAGATTGGTGCTTGCAATAGCGGCTTTAAGAAATTTGGAAGTCCACCAAATGGATGTTAAAACCGCTTTTCTAAATGGGGATTTAGAAGAGGAAATTTACATGGAGCAACCTGAGGGTTTCTCAGCTCCAGGCCAAGAAGGAAAATTGTGTAAATTAGTCAAGTCATTGTATGGCTTGAAGTAAACTCCAAAACAATGGCATCAAAAGTTTGACCAAGTTATGCTTAACAATGGTTTCAAAATTAATGAATGCGACAAGTGTGTTTATGTGAAAAACACAATAAGAGGTTACGTGATATTATGTCTTTATGTGGATGATATGCTTATCGTGGGGAGTGATGATAAGATGATCAAATCTACAAAAGACATGTTGAAAGCGAGATTTGACATGAAAGACATGGGTTTAGCTGACGTGATTCTTGGTATAAAGATCAATAGAACCCAACATGGTCTTGTGTTGAGTCAATCTCACTATGTGGACAAAATCCTTGAAAAGTTCAATGAGGGGGATATGAGTGAGGCTCAAACTCTAGTAGATACCACCCAACATCTATCAAAAAATAGAGGTGAGGGTGTTGCTCAGTTAGAGTATTCAAGGATTATTGGCAGTCTGATGTATCAGATGACATGTACACGGCCAGACTTAGCATATGCTGTGAGTAGGCTAAGTAGATATACTAGTAATCCGAGCTCTGAACATTGGAAGAGCATGACAAGATTACTAAGGTACTTAAGATACACAAGAAACTATGGGCTGCATTATGGCCGAGATCCAGCTGTTATAGAAGGATACAGTGATGCAAACTGGATATCCGATATGAAAGATTCCAAATCCACAAGTGGTTATGTGTTCACGCTTGGTGGAGCAGCTATAGCCTGGAAGTCGTCCAAGCAAACTCTTATAGCTAGATCTACGATGGAATCTGAGTTTATCGCGTTAGACAAAGCTGGAGAAGAAGCAGAATGGCTACGTCAATTTGTGGAAGACATTCCAGGATGGCCAAAGCCTATGTCGGCTATTTGCATACATTGTGATTGCCAATCGGCTATTGGTAGAGCTCAAAGTGCAATGTATAATGGCAAATCACGGCACATTAGATGTAGACACAATACGATACGACAACTACTCTCAATGGGAGTTATCTCAATTGACTATGTGAGGTCAAAAGATAACATAGCGGATCCGTTTACAAAAGGCTTAAGCAGAGAGTTAGTGCACAAGTCGTCAAGAGGAATGGGACTAAAGCCTTTCGAACAAGTTTGTACAAAGGAAAACCTATCCTAGAAGATTGGAGATCCCATGACCTAGGCTCAATAGGACAACCTAATTGTATGAATTAAGGTCACTGTGGGGGAGTACCTCAAATATAAAAAGGGAGTTGAATACTTCCTAGTTCATTCCTTTATCAAATCAGTGATAGCAATGGAGGATAAGCATACATCTTTTAATGATTTGTGTGAAATCACCTATGTGAGAGAGAAGTGAGGTCGCTTTGAATGGATTTGTGGGGTGCGCAATTCCTAAAGCTCTTGCAGAACTAGGCTAGTGTTCCATGACCATAACGGACACGACAATGAGGGGTTAACCATACCAAGAAGAGTGTTGTGTGACATGTAATAACGTCTACGTAAACAGGGATTGGTTCAAGGACATCGCGTCTACTAATCGCTAGGTGTCACACCCCCACCTCTCTTCACCTGAGAATGATGTCATCAAAAGGGTAGCGGAAGCATAGTGGTGATGTCTCAGAGCATGAGGGGTGACTTACTTGATCCGGTATCATCATAGCACACAGATTACGAAAAGTAAAACTTACATTACAAGGTTCGTGGTTACAAATATTATTACAGTTTATACATATTACAATTTATTTAATTACAGTTATTGCTAGTGCTGTGAGTGCATCCTCACCGTTGTCCTTGATTGCCTGCAAAAGTTTTAGTTTCGAAAACATCAGCACAAAGCTGGTGAGTTCATACAGTTTAGTTAAATCATATGATATGACAGTTAAGTTCAAATACATGTTCACAGTTCCGGATAACCATGGGACCCGTATCTAGTTCCTTTCGGACGATATGTTCAGTTCTCGATATTACCCGCCGGTACATATCTTATTGCCTCATTATCTTAATGTCTATCACACCATTAAGAAGTTCAGGAAACAGATAACAAACATTCACACCAGGGGAGATGCAATCCTCCCAGTGAATGGGGTGTCAACCGATAGTACTATCAATGTTTTCTGCTCGGCCACACATGGGTTCACTAGATACAGTTCAAGAATGAGGACTTTGATATCATGATAGAGATACTAACGGCAACAATCCCATGAAATCCACAAATTCAGTTAATCACATGAAATCACGCAGATAACAGTGACACATATCATATGATCAAGAAAAGTTTAGCAGTTATACCCCGATGTTTATACAACATTAAAAGAACAGGGGTGGTACGAAACTCACCTGAGTTCAGATGAGTGCTAAGACCTCGCGTAACTGGTGCTAATAATGTAAATCTGCATTAGGTTATATTTGATTAATGATTTATGTTCTAACCTGCTGATTAAATCTTTGAACGTTCAATGTCATAGACATTGTAATGAAAAGTCATCAAACCGATATTCGGTGTTTAATTAGTTATTGAATCTAATATCATACAATGTATGATAATGTAGGTACCTAGACTGATTTAGATACCTAATATGAAGTTGATGACATGCTTGATTAATCAAAATAATCTCTGATTAACCAGTTAGGTAATGTTGTTGATTATGCTCCTGAAACAGTTTTCAGATGAAATCACAGCTTAGGAATGATTAATTCTGGTTACTGGTTATCCAGATATCACAAAACATAACAATGTGACATTGGAATATGTTAAACAATCATGTTTAAAATACTAATCTGACTGTTATCATAAACACCAGACAGTTATTCCAATGGGTAGGTTAATGATTGTGATTAGTTTGAAATGCCTGGGATTAACCTTGCATTTCAAAGATTAACCAAAATAATCACCTACATTGTCATAATTAAATGGTTTAAACCATTATAATCATTGTTATGATTTGGTGGAAACCGGGCATTATAACGGATCAAAACAAGGATTTAACCGTTAAAACTTTGTGTTCTATGTTTATAATCAATCATAGCCATCATCTAGGCAATAATCAACAATCCTAACTATCTCATTACGTTAAAAATCAAGATCTAATCAATCAAAATCAAACTAGAAGGTTTAAACGGATCATTACCTAAACAGACAGATATCTGCGGTTGAAACTACGATCAGTACTTGAAAACACGTTCCCGGGTGCGATCCTTGCGTTCGGAGGGCTTGAAATAGGAATTTAGATGGTGTTTTGGTCGTGTTCTTCGTCTGGTTGGCGTCCAAGTTCGAGAGAAGTAATAAAATTTATTTCTGCATGAAGATCTGATAAAAGGATCAACTTGTTCCACCGCCTCATCCGTCGCGTACCGCGACGGAGAGTCTATATTGGCTTCGCGTACCGCGAAGTTTTTCGGGAATCTGAGATATTTTACAATCATCGCGTACCGCGGAGGACTCTCAAGCCCACCTCCGCGTACCGCGATAAGCCCTTTCGACCAATACTTAGAGATTTTTCTTCTTTTATCGATTCCGGGCAATCCAGGACTCCGTTTTGAACACGGTTTTTCGCCCACGTTCATCATTTCTCACCTACTATCATTCTGTAACAATTACAAGTATTAAAACAACGTGGATTTCTAGAACGATCAAATGTGCCCACGTCATTGATGACGTAATTCTCGTAGGCAACTGTCACACTAGGAGACAAAGTGCATATCACAAAGGAGGGTTCAAAGGGAACATCTACTTCTCCTGCAATACTCAACCGCTGAAATTTTATCATGACGCTTGAGTGTAAGGATCGATTTCTTTTCATGTGGGGGATTGTTGGAATTTTGTGTGAAAAGAAAAGGGAAAAAGAAATAAAAACTTTTCATCTACCAATTCAATGGTAGTAACCAAGCTATGAATATGCTTGTTAATTATCATAATCGCAACCTTTGGAATGCCATATGATACTTGTATAAATAGATACACTTGGTCTCTTGTTAAAGTTGCTAAAATTGCTAGTTTTTGAGATCTCTACAACACTTGAGATATACACATACAAGCTTCAAGGTTCCAAACACAATCATATACTTTGTTGAGTTCTTAACAACCTACAACGATCGGTTCCTCGTGTGAAACACTCTTGTTTCAGGTGAAGTTTCGGGTTTTCGGTTAACTCCGGCAGTACACACTGCTTCGGCTGTTGTACCCTGGGAAACAGTCGGGTTCACCTGGGTGGCCCGAAATCTGTTTTAAGGGACCTCTGTTGAACAGAAATCCTCAGCCACCGAACTCGTTTTAATTTGTTTCTTCTATTGTTATACTTCTTATTTTAATTTAACTTTTAGAATTTATTTCATCTTGTACTACATTTCTTTATTGTAATTTGAATTTTAGCACTTTTATGTTTATTGTAATAATGAATTTTCATTGTGTATTTTCTGAATTGTAATTCGAGTAATTGAATAATAAAAGTATTTATTTATTTTGTGAACGGTGTTCCTACATTCATTTTAACCACATAATTTTAATTGTGTTATTTTCGCCATCAATTTAAGTTTTAACGTGAGATTTGACATGCAATTACATACAAGTTCAATGATAAAGGGGATACTTTAAAATCTTTTGTTTCTTTATTTAGGTTTGATTATTTCATTCCGCGGCAATTAAGACTATGGTGGAACGAAGGGTCAACAAAGCGATTGCGGATTACGAAGCCGCACGTATTAATAGTGACACCAGTTTTTTCCCCAACGCTCTAAATTCGATCAAGTGCCACTTAGATTGATTTATTTTGTTTCTGGTTTTATAATTATAATCATAATATTAAAATTTATTAGTATTATTATTTTAAAATAGGGTGGCTTCTAACTCCTCATGAATATACCAATGCAAAAGTTAATTTTTATTTACGTTTTTTAGAAGTTTTGTTTAAAACTTAATTCTTTTGTGTTTTGACGTAAATTTTAATCAAAATCAAGTTAGGTCAAGCTCATTTGATTTGATTTTCGAAGATACCATTACAATTTTTTTTTTAATAATAGGTGAGCAGTTCGTATACATTTTAAAACCGAATCCTGTATAACATATGGGATTATATAATTATCATTTTAAATATATACGTAAAATGCTTTTAATTTGTGACTTGACTTTATAGTTTATGATGTCTTTATAAAAGAAAAAAAATCAAAAACTAAAAGCCAAATTAATTATAAGAAGATTATTTTAGATAGAAGATTTTTAATTGGATTTATGTCCTCTAAACCACCAAAAACACTTGAGCCATATATAGAAAATCTGACGTCTATGTTATCCGTCATGTAACTTTAAATCTTGGCGTTATATACTTATATATGCTTCTGGTATGTTTTACAATAAATAAAAATCTTAGCTTCAAAATATATATATATATATATATATATAACTTTAAATAATTAATTTATTTAATATTATATACATGAAAATCAAAATTGACCATTTTACTATATGCTTCTGGTATGTTTTACAATAAATAAAAATCTTTCAAAGTTCATAATATTATATTCTTTTATCTTTCACATTTATGATGGACATAAAATAAACTAAAAGTATATTGAAAACTAACTTAAAATAACTACGTGTAAAAAATCTTAAACACATAAAATAGAGGTATATTAAAAACTAATAAAGTTGTTTAGCAAACGCCCCCTAAGTTAACATTAGTAGGTGTAAAAAAATCCAGTAAATATGCAACATTCTTAGACCGGCGGGTATGCCCCTTGAATGGGCGTGAGAGGGGCGTGGCACACCGCCCCCCTAGGGGCGTGAGAGGATGGGCGTGATTAGGGCAACGTCGTGATGGCTTCTCTCTCTCTTTCTCTCAGTCTCTCTCTCTCTTACACACACACACACTCACACACACACACACACACACACATATATATATATATATATATATATATATATATATATATATATATAAGTTAAAAAAAAGAATGATGACGTGGAGTGAGTGGGTAATGGGGCATTTCCACCAAAATGGTGGGGTGAGTGGTTGTGGTGAGTGCTTATGTGGCGCCTAGATGGCGCATACGTGGAGTGAGTGGATCATGTGGCACACCCAATAGTCTTAATAAAAATTAACTTCATTTTCTATTAGCCAGAAAACCGATAAAAGAAAGACACACCCACACATGATATATATTAAAGAAAGAAGAGTTGATGTGAATGATTGAAATAATTAGGCTGTTTGCTACATACATCTTTAACTTAAATTTCTCATACACACGTACAAACAAGAAAGAAGAATATTATAAAGACGAAATTTTGGAAAATATAACAAAGCAAAAGGGAAGAAAAGATTCTAAAATTTCTTATACAAACTTGTACGTTGTCAACACGTGTGTTTATGCTTGGAATTTCATTAACCAACCTTAGACGATTCAGCTGCTTATTTTATAAGACATATATAAAACTTCATAAAAATAATAGTAAATTACTGATATGGTTCATGTGTCATATCATGTGTTTTGATAGTATTTCACTTTTGGTTACTAAGTTTCATAAATTATCCAAATAGTCTCAAACTTTAGACATTTGTAACACATATTATCTTTAAGTCACCAATTACCCTCATATACTTACTAAATTACACTTATATAATAAGCATATGTGTTAGAAATATTTAAGTTTGAGATCATATAAGTAATTTATGAAACTAGATACTAAAAATAGAATAATAGCAAAGCGGTAATTTACTTTAAAAATAAATTAGTTTTCTAAATTCTTTCTTTTATGCATTATAATCATCCGGAATCAAATACCAATTTGTATTAAATCTCTCATTTCTTTCCCCTTTTCTCAACTAGTCTAAGATTCAATAAACAACCACATGTTACTATGCTACATCAAAAGAAATAATTTTCATGTAGGACCATTTAAAAATAACGAAAAAGGTTGTCAATTGTTATGTATGACTGCTAGATTCAGACCTGCACAACTTACTATACACATATTTGACTCCTTGCGTTCAATCTTCAAAGGACAGATTTGTCTCTAATAAAGTAATAATTTCACACCCCCATCATCCAATCCATCTCTATCTTCTCTTCTTCTTCTTCTTCCCCACCAAACTCTTAAACTCTGCAACAATGGCGGCAAGAACAGCTAAACTCATGCTGCTTCTGACCCTCAATCTTGTCATCTTGCTAAGATTCTCCGAATCCAGTGTGCCACAACAAGAAGGTAACACAATCTTTTGTGTTTGTATTAGTGTGGGTGTGAGGATATTTGTTTACAAAGCACCAATTTTTGTTTCAAGAAATCCGGATAGTGGGTTTTGATTTTGTTCGATTATATTATTCTTTCTGCAAGAATCTTGATTTGTATTTCCAGTAGAAATTAAGAAGATGAGACCTGAAGTTTCAAAATGTTAACTTGTTTCCTGACTGATGTTATGATTTCATAGCAAAAAGTTACACAAAGTTAGCATCTTTATCGATCTTTTTTTATAAATTTTTAGTATTCATATGGATTTTGGTGTTGAAAATGAGCTGATTTTGACTTTAATAGTCAAAGATTCTGCTTTTCATGATTGTACGTGTGTTTATCTTTCGTTCAAGGAATGATTTGAGGAGTGACTGAATTTAATGATTTGTTCAACCATATGATTGAAATCCCACATGAGTGGTTTGACTTCTAGGTTTGACTCTTATCCTTAGCATGATAAATGATATGCTGATCTGCTACCTTTATGGTTTCTACTTTTTACTACAATATATCTGGTTCGAAAGGATTTATTTATTTGTAAAATTCTTAATTTGATATAGTGGAAGTTGTTGGGAACATTCTTGCTGACATGAACGCAACAAGTTGGAGATTTAATGGGGATAATTGCAACCTTGATACTGTGTCTGAAGTTCCAAAGATATCCCAAGAAGCTAATGCTAGCATCGGATGTGATTGCACAATTGGCAACGATACCGATTGTCATGTCGTATGGATGTATAAAGTTCTGTCTTTTAATTCTATTCACTTAAGTTCAGTTTCAAAAAGAGGCACTTTGACTTTGGAAGTAAAATTATGCATTTTTGTAATGCAATTCATATAGGTACCTTTGAATGACAGTATCTAATTAGAATTTTCTTGAAATTGTTAAACTTGTTAACAACTTGAATGAGATCAGTGTGTCTTTGACCTTAAACACAACGCTGTTCGATTACAATCGACAAGAATTTTGGGAATTTGTCTTATTCTTTTTATATATGCAGAACGCACAAGTTTTACAGTCTTGATGGGGTACTGTCACCTGAATTTGCAAAGCTGCCTTACATCCGGTCCATGTAAGTTCTCTTCTAAACACGCGATTAACTTAAATGTCAAAGTTTTAGATAATCAAAATTTAGTGAAACTGCTGTATATTTTGTTATATCTGCAGAGATCTTGCTTACAATTACTTAACAGGCACAATACCATCTGAATGGGGTTCAACACAGTTGCAAGACATGTGAAATTTCTTTATTACCCTTTCGTTTCATAGTTTTACTGTTTGAGAACTTAAAGTTGTAAATTTAAACACATCCTTCTGTATACAGCTCTCTTCTTGGTAACCGTATAACTGGAGAAATTCCGCGGGAAATATGCAATATCACCACCCTCACAAAACTGTATGTTGGCGCTCTCTTTTTTCTTCTAGTTTTTGTCTTTAGTTTTTCAGATCTTTTTGGTCAATTACTCAATTTTGACTTTTTTACCGTAAGGGTCAAAATCTTTATATGATTTCAATTTTAATCATAGTTGATATTTGTGTTTGTATGGTTTTATACTTTTATATACTGATCTACTAAAATTCTTGTTCAGGGACCTTGAAGCAAATCAGCTTTCAGGAACAGTTCCATCTGACTTTGGTAGATTAACAAATTTAAATATATTGTAAGATTGATAAACTTTGTCAGTTGCAAATTTTCAACCTGTGATTTGATTATTTCGCAAGAACTTAAACCTAATTAAGTTTTATATGCCATAAATATTATATTTCAGGATCTTGTCTTCAAACAGGTTCACCGGAAGGCTGCCAACAACCCTTGGTCAACTAGGAAATCTAACAAATTTGTAAAATCTTTATTTTGTTACCTTAGAAAAGTTTTTTCGATCCCACCATTTTTTAAGGCTAAAACTGAAAATGTATTCCGTTTATTATGCAGTAGGATAAATGAAAACAACTTCAGCGGGTCGATACCTGATTTCATACAAAACTGGAGACAGCTCTCTAGATTGTAAGATGTTTTTATGTTTTCCTTTTCAATGTCATAATTTGTTACGAAGTTTTCTTATTACGTATTTATGTTTTTGCATAAAACATTCAAGAACGTAGTAATCTTAATGTTTTGTTTTTTTTTTTGAAGAGAGATTGTGGCGAGTGGACTCACGGGACCTATCCCTTCAAACATATCTCTTCTTGAGAACCTATCTGATCTGTAAGTTAGGAATGTCTTCTTTAACTTGCTCTAGAGTTAAGTTTTTGTTCTTCATAAACTGTCCTCCATTGGGGAGATACCACTTTTGAAATGAAAGATCAACTCTTCAAAGAGAAAAGCTCGGATCTTTTGGCTCAACTTTATCCCAGTTTGCCGAGGGAGCAACCCCATTTTTCACCTTCTTCTATGTAAAGAAAGTGATTCATTACTCACACACGCACACACACACACTTATAATGTGTGTATATGTATATATGTATGCATGTATGTATTTATAGCTTATGATGTCGCTGTTATGCAGGAGAATTAGTGACATAACTGGACCGGCTCAAAGCTTTCCTCGGCTCAACAATGCTAGTGGATTAATAAGATTGTATGTGTATATTTCTGGCATTGACTTTTTTTTGACTGTTTGAACTCTTATCATTTCATTCACAAATTTAGGATCTTGAGAAATTGCAACATTTCAGGAGAAATACCAGATTATATCTGGCAAATGAGGGAACTCACATTGCTGTAAGTACACACCAAATAAATTGTTGTTATACGGATTCTTCATGATTTATATGTCTAGGACATCATTTCGATTTTCGTGTGTGCATATGACAGGGATACAAGTTTTAATCGGCTAGTAGGGAGAATATCTAATAACATCCTGGGGAGGAGCTTGAGATTTATGTATGTTTTAATAAAATTTGACTTTTCTTGTGCAATGTTGACTTTTATTTAAGGTGCATGTTACTAATTATGCATATTAATACGGTTTGGAATAGGTTTTTAACCAATAATATGCTAAGTGGAGACATACCTGATACACTTTTGGTAAACGGAGCTAGTATGTAAGTTTATTTCCTTAAAAATTATGTCAAAATTCATGTTGCATGTATAGTTTCCTTAAGAAATTAACATTTTAAGTTGATTAATATCTTGTAGTGACCTTTCCTACAACAATCTTACATGGCAAGGTCCTAATCAAGCCGCATGCCAACAAAACACGTAAGTATCTTTACTAAAACATCTAAAAAAACTGCATATAGTTAGAATTTTTATTGAAACTTGAGTTATTTATGTGTGAAATGTAACAAAGAACATCTTTTAGTGACATTTTCATAAGTTTATGCTACTTGGGACTTTCTTTGAAGTTTGTTGTTATATGACATGTTCTTTTTGGTGGTCTTCATGTTAGGAATTTCTATGTAAACTTGTTCAGCAGCTCCTCGACAGGGAACCCAATGTAAGATAGTTTTTGTAACTTTACTACCATTTATATGTTTGATCTTATCATACATATACATAAGATATGAATACTATCTTTACAGTTATATGTAAGATATCATTCATCTTGTATTATCATACATATTTGATGTTGTTATTGTGATGGTATTCTCAACAGACAAGATGTGCTTCCTTGCACAGAGAGTGTCAAGTGTCCTAGATGTGAGTATATCCTACCACTATACCTATAATTAGGAGTGAGTTCAGATGAGAACCGTTAAATATTTTAAAACCTTTTGATATATAATATAAGAACCATCTTACCGTAATCCAATCCTTTTGATTTTGGAGCGGATGAGAAAAAAAAGGATGATCAAGATTCATGAAGTTGTAGAGACATAATTGTCTCAGGTCTCAACCATCCAATGAAGATGATCCAAGGCTCAACAAGTGATTCCTTTGATTTCTAATTATCTAATGGTCCCTTGCTTTCTAATTTTTTAAGATAGTTTATCTATTATGTGTCAAAATCAACTTAATTATATGTCCATCATTGATACAAGATTATACAAAATTTCAAAATACCCGATGCTATAATGAAAGCTATAACAAGATTTCACATCGTGTCAAATGGTGGTGCTAATAAAGCAACATATCTGCTTCAAATTCAAAATTTTAAGAATGCTAAGTTTGACCCAGAAGTCAAGGATGATTACATTTACTAAGAATAACTCTAAAGTTTGAACTACACAAATACACGATCTTTACGTGTTTTATGGTTTTAATTTTATTAATGATATGACAGATACATGCTCTTTACATGTTAACTGTGGTGGGGATGATTTAACAATTAGAGAAAGCAACGGACGGTCAGTTCTTTATGAAGGAGATGCCAATGTGGATGGTGGTGCCGCAAGGCTGTATATAGCTTCCAGTAATTGGGGATTTAGTAGCACCGGTGACTTCATGGATGACAACATATTTCAAAACACGCGATACATAGAATCTTTTCAAGGGAACACAACCTTACCTGCACTGTATACAACTGCTCGTCTGTCACCACTTACCCTCACTTACTTCAGCTACTGTTTGGAGAATGGTGAATATTCTGTTAATCTGCATTTTGCAGAGTTACAGTTCACTAACGATAGCACGTATAGAAGTCTGGGCAGGAGGATATTTGATATCTATATTCAGGTGATAGTCTGTTTTTCTGTTTCTTATCCCTTTATATTTAATACTGTTTGTCTCCATACCTTACTAGTAGCTTTGCTTTGAGTGAGATTTAATGGGTATGTTGTAAGTTGTATGCTGTTCTATAAAAGCGGTTGAATTGTGTAATCAAGATTGTGACTGGACTGGTCAATCCAATGACAATTTAATGTGTTATCACGAGTGCTAAATAAGTTCTATATGATCTAGGGGCGGCTGGCTAGAAGGGATTTTAATATTGAAGATGAGGCTGGTGGTGTTGGAATACCTGTGGTCGTGCCATTTAATGCTAGTGTGACTGATAACATCTTGGAGATCCGGTTTTACTGGGCTGGTAAAGGGACGACCCGCTTTCCGAGAAGAGGAGTTTATGGGCCTCTTGTATCGGCTATTGATGTTGAACCCTATTTTAAAACTTGTTCAACGGGCGGAAAAAAGTCGCATAAAGCCCTTTATATAGGTGTCGGTATCG
The DNA here is from genome assembly GCA_009363875.1 of Mikania micrantha. Lineage (NCBI taxonomy): Eukaryota > Viridiplantae > Streptophyta > Magnoliopsida > Asterales > Asteraceae > Mikania > Mikania micrantha. The sequence goes on along the minus strand of CM018681.1, from coordinate 83,992,879 downwards.
GTGTTCCATTTCTTATCTTGTTGATCTTGGTAGTTTTGTGGCGGAAAAAATGTTTTAAATGCTGGAAAACGGACAATAAAGGTGAAAACTTTACATCTCTTTTAACTTTCTTGTTCCAGTTTTCAATTCGTTGCTTACAAAATGCTTTACTTGAACATTTTGAAGGAGTGGAGCTGAATACGCTTTCGTTTTCTTTGAAACAACTTAAGATTGCTACAAACAACTTCAATGCTTCAAACAAGATTGGGGAAGGAGGTTTTGGGGCTGTTTACAAGGTTATAATCTAGCAAAACAAAAAGGTTTGGGTGATTTTTAATATTTATTGTTCATAACGTGTGTGTGATGGTTGCAGGGTACACTGAGTGATGGCACAGTGGTTGCAGTGAAGCAGCTTTCGTCTCAGTCAAAGCAGGGAAACCGCGAGTTCTTGAATGAGATCGGCGTGATTTCATGTTTACAACACCCTAACCTTGTTAAACTCCATGGATGTTGCATTGAAGGAGATCAATTGTTGCTTGTTTACGAGTATTTGGAAAATAATAGCCTTGCAAATGCTTTGTTTGGTGAGTGTTTATTGGTTTTCTTGCAGTTTGACTTTTACGGTCAACACATTTTTCAAATTCAAAATTAACCTGTTTTTTGGACATGTTAAAAACATCAAATTCATTTTCAGTTGTAATACATGTGTGAATAGTCTTGAAAGCTTAAGATGATCTTTAAATTCAAATATACTTTGTTTGACCTTAAAAGTCAACCTTTTACGCCCTGTCTTGTATGCTTAACTTTCATACTTAGTTTCAGTTGGTTTTTATCAGTTTCAACGGTTAGCCATTTTGAACCAATTTTGTTTGTATTAAAATTTTTAAAATGATAAAGATAGTAAGTTTAATAAATAATAGAGATAAAATGGCGGATTCTGTTTACATGGCAACTCTAAGTTAAAAACGGGACTGTTAATATGTCAAAATCGAACCGTAAAAATCTCAAAACCAGCCAAACAGGCAGATAAAGGTCTTTTGATCGGTTGCAACAACTTATTGTTAGCTAATATTATATTATTAATGTTTGAGATATATCTTGTATAGAATAGGATATATAATATTGTTATGTAAATCCTTTCCTAAATTATAGGATTGGTAATTGTATTATTTATACCCAACTAAATGAAGGAGAGGGCGAGCAATTCAGCACATAGTATCTTACATGGTATCAACCCTAATCGATCCTACCCCTGGCTGCCGTCTCTTCTCTTGACATTGATACTCTCTGCCATACCCATTCTTCCCTTGTAAACTCATCGTTGCCTTCTTCGTATGGATTCCAAACTTCACCCTGCTATCACCGTGACCAACATCCGCAATTTTATTCCATTCGTTCTAGAGATGGAGAGTGGCCAGTACAACTCCTGGGCGGAACTCTTCCGCATCCATTGCCGGGCTTTCCAGGTTAGCGATCATCTCAATCCTTCCACCCCTATTCCCAAACCCGCCCCATCCACTGATGCCGACAAAACGCCTAAAGCTGATGATTCTGCTATTTGGTCTAGATTGGATGCCATTGTGCTCCAATGGATCTACAGCACCATATCCAATGATCTCCTTCACACCATCATCAAACCAAACTCAACCGCCGCTCAAGCCTGGGTCGCTCTTGAGAACATTTTTCAAGACAATCAAGGCTCACGAGCAGTCTATCTTGAACATAAATTCGTCACAACTCGCCTTGACAATCACCCAAATATCTCATCCTATTGTCAAACCCTAAAGATGCTTGCTGATCAACTAGCCAATGTTGACGCCCCGGTTACCAACCAACGATTAGTACTTCAATTAATCTCTGGACTAAATGAAAGCTATGAGAATATTGCCACCATGATTCAACAAACGACACCACTGCCTGATTTTTATGAAGCAAGATCACGTTTGATTTTGGAAGAAACCCGCAAATCCCACCAGGCATCTTTCGCTAATTCCTCATCCGATCCCTCCGCTTTGCACGCTGCCAGCAACACACCCTCTGCACCCAAATACCATGCTTATTCATCTTCCCAGTCTAATTATACTCCACGCGGTAGAGGACGCACTCGTGGCGGTGGTCGTGGCCGTGGTCGTGTTCCTAATGGAAGTCGTGGCAGAACCTCTCCTTCTGCATCTCATGAAAACTCTTTTCAGTCTACAGGAAAACAGGCCCAACAGCAAAAGCCTAGTCAGTTTTTTGGGCCCCAATCTCCATGGTCTAATCAGTCACAGTGGGCTCAATTTGGCTACCACCCTTGGAATTATCCACCTTGCCCTTACCCAACTCAGGGCGCCTACCCTCAAAGCCGCCCCACCTATAATTCTGGCCCAACTCCAGGACCAGGTATTATGGGACCACGCCCTGCACAAGCTTATGCAACATCTGAAGTTGGATATACACCTACTGATCTCAATCAGGCTTTTAACTCCATGACTTTAACTCCACCTGATCAACAATGGTATATGGATACCGGTGCCACATCTCATATGACACACTCCTCAGGTAACCTCTCGTCTTATATTAATAATGGTCCCTGTAGAAACATTGTCGTAGGGAATGGCCTTAAGGCTCCAATCCATGGTATGGGACAGTGCATACTAAAACCACCCTTTCCCCCTTTACAACTTAACCATATTCTTCATGTTCCATCTCTTATTAAAAATCTCTTATCAGTTCGCCAACTTACTGTTGATAACAATATATCTATCGAATTTGATCCCTTTGGTTTTGATGTGAAGGACTTCCAGACGCGGACACCCATTCTTCGATGTAACAGCACGGGTGATCTCTATCCCCTCACTATCAAGGCTGACTCCAGTTTCACCAACCCATATGCTTTTGCTTCCTTGACTCAAGATTTATGGCATTTTCGCCTTGGACATCCAGGATCTTCTATTTTACAATCTTTAAAACAAAAATTGTCTTTCAATTCTAGCAATAAAAGTACTACTTCTGTTTGTTCTTCTTGTATCTTTGGCAAACAAATTAAATTACCATTTCTGCATTCTACATCTTTTACTTATTTACCATTTGACATCATACATAGTGATTTGTGGACATCTCCTGTGCTTAGTTCGAGTGGTCATAAATATTATATTATGTTTCTTGATGACAAAACAAATTTCTTATGGACGTACCTGTTAGCCAAAAAGTCCCAAGTTTATGACATTTTTTTAAAATTCTCTAACCTAATCAAAACTCAATTCGATCGTCCAATTAAAACAATCCAATGCGACAATGGACGAGAATATGATAACATCAATTTTCATAATTTTTGCACTAAAAACGGCCTTCAATTCCGGTTCTCATGTCCCCACACGTCTTCCCAAAATGGAAAGGCTGAAAGAAAAATTCGTTCTATCAACAACATTATCCGAACTTTGCTTGCTCATGCATCAGTCCCCCCTTCTTTTTGGCACCATGCACTTCAACATGCCACATATCTTCTTAATATTCTTCCAAGTAAACTACTTCAAAACCTCACTCCTACACAATTACTTTATAACCGCATTCCCACTTATACACATCTTCGTGTATTCGGATGCTTATGTTATCCCCTTTGCCCCTCTTCCACTCTTCACAAACTTGACAACAGGTCCACCCCATGCATTTTTCTTGGATACCCATCAAACCATAGAGGGTACAAATGCTTTAATCCAGTCACTCGCACCATTGTAATATCTAGACATGTCATCTTTGATGAGTCAATTTTTCCTTTTTCTAAAACCCATCAACCTACTCCAGCAGCCTATACTCCCTTTACATCCTGTGAACCTCATCCTTCCATTTGGCAACAACCTACCAAGCCAAATCCTCCATTACAAACATACTCTAGACGTCCCAAAACATCCAAACCCACCTCTGTTCCACCCCAACCTACTTCAACAGATATTCCCTCATCAATCCATCCACATTCTTCTCCCACTACAACCTGCGCACCACCTGTTGTGTCCAATGAAGCCTCAACTTCTGATCCACCAGATCCATTACCACAGCCACCATCAAATTCACAGCCACCACAAGCTATTCGCACTATTCACACCCGTAGCATGTCGGGTATTTCCAAACCTATAAAACCAATCAGTCTCCATGCCACTACACCCTCTATCTCTCCTTTACCCCAAAATCCTATGGATGCACTCCGAAACCCGGATTGGAAAAAGGCCATGACCGACGAATTCCAGGCCCTTATTGATAATAACACGTGGGTGTTAGTCCCGAGACACAATGATATGAATGTCGTTCGTAGTATGTGGATATTTCGTCATAAAATGAAATCTGATGGTACTTTAGAAAGGTACAAAGCTCGTCTTGTTTGTGATGGCAGGTCTCAACAAATTGGTATTGATTGTGGAGAAACATTTAGTCCAGTGGTAAAACCAGCAACCATTCGTTTAGTTCTTTCGATTGCCTTGTCATATTCTTGGCCCATCCATCAATTGGACGTAAAGAACGCCTTCTTACATGGGAACCTGAACGAAATTGTCTATATGCATCAACCACCTGGTTTTCGCAATCATAACTACTCAAATCATGTATGTCGTCTAAATAAATCCTTATATGGTTTAAAACAAGCTCCACGCGCATGGTACCAACGATTTGCAGATTATGTCTCAACTATAGGCTTTCATCACAGTAAATGTGACCACTCTCTTTTCATTTACCATCAGGGCTCCGATACAGCTTACATTCTACTTTATGTGGATGACATTATTCTTGTAACCTCCTCCGATGCTCTTCGATATCACTTTATCACTTTACTTGCAACAGAATTTGCAATGAAAGATTTGGGTCCCTTAAGTTATTTTTTGGGCATATCGGTTACTCGCACAAAGGATGCTTTATTTTTATCTCAACAAAAATATGCTCTTGAGATTCTAGAGCGTGCAGGAATGAGCTCTTGTCATCCGTCCAGCACACCTGTTGATACAAAGTCTAAACTCAGCAACTCTTCCGGCTCATTACTTGATGATGGGGGCACGTTATATAGACAGCTTGCTGGAGCTTTGCAGTACCTCACCTTTACTCGACCCGACATCGGTTACGCGGTTCAACAAATTTGTATGCACATGCATACTCCTCGCTCCTCACATATGAACGCATTAAAGCGTGTTCTACGGTATGTTCAGGGAACCATCTCCTATGGATTACAGCTGACCAAGTCTTCGGTCAGTTCACTTTGTTCTTATACAGACGCAGACTGGGCTGGTTGCCCTGACACTCGTCGCTCTACTTCTGGTTATTGTGTGTACTTGGGAGACAACCTCATCTCATGGTCTTCTAAACGACAGGCCACTCTCTCTCGATCTAGTGCTGAAGCAGAGTACCGTGCTGTGGCTAATGTTGTCTCAGAAACATGTTGGTTACGTAATCTACTCCTGGAACTTAAACAACCACCACCCAAGGCCACACTAGTCTATTGTGACAATATTAGTGCTGTATATCTATCTGGTAACCCTGTACAACACCAGCGTACAAAACATATCGAGTTGGACATTCATTTTGTACGAGAAAAGGTTGCCCGTGGTCAGGTTCGGGTTCTACATGTTCCATCACGCTACCAAATTGCTGACATCTTTACAAAAGGATTGCCTTCAGTTCTCTTCGATGATTTCCGACACAGTCTCAACATCCGGCAACCTCCTGCTTCGACTGAGGGAGGCTGTTAGCTAATATTATATTATTAATGTTTGAGATATATCTTGTATAGAATAGGATATATAATATTGTTATGTAAATCCTTTCCTAAATTATAGGATTGGTAATTGTATTATTTATACCCAACTAAATGAAGGAGAGGGCGAGCAATTCAGCACATAGTATCTTACACTTATGAACACCAACTTAACTCCTCTTGTCCAGGTAAAAGTGGATTAATGCTGGATTGGCCAACAAGGTTTAGGATTTGTATCGGCATTGCTCGAGGTTTAGCTTTTCTTCATGATGAATCAAGGCTCAAAATTGTACACCGGGATATCAAAGCCACTAACGTGCTACTTGATAAAGATCTTAACCCAAAAATTTCAGATTTTGGGCTGGCAAGGCTAAATGAGGACGATAAGACTCACGTTAGCACACGAGTTGCAGGAACAATGTAAGTTGTTCATAAATCATAATTCATGCATGCATACTTTACTTTCTATGATGTGCTTACGGTTTTCATGGATGAATTTGCAGAGGATACATGGCACCGGAGTATGCCCTCTGGGGTTACTTAAGCGACAAGGCAGATGTTTACAGCTATGGAGTTGTGGTTCTGGAAATCGTTAGTGGCAAGAACAACACCAGTTATGTACCAACCAACGACTGCATTTGCCTTCTAGATTGGGTACGATTCAAGTTTCATCGTCGAAGTCAGTAACTAGGGGCAAAAATCTTGCTAAATATGTAAATACATTTTTTTTAATTGGGAATGAGATGAAACTGAGTATTAGTAATTAGGTATTATTCATATTCACAAACAAACTTACCCGGTATATTCCCACTTTTCAGTGGATCTGGGAGGGAAGGATGGATACAAACTTTACCCATATCTTAGTTGTGACAGAGAGACTGCTCCGAATGAGTCCCCGGCTCATATTTATCGTTTGAAGTTAATCATCCCAACATTTTTAACGTTATTCACATAACAAGTAAAATAACTTTAAATTAGTGCAATTTTACTTTGGCTCCCTTTATGGCCCACACATATATATATTAGAGTAAATTACGGTTTTGGCCCCTGTGGTTTGAGTGTTTTAACTATTTTGGCCCAAAATAGAATCTTCTATCAATTCAGCCCCCGTGGTTTAGAAAACTGTCGGTTTTGGCCCCTCAAACTTAACTATTATAACGGTTTTGGCCCAAAATTTAACTATGGTTAGGGGCCAAAAACGATAGTTTTCTAAACCACAGGGGTTGAATTGATAGAAGATTATATTTTGGATCAAAATAGTTAAAACACCCAAACCACAGGGGCCAAAACCGTAATTTACTCTATATATTATACGTGTGCACCGCAATGAGGCATTATTATTCATATTCACAAATGAGAGTTAAATGGGTTGACATGAAACACAACACGATTTAAAGTGGGTTTGACACGACACAAATAAGTACATAGGTCGTACTGTGAATTGAGTCAACCCGACATGATTAACACCCTTTTTAGAATCCCTAAAACATGAAAATCAGTTTCTGGATCATTGGATGTTAATTCTTTGAAGCTATTTTCAAAAAGCTTGTAGCTAAATGGTATTATATGTGTTCATTGAATCTATTACGCAGGCGTGTCGATTGGAAACAAGTAAACAATACGAAGAGCTTTTCGACGAGAGATTGACAACGATCAACAAAGAAGAAGCGGAAACTGTCATGAAAGTAGCGCTTCTGTGCACGAACGGCTCACCATCGATGAGGCCGACGATGTCAGAGGTTGTAAACATGCTTGACGGAAAAACTTTTGTACCAGAAATACCTCCGGAAGCAAGCGGGAACTCTGAAGATCTGAGATTCAAAGCCATGAGAGACTTCCGACGAGAGACGAAAGGTGAAGGAAGTGAAACTCAAAATTCCAACACGATTCAAAATTATACAAACTGTTCTTTGACTTCTGAAGATGATGATACATTTGAGATCCGATCAGTTGATACAAGATCCTACTAAAAATTTCAAGTGTTCACTTTTGGATGGGTTACACAAATTTTGTATTGTTATATAATTTAATTTATATCATATCTTTAGATAAAACAGCAGTTGTATATGTATTTATGTATGTATACAGTCTTCATAAAATTGTTAAGACTGACTTTCCTTACATTAGGAAGATTGTAGCTTTAAGAGGCATGGTTAGTTGCAGTATATATATTTTGTAAATATTGCAGCTTTGCCTTTGTTATGGAATGGGATAACAAAGTTTACTCTATATGATTTCCGGATGCTTTTAATATATAAATTAGAGTAATTTAACATAACACAGCGTTGTAAAACTTGGCATAGACGGTCTAGTAGTTGACAAGTGCTCACTCGGTCAAGTCGATTTTCTTCAACTCAAAATTAGTCCAACTCGGCCAAAAAACTTAGCCCAACTCAGTCAAACTCGGACCAACTCAATCAGGTCAATTTTTCGCTGTTTTTGACTGATTTTCTTATTTTTCACTGATTTTCAACTCAAATCATGTAAAAAAGGTTTTTTTTTTTATTTTGAATTTTTTTACAAGTTTGTAACACTATTGGACACATTTTTATAAAAAAATAAAAAAGCGCCGACCATATATTTTTTTTTAAAAATATTTTATAAAACAATATAAAACATACGTAACAAAACGTAAAAATAATTCATCAGATCTGACGCAGCGTTACATATGTTTTACGTGTGTTTATAAAATATTTTTTTTATAAAAAAGTGCTCAGTAATGTTACAAACCAGTAAAAAAACTCAAAAAAATACGTTTTTTACATGATTTTTGTCTAATTTTCCCGGTTTTCATACTAAAATGGGTTTTCATTTTGTTAATTCCATATATATACGTAGGAAAGTGTGCAAATGATAACCCATTGATAGAGCAATAACCCATTAACTCAAATCCAATGGCTAATAAAAAATTTGGGTGTATAGGATTGTGACATGTGTCATCTTTCTTATTTAAATAAAGAAGGGTATTTTAGTCATTTGCACTATATAAAAAAGCTGGAATTAATTTGGTGGTGCCATGTGTCGCCTTCTAATATATTATAATATATTTACTTTTTTATTTAAAGTTTACCCCCTCTTTTGTTATGCATCAATAACTTTTTTATCCTATAATATTTTTTTTATAAAAATTGCACCATTTTACTCGTCTTATTTTTCTCTTTAATTCCGTTATAGTCTTGACTATGTTTTTTTTTATTTTTTTTATGTTCGTATTTACACCAATGTAACGAGTTGTAACAAATTTGGGTTTACATTATTGTAAATTAAATAGGAATTACATTTAGGAATGTAAACGAGACAAGCCGAGCATGAGCTCATTAATTACGTTATATTCTTGAATTTTTTTATTTTTTTCCGGACGTTCGTATTTACATCAATGTAACAAGTATAAACATAACACATTGTTTGTATCGAATTGTAACGAATTTTGGTTTACGTTGTTGTAAATTAAAAATGAACTACGTTAATTTGGTGGTGTCATGTGTCATCTTCTAATTAATTACGTTAATTTGGTGGTGCAATGTGTCATATTCTAATATATTATAATATACTTACTTTTTTATTTAAAGTTTACCCCGTCTTTTATATGCATCCATAACTTTTTTATCCTATACTAATTTTTATAAAAATTGCACCATTTTACTCGTCTTATTTTTCTCTTTAATTCCGTTATATTCTTGACTAGGTTTTTTTATTTTTTTGATGTTCGTATTTACACCAATGTAACGAGTTGTAACGAATTTGGGTTTACATTGCTGTAGATTAAATAGGAATTACGTTTAGGAATGTAAACGAGCCAAGCCGATCACGAGCTCATTAATTACGTTATATTCTTGACTAGTTTTTTTATTTTTTTCCGGATGTTCGTATTTACATCAATGTAACAAGTATAAACATAACACATTGTTTGTAACGAATTGTAACGAATTTTGGTTTACGTTGTTGTAAATAAAAAATGAACTACGTTTACAATGTAAATTAAAGTGAGTCTAACATATTTGTTACATCACTGTAATTAAATAATTGATACAATGTAACCATATTTATTTACAACAATGTAACCATATTTGTTACATCACTGTAAATAAATAAATGATACAACATAACTAAGGGTGTTAACGAGCTATTTTGTTTAAACGAGACGAGCTCAAGACTTAATGAGCTCCTGGTTGGATCAGCACGTTTACACCATAAACGTAACCCGCATTTAATTTACGAAAATGTAAACCAAAATTAGTTACAATTCGTTACAAACAATGTGTAATGTTAATATTTGTTACATTGCTGTAAATACGAACATTCGAAAAAAATTAAAAAAACCTAGTCAAGACTATAACGGAATTAAAGAGAAAAATAAGACGAGTAAAATGGTGCAATTTTTATAAAAAAATATTATAGGATAAAAAAGTTATGGATCTATGAAAAAAAGGGGGTAAACTTTAAATAAAAAGTAGATATATTATAATATATTAGAAGGTGACACATGACACCACCAAATTAATTCCATATTTTTAAAATGGTGCAAATGACTAACATACCCTTCTGTATTTAAATATGAAAAATGACACGTGTCACAATCCTATACACCCAACTTTTTTATTAGCCATTAGATTTGAGTTAATGGGTTATTGCTCTATCCATGAGTTATTATTTGATCCCAATCCTATATATATATATATATATATAGGGATTGAATCCTATGAAAACTCAATCTTAGAGAGAAAACCCTTAAACCCTATGTGAGCCAATGATTTGGAATCTTGAAAATAAATATGTGGTCCACATTAAACCTGAATAAAAAATTGGGTTTTGAATAAACAAATCATTTTTAATGTGGGTTAATGTGGACCACATATTTATTTTCAAGATTTCAAATCAATGGCTTACATAAGGTTTAAGGGTTTTCTTTCTAAGTTTGGGTTTTCATTGGATTCAATTCCTATATATATATATATATATATATATATATTTTTTTTTTTTCGAAAATATTTTTTTAATAATTTACCATATCTAAGTACTCGCAACTCTTTAGTCAACCGATCTGGCAGTACCTAATGACTTATCCAACCATGCATAAAACTAATTGACTGTAATTTGCAGTGTTTTCAAACCCGGACCAGACCGGCCGGTCGGACCGGGATTCGGAGTGTTAAACGGTCCGTTTCTAGCTTCAAAACCGTTTTTGGGTGAACCGGCCGGTCGGACCGGTGAACCGGTGATTGAACCGGTTTTTTTAATTTTTTTTATATTTTTTTGATTATATATATATATATATTTATAAAATGTTTATAAAATCATCCGGTTCTTAAATCCGGTCGGACCTCTGACCGGTAAGGAGACCGGTTCGATGTCCGGTCCGGTTCTGTTCTGAAAACATTGGTAATTTGTAAAGGATGGCGTTATGAAACAGCCGTTCAAATCAACAACATCCAGAGTAAATTAAACTCAAGTGTTTATCACTATTCGAGAGTGAAGGACCTAATACTATAAAAAATTGAAGGAAACTTATAATAATCAAATAAGTGGCATCTTTGTGTTGTTATCTCAATCATTTCAATGTTGTTATTTCCTTGTTTGGAGTCACTAGTTGATGTTTACAAGTCGGCAAAACTATGTTCCCTTAATATGTAAATGTCCAAATGAAGCTAGGGAGAGCTACATCCATCAGACGGCCAAAAATAAAATAAACATAAAAAAAAAATAAATATAAAAAAATTAATATTTATGTCACTACGTACACCAAGTAAGATACTGATTTGAGAGTGCCAATCATTAGTTGGCTCCTTACTCTTGTGACCATTGACCAAATCTACTCATTTCACCTCATTAAAAAAAAAAAAAAAAGTAAGTTACGGTTTGTTATATGTGTTTTAATATTTTAAATAATTTAATTTAAAGTATAATTTTCTATAAAAGTAGCCCATGTGGTTTAAAGAAACTAATGATTTTGGCCCCAAACCTACCATTCTAACAATTTTGGCCTCTAAACCATACCATGGTTGGAGGCTAAAATCGTTAATTGTTTAAACCATAAGGGCTGAATTATTAGTTGTTTAAACCATATGGGCTATATTAAAAAAAGATTTTATTCTTTGTTGAAATAGTTAAAACATTTAAACTATAGGAACCAAAACCGTAATTTACACTTAAAAAATATACAATTTAGTAAAGGATATAAACCACAAGATAAAAGGAATCAAATCAATGAATTTTCCCTTAGTTCATTTCTACAAGTACATGCTTAAAAACAAAAAAAAAAAACATGTGTTTTACAAGAATTAGGTAAAGTATTGAAGATTTCTTATGGGTAAGTTCATAGGTTTCCAAATTATTTGATTTTATTTTTATTGTTTTTGAGAAACTTGAAATTATTGGGTGTACGTTTGCCCGTGACCTAGCTTAAAATGTATTTGTTGGCCGTTAAAAAAAAAGATGATATTTCGTTCCTAAATTAATGAGTTGTAACAATTTATAATATATATAATACATCTTTTATACGTAATAAATAAAAATAAAATATGACACATGTTAATATTTTAGACTATTTTCACAATAATTTTCCGCCTCTCCCTTTTATTAAATACATTACATATTAAATAATAATATTAAAATTTAAAAATGCTTTTAAGCATTTTGTAAATTAAAAAAATGTTTACAAGACATTAAACATATTTAATCATAAAAAATTATGTGTTTTCAAAAACTAAAATTATTTGAAAATATGAAATATTCAAAGACTGTTTTCTAAAACGATTTTTTTTAAAAAAAAACTTTGAAAAATTAGTGTTTAAATATTTATTTTATTACTTAAAATTTTAAATTGTATGAAATTTTGTATTAAAAAATTGGCTTACATCCTCTAAATTTTTATGAATAATTATTTATTATTATTTTTATTAATCCGTGTAGCGCACGAGTTATTAAACAAGTGCACAAGTATATAAACATAAGTTCTATATGTAAATCTTTAAACCAAACGCGTCAAAAATACAATGTAATTAATTATGTCTAACGAAGTAAAGTTAAACCATTAGTTTTGCCGCTCATGTATCCTTTAATTTAATGAGTTATTACCTATGCAATTAATATCTTGATAATTGATTATTTCAACATATTTAGTACAAGCACCACCACATTGTGTTTCTATATATATTGTTTTCTTGTAATCACGGCTTCAATCTTATACTAGTCTCATAATTAAGCATAATTATCATGAACCTTAGTGTATTTCTTACATACCTTCTTATTATATTCTTTTACACTTTAATTATATCTCCTAATACCTTTAGATTTATATACATATTTCCAATATTTCTCATTTACCTCTAATTATAATTATCAGGAAAAAGATGTGTTCATTGAAGGCAAGGTGGACTGGAAAGGAAGAGCTGCAATGAAAAACAAACATGGAGGCATGTGTGCTGCGCTTTTAATATTAGGCAGGATTTTTGATTTTGTGAACTGAACTTTATATATAGCCATTTTTCAATATTTTTAGAGTTCAAATTTTAATGTTCGTGTTTGTTTCGCAGCAACGTTCGCATTCGAAAACATGGCGAACATGGCACTCGCAGTGAACTTCGTCACATATTTTACGCAGGTAATGCATTACGACGTAGCCGATGCAGCAAACCATGTAACGAACTTTATGGGTGCGAGTTACATCATTTCTATTGTTATGGCTTGTCTTGCTGATGCCTACCTGGGCCGATTTAGAGCTCTTTTTATCGCGGTGCTAGTAGAATGCGTGGTAAGTAAACATTGAAAACATAACGATATACACATGCGTGCAGATTCATACGTATAATCTTTGAATGTTTTTGATGCTTGGTTTGAGTATTCGATCAATTGGGCCGGCATCATTTGCTTGCTTTTAATTATAGATTAATATTGTAGGGGCTTTCATTGCTAACATTACAAGCTCATTACCCAAAACTCAAACCACCTATATGTAACATCTTTTTGCCAACATCAAACTGTGAGAAAGCGAGCGGAGGAAATGCTGTGCTCCTGTTTTTTGCGATCTACTTGCTCGCTGTTGGCAATGCAGGTGTAAAAGCTGCATTGCCAGCACATGGAGCAGATCAATTTGATCTAAAAGACCCAAAAGAGGCTACACAGATGTCAAGTTTCTTTAACTGGTTGCTAGTAGGCGTTGCGGCAGGGGGATCGGTTAGCTTGACATTCTTTGTGTGGGTACAAGACAACAAGGGTTTTGATTTGGGATTTGGGTTGTCACTGATTGCCCTGTTGTTGGGTGCAATCATCTGTATCTTTGGATTGCCATGGTACCGTATACATGTTGTGCTAGGAAGCAGTGCCATTACAGAAATTATACAGGTTGGTAAAACACAAACATTTGAACATGTTACATGATCTTAATACTTGTGGAACGTATCAATAAAAGTCATCCATAAAGATTTTAACAAGGATTTATTATGATTGCCCTTGCATCTATTATAAGTTATTTAAAGTAGACAAATTGGATTTTAATAATCCAAAGTTTTAGGAGTTGGCCTATGCCGGTCCCAACTTTGAAAATCCTCAATAAAGGTCCATACTTTCGACCTATTTACCTCTGGTACACCTTGGTTAAAAAAAATAACTTAAAGCCGTTAACCTTTTTTCGAATTTCAAGCTAATTTTTTAGGGCTTTTGATTATAATGAGAATACGAGTCGAATGATGTATAACTTACCTTGAAACGTTGCTCCAAATTTCTCGATTGATGATTTCTTGATCAGTTGAAAGTTTAAACACCACGATTGAAGAACCTTTTCATCATTTGGAGCAACGTTTCGAGGTATGTTATACATAATTCGACTCGTATTCTTTTTGATCAAAAACCCTAAAAAATCCGTTTGAAATTTTTGAAAAAAAGTTAACAGCGTGAAGTTTTTTTTTTTTTTTAACGGAGATCCACCAGAGGTAAATAGGTCGAAAGTAGGGACCGTTATTAGGGATTTTCATAGTTGGGCCCGGTAGCGGCCAACTGATAAAAGTTTGGATTATTTAAATCCAATTTGCCTTTAAAGTATTACCGTTAAGTTCGTTATATATACTTTCAGGTATACGTCGCATCCATTAGGAATCGACAACTTCAACTTCCTGAAGACCCTTCTGAGCTGCATGAGATTCCAATGGATAAAGAAGCTGCATTTCATCAAGAATTCTTACCACATAGAGATGTTTACAGGTTTACTTTTGTATCTACATCCAATTCATTTGATATTTTAATTAAATACACATCTAATTAACTAGTTTTATACCCGTCCGGTGGCTGGGTACAATGGTATAATTGAATCAATTTAGTAAAATTCATTTTACAAAAAATAATAATTGTTGAATTCAGATAAATGGGATAATGGGTATAAACTATTTTCATAACAACCTCATAAATTGAATTTACACGGCTGAGATTTATTATCAGCCATTTTAAATGACCCAGATCTTCTCTCAAAACAGTTGAATTGACCGGAAACCATATATATACAATTAGGTGGCTAGACAAAGCAGCAATTCGATCCGGTAACACTACAGATCAATCTCCAAGTCCTTGGAAACTTTGTACCGTTACACAAGTCGAAAATGCGAAAATCTTACTATCAATGGTTCCAGTTTTCTTATGTAGCTTCATTATGACACTTTGCTTAGCCCAACTACAAACATTTTCAGTTCAACAAGGAGTTACCATGGATACTAAGCTCACTAGCTCATTCAATATACCACCTGCATCCCTCCCAATAATTCCTATAGCATTCCTCCTCATTCTAGTACCAATCTATGACCAAATCTTTGTACCTTTAATTCACAAAATTACTGGCATCCCTACAGGCATAACCTACTTGCAAAGAGTAGGAGTTGGGCTTGTTCTCTCAGCATTATCAATGGCAATTGCTGGTATTATGGAAGTTAAACGAAAAAACGTCGCTAAGCACCATAACATGCTAGATGCAGTCCCTGTGCTTCAGCCATTGCCCATCAGTGTCTTCTGGTTATCATTCCAGTTCTTTGTTTTTGGTATAGCTGATTTGTTCACTTACGTCGGGCTTCTCGAGTTTTTCTACTCACAAGCACCAAAATCAATCAAATCTATATCTTCTTGCTTCCTATGGAGCTCAATGGCAGTTGGGTATTTCATGAGTAGCATCACAGTGAAGCTTGTAAACCATGTGACACAAGGGGCTACAAAAAGCAAAGGATGGTTAGCTGGAAACAACATAAATAGGAATCATTTGGAAAATTTCTACTGGTTACTTGCTGTTTTGAGTTTAATCAATTTCATAGTTTATCTGTTTGTTGCATCAAAGTACAAGTACAGGCCACAGATTCTTGATGTTGAGGATGAGTAGATGGAGTGATTATATATATTATGTGAAGTTAAAGATCTCTAAATGTAATTAGAGTTCTTATATTAATTCTTCATTTTAGTTTTTTTTTTCTTTCTATTTTTAAGTTGTATAATTTTCTTTTTACATGTAAGTTGAAGTTCTTGTAATGTTATGAGTGTGTTGTAATTTATTTAGTAGTTGTTTAGTTGGTTCATGAACTACCAAACAACTTCTTTGCTTTGATTAAACAAAAATAAGGTAAATTGTTAAGATAGTATTTTACTCTTCATCCTTTTGATAAATTATCCATATGATACTAAATTTTAAACATTTGTTACACATGCAATCATTAGATAAAGGGAATTTGGTTAATCATATGATGGTAATTTAGTAACACAAGGACCGCATGTGTTACAAAGGTTTAAAGCTAGGTTTGAGAGTCTATGAATAGTTTATGAAATTTTAAGGAAAAAAAGTAAATAACAACAATGTATTTACACTCGGTATTTTACTCAAAGGAAATAATAATTGTCATGAGTAGCTTACTATTAGAGCACCATTTTTTCATGCATTTGTTTGTTTGTCGTTTGTAAATCCAGACAAGGCCGACTAAATTTGGCAGGGTCCCTCCTCTCACATGCATCATTTATGAAATATATATACATATATTTTATTAATAATAATAATAATAATAATAATAATTATTATTATTATTATTATTATTATTATTATTATTATTATTATTATTATTATTATTATTATTTTGTTTAAAAGGGATGCTTAAAGGGTTGAAGCATTGTAAAAAAGTGAGATGCTTGAAATTAATTTCATATAACTAACAAAACAAACAAAGATACTCAGTATATTCCTATTTTTCAGTAATTTTAGAGGAAAAGACAGACACATCTTACTCATATCCTAATAGAAATAGAGAGAATGCTCTGAATAAGTTCTGGCTCAAAGCTAACATTTTAAGGTAACCATTCCAACACTTTTAACATTATTTTCACAAAATAAGTAAAATAACGTTAAAATTAATGTAATTTTATTTTTATGGATCCACAAATATATGCATTATACGTGTGCATGGCAAATGAGGTGATTTGCTTATATTTACTTGTATTTTTACATGAAAATTAAACTTTTTTATTCAACATCAATTTCCGTTAACTAGAGGAGCCCTTCTTGAGTCTCGTCGGACCCTCTTCAGATTCGCCCATCTCGGACGGTTACCCTTTCCTTTGTACACTGCCCGAAAATGGCCTACACGTGGCAACCAAGCAGGTTGACAAAGTCAGCAATGACACACGTCATCCCATTAACCCCTCACCGTCACAGAGAACCAACTTATTATAACCGACTCCAAATAACCAAATTTGAAAAAAAAATTAGAAAAAATTGTTAGTTCTTCATTAATGGCTTCCAGCGATAAAGCTCCCGATTCAATGCCGGTGGGAGACGGATCAGTCCCGCCGGGAAAACCCATGACGGTGGAGCATCAAATCATTGACAAAAGTGCTCAAATGCTACAAACCTTGAAACCGATCAAACAAATGAGCCAGCATGCGTGCACCTTCGCCGTCTACGGCCATGACATGAGTCGCCAGATCGAGACTCATCACTACATCACCCGACTCAATCAAGATTTCCTCCAGTCTGCGGTTTACGACTCCAACGACCCCTCGGCTAATCTTATAGGTATACATGCAATAAGGATTTTTTTTTTTTTTCAAAATTTTATAATGCAAATGATCAATTGTATTCATGAATGGATCCTGCGTCTCAAATAGCGACATCTTAATTATGTAGCTAATTGCAATTCTGGTGGCTAATTTTGTATATGCAGATCAGAGTTTTCTAGCAGTGTATTCGATCTTTTCGATACCTAGCTTTACGTTTTCCAAAACTGAAATCTGATCACACATGTATTCAGAAAAATGATCAAATCGAAAGAGATTAATTCCGAAAAGAGTTTGACAGAAAAAATAAAATAAATGATAAACTAAGCATAACATCTTATTTTTTTTACTAGATTTTTTTTACTGAATTTTTTTCTGGTTTTCTTATTTTTTATAGTGTATTTTTTGAATTTTTGTACTGGAATTTTTTGTTTTTTTACTATATTTTGTTTGATTTTTGTTTTTATGTTTTTAACATAAACTCACCTACTCTCTTCTACCTCAAAATTCTTAGAGAGAAAGAGAGAGGACATCTGAAGTAATTTTGATTTAATTGATGAGTTGATGGTTAATTAGAATGTGAAAATTGGGCAGGGGTGGAATACATTGTGTCTGATAGGCTCTTTGATACTTTGCCATCTGATGAACAGAAGCTCTGGCATTCTCATGATCACGAGGTATTTTTTTTATTAATTTTTTTAATTTTTGGGCATCGTTTTGCTTGTTGTACGTACCAATTAAGGACGTCAGGAGCTTTAGTTAAACAGGTACTGATCGAATCGTAATTATCGGTCCTGCAGGTTACATCAGGATTGTGGGTGAATCCAGGTGTTCCAGAGATGATTCAAAGGACCGAGCTTGAAAATATTGCGCATTCTTATGGAAAGTTTTGGTGCACTTGGCAAGTCGATAGAGGCAAGATCGTATCGACCTTTCTTTTCATTTTCTACACCGAAAGAGCGTAGCCTTTCTTGTGACGTATTTTGTCTTTGCTAGAAACTTGAATATTAGTGAGCTTATACGAGCACAAAGGGTAAGCTTTAGCCATATTGAAGCATTTTAGCAAACAAATCCAAACCTTAGCTTTAGATACTAAGCAAGAATAAGCTTGTTAGTCTACACAGGCCTATTATAAATTTATATTATAACAACTTAATTTATAATAATAATTGTATACATACTAATTAAGTGTTATCTTATATAGTTACTATTAAAGAACCAAAAATTATATAGTGTACAAGATCGTTTGATTGAACTCAACACAATTACTATAAACATATTTTTGTTTTGTGGTTAATAGGTGCAAAAAGTTCTGTTAGTCAATTTAAAGTAAGCACACACAAGTGATTTGTAAACGACTATGCAGAGGAGAGATGTCGTCAGAGAGGAGAGGTCTTCGTTGGAGAGAATTGGAGAGGAGTCAACTCCTTTTATTAAGAACATTTCAGACATATACCTTGATTTGAACCATTCAGGTGTCCATTTAGACATTTCTTGTCATTTAGATGTTTGAAACAAATGATCTGAATATGACAGATTCAGACATGACTCCATTCAGACCCTACTAAACAACTCCTAGTCTGATTGGATTGGGTCTTTAAAAGCTATTGGACATTTGGACTGATCTTAAATCTTCCTTCATTTTGACTCAATCATATAATAGAATGTTTTTTTTAAGCAACAACCTTAATTTTTCACGAGCTTTAGATATAAATTAAACAAGCTCTAGCTAACTTAGCTAAGTTAAGTTAAATGAGTCAAGCTTGAGTACAGTAGCTCGAGCCTGATGCAATCTATTTAAAGGTTGCAGTAGGTTTTATTAATTCTCGAATACAGTTCTATACTACACTAATATAAGATATAGATGATAGAATTTTGTTGGATGTTAATGTTGGCACCTTAACGGGTCAAACGAGCTGTTGTATGTTTAAGTAAGATTAGATGCTAGGGCAGAATTGTCAAGTTAAGTTAAGTTGGTTAAAGTTAGTTAAATGGTAGTTGATGCCTGATGGCACCATATATAACTGTTTATAACCGCCATTGTTAATTGTTTCAGTGGGCTATAAATAGCCAAACAATTGTGCAAATGTTAGTCGAATGTATGCAGTTTATCTTGGTGTTATATTCATTCTTCACACACATATATATTCTTCTATCGTGAAGATATACCAATAAATTTAACCTTAAAATAAAAACACCACTAGATGTGTGGAGTTTTGTTATTTTTGTGCTTTGTTAAATCATGCAAACACTATTGCTTTTGGTGTTAACCGATTACGGGTGATGTGCAGGCGACAGGCTTCCGCTTGGCGCACCGGCACTAATGATGTCACCGCAAATGGTAAACATGGGCGTTATAAACCCGGAGATGGTGAACTTGAGGGATAACAAGTTTAAGATATCAACTGATGAGCTTAGGAAATCAAGGGCCAATATTCCATCGTCTAAGCCCGGAAACGCACGAGTGGCGGATTACTGGATGCACACCGGCAAGTGTTTCGCGATTGACATAGAACATGAGGAAATGAAACTGATGGAAGCACCAGGGCCACAGTTTCCATGAATGCTTTCTGCTTTTGTTCTTTTGCATTTGAACTATATGGATGCTTTTATGATGATGGTAATGAGCTAGGATATATGATTGTGTTGTGTGGGTGGTGGTCACAATGATGTGCGTACGTGGTTCGTTGATGAATCTTCAACAACTTGAGGATTTTACAAAATAATAATGATACTTCAAATATATATATTTATATTAGATAAAATTATATATAATAAAAATCGTTACTCAAGCTCGATAAGTGAAAGTTGGTTTTGCCTTGACTCGTTATATCTTGGTTCGATTCGATATTTTAGCAAGCTTGTTAAATTATGCTCAATTTTAAACTTTTAGCAACTTTTATACCAATTTTTTTTTAACTTTTTATAGTTTTTAAAATTATGATTCTCATACAATTTTTAAATAAAAAAGTTGACTTTTTATACCCATGTTTTATAAGCATTTCACCCCACTGAAATTTTCTACCACGTTATCATCCCACTGAAAATCTTAAAACCCCGTAGTGGTCACCCCACTGAAAAACCTTCCCCACTATGCCACGTCATCACCACTCAAACACTTTGATTTTAAATGTGGGTCCCCTTTTTTAAAAATTGGCAAATGAGAAGAGGGGAGGTTCGCGGGGCCTCGGTTGGGTTGAAATGGGCACTGCCGGGGTAGGGAGCGGTGTGGACGCCAATCCCAGCCGAATGGTGCTTCCCCGCGGGTTAGGCGTTGGAGGTAATAAGGATGCTCTAAAGAAGTTAATAAGTTAAAAAAAATATTTGGCCATACCAATGTCAGGAATCACCGATGTATTCATGGATTTTATGTGGTCTGCCCCTTTCTGAGGTCAAAAACACCATCTTGTGGGTCATTGATAAACTCACAAAAGATACTTTTATCATATTTATTAACTTCATGGGTGTTCAACTAACACGTATGTACCAGACTGTGATCCTATCTTTCCAGGTCACTTTTCTTAGGCTACCCACAGCCCTTGCCCCGTCGAACCAGCGGCATCTCACCCCTCGGCGGCTTCCAGCGGGAACACCGCCACCCGCCTCAGCGGGTCCTGCCCAACCCCCTCCCACGGCCCCAGCTCCCCGCTTGGTTTCTTGGTTTTTGATTGGCCAAAAATAGTGGGGTGATGACGTGGGTGTGGTATAGTGGGGAAAAGTTTTCAGTGGGGTGACCATTGTGAGTGTTTAAGGTTTTCAACAGGGTGATGACGTGGCAGGAAATTTCAGTGGGGAAGGATTTTCAGTGGGGTGACCGCTGTGGATGGTCTTATGCGACTTTAAAGTCTAATCTTGAACATGATGTTGACAACATATTATCCATAATAGATATATCATATCACGGCTAAAAAGAACCTTTAGTGACCAAGACTGCGAATGAGATTGAGGCTAAATCATTTTTGGAACAGATTTGGTGACCAAAGTTTTAGCGACCGAATTTGTAAATGAAAGTATATATTGCGACGAAACCGATTTGTGACTGAACTTTTAGCAACCGAAATTGCGTTCGAACATGTGAACAATGTTGCGACGAGAATCATTAGTGGCTGATTTTTGGACTGTATATTTTTTGCAATTAGTTTAGCAACTTAGTTTTGTCTAAACTATTATTATCAGCAACTCGATAAGAGCATATGTAACAATAGATACATGATAAAAGACTTCAATAGTAGACATGATAGTATACTTCCAGCGACGATTTTGGTCGTCGCTACATGTGTCGCGGCTGCAAGCGTGCTTTCTGCATCCTACATCCATATGGCATTAGCATTGATGAGTACTGGTCTAAGCTTGCTTTCCAAATTAAGGCTGATTAGCTCATTAGCACCCCCAATAAGCTTCTTCCCAATGAACACAGCAGGAACACTCGGGCTGCATCCCAACTCCATTAACTCTCTCTCTATTCTGTTCCCATTAGGAAGCTCATCAAGCTCGTAAATCATAGGGTTAGCCCCAAATTTTCGTATGAGTTCTATGATCGAGTGGCTTATACAACACGTCGTTTTGCTGAAGATCACAACTGGGTTCTCGGATAACAGGCTTGTGACGGTGGTCATCTTAATATGCACGATATGGGTTTATAGTTAGGAGTGTCACTAACTCAATATGAATGCACAAATAAAGGTCTGGTTGCTTATGAGTTAGAGCTACCTAAAGGTGTATTTATACTTGTTTTTCAGTTGTGGTTACAGGATTCCATACTTTAGTATATATGTAAAATGGTAATGGTATGCATCGTCACTTTCGATTGAATATTTGAATAGTGTTATGCACACTGTACGTTTGTGACTATGCTACATGTTATTAACTCAAGAAATTAACCACAATATAATCATAGATTACAATATTACATGACCTAATTAAATAATTAAGGACACTTTTACATTTGTAATGGTCGGGCATACAAGGACGAAGGATAATAGGGGCCGGGGGGATCATTAATTTTTCGACCAAAATGTTATTTTTTGTTTTATGTATCGGTTTCGTCCCTCTCGCTTCCAAAAATTAACATGTATTACGGGTCTTGTAAATTTGCGCTCCCATTTTAACACGTTCAAGCTACGTCACTGCGGGCATATGATTATTGATCTAGTTCCTTTGGTGATAGAATGATAGACGTGTAGTTGGTTAATATTGTTGGTCTTAGCATTGATGTGTGAAATCAAAATAAACCAATAATTGTATTATGTTATGATTCTGATGATAATTAGGGTTAAAAGAGTGGTCTGTTTATATATGGAGACCTATTATACACTTCGCTATACATTAGTACAATATCATAATTTTTTAATATTTATTTGACATTCTTTAGATGTGATTCTCCATATACCAAATATATCCATAAATAGAATATAATCTTATAGAGAGGATACTTATCTTGTTTTATAAATGCCTCCTCTCCGGATTCGAAAAGGATAATAATTCATGACTCATAAAAAACACGAGCAGCTAATCTTCGAATCTTGAAATAGGAAACGCCATGCTGGATCTGGTAATCTGGTATGTGGAGGTGGGCAAAAAATCCTAGAACCGGAACCGAAAACCGAACCAGAACGGGTTGTACTTGAACCGGTGGGTATAGGCGGTTCCAGATCCTCAGAGAAACCGGTTCGACCTTTACCCGGCCAAACTCGAACCGTAACCGGCCAAAACCCGAACCGGAACAGGCTAAAAACCGGTTGGAACCGATCAAGAAACGGTTTTTGACTTTGTTAATCGAAACTGGAACCGATTGGAACCGGTTTAAAAAATAAACCAGTTTGCCCACCTCTAGTTAGAGGTGGCCAACGTATCCGGAACTGAGGAAATGAACCGGAACCGGTCGTATCCGAACCGGTGGGTACGGGTAAGGCTGGCAAAACGGGTCTTAACGGGTTTTAACATGTTTCAGACGACGCGATTAATGTAAATATAAACATGAAAACGACTTGTTTAACACTTGGTTTGGTGATTTAAGCATGACAGTTCTATATTTTATGTTACAAAAAAGAAAAATGATAAAGTCTAGCCTCTTAATTTTTATTATTTTTAAAAAGACAAAAAATTAAATAGTAATTTTTTTGCTAAACAGGTCTAATCGTGTCTTAACAGGTACCCATTTTGCCAGCCCTAGGTACGGGCGGTTCCGGGTTTTTCAGAGAAAATTGAAACCGGAACCGGAAAAAGCGGAACCATTTTTATCCTTAAACCGTTCTAACCTGAACCGGAACCGGTTCCAGTTAAAAAAAGAACCCGGTTTGGCCACCTGGGCCACATCTACCTCTAGTGACTAGTGATATGGTTACGAATGAAATTGGGTCAAACTTCTCAAACTCGGACACCGGACCAGCCCAAACCAAGAAAGAGTTTTGGAATTAAGAAGCCCAATGGAAAATGAAATGATATTATACTCAAGTCCACGTCATCAAAGATCTAACTGGAATGAGTAAATTGGTTGTTACAACGGAGCCTAAATAATTATATCTATCAATAAAGCCTTCTTATTTTTTGTTTTTAATGAAAGGTGATATTAAGGTATTTTTTTTTAATAAGTCGAGGACTTAAATCTCGAAGAAAAGCAGAAAAAGTAATAAAAAAAATAAAGCATGTTTTTTAAATCGATTACGAATTTCGTACATGAATAAAAAGAAAGTGGTAAGAAACTGGTTTTTTTTTAATCGCTTTTAAGTTTAAAAAAAAAACCAACGGTTTCGAACTAGCTAGAAGTTTCAAGTGACAATATCAGTTACCAACAGATATACCTGAGTAGAAAACCAATTATTTGGGGTTAACTGGTTTCGATTATTAGATCGATTTCGGTTTTAAAGTTTGAAAAATCAATTATTAATCGCCTTGGTTATGTTGAAAACCGTTTTAAAAACGTCGCCCGTTTAACCAGTTTAGTTATTTCAAAACCAGTTTTCAACCGTTTAACCGTTTTATGCACCTATAACCACAAATATTTTTGACATTATGGGTTAAGCGGTAATTAGTTAAAAGCCAACTTTAAGCATGTGTTTACATTAAATTAACCTTAACCATGCATCAATCACACTAAGTTTATTTTAGGGTCCTAATATGCATATACCACTCAGATCATCTATATATCACAATTAAGTCAAATCAATCATATCATACTCAAATAACTTTTACTTATACATAATTTTTAAATATTTTTTAGCATTAAAAAGTACAAAAAAGTTATGTTATTGATACACCGACGGACAAAAATATCAATACCCTTATTTTATCCACCAGAACACTAAACTACATATATCAAAATTAAACATTTTTTTTCGCATCCGTTGTAAAGAAATAGATCTGAAAATTTTAAGACGAGGACAATTTTAGTTGAGAACAAGTTTAAAATTTTATGCGAAACCTGTCCCTGTCCCTGTCGTCTTTGACTTTATTCTATTGATTGTATTTTGTTTTTTTTTTCTTTATATTAGCGTTACTAGGTGAGTAACCCGTGTAACACACGGGTTGAATTAAAGTTAAGATGGAAATAAAAAAAAGAATTTAATATAATTATATAATTAAAATCGACGTATTAAACTATGATTAGAATCATTAGACATAAATAAAAATAAACTGTGAAAGCATGATTTCAAATTATATAAGATACTTGAGCATATAAAGTTATATATCACACAAAAAATACTAAATTATAAATAAGAAAGTCACAATAATTTGTTCATAAGTTTTCAAATATTTCATTGTATACAACGTTTGTTGTTGTATTTGAAACTTTTCCCTCTTTATCTAAAATCAGAAGCTTTAGTCCATCCCTGCTTTTCACTCTAGATAATGCAACATATAGTTGACCATGTGTAAAAACCGGATCTTTTAAATACAACCCAACTTTTGATAATGATTGCCCTTGACTTTTGTTGATTGACATTGCGAAACATACAGAGAGTGGGAATTGTCTTCTTGTAAATTTAAAAGGGATCTTTTTATCAGACGGTGTCAAATTAATTCGAGGTATAAACGTTCGAGTCCCAATATTGGTTCCTGAAATGATTTCTGCTTCAACAACTCGATTACCAAGTTTTATCACTTGCAATCTTGTTCCGTTACATAAGCCATTTTTCTGATCAATATTTCTCAGCAACATAACTGGAACACCAACCTTTAAAATCAATTTGTGGTTTGGTAGTCCTGATAGTTTAATTGTATTAAGAAACTCTGGTGAACATAAACTTTGATCAAAAGTATCACTAACACCGTCAGACTGACAAATGCTATCGGAACTGAGGTATTCCATCTCATCACCTGGAAACAACGACATCAAGCGATCGTTAATACCTTCAACAACTTCATTCTTCGGTGCCAATATTGCTCTCTCTTGAAAAAAATTTGGGTTCTTGAAATTTTGAAGAATTGAAGGATAAACAAAGTCAATCAAATCAGAAATAGGATCCAATGAATCTGCAATGAGAAGATCATTTGGTACCTCAATAAGTCCCTCGCCATTATTTAAACCACCAACTTTTCCTTCTCCAATATCAAGAAGCCACTCTGCAAATTTCTTTGTCTTCTCTAGTTCATATGCATCAGATCCGGAATTTAATCTCATGTTTTTGGTTAATCTTAATACCTTGCATTTTGACCAAATGTATGAGGAACTTAGTGATGCACTTACAATGTCATGCCTACTACCATGGGATACAACAGGAAGAATTTGTCTAAAATCACCTCTAAAAACCACGACTTTACCACCAAACAGATTTGTTTGATTTTCAAGAGAATCACAACTCAAAATGTCTTGCAAAGTTCTGTCTAACGCCTCAAAAGCATGCTTATGAACCATTGGTGCTTCATCCCAAATAATCAATTCTGTTTTTTTCATCAATTGGGCAAGATCGCTATCCGGTTTTATGTAACACATAGAATCCTCATTCAAGTTTAAAGGAATTGAAAACCTTGAATGTGCTGTCCGACCTCCGGCTAATAACAATGAAGCAATACCACTTGAAGCAACATTTAAGACAATTTGACCCTTTGATCTTATAGCAGACGATAATGTCTTCCACAAGAACGTTTTGCCAGTACCTCCATATCCGTACACAAAAAAGACACCTCCTTTTTTTTCTTGTACAGCATTCATTATATTGTTAAAAACAGATTGCTGCTCTTGTGTTAATGAATTGAAAAGAATGTTATATTCAGTTTCTAAAATTTGTGTATCATAAGAGAGCTCCTCATTGATCAAAGAATTGTTTGCAGAAGATACACACTCAGCATCAGGAAAAGGCATGGTCGTGAAGTCTCTTAGTGTGGAATTATTCCGAACCAAATATTTCTCGATCTCAATCAAAGCCAAGTTCTTTATTTGATCTTCGGTAAGTGACAACCCTAATGCATGTAAAAAACAAAAAAATGCTAAAAGATTATTTGTAAAAAAATATAGTTGCATGTAAATAATAAGAATTAATTTCATTCATATTTGTTTTACATACATAAAAAAAATATAAATGTTAGAAGAAGGTTATTCGGATGATTTTTTATTATTGATAATAATAAGTGTTGTAATGTTAGGTTACTTTTGTATACGATATTACTAATACTTAATTTATTTAGATAAAAAATTATTCAACTATTACCAAAATATGACCATATATTTAATTAACATTATAATACTTTGAGCTATAATGATTTAAAAAGTTACAAATATATACTCTCAAATTTGTACAAAAACATTAATAGTTAATGTAAAAAAATTGAATTTAAATATTTAATAACTTTTAAATTAATAACATACCCGGGTACTTTAGAAGTTTTTGTTGCCTATAAAGAATGTCATCTGATAAATATTTCCATGTATTCTCCCACACAAAATCAGGTCTGGAAAGGCTATTAGACATTAGCATTATTGCAAATAAACTTCTAATATAATAACCAGTTCCAGAATGACTCGCTTCTTGAATAGCTTCAATATACTCAGTGTCATCGTCTAACAGTCCCATAGCATAACATGCATCTCGAAATGTAGGGCATTTAAGTCCGTTCACTGTTAGAATATCATCAAATGATTTTGGTCCTTTCACTTTGTTCAACAGAATTCTTAAAAAATAAGCTTCACCAAGTGAAGGAGGAACTGAATGAATTCTACCAATTGAAAATCCTTTTTTCCTTGGTTCCCAACATCTGTCTTTGGATTTCCACACAAATTGTTTGGGGAATTCAACATATGTAAGTAACCTTGCAGATTCATACGTTTCATTACACTTCATCCAGGACAGGAACATTGAAGAAGCAACAGAAGACTTGCTAAGAACACTGTCAATATCATCCTCTGCACCATATACAATTTGTTGTTGACCAGGTAGATGGAACGGAAGCCTCATAACAGAAGGAGTTCTATAATGAATATCATATGAGAATATTCTCCATGATGCTTCACATGCAGATATGTATCTGCAATCATAAAATCCCTTGATTTCATCAACAGGTTCATCTTCATCATTTGTTGTTGTAGAATCAACTAAAGAGATAGTAGCTCTATCAGGACCTTTGTTGATGTATTTAAACAAATATTTTATGGATCCTGCTTGATTGCACCACTCAACATTTATATGAGCCTGATATCGTTTTAGCAGAACTTTGTTATATGCAACAACACTTCTATTGTCCAACTTCACTCCCGACTTTTCAACGTAATAACCAGAATCGCTTCTCTTATATATGGGGAAGCCACCGGAATCAACAGATGTATGATTGTAAAACTTCTTCGGAAAGTTTTTGGAACACTTTCTATCTACCATGCATGGACAATTCATATTATCAGCACCACAAGGACCATGAATCATGAACTCCCGTACAAGTGAGTACAACTCAGGATCAACACTTTTATCAGGGATCTCAGCAGAAATAAATTGATCAATATGGTCAACTGTAGGACACTTGTAGTCAGTTTCCATGAACAAACATATATGAGCATGCGGCAATCCACGTTTTTGAAACTCTACAGTATAGACAACTGTACATGCAGTTTAGACAAATGTTAAATTAGAAGTTATGTAATAGAATTACACAAAAAATAAAATAAGACCTAATATAAAAAGTATTAAAAATTTATAACTTTAGTAAATAAATATGATAAAATGTTTCGATTTAAGTATGTATAATAAATTACCTCCTTGAACCTTTCCAAGTAATGAATTATCCTTCAGATCTTTAATGATTGAATCAAGCTTTATCTTGAAAATTCTACATAAAATATCAGGTCTGTCTTCAGGGCTTACATTTGTGTCTCTGAGAAACCTTTTAACCTCCGGCCATTTTGGATTACATGTTATTGTAATGAAAAAATCTGGATATCCAAAGCACTTACAAAGACTCATAGCATCCAAGTAATTTTGCATCATGTATCGAGCACCTCCGGTAAATGAAGAAGGTAGTATAACACGTTGGCCGACATTAGACACTTCTGAGGTTCCTTGATTCTGAACATTTCGAAGGTTTTCGTAAGACTCACATCTTAGAATTTTTTGTTGCTTACGTATGAAGTAAAGTCTTTCGCTTTCAATCATCGTGTATGCATCAACCAAAAACTGTTGAAAAAGTCTTCTTGAATTTAGAATCAATGAGAAATTGTTCAATCTGTCTTGTATTCTGTATGCAAAAAATTCTCTCATTGTACAGTTTGACCGGATGGTTTTGTTGACAGATGTTGCAATTCTGTGAGGGATGTCAACTCTATAACCATCATCACCGTAAGGGAATAACAATGGATACTGAAGAGCAAGATATGATGGATGCAGTTCACTTATTCGTTGAAGACTGCCTGATTTGTTTTTCACAACAATATCCCGATTATCAAAAGCATCACCAATGTCTCCAACAATTAAAGCAGCAACTTCTGAAGCTGTTGGTAGATTGTATGTTCTACCATCTTTTTGCCTTTTTCCAATTAGACGAAGCTTTAGGTCAACATGAGGATTTTCATCAAAACAATCTCTTACCATTCGATAACACTTCACGAGTTCGTTGTGTGAATCTAGCATAAGCTTCAAGTCATTGATAATCTGAATATCAATTTTGTCTGAAGTTGTTGATCCATCTTTTAATTCTCTGTTAAAAGTTAAAATATGAATATGTTAAAAAATCAATATTATAAAATTTTATAATTTTTTGCATTCGCTTTACTAATAATTAAAATATATCATAAAACCAAGAAACTTATATTACGTCTTCTATTCCTTTATTAAATTAAAAAGTATCACATAGATGTAGATAAAAAATATATATAAAATGAATATATATCTTATAATAAAAATAATGATAACTAAGTCTTAAAACTTAATTTATCATATATTTATATAAAATTTAGTAAATCATGACAGTAAGTTGTAATATAAAGAAGGTTGTTGATAATGATAAATAGAAGTACCAATAACATCATTTTGTGTTAATTTTTAATGTTATTAACTATTTAAAAAAATGTATAATTAAAACTTAGGTGAGTATGATGTGGGTGATTCAAATAAGTGTGTTTTAAACATTTTTATATAAGGGTTGTAATTTGAGAGACACATAAATTTCAATTTATAAGGTTGAACACATACATATTTTAAAATTATTAAAATTCAAATAAATTGAAAAAAAAATACAGATAAACATACACGTACCCGCAAACACTTCGTCTATTTGAAACTTCATTGTTGGTGTCATAAATGTATAGTTGCGAAAATCTTGGTTTTTCTCCAGTTGCAGGTAAGAGACTTCCCATTTGATGATAATTTTGACCGCCTAATCTAAAAATAAACGGAGCTTTGCCTTTATTAATTGATGAATCAATTTTTCCACCCATGGAGGTAAAGGAGAACATCGAATTGTATCGACGAATATATTTCAAAAAGTACTTGCTTTTTGCGTCAGCTCCTTTATAAAAATCTTGATAACTTCGTGGAGGGTCTTTTAAATCAGGAAGCTGAACCTTTCCGTAACCACAACAAAGAGAATAACATGTTTTTCCCCTAGGTTTATTTCCTCTATCGCTCTCATGTCTCCATAGTTTTGCATGACATAATTCACTTATAACTGTTTGATCACCATGATCTAGGTAATCTATTTGATATGAAATAAAGAAAAACATAAATATGTAAGTTTAATGAAATAAGACTTTAACATGTAAATAACCAAGAATGGTATAGAGTATATATGAATATTCTACCATAATCATTTATTTAAACACATACAAAGTCGAATACATTGTTAGTGAAGATATGATTAGAGGGAAAATCCAATAGTAAGTATTTGAAAAAAATGCATCATCGATACTTACTTCATTTTTTAATACAATTTTTTATTATATTTTAGTTTAAAATTGAGTTTTTTATATACATATTATTGTGAGCATTCATAAAAAAGTAGTTGTATAATAACATATATCAAAAAAAGTATATTAGTATAGCATGTTATAAATTGTATGTAAATAATGTAGTTCGTTATGTAGTTGGAATACTGTAGGATCGGGTTGTTATCTCTAAACAACACTTCTCAAGTATTTCTTACTTAATTCTAACAGATGCGGAATGTTCTGTTAGAATGATCTCACAATTTTCACTCAAAGTGACACAATAATAATCTTTGAACAATATTAAGAACACAAGAATAATTCAAGCTCAAGGATATATTTCTCTCAAAGTGGAAGTATACAAGCAAGCACACTTCAAACAACAATACATTGGGAGGTTATATAGCCGAGGCTACAACCGTATACACTTAGGAATACAAGTTGGGTATACTAGACAAGTACATAAAGTAAAGCTTATTCTAGTATGTTGAGTGTCTTAACAGGCTAAGACACTCAGTCATAATCATTACATTAATAGACATTGACTTTACAAAGAACTATTAAATACAAAACACATTTAATGTTGTTGATCTTCAAGGCTTCAGATGATCTTTTGCATTTAATGCAGCATGGGAGAGGTAAGGCGCTTTATCTGACTCATAACATGTTGTCTTTGTCTTTACTCAGACCAGCATGTCTTGTGTCAGTACCTTTTGTACTTTGAGAGTAAGCTGCTACAGTCTTTGTCAGAGGATAAACCTCGGAAGTCTTTGTCTTGAGTGCAGAAGAAGATTCCTCGGAAGTCTTTGTCTTCCGAGCATTAGAGGATTCCTCGGAAGCAATTGTCTTGTACAACCTTCGGCAGGAATCAGTTATCCTTCGGAAGCAATGTTGCTTCCGAAGAATCACTTCTTCCTTCCGAAGGTGTTTATTCAAAGAGACTTCTATACTTAGACAAAACAAGAAGTTTGGTGAGCATCAGCCTTTATTAGTCTTTACAGTCTCCCCCTAGGCTGATGCTACCAAAACTTCTAAGGCATAAACCTTGGCTTCCATGTACCCCTCAGTACCTGTGCCCTTTTTCTAATTAATCTGATAGCTGACCTCCCATCTGCTCCATTGTCAGGATTATTGAGAGGGAGCTTATCTAGATCAAGTATATAGGGTTTTGCCAATGTCATCAGATGCAACAGATCCACCAGTTTTATTTCTCCATTGTAGTCGGTGAGGATGAATATCCTTTCTTGTGCATTGAAGCTCCAATCTACCAAAGGGATGTATGAATGCTCATGCATTAATCTGCTGATATCCCTCATGTCTTCTGGGGTTTGTGTATTTTTGGGAGTTGCTTCTGATGTGGCTACAAGTACTGAGAGTGTTGTATCAGGCTCAGAGTCTAAGGGGATGGTTTTTGTTTCCTTTTTCCTTTTAGCCATGCTCTTTCTTCTTGTGAATCTTGGTTTGTCTTGAGCAGTGGCTTGACTCCTCAGAACTCTGGCCTGTTGGGCTTCCACAGTTGATTCTACTGCTGCACCTGTTGTTGCAGTAGACTGTGGCCCAATATCCTCATCCCTTGAGGGTTCTGTTCTCCTCTCTTCAGCCTGTGTATGTCTCTCAGGATCAGGGTTTGGTATTGATTGTTTCCTTGTAGTCTTCTTACCCTTTTTGTAGACTGAGGAGATAGGCATGTTATCCATACTTGGACTTGAAGGAGGAGATATTGGTTCTTCTTTTGGATTTAGGGGGAACATTTTGGGGAACATAGCTTTTGTTGCTGCCCCACACATAACTTCTTCTCCCTCTCTGATCCCTGCACCAGAGAGGGGAAATTCTATTGTAGCTCCTCCCCCTAAACCTAAGCCTCTCATTAGGCTTTCCTTTCTTGCCCTGATTTGTTCAATTGAAGGTAACTCACCTCTTGCAACTTTGGCTTTTATATCTCTGATATGCATATCCATGGTTGAGTTCTTCATTGGGCCTAGCTGCCGAGCATGGAAGCCATATTCCAAGAGAAAGGCCTTGTTCTTGTCTCTGTAGGCCTTCTCTTTTTGCTCCTTTGTAAGTACACTCAGGGCCTTTGATGCAGCAACAGCTTGTTCTTGCTGCTGCACCTTGTCCAGCTCGGCAGCCATTCTAGGTACCGACCAGTTGATGACTTCATCAAAGTCATAACCTTTTTCTTCTAGCAAAGCAGAGAGTCTAGCTCGCTCTTCATCTAGAGAAGTGTTTGGTCGGCCCTTTGTTTTCTTTGGTCTCATCTCCTCCTGTTCTGCTTCCTCCTCTGGGGTTAGCTTACGTTTTCCTTTGTCATCAGCAGCTATTTTTGCCCCAGAGGAGATTTCTTCTGTTGCCTCACCAGCTGGTTCATTGGCATGTAGCTCCTCTGTGGAGGAAACATCTAGGATGACTGGGCCTTCGGAGGCAGCTGCAGCTTCGGAGTTAACCTCAGCATTCACTGGCTCCTCCAGTTGACCAATCTCCTTAGATGATTCCTTATTGGATTCCACAAAGGGCTCAGAAGAGGAAGAGAGAGCCTCAGCAGCTTCAGTCCCAGAAGGGGACACAGATTTCATGGAAGTTGATTCTTCTTGTGCTGTGTCTTCCATGCCAACCTGTGCTGCAGTCTCAGAAGGAGACTTAGTCCCAAGAGGGGACTGAGGTTCCAAAGAGACATTTGATGTTTGCTGTTCAGTCTCTTTGGCAACCTCCCTTGTATCCTCAGAAGCAGAAGAAGAGGAAGTAGAAGAAGAATCTTGAAAATAAGTACCCAAGAAGTCATCCCATTCAGCAGTCAAAGTGACTAAGGATGGAGTAACTTCCTGTGCACCCTCCTCTTCTCTTGCTTCTGATCCTGACCCTGCAGTTGGTATATTCTCCCCCTTTTTGGTAGCATCAGGGGAGATGAAAGTGGTAGTAGCAGGATCAGGGTGAAATGGATGTAGAGTGACCGGGGGACGCCTCCTGAGGTCCAGAATAGTTGCATCTTTGGTTTGGACCTCAAGCCGCAGGGTAGCCACCTCAGCTTCTAAGTGAGCTACCCTGGCTTGGAGGGAACTGATTGTAGCCGTCAATTCCTGTGTGGATGTGCCCTCCTCTACCGGAGTAGAATCATGGGGCGATGGAGTCCTGAGCCTAGCTCCTGCACCTCCACCACCAGATGTGGTTTCTTGGCACCCTGGATTCCCTTCATTGAGAAGAACCTCAAAGAAGTCCTCCCCAATATAGGTTGCCGCAGGTGAGGTCCTATTGCCTGTACCACTGTCCTGTGGATCTTTATTAAGATCAACAGTAGTGGCAGCCTCACCTGCATTGACCCCTTCAGAACTACTGGGGCCAACCTCTGATTGAATAGGCTCTGGGTCAGGGAACCGAGCTTGTAACTGTGTCACCACTCTCATTAAAGTTTGGGTAGTTGGAGAGAGTGGTTCCTCCACAGCTAGAGCAGGGGTTCCTTGAGCCTGGGTGATAGTATGGGTGGGGGGCATTTCTGGATGATATGAACCTGGAGACTTGGGAGACAGTCTCTTATCTAATGAAGTTGCTTCATGAGAAGCAAACTCAATGATGGGTGAATCCCTTTGAATATTCTCAGTTATGTTTTGTGACATAAGCTGAGGGCTTTCAGGCTGGTTAAGGGCAACCACAGGTTTCAAAGGAAGAACCTGTGGAGAAACAAGGGGTGTGGCTTTCACCTTAGGTAGAACTGTGCCCTGAGCAGTTCTTTTAACCTTTTTCTGTTTTGGTTCAGTAGAAGGGGCCTGAACAACTGTAGAAAGTTGCACAGGGTTTCGTTTGCGTTTGTAAGTGATTTTTATGGGGTGAGGAACAGAAGTGGAAGGTGTGGGTTCAGCATCTGTGGGGTTAACAGAGCTGTCACCTTCTGGAGCAGGGGACTCCATAGAGGAAAGAAGAGGAGTGAATGTCCCAGAGAACTGAGCACTCTTCTTCTTGAGTTGTACAAAAATCTTGGAAGAGACCAAGGGCATTTTGTAAGTATGCCCAGTTAGAGAAAGGGAAGCTCCCAACTCTTCATTAAAAAGGTGTTGCAAAAACCTGGGATACATACAAAACTTCTTTGGTGACATGATGTTGTCAACCAAATTATTGAAAATAAAAGCAGAAAAATTAAACAGTTGATTGGAAACCAAGCCATGAATAGCCGAAGCTAAATCAGATGGAACTTGGTCCCAACCACCAGATTTATTTGAAAGACAATGTAAAAACACATGTATGAGGTACTTGTAATTATAGGACACTCGACCCTTCAAATAGGTTGTTGAAGGGAGAGGACCTTCGTACCCCATTGACTGAAATGTCAATGCTACCTCATCCTTCGTGAATGAAACCTTTCCACCGGCATCATTCAGTTTAAGATGCCGACAGATGGTCTCCACAGAAATAGCAATAGGATGAGCATCAATGGTGGCTACAAGAGACCGACCATTGGAAGACGAGGAAACAGAACAAGATGCCCAGAACTGTTGGTGATGAGACTCATACACCAAGGGCTGAACAGTTAATGCAAAGAAATACCTGCTCCTTTGAAGAAAGGAGATGATTGGGGCGAAGTCAGCATCATGTTCTGCTGATAACTCCGCTGGTACGTTGTGAGCAGGTTTGAAAGCAAGAAGAGCCATGAGAGTTGGTGATTTTAGGGCACAAATGGAGAGATCAAGGAGAAGAAGAGTTCAAAGTGAAACAGTTTGTGAGAATTTGAATGAGCGGGAGACCTTTATATACATTCGGATTTCAGCATTTAATTATATAGACACATTAAATTTGAGATCCGGATGTCAGAAAAAGGTCTTCCGATGACAGCTGGTTTCACAATTAATTTTCTCTGACTGAGGTGCTTCCGAAGAAGTTTCTTTCGGAAGCAGGGTATTTATTAGACCAAGAGAGTTCAGAAGGGATGTGCTTCCGAAGTATAAAATTTATACTGTCGGAAGCACTGCTTCTGAAGTGTTAGAAAATTCATTAGGCAAAATGTTCTTCGGAAGACACTTTCTTCTGAAGAGTACCTTGAGAAGCCTATGCTTCCGAAAGTAATGTATCGGAAGAATATTACTTCAGAAGGTAAGTTAGCTTCTGAAGTGTGAGATCTTCCGACTAAGGAAGAAATAATGCTTCCGAAGACTCAACCTATCTTCTGCTGAGTAGATACTCATCGGAAGATAAGTTAAGTTTATCTTCCGAGGAATTATTTATTCCTTGTCAGTACATTTATTCAAAGTTGATCATCCCAATGGATGTTATTAAGTACCTGAATCTTCCTTCATCAAATGCCTTTGTGAAGAGATCTGCCAAATTGTTTTCTGAATCAACTTTGACCAAATGAATCAACTTCTTTTCTGCACAATCTCTGATGAAATGGTATCTGATGTCGATGTGCTTGGTCTTGGAATGCTTGACAGGATTATTGGTGATGGAGATTGCACTGGAATTGTCTATCTGAATAGGAGTATTGAACAGATCTACTCCATAATCCTTCATCTGATTCTGGATCCAGATGACTTGTGCACAGCAGCTAGAAGCAGCTATATATTCAGCCTCTGCAGTAGAAGTAGAAACACATGACTGTTTCTTGCATTGCCAAGACACAATCCTGGATCCAAGAAATTGACATCCCCCTGATGTGGATTTCTTGCTGATGTTGCAACCCCCATAATCACTGTCTGTATAAGCCATGAATTGGAAGTCTTCATTTCTAGGATACCATAATCCTAGACTTGGTGCTCCTTTGAGGTATCTAAAGATTCTTTTTACAGCCAGCATATGAGAGACTTTGGGATTGGCCTGAAATCTTGCACATACACAAGTTGCAAACATGATATCTGGCCTGCTTGCTGTGAGATACATCAAAGAGCCTATCATTGCTCTGTACTGGTGCTGATCAACATCCTCCCCCTCAAGATCAGGGCTAAGTGATGTTGTTTTGGACATAGGAGTTCCCAGAGCTTTGCAATCAGAAAGCTTGAATCTTTCAAGAATGTCCTTGACATATTTTGATTGACTAATGAAAATCCCTGTAGGAGTTTGTTTCACTTGTAATCCAAGAAAGAAGGTGAGTTCTCCCATTGAACTCATCTCAAATTTGGATTTCATCAGTGATTCAAACTCCTTGCAGAGAGATTCATTAGTAGAACCAAAGATAATGTCATCAACATAAATTTGAACTAGCATGATATGTTGATTTGACTTCTTGAAAAAGAGAGTTTTATCAATTGTTCCTCTCTTGAATTTGTTTGCCAATAGAAAAGAAGATAAAGTTTCATACCATTTTCTGGGAGCTTGATGCAACCCATAAAGAGCCTTATCAAGCTTACAGACATGATCAGGAAACTTTGGATCTTCAAATCCTGGAGGTTGGCACACATAAACTTCTTCATCAATTTTTCCATAAAGAAAGGCACTTTTAACATCCATCTGAAACACTTTGAAATCTTTTGCAGCTGCAAATGCCAAAAATATTCTAATAGCTTCAATTCTGGCAACAGGTGCAAAGACTTCATCATAGTCAATGCCTTCCTCTTGAGTGTATCCCTGAACAACCAATCTTGCTTTGTTTTTGATGACAACACCTTTGTCATCTTTCTTGTTTCTGAACACCCATTTGGTTCCAATGGCATACTTTCCTTTAGGCAAAGGACAAGTTTTCCAAACTCCTTGTCTTTGAAACTGAAGAAGCTCTTCTTGCATAGCTTCTACCCAACTGTTATCTTTTAAAGCCTCTGCAACCTTCTTAGGTTCTATTTGGGATAGAAAGCAAGAAAACAAGCAAACATTTGCTTCATGCATAGAGCTTCTAGTTCTGA
Source organism: Mikania micrantha (assembly GCA_009363875.1). Taxonomy (NCBI): domain Eukaryota; kingdom Viridiplantae; phylum Streptophyta; class Magnoliopsida; order Asterales; family Asteraceae; genus Mikania; species Mikania micrantha. The sequence goes on along the minus strand of CM018681.1, from coordinate 83,955,021 downwards.
CACCTTCTTCTACATTGCCAATGATGTTTTCAACTGGATGAGTGCTGTGAATTCGAGTCCTTGGAATCACATCCAGTTGAGAAGATTCATCCACGTTGAGTGACTCAAGGTTAGGAAGAACTACCTCAAGTTGGATTTCTGGCAGATCACGTGGATTCAATGTTTGAACTGTTGTGGGTTGGTTTTCTCTGGGAGTAGTGATTTCCAGAGAATTTTCCTCTGCTGAAGGACTTCCTACTTCTTCTTGATGTTGTGAATTAGAAGCAGCTTCAATTGAGGGACCTGCCTGAGATGTGTTGATTGTCTCAGACTGTGATACATCATTTTGTGTTGAAGTGGATTCTGCCAAGTTTTGTCTTGAAGCTATTGGCAGTTCAACACGAAAGTCATCTTCTCTTGAGCCTTTGGAGATGTCTATGGTAGCTGACTGTGAAATTGGAACATACTCTTTCACCAGATTAAATGCAGATGTAAAACTATCAAGATCAAACAACCAATCAGGGCCGGTTCCAGATTTATTGAGAGTATGTTCATTGAACTGAACATTTGCAGACTCTTCAATAACTCTGGATGCTTTGATGTATACTCTATATGCTTTAGCATTTGAAGAGTACCCAACAAAGTAGCCCTCTGCTGATTTCTCAGCAAACTTGGCTAAGTAATCTTTAGTATTCAAGATGGTGCAATGACATCCAAATGGTTTGAGAAATCCAATGAATGGCTTTCTCTTATGCCAAATTTCATAAGGAGTCATGCCATGTGACTTAACTACCAATATTCTATTTTGGACATAACAGGCAGTGTTGACTGCTTCTGCCCAAAAAGTTATTGGAAGTTTGGCATCAGACAACATGGTTCTTGCAGCTTCAATTAGTGTCCTATTCCTTCTTTCTGCTACACCATTTTGTTGTGGAGTTCTAGGAGCACTAAATTGTCTTGTGATACCTTTAGAATCACAAAAAGAATTTAAAACATGATTCTTGAATTCTGTTCCTTGATCTGATCTGATTATTTTTACATGATGGTCACTCTCATTCTCCACCCTGAGTATAAATGACTTTAGGATTTCGGCAGTTTCATCCTTGGTATTTAAGAAAAACACCCAGGTATACCGAGAGAAATCATCAGTAACCACCAAACAGTATGATTTTCTACCAAGACTTTTAACACTTGTGGGGCCAAACAAGTCCATATGCAGTAAATGAAGGACTGTGGTAATAGAATTTATCTCTTTGGCATTATGAGATGACTTGTGTTGCTTACCCTTTAAGCATGCAACACATTTATCAACACATATGAATTCTTTTGTTGGTAAACCAATTACTAAATTATTTTTGACCAATTTATTCATATTTTTGAGGTTTACATGACAAAGTCTTCTATGCCAAAGTGATGATTCATCAAGTGAAGCTTTTGAGACAAAGCAGCTTATATTACTAAGAGGTGCAGCTGTGCTCATATCTAGCATATACATGTTACTTCTTCTTGGAGCTCTGAGTAGAATTTGATCATTTGGTATCACAAATCCTGGTTTCAGAACAATGCACTCATGCTCAGTAAACAACATGTTATGCTTTTGATCACACACCTGTGATACACTTAGTAAATTGTAGTTAAGTTCTTTTACAAAATGTACATTCTCAAAGCTTACCTTACCATTTGTGATTGTACCTCTACCTGTTATGTATCCTCCTACTGGATCACTTCCAAAAGCAACAGACCCGCCAAAGAATGGTTCATATTTGTGCAAGAGGGTCTTGTTGCCTGTCATGTGCCTGGAGCAGCCACTGTCAACTATCCACAAGTTGCCTTTTGATTCCTGCTGTTCCTGCACATGACCAGAAGTGAGTTAGTTTCTGATGGGAACCCAAGCCCATGTGGTCTTGGGTTTACCATTTGCATCATTGTAAGTAAATTTCTTTGACATCATTCTAGGTGGGACAGATGATGTGGATGCTTCTGATGTGGGTGATGGCTTATCAGATGATTCCTTCTTCTTCCATACTTGTGCCTTTTGAGTTGTCGGAAGACTTGGTTTCTTTTGATGGTCATCGGAAGCTGTTTTTCTTTTTCCTTCCGATGATCTTCTTCCGAAGACAGATGACCTCTTTTGTTTGTAGAAAGCATTCCTTTGATGAGCTTCTGAGGTTCCTTTTCTTTCGGAAGCTTCCTTTTTCTTTGCTTCCGATGCTTTCTTTTCAGAAGCATTTTTATTTTGTTTCTTCCTATTACTGGAGGTACTTGCTTCCGATGCTCTCTTGACCAAATTTCTTCTCTGTTCTTCCGAAGAAGTAGATGACTGACTCCAACTGTTCTTTCTTCCTCTTCCCTTGATTGAGGAAATTCTGCTTCTTGGATTATAGAAGCAATCAGCAGCAAAATGATTCTTTTCACCGCACATCAGACATAGAGTTTGAATGTTGGGAGAGTGTTGCTGCTTATCCCTTTTAACGAAGTCTGATCTTTGATCCTCAGACAATGATGGTTTGGATGTTCCAGCATACTTGTTAGTCTTAGACTTTGCCTGTTTTCCTGGAGAATTGACTTTTCTCTCCATTGATCTACCTCGTTTTGACTTGTCAGATGGGCAAGTCACATACTCATCTGAGGAGATATTTTCTGTGGTTTTAGCTTTGATAAAAACTGTTGAATGTTTCTTAGTTTTCTTATTTTGATTCTTAAATTTCAAAGCTTGTTTTCCTTTTACTGATTTAATAGGAACATCATCCTCATCTGAGCATGTTGAGGTACTTGGATCAGAGAGATTATCCTTTTGAACTACCTTGTGTATATCCAACTCCTCATTATACACAAGGTCAACCAATGATTTACACCTAACATCTGTTATAGAAGTATAAGCAGATGGAGGTTCCACATTGTTGTATCCCAAACCAGCTCCCCTTTTATTCACAAGTTCAGTTGTGCTGCTCATTCTAAAAAGTTTTTCATATTTTTCACCTTGGCTTAGAAATTTGTCTCTGTAAGACTCAGCCAATACAAGTTCAGTCTTGGCAGTGGTTAGTCTTTCTAAAAGATTTTTAATCTGACACTGTTTGTTAGTATCTTCATGTTTTAAACTTGAAATGGTCTTTTCCATTTCTTCAATCTTTTCTTTGTAATTTCTTTCAACCTCAAAGAAATTTGCCTTGACTACTTGTAGAGACTCAAGTTCATTACAGAGTTGAGAATTTATTTTCTTATAAATAGTTAATGTTTCTAAGCATTCAGGTGAGCACATGCTATCAGTTACCTTGCTTGAGGAAGATGAGTCATTTGCCATCAAAGCACTGTTGGAGATGGAGGGGTCCTCAGCTTGAAAGCTCCAGTCTGCAAAATCTTGTTCAGCAATGTTTGCATTGTTAGATGAGCTTGATGGTCTTTGTTGTGGTTGCCCAGAAGTTGTCTGCTGAGTTCCTGTGGACTTGCATTCTCTGGCAAAGTGGCCTAACTGTTGACAGTTAAAGCATTTGAGTTTAGATTTGTCAAGTCCAAACCCAGTCTTCATATTGTGCTTTTTGAACTGTCTGCCGGTTCTTTGGTAAAATTTCTTTGCCCTGTATGAAATCATAGCCATTTGATAGTTTATATCCATCTCCTCTAGATCATCTGCAGGAATACCATCCAAGTCTTCTTGACACAGATGAAAGTAATTTGTCTCCTCAGCCATAAAAGCTCCTTGCCCAGAGGTTAGTAGTGGGGTTGGGTTAGATACAAGGTTTGATGAATTTGGAGTTTCAGGAAATGTGACAGTGGGTGTGGAGGTAGAATGGTAGAGGGGTTGATAGCTTTGGTATGGAGGATTATTGATGGGTGCATAAAGAGCTGCTGAACCAGATGGTGAGTGAGAAACTTTAGATTCTTGGGCATCTAATTCCATCTGATAGGCACTGAGAATACCAAACAATTCTCCTAAAGTTAGAGTTTTCAGGTTTTCTGTTCTTCTGATTGTTACAGAGTAGATATTCCATGCCTTTGGAAGAGACCTCAGAAATTTTCTGAGCACATCTTGATTATCAAGAGTTACACCTGCAGTAGTTAATTCATCCACAAGTTGGACATACCTTAGGTACTGAGAAGACATATTCTCATTGTTTTGTTGACAAAAGTTTTCAAACTTCTGTTTCAGCATATCCTTCTTGTTTTCTTTGACATCTTCTGACCCTTCATACATCTGCTTCAAGGAATTCCACAGTTCTTGAGCAGACTTGCATTTCTTGAATGCATGTATAATGGAGTTCGGTATTGACATCTGAATTAGCCAAAGAGCTTTAGAATCAACTTCCATCTTCTTGTAATCTTCGTCTGAGTACATAGATGGATCTTTTGGTACTGCAGCAACTCCAGCACCGGCAGCAGCAACTGTAGGAATGTAGGGACCTTCAAGAACAGACTTCCAAAGTTTGAAGTCTTGGTTCCTGATGAACCCTTCCATTCTGACTTTCCAGGTATCGAAGTCTTCTGGTGTGAACATTGGTGGCTTGTTGAGAGTGCCATTTTCTGTATCATGTTTGTTTAGAGCAGCCATCTTGGACAGACACAGAAAATATGAGTGTTAATACTATGAGGGTTTATAAGAAATAGAACTGGTAACTTGATGATGATTAGTCAGTCAAGTTCAAGAGCCAAAAGCTCTGATACCACTTGTAGGATCGGGTTGTTATCTCTAAACAACACTTCTCAAGTATTTCTTACTTAATTCTAACAGATGCGGAATGTTCTGTTAGAATGATCTCACAATTTTCACTCAAAGTGACACAATAATAATCTTTGAACAATATTAAGAACACAAGAATAATTCAAGCTCAAGGATATATTTCTCTCAAAGTGGAAGTATACAAGCAAGCACACTTCAAACAACAATACATTGGGAGGTTATATAGCCGAGGCTACAACCGTATACACTTAGGAATACAAGTTGGGTATACTAGACAAGTACATAAAGTAAAGCTTATTCTAGTATGTTGAGTGTCTTAACAGGCTAAGACACTCAGTCATAATCATTACATTAATAGACATTGACTTTACAAAGAACTATTAAATACAAAACACATTTAATGTTGTTGATCTTCAAGGCTTCAGATGATCTTTTGCATTTAATGCAGCATGGGAGAGGTAAGGCGCTTTATCTGACTCATAACATGTTGTCTTTGTCTTTACTCAGACCAGCATGTCTTGTGTCAGTACCTTTTGTACTTTGAGAGTAAGCTGCTACAGTCTTTGTCAGAGGATAAACCTCGGAAGTCTTTGTCTTGAGTGCAGAAGAAGATTCCTCGGAAGTCTTTGTCTTCCGAGCATTAGAGGATTCCTCGGAAGCAATTGTCTTGTACAACCTTCGGCAGGAATCAGTTATCCTTCGGAAGCAATGTTGCTTCCGAAGAATCACTTCTTCCTTCCGAAGGTGTTTATTCAAAGAGACTTCTATACTTAGACAAAACAAGAAGTTTGGTGAGCATCAGCCTTTATTAGTCTTTACAAATACTGTATAAAAATTTCATCATTAATAACACTTAATCATTTGTTTTAAATCGTTAAATTTTGATGTATTCCTAAAACATTATATGTATTTAAAAAACTAATATAATAAACATAATGGTAGTTTATAATAAATACCTTTTGAAATGCCTGTGAATACATTTTGAGTAGATTCACGAAAATTAAAATGTTCATCTTCTGTTAATTCACTCATACGTATAGGAGAGATGCATCGCTTCTTTTTTCGTGCGTTATGTGAAGCTGATGGTAAGTTGGTTAAACAACTTTTTCCGGTGGACATGAATGGAGTACTTGATGTCATGCAATTAGAAGTCATATATCCATGTGTGGAACCTGAAAAATGAAACTTAATGGATGAGTTTTATAATTGTAAGTTAGAGATAAAAGATACATGATTTTTATATAATAAATGGTAATATAAATTTCGAATAAGAGATTAGCGATAAATTATACCAACAAAGTTTAGTTTTTACCATCGGATCCTGTGATACTTGAAGATACCAAACTTCTGTCAATGACGGGACCATTTCTAATTTTATCATTCCTTTGAGCATCCAAATACAATTTTCTTTGTTTTCGTCGTTCATCACAATCGTTAATCACCATTTTAGAATGAGAAGCTGTAAAATATTTTATGAAATTTATTGTTAGTATGGTAAAAATTTTAAGGTATATAAATTATTTACCATTTCTTGTGTTTTCTTTTTGAGTCTGAACTTTGTTGTGAACATTCGAATTTGAACCTATTAAATAATTAAAAAGATTGATCAATAAAACTCTGTTGGTAAATGATTAAAACATATTCAATTATTGTTATGTATAATATACTATTTATACTTCCATAAATTTATAAGTATTTATGTACGTAACCGTAAATATGTATTTACCATGTGATGTAAGTGGAACGGAGAAAGGTATTCCAATGCATGTTTGGCTTGCATTATGGAACATTTTTTGAGAAGCTGAACCTGTTGACGTATAAGCAGACTTTTTGCTATCAAGATATATCTTTCTTTGGTGTCTTTTTTGAGCAGCAAGACTTTCAGCAATTGTGGGATAAACTACTAATAAACAATATAGTTTTAATGCATGAAAAAAAAATTATATATACAATGGATTTATATTTAATAAATAAATATAAATAATCGGGATTTAATTTTAAAACTTCAACGCACATGTATTTTTTAAATTAATTATAATGTAAATATATTGAATAACATAAATAGTTATTAACTATAAGTAAGTATTTCTTTATTGTTTGAAAGCGCTCGGTGGTTTAAAAAAAATCATAATCGTTGTTAAAATATTTTTCATATAAATTTAGTGTTATATATATTTAGAAGTAAGTTCAAGATTGTTTAACTAAGTAATAAATTTTTTTTTCATGTAATGAAAAAACATCATAATTATTAACTCATTGCACGTTTGTTGAATGAAAATCATTCAACTCAATATGTGTTTAAAGGAAAAGAAACTCACCAAGTGATGATAGTATATTATAATCCTTAACACATGGTTGATTTGTTGTAACAAAGTCATTAATCCAAAGATGTGTTTAAAGTAAACAATTAAACTCACCAGGTGATGATATTGTACCATAATTCTGCAAACATGGTTGGTTTGTTGAATGAAAGTCTATGACAACATTTGATACTCTTGGAATGTTAGGAGCTTTTTTAGCATCCAAATATATTTTTCTTTGTTTTCTTCTATCAGCAGAAATACTTTGCAAAATGTTTGGATCTTGAGCTGTAAAACAATATAATAAGATAATGTTAATTGATAAACCGACTTCATAAAATAAATGATTGATATATATACATACCATTTGAAATGTCTGAGAAAGGACTTCTTGTATTGTAAACTGTATAAAACGTAAAACAATAGTAGAGTAAGTTTTTTTAAAAACAATAATAATGTAAACTTTATTTTAACCTATTTTTGACATGGTACCATTTAAATTGTAATTTAAAGAATTAATACTTGATGTTGGAAGAAAAGGTTGACTCTTCTCTGGATCATTTTTCTTCTTTTTCATTTTCACCTATGAAGGATATAAAGATGTTTACATAGATGAAAATAATAACCTACAACCTACAGTATGATTGCACCTCAAACATTTGTAATCAGGATTAGTATGGCAAGAGAAGGCGTGGAAAATTGATACCGGTTTATGCAGGATATGAAGGTAAATATGAGAAAGGTTTTACATCCGTGTGGACATGATGCATATATTACGAATATATACGAATGTAATGTTAATTAAAATAAGTTAAAGTGGTCATATGAATGTACAATAGATACAAAAGATGAACGAAGTCTAGTAACGTACCTAATATGAAGAATGAACAACCTTTGAATAATAACTTCAATAGAGAGAAAAATTGTGGGATGAGAAGGATGTTGTGGTTATTAAAGTTTATTAGTATAGTTACATATAAATGATAATAAATGACCAGTTATATATGATATAAAATATTATTATAAAATAATTATTTAGATATTAATTGTTATTATATTTTTGGTATGTAATTTGAATTTAGAAAAATTAGTGGAACAATATAAATGAATGATAATGATGAAGATAAAATATAAAAAACGGATAAATTAATTGTTACATTATTTTTTTTATGTTTGAGGTACGGAACATTAAAATACATCATGGTTTTTTTGTCTGATATTACACTTTTAATGAAACATTGTCTAAATGTTTTATTGTAGGAAATACTTAAATAATATGGAACAATTACATGTAACTGTAATAATTGTAATTTATTCGGTTACGTAAAAATATTAAATGACGTTAATTATATGGATTTAAAATGTTTATAATTTTTTAGTTAATTATACTATTGTTGTACAGTTATTTAATAATAAGAAATGTAAATATATTCATTTACTTGGTCCATTTATTTCCTATTATAAAATAATTATATATATTATTTTAAGTTTTTATATTTTAAAAAATAGTTAGAAAGTTGAAGAATAACTGTCATAATTTTAGTTTGGGAAATGCAATTAATACATGTTAAAGCATTTACAAAAATAATCAACTGATTAAAAGGAGCAACAAACTATATACCGGAAGTCTCGCATTACATCAAAATCTATATGCAGATTAGGGACCTTTGATGCGGCCTGAATTTATGCTTTAGTTTGAGGTACCAGCGTAGCGGATTCCGTATGCATGGATTGGTCACATTCATGGCGATTTATTTGTGAGATTTGATATGTATATTAAAAAAAAACAAGCATGTAACTGAAAATTAATTACAACATCTGCTCAAAACCAGCCAAACTTTAAACATTAAACACCAATCATAAAATTTAAAGTTTTCACCAGCAACAATACGAGTCACAAATTGAAATAACATTAAAAAGATAACTTGAAAAAAAACACCAAAAGGACAATGTCTAAATAAACAAATCAAAACTTCTCAATTTTTGGAATTATAAGCGGAGTCTTGGAAGCCACATGTAGGTTATTTTCTTCAAAATGACTTGTATGCGATTTCTTGTCGCAGACGCTTGATTCATCCTCTAAATCATAAATATCCAAAAGTTTACGTTTGACCTTAGAAAACGGAGTCGTATTGTCCACAGTGAAGGTTTTAACCTATTAATATAAAACAGAAAAATTGAGCATTAATGTCGAAAGTTGTATCATATATATACGTATACACACAGACACACATAAATATATATCTATATATATTAAAATGATACCTTCATCGCACCGGTGTCTTGTGACTGAAATTCAGACATTGTTAAGTTAAGAGAGTCGGATTCATTTGGCTACATGATAGATTGAAATAATAATATTACATTGTTGGTTAGATTAAACAGTTTTACTATAAAATACAAATAGTGTAGTAGTATGTATCAAGATAATACCTGAATTATGTTGAACCTTTTATCAAGTTCTGCAATAACTGATGAGTCATCTGTTAGTTTCAAGATCCCATAAACTTGATAATTGTTTTTCAAGTTGAACTCAGAAACTTCAATCTTGAAGGCATATTTTTTTTCTAGTAAATGATTAATTTCAACCGGATACTTCCCGAAATCATCTTCCTGTAATAAGAAATTTAATTCATATGACAAAATTATGAGAAAACAGTTATTTATGAATATCAAATTGTATTAACCAAATGATGTAATGGTTAAATAATAAAACTTCACACTGAAAAACATATATTTCTACCTCTTTTAGATCATCAAGAACCTCCCTTGCAGTTTTTTGGATGAGTTTTGTAACATCACGATCAAATAGGGTGAGTGATACAACACCGGTGATGTCTTGAACTCTAATCTGAATCTTAAACCTTATGATATAATATATATTAGTTTAGAATAATGTAACATCAAAAATTGATGTGATTTAAAAAACGTGAAATCCGAAAATATTAGTACTCAATACCTCGGGACCGGAGATACCACTTTGACATTACATTTATGGTTGTTACATTCAAAAAGCTTTTCATCTTCAAAATCTCCACTTCCATCCTCTTTAAAATGTGTTACATATTTTGTTCCGACCTTGCGATTGCATTTATCACATGCCATGTAATACCAACACATGTCTTTAGATATAGCTTTTATTGTACCCATGATCACAATACATTTAACCTGAAGAAGGTTTTGTCATAAATTTTTTTTATAGTTTTTAAACTATTTAAAAATTAATTAAACACAAAGATATGTCCGTACCTCAATAATTTCACAAATTTCACCAATATTAGTGAAAGCAGTGTTGGTAAGGAACTCATCTTGAAGGGAGCAAAACATTGACAAACCAAATGGCAATTGGATCGACAAAGGGTCATCAACTGCTTTTTTCTCCAATCTGTGACCAAAAAAGGATATGTTATCAGGTTTATATTTAAAAAAATAAAAATTATAATAAGAAAATAAGTATGTAAACCTTTTCTTATATTTTCTGATATCATCAACTCCATCATTGATGAACAACCTGCTGACCTCTGAACCAAATGAGTTTGACACGTATGGATTTCCTATATGATATTATTATAAATTTACGTGTCATATCTATAACCTGGTTTGGTCAATTAAATAGTAGAAATAAAAATTATTAAGACAAACCATTGAAAAACTTGACTCTTGCAAACTGCAGAATGATTACAACTTGTTCATCCATCTTATGTTTAGACATATAGTTGAACAACTGGTTAGCATAGTGATCCCATAAGGTTAAAAACACAGCAGTGCCCCTGTCATTAAAAACATACAAATACACATGTTTATAAAAATTTCAGTACACATACAATTATAAAAATTATATTTTTCAAACTGAAGGTCATGAAGCTGCATAGTGATCCGGGTTTTGTTTTTATCTTCATTCAAACTTTGACCGTCTTTGTTGAAAAACTTGACAACATGCCCAATAATATCTATAAAAGATAACGAATATATTAGTAAGGTTATTAAAATATAATAATTATCAAATAATAAATTTAAATACCTATTGTTATGTTTTCAGGCAATAGGTTGTCGATAACATTCTGAAATGATGAAAATGAAAAACCATGTTCTTGACCCACGAAATCGTTGCACTTGGATACATAAGTTTGGTAATTGAAGTTGACTTTGTTAGGATTGTCAACAAACTTGTACTTTGATTGATTGAGTCCCAAACTTGGCCTCTTAATCAACAAACAATCATTTTCATTCAAATACTTCTCAAATCTGAAAAACCATTTTTTCAGAACATGCGCTTGTATTTTATTTCCCTGCATTAATAAACAAAATATATTACATTATAATGAGTAATGGTTATCAAGGTACGGATGAAAATAATAAAAATAAACAGCAGAGATCACAAACCTCTTCATCAATTAATATCATCTCAATCGAGTAGTCCTCGTTAGGATTTTTTCGGTCCGGTTGACGCCACTTTCTTATTATCCGTACCTTGATAATGTAGTCATCAACAGAAACATCCAGATGGTTAAGCATTGTTATCTCTGCTGCACCAACAATTGCTTCCATTTGTGAATTAAAAAGTGTATGTTGTATGATCACAAGTGATGTGAATTGTTGTAGGAAGGTCTATTTATATGGGAGAAGGTACACACGTTTTTTCAACATTATTTTCGGTGGTGATTAAAAATATAAAAACGGTTATTTAATTGGAGTGGAATCCGTGTATAATTTAAATAACGCTTCTCATTTAAACAGGTTTTATCAGTTATTTAATTTGTATCCGGTATCCCCAATTCATGAGATTTGACTATTTTGAAAAATAATTAAATGTAATCATGTGTTTAATAAGAAGCGTGAGTTACTACCAATTAATTAGAAATTATATTATTTTGATACACACATATAAAACGGTTTGAAACAATTCCGTGGATTTAGAGTTTCTATAATTACGAAACATTAACAATCTAGATTTGAATGAAGTTATTACAATTTGATTCGTGAAATTTAATCACCTTTACTGTCTAAACACAATATGAACAGACAGGTCCAACTGACCAACCCAGATAACAATGTTTGGTTTGTTTCTTCCCAAAATAGTCATTAGTGTTTAGTCAAAAAAATTTGTAAAATCCGTGCAAACTAAAACATGAACACCTTAATGAATGCAATCCCTTTTATTTTTCCTGTAGCAATCAGGATCCTTAATGAATGCAATCCCTTTTATTTTTCCTGTAACAAGATTGATAATCAAGAAACTTTCCAAATTGCAGCAAGAGTAGATGTTTAGTAAGCAAGAACAGACAAAACCAATATAACAATTAACAACAATCACATTAAATTATTAGTCAATAAGATAGGCCTATGCTGATAGAAATTAATAAAAACCATAACACATTTCAAAATACCTTAATCCTAACATGAAAGAGATGATAACATGCATTTCAAAATACGTTTATAACATGCAAAAAAAAAATTAGTTAAAGACAATAAATCATAATTTGCAATCTAAATTGCACACCATCAATCATCTAAACGAATAAAACTACACAATGTATCTTTAAGAAATCCCGTGTTGGGCAAACAAAATATTAGGGTTTATATGTAATTCTAAAAAAAAAAAAAAAAAGTCATGTCGATCAATGAATCCCAAAAGGAAGATTTATATATATTAAAATAGGGTATCACTTCCTTTTAATCCCAAATCCTGAAACACGGCATACATGCAAATAATTTTAAGGTATAATGTTAATACAGGAATCAAGATAGTGAGATTTATTAATAAGGATTCTTGGTCATTACCTTCAATATGGATCGGATATAGAATACTGTTTGTTCATCAATCGCAAATCCCTTAAAATTCGAGATCCAAGTATGATGTTAACCTAAAAGATTTAGAAGGGAAATACATTTATATTAGTCGAAGGGTATGATCGGAGGATACGATTTCATGGAAGATTGATACGATCGAATGGTACCTGTGATGAGAGGATTAACCCTAGTGTAGTTGACAGCTGGAGAAGGAAGGATTTTGGAAATCAGGGATTCTTCAAAAAATGTGGATCCCCTCATGACTCATCTGCATAGTGATCCATGGAGCGGGTTTAAAGATCCGCGTGTCTTTTCCAAATGGGTAGAGTAGATAATTTCGAATTGGGAGCATGTTTATCTTCTTGACACGTGTATTTTATAACATGTGGCATATTATCAACTTGACATGTGGAATATTAGTGATGTGGATAGCCTAGTTAAATGCCATGTGGCATTGGATTTATTCTTTTATTAGGAGTAGAAGATTAGGTTATGATAGAGGGAAATAAAACGAAACTTATAATCCTAACACGTTATTTTTATTTCTTTAGTTATTTATAAAGTCTCGTATGGAAGACCTCCAAGCTTTATCTTGTCTTCATCGTTAGCAACTGTCCTTAGAAAGGTTAGTTTGTCTTGCGGAAGATTTTGTTGGAAATTTGAGTTACTTGATTAATTATCAAATTTAATTTAAATTAAAATCAAGACTATTCATGTTACTCAATTAAATCAAGGCTTTTCAAATTACATGTATTGATTACATGTTTTAATTCAAGACCTTTTGAATCATCATCTTGTAGTATAAGTACAAAACAATTAGTGTCTTGTTTTTTTGGTTGAAAGAATACTACCTACAATCTACCACACACTTTGAAAGTTTTCAGTTTTCTCGACTATTCAAACTCTTGTTTTAGATATCTTTTTCAGGTGCAAGGTTAATCTTGGCAGTACACAAATTTTTTCGATTGTTGTACCCTGGGAGACAGACGTGTTCGTCTTGAGCAGAGGCGCATAATCTGTTTTAAGGGAAACGTATTGAATACGTGACTCAACTAAAATCATCAACATGTTATTTTATGTCAATGATAAATATGTGGAAGACATTAGTTGTTGAAAACTAGAAAAGGTATTTTTTTAAGCATTCGTTACCGGTTCATCAATATGCTTTATTGAATTAACATTAATCATGCTCTAATCAAGGAAGCTATTTGAAGTATCCAACGAAGACATGGATCAATACAAGTTTAGTATATATGAATTCATAACTTATATTATATTATTTTAGTCTTGTAATCGGTACTGTAGTAAATTATTTATTATGAATAACGAGAGTATCATTATTATTTATATTTTATTATTTTTTTATAATAAAAGCGTAAATCCAACTCATACATATTTGATTTTCGTAAGATATGTTTAGGAAACTTTGAACTTTTCAGAATCTCTTATAATTTTTCAAAGCTATCGATCTTTCAAAAGTATCATGCTTCTTTTGAAAGATTGTTTACTTCCAATGATTTTCAGGAAACGCTTAGACTTATCTAAAGTGTAGTGCAGATTAATGCAATAAAAAATAAAGTGTTTTGATTAAAATCAACTTTTTTAAAAAAAAAAAAAAAAAAAAACTCCTGGATATATATTGTAGGATCGGGTTGTTATCTCTAAACAACACTTCACAAGTATTTCTTACTTAATTCTAACAGATGCGGAATGTTCTGTTAGAATGATCTCACAATTTCACTCAAAGTGACACAATAATAATCTTTGAACAATATTAAGAACACAAGAATAATTCAAGCTCAAGGATATATTTCTCTCAAAGTGGAAGTATACAAGCAAGCACACTTCAAACAACAATACATTGGGAGGTTATATAGCCGAGGCTACAACCGTATACACTTAGGAATACAAGTTGGGTATACTAGACAAGTACATAAAGTAAAGCTTATTCTAGTATGTTGAGTGTCTTAACAGGCTAAGACACTCAGTCATGATCATTACATTAATAGACATTGACTTTACAAAGGACTATTAAATACAAAAGACATTTAATGTTGTTGATCTTCAAGGCTTCAGATGATCTTTTGCATTTAATGCAGCATGGGAGAGGTAAGGCACTTTATCTGACTCATTACATGTTGTCTTTGTCTTTACTCAGACCAGCATGTCTTGTGTCAGTACCTTTTGTACTATGAGAGTAAGCTGCTACAGTCTTTGTCAGAGGATAAACCTCGGAAGTCTTTGTCTTTAGTGCATAAGAAGATTCCTCGGAAGCAGTTGTCTTGTACAACCTTCGGCAGGAACCAGTTATCCTTCGGAAGCAATGTTGCTTCCGAAGAATCACTTCTTCCTTCCGAAGGTGTTTATTCAAAGAGACTCCTATACTTAGACAAAACAAGAAGTTTGGTGAGCATCAGCCTTTATTAGTCTTTACAGTCTCCCCCTAGGCTGATGCTACCAAAACTTCTAAGGCATAAACCTTGGCTTCCATGTACCCCTCAGTACCTGTGCCCTTTTTCTAATTAATCTGATAGCTGACCTCCCATCTGCTCCATTGTCAGGATTATTGAGAGGGAGCATATCTAGATCAAATATATAGGGTTTTGCCAACATCATCAGATGCAAAAGATCCACCAGTTTTATTTCTCCATTGTAGTCGGTGAGGATGAATATCCTTTCTTGTGCATTGAAGCTCCAATTTACCAAAGGGATGTATGAATGCTCATGCATTAATCTGCTGATATCCATCATGTCTTCTAGGGTTTGTGTAGTTTTGGGAGTTGCTTCAGATGTGGCTTCAAGTACTGAGAGTGTTGTATCAGGCTCAGAGTCTAAGGGGATAGTTTTTGTTTCCTTTTTCCTTTTAGCCATGCTCTTTCTTCTTGTGAATCTTGGTTTGTCTTGAGCAGTGGCTTGACTCCTCAGAACTCTTGCCTGTTGGGCTTCCACAGTTGATTCTACTGCTGCACCTGTTGTTGCAGTAGGCTGTGGCCCAATATCCTCATCCCTTGAGGGTTCTGTTCTCCTCTCTTCAGCCTGTGTATGTCTCTCAGGATCAGGGTTTGGTATTGATTGTTTCCTTGTAGTCTTCTTACCCTTTTTGTAGACTGAGGAGATTGGCATGTTATCCATACTTGGACTTGAAGGAGGAGATATTGGTTCTTCTTTTGGATTTAGGGGGAACATGTTGGGGAACATTGCTTTTGTTGCTGCCCCACACATGACTTCTTCTCCCTCTCTGATCCCTGCACCAGAGAGGGAAAATTCTATTGTAGCTCCTCCCCCTAAACCTAAGCCTCTCATTAGGCTTTCCTTTCTTGCCCTGATTTGTTCAATTGAAGGTAACTCACCTCTTGCAACTTTGGCTTTTATATCTCTGATATGCATATCCATGGTTGAGTTCTTCATTGGGCCTAGCTGCCGAGCATGGAAGCCATATTCCAAGAGAAAGGCCTTGTTCTTGTCTCTGTAGGCCTTCTCTTTTTGCTTCTTTGTAAGTACACTCAGGGCCTTTGATGCAGCAACAGCTTGTTCTTGCTGCTGCACCTTGTCCAGCTCGGCAGCCATTCTAGATACCGACCAGTTGATGACTTCATCAAAGTCATAACCTTTTTCTTCTAGCAAAGCAGAGAGTCTAGCTCGCTCTTCATCTAGAGAAGTGTTTGGTCGACCCTTTGTTTTCTTTGGTCTCATCTCCTCCTGTTCTGCTTCCTCCTCTGGGGTTAGCTTACGTTTTTCTTTGTCATCAGCAGTTATTTTTGCCCCAGAGGAGATTTCTTCTGTTGCCTCACCAGCTGGTTCATTGGCATGTAGCTCCTCTGTGGAGGAAACATCCAGGATGACTGGGCCTTCGGAGGCAGCTGCAGCTTCGGAATTAACCTCAGCATTCACTGTCTCCTCCAGTTGACCAATCCCCTTAGATGATTCCTTATTAGATTCCACAAAGGGCTCAGGAGAGGAAGAGAGAGCTTCAGCAGCTTCTGTCCCAGAAGGGGACACAGATTTCATGGAAATTGGTTCTTCTTGTGCTGTGTCTTCCCTGACAACCTGAGCTGCAGTCTCAGAAGGAGACTTAGTCCCAAGAGGGGACTGAGGTTCCAAAGAGACATTTGATGTTTGCTGTTCAGTCTCTTTGGCAACCTCCCTTGTATCCTCAGAAGCAGAAGAAGAGGAAGTAGAAGAAGAATCTTGAAAATAAGTACCCAAGAAGTCATCCCATTCAGCAGTCAAAGTGACTAAGGATGGATTAACTTCCTGTGCACCCTCCTCTTCTCTTGCTTCTGATCCTGACCCTGCAGTTGGTATATTCTCCCCCTTTTTGGTAGCATCAGGGGAGATGAAAGTGGTAGTAGCAGGATCAGGGTGAAATGGATGTAGAGTGACTGGGGGACGCCTCCTGAGGTCCAGAATAGTGGCATCTTTGGTTTGGACCTCAAGCCGCAGGGTAGCCACCTCAGCTTCTAACTGGGCTACCCTGGCTTGGAGGGAAGTTATTGTAGCCGTCAATTCCTGTGTGGATGTGCCCTCCTCTACCGGAGTAGAATCATGGGGCGATGGAGTCCTGAGCCTAGCTCCTGCACCTCCACCACCAGATGTGGGTTCTTGGCACCCTGGATTCCCTTCATTGAGAAGAACCTCAAAGAAGTCCTCCCCAATATAGGTTGCCGCAGGTGAGGTCCTATTGCCTGTACCACTGTCCTGTGGATCTTTATTAAGATCAACAGTAGTGGCAGCCTCACCTGCATTGACCCCTTCAGAACTACTGGGGCCAACCTCTGATTGAATAGGCTCTGGGTCAGGGAACCGAGCTTGTAACTGTGTCACCACTCTCATTAAAGTTTGGGAAGTGGGAGAGAGTGGTTCCTCCAAAGCTAGAGCAGGGGTTCCTTGAGCCTGGGTGATAGTATGGGTGGGGGGCATTTCTGGATGATATGAACCTGGAGACTTGGGAGACAGTCTCTTATCTAATGAAGTTGCTTCATGAGAAGCAAACTCAATGATGGGTGCATCCCTTTGAATATTCTCAGATATGTTTTGTGACATAAGCTGAGGGCTTTCAGGCTGGTTAAGGGCAACCACAGGTTTCAAAGGAAGAACCTGTGGAGAAACAAGGGGTGTGGCTTTCACCTTAGGTAGAACTGTGCCCTGAGCAGTTCTTTTAACCTTTTTCTGTTTGGGTTCAGTAGAAGGAGCCTGAACAACTGTAGAAAGTTGCACAGGGTTTCGTTTGCGTTTGTAAGTGATTTTTATGGGGTGAGGAACAGAAGTGGAAGGTGTGGGTTCAGCATCTGTGGGGTAAACAGAGCTGTCACCTTCTGGAGCAGGGGACTCCATAGAGGAAAGAAGAGGAGTGAATGTCCCAGAGAACTGAGCACTCTTCTTCTTGAGTTGCACAAAAATCTTGGAAGAGACCAAGGGCATTTTGTAAGTATTCCCAGTTAGAGAAAGGGAAGCTCCCAACTCTTCATTAAAAAGATGTTGCAAAAACCTGGGATACATACAAAACTTCTTTGGTGACGTGATGTTGTCAACCAAATTATTAAAAATAAAAGCAGAAAAATTAAACAGTTGATTAGAAACCAAGCCATGAATAGCCGAAGCTAAATCAGATGGAACTTGGTCCCAACCACCAGATTTATTTGAAAGACAATGTAAAAACACATGTATGAGGTACTTGTAATTATAGGACACTCTACCCTTCAAATAGGTTGTTGAAGGGAGAGGACCTTCGTACCCCATCGACTTAAATGTCGATGCTACCTCATCCTTCGTGAAAGAGACCCTTCCACCGGCATCATTGAATTTAAGATGCCGACAGATGGTTTCCACAGTGATAGCAATGGGATGAGCATCAATGGTGGCTTCAAGAGACCGACCATTGGGAGACGAAGAATCAGAACAAGATGCCCAAAACTGTTGGTGATGAGATTCATACACCAAGGGCTGAACGGTTAATGCAAAGAAATACCTGCTCCTTTGAAGAAAGGAGATGATTGGGGCGAAGTCAGCATCATGTTCTGCTAATAACTCCGCTGGTACGTTGTGAGCAGGTTTGAAAGCAAGAAGAGCCATGACAGTTGGTGATTTTAGGGCACAATTGGAGAGATCAAAGAGAAGAAGAGTTCAAAGTGAAACAGTTTGTGAGAATTTGAATGAGCGGGAGACCTTTATATACATTCGGATTTCAGCATTTAATATATAGACACATTAAATTTGAGATCCGGATGTCAGAAAAAGGTCTTCCGATGACAGCTGGTTTCACAATTAATTTTCTCTGACTGAGGTGCTTCCGAAGAAGTGACTTTCGGAAGCAGGGTATTTATTAGACCAAGAGAGTTCAGAAGGGATGTGCTTCCGAAGTATAAAATTTATACTGTCGGAAGCACTGCTTCTGAAGTGTTAGAAAATTCATTAGGCAAAATGTTCTTCGGAAGACACTTTCTTCTGAAGAGTACCTTGAGAAGCCTATGCTTCCGAAAATAATGTATCGGAAGAATATTACTTCAGAAGGTAAGTTAGCTTCTGAAGTGTGAGATCTTCCGACTAAGGAAGAAATAATGCTTCCGAAGACTTAACCTATCTTCTGCTGAGTAGATACTCATCGGAAGATAAGTTAAGTTTATCTTCCGAGGAATTATTTATTCCTTGTCAGTACATTTATTCAAAGTTGATCATCCCAATGGATGTTATTAAGTACCTGAATCTTCCTTCATCAAATGCCTTTGTGAAGAGATCTGCCAAATTGTTTTCTGAATCAACTTTGACCAAATGAATCAACTTCTTTTCTGCACAATCTCTGATGAAATGGTATCTGATGTCGATGTGCTTGGTCTTGGAATGCTTGACAGGATTATTGGTGATGGAGATTGCACTGGAATTGTCTATCTGAATAGGAGTATTGAACAGATCTACTCCATAATCCTTCATCTGATTTTGGATCCAGATGACTTGTGCACAGCAGCTAGAAGCAGCTATATATTCAGCCTCTGCAGTAGAAGTAGAAACACATGACTGTTTCTTGCATTGCCAAGACACAATCCTGGATCCAAGAAATTGACATCCCCCTGATGTGGATTTCTTGCTGATGTTGCAACCCCCATAATCACTGTCTGTATAAGCCATGAATTGGAAGTCTTCATTTCTAGGATACCATAATCCTAGACTTGGTGCTCCTTTGAGGTATCTAAAGATTCTTTTTACAGCCAGCATATGAGAGACTTTGGGATTGGCCTGAAATCTTGCACATACACAAGTTGCAAACATGATATCTGGCCTGCTTGCTGTGAGATACATCAAAGAGCCTATCATTGCTCTGTACTGGTGCTGATCAACATCCTCCCCCTCAAGATCACGGCTAAGTGATGTTGTTTTGGACATAGGAGTTCCCAGAGCTTTGCAATCAGAAAGCTTGAATCTTTCAAGAATGTCCTTGACATATTTTGATTGACTAATGAAAATCCCTGTAGGAGTTTGTTTCACTTGTAATCCAAGAAAGAAGGTGAGTTCTCCCATTGAACTCATCTCAAATTTGGATTTCATTAGTGATTCAAACTCCTTGCAGAGAGATTCATTAGTAGAACCAAAGATAATGTCATCAACATAGATTTGAACTAGCATGATATGTTGATTTGACTTCTTGAAAAAGAGAGTTTTATCAATTGTTCCTCTCTTGAATTTGTTTGCCAACAGAAAAGAAGATAAAGTTTCATACCATTTTCTGGGAGCTTGATGCAACCCATAAAGAGCCTTATCAAGCTTACAGACATGATCAGGAAACTTTGGATCTTCAAATCCTGGAGGTTGGCACACATAAACTTCTTCATCAATTTTTCCATAAAGAAAGGCACTTTTAACATCCATCTGAAACACTTTGAAATCTTTTGCAGCTGCAAATGCCAAAAATATTCTAATAGCTTCAATTCTGGCAACAGGTGCAAAGACTTCATCATAGTCAATGCCTTCCTCTTGAGTGTATCCCTGAACAACCAATCTTGCTTTGTTTTTGATGACAACACCTTTGTCATCTTTCTTGTTTCTGAACACCCATTTGGTTCCAATGGCATACTTTCCTTTAGGCAAAGGACAAGTTTTCCAAACTCCTTGTCTTTGAAACTGAAGAAGCTCTTCTTGCATAGCTTCTACCCAACTGTTATCTTTTAAAGCCTCTGCAACCTTCTTAGGTTCTATTTGGGATAGAAAGCAAGAAAACAAGCAAACATTTGCTTCATGCATAGAGCTTCTAGTTCTGACACCTTCTTCTACATTGCCAATGATGTTTTCAACTGGATGAGTGCTGTGAATTCGAGTCCTTGGAATCACATCCAGTTGAGAAGATTCATCCACGTTGAGTGACTCAAGGTTAGGAAGAACTACCTCAAGTTGGATTTCTGGCAGATCACGTGGATTCAACGTTTGAACTGTTGTGGGTTGGTTTTCTCTGGGAGTAGTGATTTCCAGAGAATTTTCCTCTGCTGAAGGACTTCCTACTTCTTCTTGATGTTGTGAATTAGAAGCAGCTTCAATTGAGGGACCTGCCTGAGATGTGTTGATTGTCTCAGACTGTGATACATCATTTTGTGTTGAAGTGGATTCTGCCAAGTTTTGTCTTGAAGCTATTGGCAGTTCAACACGAAAGTCATCTTCTCTTGAGCCTTTGGAGGTGTCTGTGGTAGCTGACTGTGAAACTGGAACATACTCTTTCACCAGATTAAATGCAGATGTAAAACTATCAAGATCAAACAACCAATCAGGGCCGGTTCCAGGTTTATTGAGAGTATGTTCATTGAACTGAACATTTGCAGACTCTTCAATAACTCTGGATGCTTTGATGTATACTCTATACGCTTTAGCATTTGAAGAGTACCCAACAAAGTAGCCCTCTGCTGATTTCTCAGCAAACTTGGCTAAGTAATCTTTAGTATTCAAGATGGTGCAATGACATCCAAATGGTTTGAGAAATCCAATGAATGGCTTTCTCTTATGCCAAATTTCATAAGGAGTCATGCCATGTGACTTAACTACCAATATTCTATTTTGGACATAACAGGCAGTGTTGACTGCTTCTGCCCAAAAAGTTATTGGAAGTTTGGCATCAGACAACATGGTTCTTGCAGCTTCAATTAGTGTCCTATTCCTTCTTTCAGCGACACCATTTTGTTGTGGAGTTCTAGGAGCACTAAATTGTCTTGTGATACCTTTAGATTCACAAAAAGAATTTAAAACATGATTCTTGAATTCTGTTCCTTGATCTGATCTGATTATTTTTACATGATGGTCACTTTCATTCTCCACCCTGAGTATAAATGACTTTAGGATTTCGGCAGTTTCATCCTTGGTATTTAAGAAAAACACCCAGGTATACCGAGAGAAATCATCAGTAACCACCAAGCAGTATGATTTTCTACCAAGACTTTTAACACTTGTGGGGCCAAACAAGTCCATATGTAGTAAATGAAGGACTGTGGTAATAGAATTTATCTCTTTGGCATAATGGGATGACTTGTGTTGCTTACCCTTTAAGCATGCAACACATTTATCAACACATATGAATTCTTTTGTTGGTAAACCAGTTACTAAATTATTTTTGACCAATTTATTCATATTTTTGAGGTTTACATGACAAAGTCTTCTATGCCAAAGTGATGATTCATCAAGTGAAGCTTTTGAGACAAAGCAGCTTATATTACTAAGAGGTGCAGCTGTGCTCATATCTAGCATATACATGTTACTTCTTCTTGGAGCTCTGAGTAGAATTTGATCATTTGGTATCACAAATCCTGGTTTCAGAACAATGCATTCATGCTCAGTAAACAACATGTTATGCTTTTGATCACACACCTGTGATACACTTAGTAAATTGTAGTTAAGTTCTTTTACAAAATGTACATTCTCAAAGCTTACCTTACCATTTGTGATTGTGCCTCTACCTGTTATGTATCCTCCTACTGGATCACTTCCAAAAGCAACAGACCCGCCAATGAATGGTTCATATTTGTGCAAGAGGGTCTTGTTGCCTGTCATGTGCCTGGAGCAGCCACTGTCAACTATCCACAAGTTGCCTTTTGATTCCTGCTGTCCCTGCACATGACCAGAAGTGAGTTAGTTTCTGATGGGAACCCAAGCCCATGTGGTCTTGGGTTTACCATTTGCATCATTGTAAGTAAATTTCTTTGACATCATTCTAGGTGGGACAGATGATGTGGATGCTTCTGATGTGGGTGATGGCTTATCAGTTGATTCCTTCTTCTTCCATACTTGTGCCTTTTGAGTTGTCGGAAGACTTGGTTTCTTTTGATGGTCATCGGAAGCTGTTTTTCTTTTTCCTTCCGATGATCTTCTTCCGAAGACAGATGACCTCTTTTGTTTGTTGAAAGCATTCCTTTGATGAGCTTCCGAGGTTCCTTTTCTTTCGGAAGCTTCCTTTTTCTTTGCTTCCGATGCTTTCTTTTCAGAAGCATTTTTATTTTGTTTCTTCCTATTACTGGAGGTACTTGCTTCCGATGCCCTCTTGACCAAATTTCTTCTCTGTTCTTCCGAAGAAGTAGATGACTGACTCCAACTATTCTTTCTTCCTCTTCCCTTGATTGAGGAAATTCTGCTTCTTGGATTATAGAAGCAATCAGCAGCAAAATGATTCTTTTCACCGCACATCAGACATAGAGTTTGAATGTTGGGAGAGTGTTGCTGCTTATCCCTTTTAACGAAGTCTGATCTTTGATCCTCAGAGAATGATGGTTTGGATGTTCCAGCATACTTGTTAGTCTTAGACTTTGCCTGTTTTCCTGGAGAATTGACTTTTCTCTCCATTGATCTACCTCGTTTTGACTTGTCAGATGGGCAAGTCACATACTCATCTGAGGAGATATTTTCTGTGGTTTTAGCTTTGATAAAAACTGTTGAATGTTTCTTAGTTTTCTTATTTTGATTCTTAAATTTCAAAGCTTGTTTTCCTTTTACTGATTTAATAGGAACATCATCCTCATCTGAGCATGTTGAGGTACTTGGATCAGAGAGATTATCCTTTTGAACTACCTTGTGTATATCCAACTCCTCATTATACACAAGGTCAACCAGTGATTTACACCTAACATCTGTTATGGAAGTATAAGCAGATGGAGGTTCCACTTTGTTATATCCCAAACCAGCTCCCCTTTTATTCACAAGTTCAGTTGTGCTGCTCATTCTAAAAAGTTTTTCATATTTTTCACCTTGGCTTAGAAATTTGTCTCTGTAAGACTCAGCCAATACAAGTTCAGTCTTGGCAGTGGTTAGTCTTTCTAAAAGATTTTTAATCTGACACTGTTTGTTAGTATCTTCATGTTTTAAACTTGAAATGGTCTTTTCCATTTCTTCAATCTTTTCTTTGTAATTTCTTTCAACCTCAAAGAAATTTGCCTTGACTACTTGTAGAGACTCAAGTTCATTACAGAGTTGAGAATTTATTTTCTTATAAATAGTTAATGTTTCTAAGCATTCAGGTGAGCACATGCTATCAGTTACCTTGCTTGAGGAAGATGAGTCATTTGCCATCAAAGCACTGTTGGAGATGGAGGGGTCCTCAGCTTGAAAGCTCCAGTCTGCAAAATCTTGTTCAGCAATGTTTGCATTGTTAGATGAGCTTGATGGTCTTTGTTGTGGTTGCCCAGAAGTTGTCTGCTGAGTTCCTGTGGACTTGCATTCTCTGGCAAAGTGGCCTAACTGTTGACAGTTAAAGCATTTGAGTTTAGATTTGTCAAGTCCAAACCCAGTCTTCATATTGTGCTTTTTGAACTGTCTGCCGGTTCTTTGGTAAAACTTCTTTGCCCTGTATGAAATCATAGCCATTTGATAGTTTATATCCATCTCCTCAAGATCATCTGCAGGAATACCATCCAAGTCTTCTTGACACAGATGAAAGTAATTTGTCTCCTCAGCCATAAAAGCTCCTTGCCCAGAGGTTAGTAGTGGGGTTGGGTTAGATACAAGGTTTGATGAATTTGGAGTTTCAGGAAATGTGACAGTGGGTGTGGAGGTAGAATGGTAGAGGGGTTGATAGCTTTGGTATGGAGGATTATTGATGGGTGCATAAAGAGCAGCTGAACCAGATGGTGAGTGAGAAACTTTAGATTCTTGGGCATCTAATTCCATCTGATAGGCACTGAGAATACCAAACAATTCTCCTAAAGTTAGAGTTTTCAGGTTTTCTGTTCTTCTGATTGTTACAGAATAGATATTCCATGCCTTTGGAAGAGACCTCAGAAATTTTCTGAGCACATCTTGATTATCAAGAGTTACACCTGCAGTAGTTAATTCATCCACAAGTTGGACATACCTTAGGTACTGAGAAGACATATTCTCATTGTTTTGTTGACAAAAGTTTTCAAACTTCTGTTTCAGCATATCCTTCTTGTTTTCTTTGACATCTTCTGACCCTTCATACATCTGCTTCAAGGAATTCCACAGTTCTTGAGCAGACTTGCATTTCTTGAATGCATGTATAATGGAGTTCGGTATTGACATCTGAATTAGCCAAAGAGCTTTAGAATCAACTTCCATCTTCTTGTAATCTTCGTCTGAGTACATAGATGGATCTTTTGGTACTGCAGCAACTCCAGCACCGGCAGCAGCAACTGTAGGAATGTAGGGACCTTCAAGAACAGACTTCCAAAGTTTGAAGTCTTGGTTCCTGATGAACCCTTCCATTCTGACTTTCCAGGTATCGAAGTCTTCAGGTGTGAACATTGGTGGCTTGTTGAGAGTGCCATTTTCTGTATCATGTTTGTTTAGAGCAGCCATCTTGGACAGACACAGAAAATATGAGTGTTAATACTATGAGGGTTTATAAGAAATAGAACTGGTAACTTGATGATGATTAGTCAGTCAAGTTCAAGAGCCAAAAGCTCTGATACCACTTGTAGGATCGGGTTGTTATCTCTAAACAACACTTCACAAGTATTTCTTACTTAATTCTAACAGATGCGGAATGTTCTGTTAGAATGATCTCACAATTTCACTCAAAGTGACACAATAATAATCTTTGAACAATATTAAGAACACAAGAATAATTCAAGCTCAAGGATATATTTCTCTCAAAGTGGAAGTATACAAGCAAGCACACTTCAAACAACAATACATTGGGAGGTTATATAGCCGAGGCTACAACCGTATACACTTAGGAATACAAGTTGGGTATACTAGACAAGTACATAAAGTAAAGCTTATTCTAGTATGTTGAGTGTCTTAACAGGCTAAGACACTCAGTCATGATCATTACATTAATAGACATTGACTTTACAAAGGACTATTAAATACAAAAGACATTTAATGTTGTTGATCTTCAAGGCTTCAGATGATCTTTTGCATTTAATGCAGCATGGGAGAGGTAAGGCACTTTATCTGACTCATTACATGTTGTCTTTGTCTTTACTCAGACCAGCATGTCTTGTGTCAGTACCTTTTGTACTATGAGAGTAAGCTGCTACAGTCTTTGTCAGAGGATAAACCTCGGAAGTCTTTGTCTTTAGTGCATAAGAAGATTCCTCGGAAGCAGTTGTCTTGTACAACCTTCGGCAGGAACCAGTTATCCTTCGGAAGCAATGTTGCTTCCGAAGAATCACTTCTTCCTTCCGAAGGTGTTTATTCAAAGAGACTCCTATACTTAGACAAAACAAGAAGTTTGGTGAGCATCAGCCTTTATTAGTCTTTACATATATTGTTCTTAATATTAGCCCTTTTAATACCAATACGTTACATATAAGACATAAACTTGAATTTTTACTAATTACATAAATGATCCATTAAATGATTGGGATTAGTCCCTCATCTTATATTAGATATAGATCAATCAAGATATTTCATACGGTGATTAAAAAAACAAAATGCTATGATGAACAATTATGATATTTTGGGTTTACAACCTCAAGGTGTTTGGATCAAACCAAAATTAAATATTTAAATCATATGAATTTGTACCAACAATGCTAGGCAAAGTATGATGCACGTACATCTAAGAAGTCAAAATAATTAATTAAGAACAACATTTCTAATAGTAAGGTGGGGATACTTCTATAACTCATAACCTGTTGCCTCTTACATCAAGATAATATTGAGTGAAAATTTATGCAAAGTTCATCCACCCATCTAGAGCACTAAAGGTTCAAAGCTCTCTCTCTCTCTCTCTCTCTATCTATCTATCTATCTATCTCTTTCTAGCTACACGTTCTAAGGCTTGTAACAATCTAGAATTAGTATACCAAAACTATGAACAAATTATTAGGTACTTAGATCAACAAGTCTTTTAAAAGTTTTTTGTTAATATCATGGACAAAGGGTCATTGCCCATTTTATAAAACACATCTTCTACCCACCTCAACCTTCCATTTTTTGCATTCATCCTTGTTATTTTTGTAGAAAGGCTCCCAAAAAGCAAGAAAGATGGAAATTTTGAAACTTGATTAGTTTCTCTCCTCAATTATGCATAAAGATCCATCTCCCAACCCCAACCTTCCTTTCTTTAATTTGAGAACAAGTAATCAGAAAACCCATTTGTAAAAGATTTTAGTTTCTAAACTTTCTTGAACATATATCTAATTTACTTCAAGATTCATGGAAAATTCTGAGGGTGTTGAGCTTGATTTCAGCTGCATCGATCGATCCATGTCGTTTCAAAACGACTCCGGGGACATGTCCCCACAAAGAAAGCTTGGGAAAGGAAAGATCGAGATCAAGCGGATCGAGAACACAACGAATCGACAGGTGACATTTTGCAAGCGTCGCAACGGGTTGCTCAAGAAAGCCTATGAATTGTCTGTACTTTGTGATGCTGAGGTTGCTCTTATCGTCTTTTCGAGCCGTGGTCGTCTTTATGAGTACGCTAACAACAGGTATGATTTCTGGGTATTGTGTTTTTCAAATTCTTGGATCATCAAACTTTATGTGAATTTTGGTCCATAAGATAATTATGTGTTATAAATCTAAAAATTCGGTTAACTTTTATCAGTTTTAATAATTAGGGTTTGAGGAAATACAACAAAGGACACAACATCTTAAGTTATTAGCATTTTTTTTTGTGAGGGTTGTTATTCTTCTTGTGGAACAAAGATTCACTTGATTTTGCTTACATTTTGAGTTTGTTTCTTTTACCAAAAGATATTTTTCTTTTCATTTTGTAACTTTCACTGGTAATTATCTATTTATGATCTAATCTTTCTTTCATATTTTGGTACCTACAAGATCTGTGAAGCCTCTAGTGGATTTGTAGCAAGCCAATAAGCAAAGATTTAGGAAGTTTATTTGCAGACCTCTTAGATCAGATTCCATCTTACCTTCAATATTGCTGTTTTAGTTCCATCTCTCTCACTCTCACTCTCTCTCACACTCACACACACAACACACACAAGATGTTGTCAAGTTCCTATTTGCTGATTAATTAGCACTTCCATCATTTTGACGTGCACTTTCTTAATATAAATATGAAAACAATATCATCATATAATTTTGGTAGGTTTTCAGATCAGTCATAAAAGACACAGCTGAAAGTTTTTGTTTGTTAATTATAATATTTGTTAACCAAGGACTCCTACCCTAATGGTTACCTCTTTGGCTTCCCTGTGGGAGGTCACGGGTTCAATCCCTCACAAGGAGAAATATGGGTCTTTGGGAGGTCAGAGGGTTTTCCTGGTGCGGTTTCCTCCTGCGGTGGTGGTGGGGTCTCAACGGAGGTCATTGTAACTAGACCTTGGTGACGTCGCCTGGAAATCAGTGGTTCACACGTTGAGATCAAATGCTGTTCAAAAAAAAATTATAATATTTGTTAGGGTTCCAATTAAATTATATTATGCATGACAAATCAACATGTAGTAATTAAAATCTCTCAAGCTTATCACTTTTATGCTAATAAAGATGAACCAAATTAGGGTTTATATAAAAAACAATTTAATGGGTTAAATACATTTTGCCCAATAACTGGGGTGATATATATCAAGGTATAAATGAATCTCAAATTTAGTGAGAATTTTGTAATTTTTTTGGTTTAATGTGAAAAATGAAAAAGAAATAGTTTTTACCAGTTCAATTAATTTTCAAACCAATATAACTATACAAATATATATATATATATATATATATATATATATATATATATATATAGGGTATTTTCTGGAAAATATCACTGTAAAATTTGTTTATTTAGATCTGAATTTCTTGAAATTAGTAAGTTCATTATATATCATTAAAAGCTCATATTATGTTATTAAATTAGGGTTTATAACAAATTAAACATTTCTTGATTATGGCTTTAATTTCTTAAAAAATTGTTAGTGTTTATTTTTCTCTCTTTATAAACTAACATTGTAGCTAAGATTTTTATTTTCAAGATTTTTTATTTAGTGACAATAGGTGACTATTATTTTCAGTTAATGGTCAAAGAAAACACTCACTACTCTTTCCCTTTGGACTGTCTATTAATGACTTTCCCAAGCTTGTTATGTTCTTGAAACTAAAACAGCAACCTACAGAAGGGGTAGAAACACAGAGAAGAGGGAGACATATAATATTAATTAATAGATATGGGAGCTTTCATTTCAAACTAATCATATATGTTTGAAAGCTCTATAATGTACATGTATAGTGTGGAGAAGATAATTTTTTTAACAGCAAATGTCCGATCATACGAGGTTATTTTGGCAAGTAGATCACCCTTCTGTCCAAAAAATAGAGAGTGGTAACCTGAGCCAGCCGCCCATGCAGAAGGAAACTTGCAGGCTACAACTAGGAAAACCTCGAGCTCAACCTAGCTAAAACAATATTTGTCTAAATGAGACTACAACCCAAGACCTCTAATAACAATATTTGTTTAAGTGAGACTCCAACCTAAACCTCGATCTAATAAGAGAAGTCAAGGGCTATCACTCGGCTAGAAGCCCTTTTGATAGTGTGCAGGAAGATAATAAATTGGAAAATTACTCTTATTTCTTAACTAATTACAAACAAAAATTTTATGTTGAGGTTTAAGTCTAAAACTAGACGTTCATGTGTATTACTATCATATTAACACATACACAAAAGGCTTATAGTCATATGATACCCTCTTAGCTTTTCAAATAAATGATCTTGAATTTAAGTCTCGCCTGAAGCAACATTCTTTATGTTGAGTAATTAAGAAGTTTCACTACAGTGGGGTTTTGGCGTGGATTTCCTTTAAAAATAATGAGTAAGCTAGGTCATCAGCGATGTTTGTGTTTGCAAATGTAAGTTGCCTTTAGTCAATAAAGTTAACTAGATAACTGATCTTAAAAGTATCTCGTTATTAATAGTTTAAAAAATCATATTAACACATACAAATGTTATCCAACAAAGTTAGTCTAATGGTTAAGGCTTGGTACTTTTTCCTTTGAGACCAATGTTCATGTCTCACTCATGACATTTTAATGGATATCAGATAAGGGAGGAATCGTAAGCTTAATTTCGGGTTCTGAACCAATGAGGGGCAAGAGTTTACGTATTCTACAGGGTTTCTGCGTATCAGGGGTACCGTCTCTGTCGACGATTGAGTATCGATCTTAGTTATTAATCGTTAAGATAACTAAGGTAGCACGACGGGAAAACACATACAAATGTTATGTGTGATTTATTTTTCGAAATTTACTTTTTATAAAATAAAGAAAACATTTTCATAAGTTTTGTGTCTAAAATTTAGGGTATTGATCATGAATACTACATAGGTTTTTGTATGTGTGAGAGAGAAAAGTGAGAGAGAAAGAGTGTGAAGTAGGGAGCCAATGAGAGAGTTGTAATGCATGGGGAAAGAGGAAATGCTACAACTATATCTGATGACATGAAATGGACGTCTCTGATCTACTCAGAAGCGAAAAGGAACAGAGATTTGGAGTTACGAGGAGGGTAAAACAGTGACATGTGATTGAATTATCCATTGTGTAATGAGTTATGAACACGTGGCAACAATCTGGCCATAGAAAGATACAACCAATCATAGTGATGGATGTGTTGACAGCGTGGCAGAGACAACCAATCAGTAGCTTCGACCAAATTAAGGCAGTATAGAATGTGGGTATCCTTAGGATCTCCGAGAAAAGTGAGATGTTATACAATTAGTACGTTTTATGTTTCCTTAAAATCATACACAAATCCCACTGTTTATAATGCTTTAAAGATCGTGTGTAAAAATAGTAACCTTCATTGTGTCTTAACATCATTAAATCCTACGGGCAAAACAAAGATGTATCATGTCAACACCAAAGACCAAGAAAGGGTCCTCTTTCATGCATGTTTTCAAATTTGTTCTAATATATATCTAAGTCTAATATCATTTAACGGAAGGGTTCATATAAAACCTTCATATTTGAGAAAACTAATCACAATTGTTATTAATCAATTTCGTTTTTCGTTTTTTATTTTACATTTTGTTTTATTATAAGGTTAGATTTGTTAACAAAAAGAAAAAAAGAAAAAAATATATGTAATTCATGCTATTACATATATGTAACTCATTGATTACATATATGTAACTTGTAAACTACATTTTCAAGTTACATATATGTAACTTTATATATTACATATACGTAACTTCGTGATCTATATATTTTTATTAATTTTTTTTTCTTGTTTATAACATTTTAAGCTAATAATAAAAAATCATGACATTTTTTTTTAAAAATTGATTGGTTAGTAGGAGTTTTCTTAGTTTTCTTCAAAGTGAGGAGTTTTCTTTTGAACCCTCTCCTATATATATATATATATTGAATAAAACATATAAATATAGGAGTGAAATAAGATAATCACACGCACAAACACAAAATTAAACTACATGAGAGATGAAATATATATATATATATACTGTAAAAACTCGATTATAGAGAGAAAATCCTTAAACTATATATGAGCCGCCTATTTTAAAATCTTGAAAATAAATATGCAGTCCACATTAATTATATCCCAAATTTTATTCAATTTAACTTATACTACATATTTATTGGTTAAGTGTTTTGTTATTAGTTTTTCAAGTGAAAGTCACAGTTACAAGCACATGCACGAATAAATAACGTACTAGGGTTATATCTTAATCAATAACTAGGTTTAATCCACCTGCGCGTTGCGGCGGGTTATCACAGTACACTTCCGATAACGGGTATTATATATCATTTGCAAAATCATAAGTTACATAGCAAAATCAAATCTTTCATCACAAACTCTATACAATTTTATATATATATATATATATATATATATATATAAACATAAAATTATGCAAAATCAAAAAAACAAAATTTAAAAGTTTTAGTGGCAAAAATTAAATAAACAAAACTTTATATTATATAAAAGTTTTAATGACCAAAATCGAAAAAACAAAACTTTACTATTAAGTTTTAGTGGCCATAATCGAAAAAACAAAACTTTATATTATATAAAAGTTTTAGTGGCCAAAATAAAAAAAAAAACTAAAAAGTTTTAGTGGCCAAAATCGCAAAAACAAAACTTTATATTATATAAAAGTTTTAGTGACCAAAATCGAAAAAACAAAACTTTACTATTAGTGGCTAAAATCAAAAAAACAAAACTTTGTATTATATAAAAGTTTTAGTGGCCAAAATAGAAAAAACAAAACTTTAAAATGTTTAAGTGGAAAAAATCGAAAAAACAAAACCTTATAATATATAAAAGTTTTAGTGGCCAAAATCGAAAAAACAAAACTTTATATTATATAAAAGCTTTGGTGACTAAAATCGAAAAAACAAAACTTTAATATTCCTTTCAGTTGGTTTTTAATAATAACTAGGTTTGTCCCCCCCGCGCGTTGCGGCGGGTTATCGCATAGCACTTTCGATAATGGATATTATATATCATTTGCATAAACATAAGTTAAATCGAAAAATCAAATATCTCATCACGAAGTCTATACTAATTTCTCATTAAAACATAAAATCATACAAAATTAATACAAATATGTTACGAAAATAATATAAAAAATTATTCTAAAAATCATTCTCATCGGCAACCAATTGTTTGAATTAAAAAACTCTAAATCTCTAAGCAAACATTGATTTTCTACGAAAACAAATAAATCACTGTAACCTTCTCCGAACATCATCAAAATCCTAGAAATAACCACAATTTTTCACTATATATATATTTACTATTTATTATATATATATATATATATATATATATAGGATTGGGTTCAAATACTAACCCTCTCTTACGGCGCTAACCCATTAACTTTGGCAAAAAATGGCCGAATCTTGAATTTTTTTTTTTAAACATCATTGTAACACAATTTGAACCCCATGTTCAGTTTTGAGTTTTGGCTAATTCATCACCGTTTAAAAAATATCATCGTTGTAAGGTTTTTGCTACAGTACTGTAAGTTTTAAATATTTAAACACCTACAGTACTGTAAGAGCCCAAACGGTGATGAATTAGCCAAAACTCAAAACTGAACATGGTGTTCAAATTGTGTTACAATGATGTTTAAAAAAAAAAATTCAAGATTCGGCCATTTTTTGCCAAAGTTAATGGGTTAGCGCCGTAAGGAGGGTTAGTATTTGAACCATTCCCTATATATATATATATATATATATATATATATATATATATATATATATATATATATATATATATATATATTCTTTATTCATAATATTTAATATAATATTAATATTTATACTATTCATTTTGGTTGCATTTTAATATATATATATATATATAATAATAATAATAATAATAATAATAATAATAATAATAATAATAATAATAAAATTAAAATGTGGGCTTCGATATGCAGTATTAGGGGTGTCGGCCCCTAGTGCTCTTCAACCGTGAAAGAACCTAATAAAAAATGGGCCCAAGAACCTCCACGGCTCCACCAAAACCCAACAAAGTCATTCTAGCTAAAAATACAATTATTTTTCGTGCTATATAGGATCATATATGTTAACCTCTAAAAGGTGGTAGATTTTAAGTTTAGGACATGCATAGTGAAATGTAACTCAAATCATAATCATTGAGCTATTTTCCATATGAATATTAATTTCTTATGGATGTTTTTAAATTTAGCTTGTTTTTGGTTGGGAGAATTGAATTGAATTGAAGGCGTGTTTATCCTGTATTAATTTTCAAAGGTTTTTCAATAGCTTGTTTATGTTATTTATTACATGTCATATTGTCATCCGTTATATATATATACATTTATAGGAAAAAAAAACTATCATTTTGAAGAAAACTAATCACATCATTATTAATTAATTTTTTTATTTTTATTTCTTGTTATTATAAGGTAAGAAATGTACAAAAAATTAAAACTTAAAAAAATATATATGTAGTTCGTGTTATTACATATATGTAACTTGTATGTTACAAATACTAGTTACATATATGTAACTTTATAAGTGACATACGGAACTTTTTTAGTTACATATACGTAACTTTGTTAATAACATATCTTTATTAAATTTTTTTCTTTATAACATTTTTTACTTTATAATAAAAGATTTTGATTTTTTTTAAATTTATTGGTAAGTATGAGCTAGTTTCTTTTTAATTTTCTCCACAATGATTAGTTATGAATCATTATCTCTCTCTCTATATATACATGCATGTATGTATATTGCAAAGAAAATGATTTTATTATAATGAGATCCCACAAATAAATGCACTTAACTGTGGTTAATTCAACCGTTGCTCCTCCAAGTTTCTATAAAAAACGTTAATGGTGTTTTTTCATCTTGAACGTTATTGCAGTGTTAGAGGAACAATCGATAGGTACAAAAAATCATGCTTAGATCCACCTAACAATGGTTCGGTTGCTGAGGCCAATGCTCAGGTACCCTCTTAGATCGATCTTTGCTGGTATATAATTTGTCGTTGTTCCTTGTATCTTAACCTACTACTAATATTCTAGAAACATGTTTATTTAACTTTGTCCACGTGTTTATACACTTTAAAGTGTAGTATGAGAAGGTTCTTTAAGTCTAGTTGTGACAAATTAATCTCTACGTGTGGAAGTGTGGACAAAATTTGATATATATTTTAGTGTAATTAGATTAATTTTGTTAATCAGCAAGAATTATGAAATTTATTAAAAAAATTGGGTGTAAGTTTCACGTTTGTTTAAGGCTTTATGATTATGTGAAAGTTCCAATGGAGCAACCACCCCTTGGCGCGGCTCAGAGGGCAACGCCCCTGGATAGAGCAGGGTCCAAGGGGCGGATTTAGGAAAACTAAAACTTGAAAACTGTCAAGAGACAGTTTTTTTCCAGCTCTGCGTATCTCTAGAGAAAGAGAATTCGATCAAACTGGTTCAAGAAGAGATTACTTACGAATTCATACTTTTTTTTTTTATTTTGAATTGAATTTTATCCGATCAAATATTTGGATAAACCACAAATAGTTTTATCTGAAAGTGTTAGCTATGACTTTTAATTCTAGCCAGCATTCAAATGTAACATGCACTATTAACTACATATAAAAAATGCAGTTTTACCAACAAGAAGCTACTAAACTGCGCCAGCAAATTGGAAACCTTCAGAATCAAAACAGGTACCTAGCTTTATGAGATGTGCAAAAATATACACTTCACACACACACACATACATATATATATATATATAGGGATTGAAAACTATGAAAACTCAGTCTTAGAGAGAAAACCCTTAAATCCTATGTGAGCCATTGATTTGGAATCTTGAAATAAATATATGGTCCAAATTAAACCTGAATAAAAAATTGGGTTTTGAATAAACAAACAATTTTTAATGCGAGTTAATGTGGACCACATATTTATTTTCAAAATTTCAAATCAATGACTCACATAGGGTTTATGGGTTTTCTCTCTAAGATTGGGTTTTCATAATAGGGATTGAAAATCCAATTTTTTATTCAGGTTTAATTTGGACCATATATTTATTTCAAGATTCCAAATCAATGGCTCACATATGGTTTAAGGGTTTTCTCTTTAAGATTGAGTTTTCATAGGATTCAAGGGTTCCTAAGAAAACCACAATTTTGGAGAAAACTAAGACAACTAATCACAATTGTTATCAATCAAAAAGAAAAAAAGAAAAAAAGAAAAAAAATATGTAATTCATGTTATTACATATATGTAACACATTGATTACATATATGTAGGTTGTAAATTACATATATGAGTTACACATATGTAACTTTATAGGTTACATATACGTATTTTCATGATCTACATATTTTTATTAAAAAAAATTTTGTTTATAACATTTTTAAGCTAATAATAAAAAATCAAGAATTTTTTTTTTTAAAAAATTGATTGGTTAATAGGAGTTTTCATAGTTTTCTTCAAAGTGAGGAGTTTTCCTTTGAACACTCACCTATATATGTATGTATGTATGTATAAATGTTCTAATAAACATAAACAATGTTATAACCTTTTGTGTAAAAGGCAATTTTACAGGAACATCATGGGCGAATCTTTGACGGACATGCCGGGGAAGGACCTCAAGAACCTTGAAAGCAAGTTAGAGAAAGCAATTAGCAGAATTCGGGCCAAAAAGGTGGTCACTTTTATTCATTTTGATGTCTGAAATACTTTAAAATTATAGGTTATTTGGATTTGGGTGTTATTTTCTCAGTCTTTGATCTAAAACTGCAGAATGAACTTTTAGTTGCTGAAATTGAGTACATGCAAAAAAGGGTAAGTAAATTATACACTACACTTGTAACTATATATATTGTCAAGATTTGATGTTTTCATTCTGTTCGTATAGGTTAATTTAAGTTTTAACAAGTCTTTTTATCCCATATATTAGAATAAAAGTGTAAGGTTTGTTTTCGTCCCACATCTTGCTGACCCTAGTGATTAGTATGAATTTACTTGTTATGTTTACTTGTTTTGTTTATGGTAATTCATGTTTTCTTCTTTTGTATTGACCACATAGATACAATTTTTATTATGTTAAAATAAACAAAGGGTAATGTTATCCACACGTCCACCATCTTTCTAATCTGATTACACTGTTTTCAAACAACAGTTTGAGTTTGTCTCGAACGACCATTTTTGTTTTGTTTATGTTAATTCATGTTTTTAGTTTTTGTATTGAACACATATACACAATTTCTTATGTTAAGAGAAACAAAATAAACAAAGGGTAGTGTTATTCACACGCCCACCATCTTTCTAATCTGATTGCACCGTTTTCAAATAACAGTTTGAGTTTGTAGAACGACCATTTGAAAGTTATGGCTTATGTCATATCCCCTACATACTTTATGGATGGCATAGGAAATTAGGAATAGTTCCAAGAACTCTTTTAACAAATCATGATCTCGATCTAATGGTGCAAGGCTAGCAAATATTGTTTAAACGAAACAAAAAATGTTTTCATAATTAATCATACATGAAATACACATTTACAATTCCAACTTTTCTAAACACATTTGTAATGCAGGAACTTGAGCTGCATAACAGTAACCAATTCCTTAGAGCAAAGGTATATCCATATCTGTCTTAAAACCGAACCAATCCATTTGACTGATTATTCGTTTAACGATTGTTAGATAGCTGAAAACGAAAGAGCACAGCAGCAGCAGCACATGAGTTTGATGCCTGGAAGTTCTGATTACGACCTCGGACCACATCAATCATTCGATGGTCGAAACTACATTCAAACTAATGAGCTGCAACTCAATAATGATTACTCTTGCCAAGACCAAACCCCACTCCAGTTGGTGTAAGTAAGATTTTAATCTCAACAACTGTTTCTTGATTATGAAAAACATATTCTTAGTTTTGATCTTGAAACCATTAATTTCTTTTGCTTATTTGATGTGTGATTTCATGTAGGTAATAATGACGATGTGGATGTCATGGATCTTGAGTACTAATTGATCATCTGGGGCTTTAATAACTTGATAATGATTAATTGACAAGGTTTAGACTTGTATTTGGTTGCCTTTTATAATATACTAGCAAACTATGTGCCGCGCGTTGCGGCGGTATCAAAACGTAAAAAACTCGGAATGTATTTCGACAAATAAAAACGTAATATATTTGGCCCAATCCATCTCCTAAAGAATTTATGTTGAAACGTAAACCAACATAAAACATATATAAAAATACCGGACTTGTTTTCGAAATTTTTTTACATCAAAACATGTATCAACACAAATTTATACGGAATCTTACATAAAAATAAACACGTAAAAATTATTATTTTTAGCCAAGAAACAAAAGAGGTAAATTATAATTTTAGAAACATGAGGTAGTTAAAGTAACACTTTATAAAATGTTAAAACAATTGAGGAGCTGAAAGTGATAACTCCGAAAACATAGGACGAGGATTTAAATTTTAGAGATCAATTATGATGACGGTGACTTTTTTGTGGGTAGGGGTGTTCATGATCCAGTTTTAAACCGCGAAACCGCCTAAACCGTTCATCGGTTCGGTTTTACGGTTGGTTTTTTTCAAACATTCGGTCGGTTGATTTCAAAAGTTTAAAACCGTAATAAACGGTTTGGTTCGCGGTTTTCATAAAAAACTGGTCATAAAAAACGGACCGGACCGTACATGTGTGTTCACGCGTATATATAAATATAGATATACGCATATGCACATAGATATATCGGTATATACATATATAGATGTTTATATTTAACGCAATATATTTGACCCAACCTAGTTATCTTTTAAAAAAATTTATGTTGAAATGTAGACCAACAGAAACATATATAAAATAAGCACAAAAACATACTTCATTTGATCCGAATCATTTCTAAAGAAATTTTGTATCGAAAAGTGGATCAACATGAATATATACGAACTTTTACGTAAAACTAATTAGCACGCATCAAATTATCATTTTTAACTAAAGTACAAAGGGGGTAAGCTGAAAATTTTAGAAATTCAAAAAAGTCAAAAAGATGAAAATGATGACCCGAAAACATAGGGTGAAGAATTAAGAAATGAAAGTAAAAATCCAAAAATTTAGAAACCTAAGTATGGTCAAAACGACATTTTACAAAGTTTTTAAAAAGTTAAAGGGGTAAAAATTGTGAATGGTAAATAAAAAAAGTATGAGTGACCTAAGTGGAACAAAGCTGAAAGTTGGTTACATTTGTATGGCGTTTTTCCTAAAATAAATTAAGAAAGATGTGCAATAACCAAAAAATTTGGCCAGGATGGGATTCGAACCCCCGCCCTTTTCATAGTGTCATTGTTAGCTTTACCAATTCCACCAAAGAAACATTTGTATGCTTTTGCTGAAATATTCTTATTTAAACAATAAGTTGAAAAGTGAAAACTCTCGCTATTGGACACCGACGTTCCTTTTTATTATATAGGTAATACCGACTACTTTCATGGTTATCGAAGCCAAGAACGTATAAATAAATATGTGCTTGTATGATCATGGATCGTCTTGTTATGCAATCTAATATTTTGAAACAGTAATAAATAAACATGTGTCTATAAATGGTTCTTTTAATTATAACATAATATTCGCTTTTAGTTAAACATTCTTATATGTGTGTGTTACCAGAGCCGGCCCTGAGAATCAAAAAATACTTTGGGGCCTGGGGCGAGAAAAAAAAATGGGCTCTTTTAGAGACGACCACGACCCTAAGAATTAAGGTAATCAAGACAAACTAGAAAAAAAAAAGACCCTCTAGCGAATACAAATACTAAATTAGAGGTGTTCAAGAAAACCGAATAACGAACAGTATTCGTAACTAAAAAAACCGAACCATGTTGGTAACTGATAAACCGAACCAAATTTTGAATTCGGTTTTCGTTTTGGTTTCTCACTCTGAATTCCAAATTCGGTTTTCGCTTCTGTTTCTAACCGTATCCAAATTTTATTTTTTTTGTTCAGTTATCGTTCCAATTTTTTTTTTAATTCGGTTTGTTTGGTTAACCAATTATAACGAATTCAGATTTAAATTTGTTATTTTATTAATAATATATGAGATTGAATTCGGTTTATTCAGTTCGGTTTTTTCGGTTTTTAACCGGTTTATTTGGTTTTTAATCGGTTTATTCAGATCGGTTTATTTTTATTTTAGCCGGTTTATTTGATTTTTAATCGGTTTGTTCGGTTTTAACCGAAACTTAACCGACTCTCAAATTTGGTTCAGTTTTTTGATACGGAAAAAAAAATTGAAAACCAATTAAACTGAACCGAATAAACCATTAACCGATTCTCTATATATACATATATATCAAAATTTTGTCTTCTAAAAAAATTGGGCCCGGAACAGAGGACGAGTTTGCCCCTTCTTCGACCGCTCATGCACCCTTTTAAACATTGATGTAATATATTTATTATATAAATTTTATGTATATATAATATATATATATATTTTAAAAATTTCGGGCCCCCTAAATTGTCGGGCCCGGGGCGGTCGCCCACCCCGCCCCTCCCCATGGCCGGCCCTGTGTGTTACGTACGTGATTGTTCTTGACGACCGTAGATTGCATTCACAATTAATAATTCTAGACCAAAATTCTTATGTATATATGAAGGTTTGGTAATTTTTTTACAACTGTTCATCCCTAATCGATGCACGAAATCAAGAACATTCTGTTTAGTAAACATGTTGAAGTAATGTGGACAAAGAAAAAATTGCAGATTGATTCAGT
This sequence comes from Mikania micrantha, assembly GCA_009363875.1. Classification (NCBI taxonomy): domain Eukaryota; kingdom Viridiplantae; phylum Streptophyta; class Magnoliopsida; order Asterales; family Asteraceae; genus Mikania; species Mikania micrantha. The sequence goes on along the minus strand of CM018681.1, from coordinate 83,914,678 downwards.
TAAAGCTCATTCGTCTTCTTGGCCAACTCACGGCCGCGGCCTGTTAAAAAATGAATTGTTTGGGTTGTTTGGATCAATAGTGTGTAGAATATTTTTTGTAGATTTGAGGATTTGACATTTTTGGAGAGTTAGAAATTATTTGGAGAGTGTAAGTATTTTTTGGGGTTGAGTTGGTTTATATATGTAAAAGTTTCACCTAAAGCAAAAATGTTTTAGGTTGAGTCATATGTTTTATCACAGTGGACATTTGAAATGTGAGTTTTCTCCAAAACAACGAGCGGACCTGGTCACCAGTGTTGTTTATATTCATTGGCACTAGCGACCTTTCACTATGTGTTTACTCAAGTGGCCAGATAATGGTAAGTCAAAAAAAAAAAAAAAACACACCACCTAGCATATTTTTTGCATATTATATAATCTGTAAGTGGATACAAGGATATTTATATTTTATTTATTTGATATTAATACATATTTTGTATTTTTAAAATAGATTTTTAGAAAAGTTTGATCAGAGAACAAACTTGTTATGTTCTGTGAAACTATAAAATTATAGTTTTTTAAAAATTAAAAACTAAATTGTAATTTAAGCAATATATCTTGTGAAAGTTATAGGCCCAGAACCATAATGAAATAATCCAACGGGCTTCGTCAACAACAAGAATACAAGATGGTGTCTTGTTTGATTCAACATGTAGTTGCGCAAATCGGGTTTTTTTGAAACCGGTTCAAAAACCCGTTTCAGAGTCGAAAACCAGTTTTGGTTCCGGATTTTGACCAGTTTCAACCGCTTTTTTGCCGTTCCTGATGTATGAGGTTTTGAATGATGATTATGTGTGTTTAATGCTTAAACTTATACATGTTCATGTGCGTAATTGGTTGAAATTAGATGACTATGCGATTTGGGTGTTTTGTAGGTTAAACGCACGGATTGGAAGCATTTTGGAGGAATAAAAGATGATTAGGAATGAATGAATTTCAAGCTTGAATGATAGAGGATTGAACAACGAGAATTCGGGCGTTTACGGTGCGAGAAACGGACTTGAATCGAGAAAGTTATGAAGAAAACAAGATTTGGAAGATTCTGGTGGAAGTAGGCTACGCTGGAAGAGTAGGCTACTCTGCTGGGATTATCTTTTGACAGAACTTTGAGACAGTAGGCTACGCCCAGGGAGTAGCCTACGCACGTAAAAAAGCCTGCACGTATTTAAGCCTAAAAAATTAGGTTTTTGAGGATCCTAACTCATTCCATTCGACTTGGGACGACTTTGGACGATCTTAGAAGCAAAAATTGAAGTCTTTCCATCATTCTAATCCATCCAATCAATCCATAATCACCCATGATGAAGATCCAATCAAGTTTTGAAGATCAAATTGATGTCATGAGTGGCTAATTTCTTCGTGGTTTCCTCCGGATTGAGGATTCTTGTAAGTAGATGATTAGATTTAGTTTTCATTCTTGTTTGGAACATGCAATCTAAGCATTCGATACTTTTTGCTAGTTGTTTGATTCGTTGATTGAAAACGATTGGATTTTATTTAAACTTTAATCATTGCTTTTCAATTCCTGAGAGTTCTAGTAATTAGGATATATTAAGTTGTGTTTTGGTTTAATTAAATTCAATTGATGTTCTTGTGATAATCTTCCATTGTTTTACAATCGAAGCAAATGGTCCTTGTGTGTCACAATCAATGAATTTATGTGTTCATGTCTATGTGAATTCCCAATTGAAAACTAAGTTAATTATCTACTTTTGAATCCAAATTCAGGAGGAATCACCGTTTTTCATTATTGTTTCAAACCATTTTAGTTAATTGCAATTTATTTTCAAGTTTAACAACCAAAATCTTTAATCTAAGTTTACATTTTCTTTTTAGTTAAGTTTAGTTCATAAATCAAGTAACAATTTCACCATCCACAAATACTCCTCGTGGTTCGACACCCGACTTACCCTATCTAATAAGGTAACTCGGACTTGAGTTTTACTCTTATTTTTGACTGACACTTCGACATCGGTCAAATTTTGGCGCCGTTGCCGGGGAGTTAGTGCGCTTGGTGTTGGTTAACTGATTTTATTAGGTTTTTGCTATATTTTTTATTTTTATCTTTTCTTTGTTACGCGAGGTTTGTTAGTGTGCAGGTAACAGGTTGATTGCATGCATACTCGGTTTTCAGGACGGGACTCACCATTGGAATTTGATCCAGAGATTGAGAAAACTGCAAGGATAAATCGGATATTACAAAGGCTAGATCGGATAGTTACTCCGGGTTCAAGGAACACAAATCAAACCGGAGAGAGCTCAAATCAGTCGGCTACTATGGCTGACCAAAACAACCAAAACCCACCACCACCACCACCGATTCCACCATTCAACCAATTTGTTCAAATTCCTCCACCAAATCCAAATAACATCCCACCAAATCCCTTAAACCAAAACAACCCTCCACCAAATGTACCTCCTAATGCCATGCCTAACCTCAGGGTGGCACAGAACCCGTTATTCAATAATCCAAATCAAGGAGCAAATCATGGGAACCATTTTCATAAGGAGGAACACATCTCAGGTGGCGGGAGCAATTCGGGGGAACATGGATCTTGGCACGATGAGTTGCATGAAGAGGAAGCCAACAACAATTACCCACCTCATGGGGAATATCATGATAACAATTGGCAACCACAAGGCCCACCAAATCATCCAAATTACAACAACTATGGGCAAGGAGGGTGGAATAGGCAACCACCCATGAACAACTACAATAGGAGATGGGGTTACAATAACTACAACAATCCCGGTCAAGGATGGCATCACAGGGCTCCTGTTCAAGGAGTTGACAGTCATTTTAGACCAACGGTCACTCTAAATCCTTCACCCATTGTACATCCACTGCTGCGAGGAAGGTCATTTGAGATAAGGCCACAATACTTGGCCATTATTCCAAATTTTAGAGGGACAGCAACTGAAGAACCATATGTCCATTTGTCTGAGTTTGGTGCTATCTGCAGCACCATTGGTGGCCAAGGATTCACACCAGATGAGGTTAAACTGAATCTCTTCCAGTTCTCCTTAAAGGAAAGAGCCAAACAGTGGTTTCACACGCTACCATCTGGTAGTATTTATACATGGGAGGAGATGCAGCAGCTATTCTTAGATGAATATTACCCCATGAGCAAGACAAGTGAGGCCCGGAATGCCATCCGAACTTTTCAACAACAATCGGGTGAATTGCTACATGAAGCATTCACTCGATTCAAGGAGTTGCTTAGATTTTGCCCACATCACCAGATTCCAAAGTGGGAATTGATTAAAGCTTTCTATGATGGCTTAACACCAGAAGACCTGAAGTTTGTCAGTTCTAGTAGCAATGGAACTTTCTTGACAAATTCAGAAGATGATGATTGGGATTTGCTAGAGAGATTAAGTAAAGGATCAAAGACTCACGCTTCAGCAAGTAGGAAGGCCAAACATGTCATTGGAAAACCGGGAGGGGAATATGTGACAAAGGATAGATTCGAGGCTTTGGAGAGACAAATAGCAAACTTCAATAGGAATTCAGGTAAGAATACTTCTAATGTTTCTAATGTTTATGATGTTTGCAATTTTTGTGGTGACATAGGTCATTTGGAGCCGGATTGCATGATGAACATGGGCAGGAATGAGGAGGTTTACCAAGTACAAGGCTCATTTCAGAATGACAAGAGACAGAATGATATGAACTCCAATACTTACCACCCGGGTTTGCGTAATCACCCTAATTTTAGGTATGGTAACTCATCTAACCAATTGAATCCAAATTTTCAGGGTAGCAACCAACAAGGTGGGAATCAAGGGTCCTCATACCAGAATCGACAGCAGAGTTACAATCAAGGTAACTACCAAAAAGGAAACTACAACCAAGGTGGGCAAGGTGGATATCAACAAGGACCATCAAGGAACTTCCAACAAAATCAAGGAAGTCAAAATCAACTTCAAGGAGGTCAACAAGGAACTAACATCTCAATGGAGGACATTGCCAACCAAATCAATGAGTTAAGGCTTATGCTAACTGGAGTAGTGCAGAAACAAGAGCTACAACAGAAGACAAACGAGTCACATGCTAAGCAATTGGGGAAACTGGCAGAACAATTAGCTGCAAGAGACAAAGGGAAGTTGCCAAGTGATACCACACTCAACCCTCAACATCAACCATCGGGATCAAAGAACAACAAGAATGCTCAGGTAAATCTTGTAACTACTTTAAGAAATGGTAAACATTATGACAACAAGGTTGTCCTTCCACCACACTTGGTAGAAGGAGTGGTGGAGGAAGTTGATGAGAATGAGGTGAGTGAGGATGAACCGGAACCAATTCCTGTTAAAAAGGTAAAACAAGTAACTTTTCAAAACTTGACTGAAAATTCTTCTAAAACTGACACCGGTGAAATCAAAAAGGTGGGAGCCGAACCAAACCAAGTTCCGTTCCCATCTGCTTTAACTAATCCAGATAATAAGAAAGTGGTTAACAAACGGGGCCCTCAACAAGAGGATATATGGGAGGTTTTTAGACAGGTTAAGATCAATTTGCCCTTAATAGATGCTATCAAACAGGTTCCGGCTTATGCCAAATACCTCAAGGATATGTGCACTCAGAAAAGACAACATAAATTTCCAAAGAAACTTGATTTAACTGAATGTGTGAGTGCGGTTTTGACTGGGACATTACCACCTAAACTCCAAGACCCAGGAACGCCTTTAATTCCTATTCAAGTAGGTGGATTTAAAATGACAAGGGCGTTATTGGATCTTGGAGCTAGTGTGAGTATCCTTCCGGGAAGCTTATATGACCAATATGATTTCGGTCCACTGCATCATGCTGACAATACTGTGGTGTTGGCTGATTTGACTCTCAAGCTTCCCTGGGGGATAGTGAGGGATGTGATTGTGAAAGTTGAGGATTTTTATTACCCAGTGGATTTCTTAGTGCTTGATTGTGTTTCTTTTGACATGCTCAAGCAACCCAATGTGATTCTGGGTAGGCCTTTCTTAGCCACTGCACATGCATTGATTGACTGTTGTTCTGGCACAGTTGATATGACTTTTGGCAATAGGAAGGTTCGTTTAAATGTTTTTTCCAATGTATCTAACTCTCTGGTTAGTGATGAATGCTTTATGGCAGACATCATTGATGGGTGTCATCCTCATCTTGAGGGTGAAACCACAGAGTTTTGTTTTGTGTGTGACAGGTATGAACATAATCATGAGTTTGAACTAATGGAAGAAGTGAAAGTGCTAGAAAGAATGGCTAAACAAGATGGAAGACCACCATGGACATGTCAAGTAGAGAATCTTCCATCTCAAATCTCATCTGGGCTAAAGCCATCCATTGTGAGTCCACCAAAAGTGGAACTGAAAGAGTTGCCCAAGCATTTAAAATATGCTTTCTTGGGGGAGGATCAAACCCTTCCGGTGATCATTGCATCTCATTTGGAGAAGGAGCAGGAAGAAGCACTATGGAGGGTGCTCAAGGATCATAAAGCTGCAATTGGATGGTCAATTGCTGATCTTACAGGTATTAGTCCTTCTATTGTAATGCATAAAATAATAACTGATGCAGATACCAAACCCGCTCGTGATACTCAACGAAGACTCAATCCAAACATGCGGGAAGTTGTGAAGAAGGAAGTCATCAAGTGGTTGGATGCAGGGATCATTTATCCCATTTCAGACAGCTTGTGGGTAAGTCCAACTCAAACGGTACCAAAGAAAGCAGGCATCCAAATAGTTCAAAGTGAATCAGGTGAGCAAATTGCCACTCGGCCGGTAACCGGGTGGCGTGTGTGCATTGATTACAGAAAATTGAATGCTGCTACCTCAAAGGATCACTTTCCTTTTCCTTTCATTGACCAAATTGTAGAGAAGCTATCAGGTCAGAAGTTTTATTGCTTTTTAGATGGATATTCAGGCTACAATCAAATAGCCATTCATCCGGATGACCAAGAGAAGACCACATTCACATGCCCGTATGGTACTTTCGCATTTAGGCGAATGCCATTTGGGTTGTGCAATGCCCCGGCCACCTTTCAAAGGTGCATGATGAGTATCTTTTCATATATGGTCGGGGATTCTCTTGAAATCTTTATGGATGATTTTTCTGTTTTTGGATCTTCTTTTGATTCTTGTTTGAATGATTTGTCTAAAGTTCTAAAACGATGTGTGGAAACAAACTTGGTCTTGAGTTGGGAAAAGAGCCACTTTATGGTTCAAGAGGGAATCGTGCTGGGGCACGTAGTGTCAAGTCGGGGGATTGAAGTAGATAGAGCTAAAATCAGTGTCATTTCAACATTACCTCCTCCGACCAAAGGGTGTCCGTTCTTTTCTAGGACATGTCGGGTTCTACCGTAGGTTCATTAAGGGATTTAGTGTTATCACAAAACCTTTATGTAACTTACTGTTGAAGGATGTTCCTTTTGAATTTAATGAAGAATGTTTAAAAGCTTTCAATGTGTTAAAGGAACAATTGGTACAAGCCCCAATTTTGCAATCACCTGACTGGTCAAAACCTTTTGAAATCATGTGTGATGCAAGTGATTTTGCAATTGGGGCTGTTTTGGGTCAAAGAGTAGATAAAAAACCGGTAGTTATCTACTATGCAAGCAAGACCCTCTCGGATGCTCAGTTGAATTACACAACAACCGAGAAGGAGTTGCTTGCTGTTGTCTACGCATTAGACAAATTCCGGTCATATGTTTGGGGTAGTAAAGTGATTGTGTACTCTGATCATAGTGCAGTTCGCTACTTGATGGAAAAGAAGGATGCTAAACCAAGACTGATTCGTTGGATCTTGTTACTACAAGAGTTTGATTTAGAGATCAGAGACAAGAAAGGATGCTAGAATGTAGTAGCAGACCATCTGTCCCGAATTCCTTCAGAGCATCAGGAAGTTACTCCTGATATCAATGAACAATTTCCTGATGAATATTTGATGTCTATTTCATCCGGGCCATGGTATGCTAATTTTGCTAACTATTTAGCTGCAGGTACACTTCCAGAAAGCTGGAACAAGAGGAGGAGGCAACAGTTCTATGCACAGGTTAAGCATTACATCTGGGATGAACCAGATTTGTTCAAGATTGGTGCTGATCAGATCATACGAAGATGTGTGCCAGAAGACGAAGTGTCAGACGTATTGAAGCATGCACACTCATCTGCTTGTGGTGGTCATTTCAGTGGCCAAAAGACGGGGCATCGGGTTTTAAATTGTGGCTTTTATTGGCCGACCTTGTTTAAAGATGCTTTTGATTATGCTAAAAACTGTGTTAATGTCAAAAGATGGGTGGGATTTTAAAGAAAAACGAGATGCCCATGCAACCAATCCTCATTGTTGATATCTTTGACGTGTGGGGAATTGATTTCATGGGCCCGTTTCCAAATTCCTTTGGCAACTTGTATATTTTGGTGGCAGTTGATTATGTTTCAAAATAAGTTGAAGCAATTGCCACCAAAACCAATGATCATGCCGTTGTTTGTAAGTTTGTCCAATCAAACATTTTTACTCGGTTTGGAATCCCTCGTGTGATCATAAGTGATGGGGGATCTCACTTTAAAAACTTTCACTTTGGAAAACTTTTTAAACGGTATGGAGTGGATCACCGGATTGCAACACCATATCACCCACAAACAAGTGGGCAAGTTGAAGTGTCTAATAGGAAAATTAAGGAAATTTTACAGAAAACAGTGCGATCCGACCGTAAGGATTGGTCAACCAAATTGGATGACGCCTTGTGGGCTTATCGCACCGTATTTAAAACTCCTATTGGCACTACTCCGTATCGATTGGTGTATGGCAAAGGGTGTCACTTGCCAATGGAACTTGCACATCGCGCACTTTGGGCAGTTAAACAAGTTAACTTGGATTATAATTTTGCAGGTGCTCATCGGAAGCTAAAATTGTCTGAGATTGAGGAATTACGTGATGAGGCGTATGATTGTGCATTGTCATACAAAGACAAGATGAAAGCCGTACACGATGCAAAGATCAAGAAGCGGACCTTCGAGGAAGGACAAAAGGTATGGTTGTTCAATTCACGTCTTAAATTGTTTTCAGGTAAGCTGAAGAGCAAATGGATTGGCCCCTTTGTGATCACAAGGGTTGGGAAGTTCGGAGACATCGAAATCGAGGACGTACAAGATAAACGGAAGCAAATTGTAAATGGACACAGGTTAAAACTATACCTAGATGGGAATGATGTCAACACAAAATCAATAGACAAGGTGAGTTTCATTGCAAACTCACCCAGTGATTTGGCCGTCTGAGGGTCACGATTGTCGAGCTAACGACATTAACCATAGCGCTTATCGGGAGGCAACCCGAGTTTGTAAGTTTTTATTTTGTGTGCATTCATTTCATATATTTTTTTATTTATGTCTTTATTTATTTGTTTAATTTTTTTATTTTTATTATTATTATTTTTATTATTTTTATTTTTTTTCTCTTTTCTTCTTTCTCTTTCTTTGATCATTACATCGTCGCATTTCACACCACCATTGCATACCATAAGTGTGGGGAAGTATGGGTGTCTCATGTAGACTTGGTTGGGTGCAATTGAGGGCAATTCACGGCTAAAAACGGGGGGTGGAGGGTCCAAACGAAAGGTCGTCAAATCGTTTCAATGTAATTTTTTTAAAAAAAAATGTTCTAGTTATTTTATATATATATTTTTTCTAGTAATTTAATCTCTTTTTAAATTGTTCTAGTCATTTTTTAGTGATTTTATTTACATTTTAAGTTTCAAAAAAAAAAAAAAAGGCACCTCGTTTGAATTTAATTTTTTTAGTGTTCTAGTTAATTTATAATTTTTTTTTTGTAAGTTAATTTATTTTTAATTGTTTTAGTTAAAAAAAAAACTATGGCGTAGGCTACTGTACCGGCGTAGGCTATGGTGGGAGTTCTCGGTACAACTTGGGATCATCTGACGTAAGCTACTGGGAATCAGTAGGCTACGGGTCTTCGCTTCGGTCAAAACAGCAGTTTTGAACCCTAAGCTATGCTAAAGGAGTAGCCTACGGCGGTGGCTTCAGCAAAAATCAAAACTGATTTTTTTCTTTGACTTTTGTTGACCCACTTACCCCTTTATGATTTTTTTTCAGCCTTTTACGTGACAACCCTTCTTCCCCACATTTTCACCTTCCAAAACCCTAAAATCCCATAACCATTCCACCTTCAAAAAGCTTCAAATCTCTACCAAATCATGCGCTCAAACAGTCGATCGTGAGAGATTTTTCGCGAGGATCACAAATTCGGTGTTAGTTTCTGAAAAATTCCTTGTTTCGAGCAAGAATCGAACAAGGGAGTGACGAACCATACTCCTAAAAGCTGCGGATCTTCACTTCGGACTGTTAATTGTTGTACTCAAAGCTCATTTTGACTGTTTTAAACAAACAAGGTACGAATTTCAGCAACTTTTTGTTAACATCTTGCAAGTTGAGGTTTGTTTCCACGCCTCTATCATAGTTTCACATTTGTGCTGAACCACCATGCGTGAATTATGAAAGTGATGTTGCTGTGTTGGGCTTTTTATGGGTTTTGATCCACAAAATCTTAGTAGCCTACGTTGTTTGGGAAATTTATGAATGGGTTTTACATGCTACATAACAACAAGGTAAGTAAATAACTGGTTGATAATGTGCTACAAAGAAGAATGGGTGATTTTTTTATTTAATTTATCAAAACATGGGGGGTGTGATGAGGGTCAACGAGGACATCAAAAATTTAGGCTATTTTTAGCAATACCTCTTCATGTTAGAATGTGAATGAATTAGGATGTTGAACATGATTGTGACTATCAGAATGCTATGGACTTGTTACGAATTGTTTTAAATGATATCTTTCTGCATCACAGTCACATCTCTTTTGGTTGGTTTAGGTGCAACAGATTGTAATTTCTGAAAATTTTTTTTTAAATATCAAAAACTACAATGTAGTATTTTTATGGGTGATTTGGTATGGGAGTGCTTAAAAATCAGATTGTGAGGCTGGGTTAGCAATAATTCATTTTGTTAAACACAGTATGGCTATTCGAATGTTAGGGAACTTGTTGAACATGTTTTATGGGATTGTTAAAGCCATGGGGGCAAGTTAGTTTTCTGGGCATGTAATAAAATGATACTTTTTTATTTAATCTATCAAAACATGGGAGGAAGGATGGGTCAACAAGTCTAACTGCCATTCCCCCACACAAGTGTGGGGAAGTTTTTATGGTACAAACGTGGTTCATTTGTGAATATTGCATCTTACTCACATGTTTGTGTTTTGTTTGTGTGTGCAGATGGTTAGAACGAAGGCACCAATTGGGAAGAATGGCAAAAGCAAATCAATTGCAAGTTCCTCGGCACCTAAAGCAAAGAAACAAAGAAGGATCCAATTAAGAGACGAATCTGAAGATGAACAACAGCTCATTGTGCATTCGGCACAATTTAGGAGGGAACAGATGGAGAGAGAAGCTCAGGAGCGAAACAGACCACCCACACACATTAAATGGGATGGTGGTCTACTGTCACAGTTTGAAAAGGAACTGCAAGTCAAGTTTTACAATGAAAAGATAAACAATTTGACTGATCAACGAGAGGCCTTTATTTGTGAGAGAGAAATAACTGACAGTGAATTCCGACCATTCGGGATTGTGCAAAAGTTTGAGGCATTAGGTTGGGAGGCGGCAATGAAATGTTATGACAGAGAATCAAACCAGGTGTATACAGCTCCGATTCAAGCATGGATGTCAACCTTGGAGGTCAAATGGGGTCGTTCAGCTAAGGACATGGTTTTAAAGGGAATGGTCAATGGGAAGGCAACAATCATGTCACTGAGGACATTAGATGAAGTTGCAAACTTCGATTTAAAACCTCGTGCACGTTACATCTATCCGGATGAGGATACCTTGTACAAACACCCAGAAAAGCACCCACGATGGAATGACATGCTAAATGAGCTCTTTGCACCGGGACAGGGTCACACATTGATTAGAGATTATCTGAAAATGCCTGCAAGATTGATGTTGTTATTTGTGGTTCAAAACATCATGCCTCGCCGGAGTGACAGGAAGAAGGTCCGTAAATAGGAATTCCAATTCTGTATTCGTTAATGACAGGGGAACCTTTAGTATCATTTAGGTATTTAGCAATGATGAACATATGGCAAGCACGGGAACAAAAGGACAAGAAAATTGTCCCACATTGCAAACTGATCACAGCCATTATCAAGCAACAAGGGGCCTGGGCCATCATTGACCTTTCGATACCAAGGGATACGTCCCCATTCACTTTGAATAATTTAAGTCGGTTTCAGTGGATATACTCAAGAACTGATCGTTACATGAAGTTAAAACATAAGGAAACAGGGCAAAAATGGAGAGTGTTAAGGCCAGATGCAAGGCTATTGGAGCTAGGGGAGCCAGATGAAGAGATGAGTGCTGATAGTGTGCAACACATGGAGGGTGATAATGAAGAAGATGATATGTTTGTGGGTACAGGAGAAACTTCAAACCAGCCGCTACTCTCTGGTTGCTCATGGGGGGATCATAAATATCCTTTTGGTGGTAATTATTCTGATATGCCACATTTTGTTGAACATGCTAGGCCAGAAAACTATGCAGGTTGGCCAAACTTTGCACAAGCTCTATTTGATCAGCAGACTCAAGGCTTTGAACAACAGCGCCGAGATGCCCAAAGTGTTTATAACCGTAATGAGCATTGGCATCGAGTGCACGCTTATAACGAACAGGTCGAGATCAATCAACGGTTCTTAGACGACCAACAAAGGCGCATGCATGAGCAATGGCGAAGAGGCGAGGCAGTCGTTCTACACCCACCATATGTGGATTACTCCACGTTACCCCCAGCTGACGGGAATGTTGAGTACCCAGTTCCACCAGTGCACCATTCTCAATGGTTAGACCCTTATCAACAACAAGCACAAGAGCAGCAGAACCAGGGAACCAGTAGCTCCGGTGGAGTCTTTAGTTTTTCAGGGTGGATGGACACAATGAAGGGACTATTTGGAGAACAACAACCGCATTATTATTGAACACTCTCTGATCCGTGATCAGGTCCATGTGTTCCTTCTTAACATTTATCATCAATTGTTATGTCACTAAACAATGGGATTATGGTTGGTCGGGTGGTGATGTGTTTAAACAATTTATTTTGCTTATTTTGTTACGTTTTACCTTCGTGTTTGGTGGTGTCTTAAGTGATATGTGATGGCTTGTGTTCATGTTTATGGCTGGATTTGGGGGGAGAAATTAGTCATGCTAAAAAGATATTTTCAAACTTAAAAACTCACACAAGTAACCTAATGACCCATACATTGGGGACAATGTATCCCAAGTGTGGGGATGAGGGGAAATTTTTGAAATTTTAAAATGTCCATAGCAAATTTAAATGGATTGAGGATCAAAATTTTCATTGTAAATCATCAAATTTTGAACCACTAATACATCGGTGTAGGTCCTTTTTCATGATTAACTCTTTAAGTTGCATGATAGTAGCCTAAACAAGTGTCTTTAGAACATTTTTTTTGGAATAATGCTTTGTTGGGGACGAGATTCTAAGAGTGAATAACATGTAAGTTTGCATCGGTAACCTAATATCCCCCATTTCCGTGCTAGTTAAACCTTCTTTTGGTCTTTTTGTTGGAAACTTTATGAGTGATACCAAAGTGTTTATCTAATTAGAACTTGTGTTGAGATACTTGTTGAAAGCGTTGACATAACTCGCACGAAAAGGATAGAGGCATTTAGGAATACACCTTAGGAATTATTAGCCTTTTTCATTTCTAGATCCTACCTTATTGCTACCATTAGACACCAAATTTGAGCCTAGCCTGTTCTTTGTTCAACCCAATGATGTTTACCCAATTACCCAATTAGCCTTCTTGTTTTTAAACCCTTAGTGGTACAATCCAAGTAAAGTAGTGAGTTGTGAGTCAATAGTAGTATTATGAAAAAAAAAAAAGAGAAAAAAAAGAGAAAAAGAAAGAAAAAGCAAATATCATGTCAAAATGACCACGATAAAATGCAACAAAAAGAGTCAATGTAATAAAAGAATGATATTCATTCGTGTGTTTAATAATTTGGATTGTCACTACCACTTTCATCACTTTCAAAATCCTTATCCCTACCTTTAACCTTAGCCTAACATCATAATCCATTCAAGACCTCTTGATTTGTGCGTTGTTATGTGTGAATCGTTGGATATTTGATCTCAATACAAGCTTATGATGATGGTAAGTCACTTTTGGTTGAGTGTTCAAATATATATACTAGTACATCTTACTAGTCCAGAAACAACCGAGAGGAGAGTCATTGTGAGGGGTGTATTACTTATATGTGAAATCCTTGAAGAATCTCAACCCTAATTAAGGGTTATTACATGTTTTGGACTTAAATTGCTTGTTTAGGTGTAAAACTATGTAATGTTGTAAGTCTTGGGAATTGATTGTAATTAAGGACCTTAATTGAGAATTGGTGGGTCAAGTATGCGGTGTATTTGATTCTGATGATCCAAAAGTCCAAATGTTTGCTTGAGGACAAGCAAAAGACAAGTGTGGGAATGTGATGTATGGGGTTTTGAATGATGATTATGTGTGTTTAATGCTTAAACTTATACATGTTCATGTGCGTAATTGGTTGAAATTAGATGACTATGCGATTTGGGTGTTTTGTAGGTTAAACGCACGGATTGGAAGCATTTTGGAGGAATAAAAGATGATTAGGAATGAATGAATTTCAAGCTTGAATGATAGAGGATTGAACAACGAGAATTCGGGCGTTTACGGTGCGAGAAACGGACTTGAATCGAGAAAGTTATGAAGAAAACAAGATTTGGAAGATTCTGGTGGAAGTAGGCTACGCTGGAAGAGTAGGCTACTCTGCTGGGATTATCTTTTGACAGAACTTTGAGAGAGTAGGCTACGCCCAGGGAGTAGCCTACGCACGTAAAAAAGCCTGCACGTATTTAAGCCTAAAAAATTAGGTTTTTGAGGATCCTAACTCATTCCATTCGACTTGGGACGACTTTGGACGATCTTAGAAGCAAAAATTGAAGTCTTTCCATCATTCTAATCCATCCAATCAATCCATAATCACCCATGATGAAGATCCAATCAAGTTTTGAAGATCAAATTGATGTCATGAGTGGCTAATTTCTTCGTGGTTTCCTCCGGATTGAGGATTCTTGTAAGTAGATGATTAGATTTAGTTTTCATTCTTGTTTGGAACATGCAATCTAAGCATTCGATACTTTTTGCTAGTTGTTTGATTCGTTGATTGAAAACGATTGGATTTTATTTAAACTTTAATCATTGCTTTTCAATTCCTGAGAGTTCTAGTAATTAGGATATATTAAGTTGTGTTTTGGTTTAATTAAATTCAATTGATGTTCTTGTGATAATCTTCCATTGTTTTACAATCGAAGCAAATGGTCCTTGTGTGTCACAATCAATGAATTTATGTGTTCATGTCTATGTGAATTCCCAATTGAAAACTAAGTTAATTATCTACTTTTGAATCCAAATTCAGGAGGAATCACCGTTTTTCATTATTGTTTCAAACCATTTTAGTTAATTGCAATTTATTTTCAAGTTTAACAACCAAAATCTTTAATCTAAGTTTACATTTTCTTTTTAGTTAAGTTTAGTTCATAAATCAAGTAACAATTTCACCATCCACAAATACTCCTCGTGGTTCGACACCCGACTTACCCTATCTAATAAGGTAACTCGGACTTGAGTTTTACTCTTATTTTTGACTGACACTTCGACATCGGTCAGTTCCAGTTTGGTTTTTTGTTGGGTACAGGTGGAACCAGTTTCGGTTTTTCTAGTTTCGGTTTCGGTTCTAATTTGTCTAAAAACCGGACACGTTTGTACCCACCGGTTTGGGTATGACCGGTCCCAGTTCCGGTTCCCGTTTTTTTGCCCACCTCTAACTCAACACTCGCACGTATTTATTAATACCTTTCCACACGTTCTACTCAAGAGTTGTCACGCTTAGAGGTGACGTTCTGGTCGTTTCACACCCCAGCGCATCGTATTATCATTGCAAATAACTATCACTACACCTCACAATATAAACGGATTGGGTAGCAAGGTCAGTTCATTATAGTTTTATGTAAAATCAGTTTTAATACATGTATAAGTCGTTTTTAAAAAAGTATCAACCTAACTAAACAAATAGTGTAGTTTAAATCTATTTAATTAATTTTTCATAAAATATTTTATTTATCATTTTTACCATTTTAAATTTGATTATATTTACATAATTTTTCAGTTACTTATCTTGACTCATATTGTGTTAAGGTGTTGGTCATGTTTAACTCGATATATATTACGGTTTTAACTATTTTAACCTAAAATGTATTAATTGTTTATTCAAACAAACTCTCTCTTATTTTGGGTTAAAATTGACAAACCTAACTATCTCAATCTCTCATTTTCTTCTTTGTTGTTTTCACTATTGGCGTACAAACATTATTGATTTTTCGAGTGTTGAGACAAACACAAATCATGTCTAACACGAAAGTTTATCTTATTTTATATATTTGCATATTAATATTTCTGAATCATCGATTGATCTACAACTAGAAGTAGATATACGTGTCACTACTTTTAAACTGATTTTCATTTTTCTCGTTCAAAATTTTGTGATATAATTAAGATAAATTAGTTTATAAAAAATAACAGAAATGGAATCGTCAAATGGATCATATAGCTAGGTTAACCACGTAACCGCACCATGTCAACCCAAAAACAACTTAATTGGCTAAAAGTGTTATGGTTTGACCAAACTGGTCCCTCAAACTCAATTAGACCATAATCAAACCCGGTCCTAGTGAGAAACTGAAATTTCGCCCCTAGGTTTTGGTTCCAACAAACTCATTCACATCTTTGAACCAACTTTATTGTGTTTTCCCATACAATCACAAACTGAATTTAGACGTTGTACTACAAAACATGGCCCTAGCTCCCCAGCACCAAGCTTATAGTCGAGCAAGGTGTCAAATATCAATCGGGTGGACATCAGAGGATGATGCAGCACTGTAAGACCTCCAACCTACAATCATGCTTACAGCTTTGGTTGGATGAGCTTCGTCTCAAAAGATATATATATATATATATATATATGGTTCTGTTTGGACAAGTGATCTAATAAGGCAGACATATAAATTCGCCATTGTCTCCCCTGTCCACAACACCCCCTATCTTTTACCTAGAAACCTATCACATTTCAACAACCTAACTTAGAACACAATTACAATTAATATTCTAAGCGAATACACAAATAATCAAGTTCCATGTATAAAAAATCATACCACAATTTTTGTAATGGTTGAGCAAGTCTTGTAAAATGTTGTAAAAGTTGATGTAGATGAATTTAGCGTCGGTTAAGTTGTTAAAGTTGTCAACAAGAGATACCAACCACCTGTTAAACATTTGAGAAGCCGAGTTGTAACGACCCATTTCGAATAAAATATTAAATATAATATTATTGGTGTATAATTATGGTGATATTTTAATTGGTGTGTGTTTTAATAACAAGTAGGGTGTTAGAGTTAACTAGTTAACTAAATTAAAAGGTGGAGGGACTAAACTTGCAAAAATGGCAAATATGGAATTAAGAAGTAAAAATTTTGACTTTTGATCAAAACACACATTTCATACGTATATGTGTGTGTGGGTCGTCCAAGAGAGGAGCAAAAAAGGAGGAAACCATAAACCTTAAAGAGTTGATCAAATTGGAGGCCAAATCATGGTCTAATCCTTCATGCAAGGGTAGATTTGTGTTCTTCTAGCATCATACTACAAAAAAGGTATGAAATTTTGTGTGTTTTGGGATGTAATTTCGTGGGTCTCATATGGGGTATGAGTAAGGTATGGTGAAATATGAAATTTGGGTGTTTGGAGGGTGTTAAATGTTTTTATTCATAGTGATAATCATCTAAGAACAACTTTTTGATTGTTTTCTTTCATGTTGTTGTAAGATGATAGATGGGGTTTTGTAGGGTTAATGAGGTAAATGAACTATGTGGTAAAATTTGGTGTTAAATTGTTGGGTATGATGATTTCATGGGGTTTTTGTAGTTTGTTTGTGAAAATGATGAATTTGTTCATTTTGAAACAAAAATGGAGTTTGATAGAGGTGTTATTGGTCAATGATCATAAGCAAATAAATATATGCATATGAGGTGTTTGATGAAATGCCAATTAAGGTGTTTAACTTAAAAATGAGTTTTTAAGTTGTGGTGGTATGAAATAAGCATATATATAATCATAAATGGTGAATTGGGTGTTAATGGATCATTTGGGTGTAAATTAGATAAAATGGTGATAAAGGGTCAAGTAGGTTAAAAGAATGTAAATATGAGTTACATGTTTTGAATATAGTTGTATGTGTATAATACAATTAGGTAGTGGTGGTGAAAGTCAAGGAACAAGGCAAAGGCTTAGGAAGAACAAGACGATTTTAATGGTGTTCATACAGGCTAAGGTGAGTAACCTACTCACTAAATATGCAACCATAAGCCATATTTGTGTTGGTGTGTTGGTGTTGAATGTTGACTGCTTGATTTATGTCTTGTAGTATTTGGTGAATGTTATGTGTTAAATCTATAAAAGTCAATGTAGGTGGAAACTACATTGCTTTGATAGATTATGAAATTTTGGTGTTGGTGTTAAAACATGGTAGTTTGTTATTGTGTATGTGGAATATACATTGGTAGGATGAATTGGTGTTTTCGTCTCTCAGTGTCAGTGTCGGCCCAGCAGAGTGCTTTCGCCGTTGGTGTTCTTTCCAATCTCTACGCATTTCATCGCTCCACCGGAAATTCTCTCTGCCCCTACCGTACTCCAGCTTGGTAGTTAACTTAACAATGTATGTGGAATATGAATTGTTGGGATGTGTTGGTGTTTAACTCGACAACGTATGTGGAATATGCATTGTTGGGATGAATTGGTGTTTAACTTGACAATGTATGTGGAATATGCATTGTTGGGATGAATTGGTGTTTAAATTTATAATGTATGTGTGAGGATTATGATTGCTAAGGTAGTTATATACCTAAGACCACATATAGTGGCAATATGAGTGTTTGACTTAAATGTTGACTATTTTTGGTGAGTCTTGTTGTGAATGTTATGTTATAATTAGATAACATAATATGCTTTCATTAAGTGTTTGATAATAATTGTAGAAAGTAGTAAAAACGGGTGATTGGCTATTAGTGGAATTAGTCAAAATGGGTAGTTGACCCGTTAGTCAAATCAACTAGTATGGGTGTTTGGCGTTTAAATTGTTGTATAAAGGGTGTCTAATTGTTTTGGTGTTGACAATAACATGTACAGGTGTTTAATTGCTTAATTATTGTGATTTGGTATGTTACATGTGGTGTGTAAGAATATGAATGATTTACAAGAGGTGTGAACTTCTTATTAGAAGGTTGACTGAAAATGGTCAAACAATTCAAATTGGTGTATGTATATTTGTTGCTTGACAATAACATGCAATAGGTGTTATATTTGCTTAGTAATTGTAATGTAGTATGTTTACAATTTGTGTGGAGAAATAAGAATGATTCACAAGTGGTGTGAATTTCTTATTTGTAGTTTGACTGTACATGGTCAAACAATTCACAAGCGGTGTGAATGTGAAATGGGTCGAATCACAAGTGGTGTGATCTTCCTATGATGAATTTATGGAGTTTAGGTAAATCACAAGTGGTGTGATTACCTACCTTGAGAATCCTTGGTGAAAAAGAAGGTCTCAAAGGAATTGGGTAAAAATTGACCAAAATTGGTCAAACAATTCACAAGAGGTGTGAATGAGGAATGGGTTGAATCACAAGTGGTGTGATCTTCCTATGATGAATTTATGGAGTATAGGTAAATCACAAGTGGTGTGACTACCTACCTTGGGAATCCTTGGTGAAAAAGGAAGTCTAAAGGGATTCGGGTGAAATGACCCATTAACATGTTTGTGTTGAATTCTTGCAATTTAATTGAGTTGAGAATTGATAATGCACTTGTATTACATGTGTTTGGATGGTTTAAATTTGTTGTAAAATAAGAGTCGTTGGTGAAAAGGAATAAGGAGGGAGAACAAAGATGATATATATTTGGAAAGAGTTTTGACATAACCATGTTCCCTGGAACACGCCCATGTCATATCTGCACATCAGATTCGGGAAACCTTCTGACTTGGCCATGTTCCTCCGGAACACGCTCATGTTGCGCCTGTATGTTTAAAAATGTCATAAATTGAATTATTTCAACTTTAATGCGGATTCCATGGGCAAATCTAGTTGGTTTGGGCATGGAAGGGAGATTTAAGGGGTTTTGGGTAAAAACGACCCGTTAGTAAATCATTTTGGGTTCGAGTTTAATAATGTTACCAAATTATATTTGGGACATTATTATTGTATCCATATGGTGTTATGGAATACACTTAGGGAAATAGCGGGGTGATCTTACTTAGTTATAACGAACTAACGGTGATTTAAATGTGGTGTTTTTCAGGTGAACGTAAAGGGTGAAGGTGACCATGATCGGATATATTGCGAAGGCTCGGATTGAACACGTTTTTGGTTGCAAACCCAACTTTTTGTAAACGGTTGTAAATGACATAGAGTGTGATTACAATTAAAATGATTGTAAATGGTTTTGGTGACAGGTTGGGTTATGTTGGGTGTTTAAAATTGATATATAATTTTTGAAAAATCTAGGACCTAACTCTGAGAGTGTTTTAAAATACGTGTCATACATGGGACGATTTTGAGGCTTACACGAGTTGATATTTGCAACACATGTTGATCCGTCTTGACTGTAGCGTGCCAATGCATGCGAAGTGCACCCAATCGGGCGAGCCCGTTGAATACAATTTTTCTTGCTCCATAGTTGTACAGTGTCTAATATTATTTATCATATGTTTACTAAAGTTAATAGTCCACTAAAAAATCAATTTGATCAAGAAGGCTAAAAATAATTTTAAAAATTTTAAAAATCGTCACAAACAAACTCTGAACGAACTCATTTCTCGGTCATTAGGATGCCTTGTCAAACCTAAACCCCATACATTAAACCCCAAACCATAAATCATAGTACTAATTCCTGAATTTATTATTTTAATTAACTAAAACATTTCGTTTCACATATAGTTAATGAAATGGTGTTAATTGGACAAGAAGACACCAATGGAGGACTACTATTTTAATGATATATTTCAAAGATCAGAAATTTTACTTCTTATGATTGCTTAAAAAGGTAAATTTACTTATCATAAAATTAGTGTATCTCTTTTATATTACTTTTTTTCATTTCATTTATATACGGTTATTTGTAATATTATTACGAAATATTTTGGGTAAGAAAATCTTGTAATATTATTTTTTTAGACACATAAATGATATATTATTTGATGAAGTGTTTAAATTTGTAAACTGTATTTTTCTTTACATTTTTTTTAAATGTTAAAAATTTTGCATTATTTGTATTTATTATTTTTTCGATAATTGTTTTATAAAGTTTATCTTTCTATATCACTTCATACAGTACATGAATTACTAAGCTAATAATAAAATTATTACTTTATTAGAGTTATTGTCGGTGTTAGTTTCTTTAAAGTCAATGGTCCAAAAATTATATATATTATATTATATATTAAAAAACCATAGTTTTCGATTGAAAACAAAATTTGGTTTTTAAGGGCAATTTCGTAACAATATATCTTCATCCGACCCGGCTTATTTAACCATCAGTTCATGGGCATGAATATCTTTCGTTACTGCTGCTCCCATTGGTCGAACTGAAACAAGATCTTGCCGGCGGCGTACAGGTGATGATTTCAATAACCTAAAAACTCGAAATTTAATTTCTAAATTGATTAAGTTTTCTCCAGTTTTATCTGCGAATCGAGAATAACAGTTTTTGTTATTCAATTATATCAAAATTTTGAACATTCGAGGTTTTAGCTGTTTCGAATCAATGTTTTTGGGATTTTTTTCCTTCAGTGTTTAGTGGGTTTAGATTCTCTGAGTGATTGAATTTGATATATATTCGAAAATTTACGGGTTTTGCTATAAGGGTTTAACGATAGCCAATCGGAAAAGGGTAATTGCTTCGATTTGTTTCTGTTTTGGGTTGATACTTAGGGTTTGTCATTAACTTTATACGAATTTTAATCCTGAGTTGACGTATCTGTTAATCTGGTATTTAATTGAGTCAATCAATTTTAAATTGTCTGCTGTTAGGGTTTTGTGATTAGGGCTTGATGATTCTGATTCATCTGTTAGAGTTTTGTGATTAGGGCTTGATGATTCTGATTCATCTGTTAGAGTATTAATTAGGGCTCCTAATTCATATGTAAGGGTTTTAATAATTTTAATTTGGAGTGCTCATATTAGGGTTTATGTCCTCCATATTTTTGGTTCAAGTAATTTCTTTGAACTCTTTTGGCATTCTATTTAACTTACTTGTTAGTCAATCTTGATGTTTTATGTTGTTAGATTGGACAAAATTAGTGTAAAATCTATTGTGGATTTATGGCTCTGTAAATTTTTTTAGTATGGTTGATGTTGGATCTTATTTTATCCTTCTTTCATCAGATTTGTATATTCAAATGCTTGCCTAGCACAAGAAAAAGGGCTTCATTTGTGTTAAAAGTTGCAAAAATGGTTAAGATTATATTACCGGGCTCCAGAAAAAGGCAAGAACAGCCTGAAATACTGGAGGGTGGACATCAGAAAAAGCAGAAGATGGATCACAGCATTAAGATTGAGTGCAGAAAGATTCTGAAAACATTAATGATCCATAAATTTGGGCCCGTTTTCAATCAACCCGTGGATCCAGTTGAGCTTGGCATTCCTGATTACTTCACTTTCATCTCTCATCCTATGGACTTGGGAACAATAAGTGAGAAATTGGAGGACGGTATCTATTCGTTTGCAGAAGCATTTGCTGCTGATATCAGACTCACATTTTCGAATGCCATGAGATATAATCCTCCTGAGAATTGTGTTCATTTGATGGCAAAGGAGTTGAATGATCTTTTTGGTAGAAGTTGGAGATCTTTAGAAGCAAGGTTGCAAAAACAGAGCAAAAAAGTTGTAGAGCAGGGGAAATCAAGAAAGAATCATCTAAACACAAACAAGATTCATAATAATATACCCATGAAAACATCAGATAGCAAAAGTGTTAAGCAGCAGGCTGCTGTTGTTAATTTAAAAGCAAAGAAAACTGAAGATACAAGCAATATTACAACTTGCTCTGAGGTGAAACCTTCAATATCTTGTGAGGAAAAAGCAAGGCTTAAGAAGGAGCTTATGGTAGCATTAAGAGGTGATTTGAGTGGACCGTTGCGTGGTTTTTTAAGAAAATATGGCTTGATTTCCTCAAAGAAAGAGAAAATTGAGAATGTTTTTGGTTCATTTGGTGATCATACTTTATTGGAGTTGAAAGGAGTCATGAAAGGTTGTTTGGGTGCAAGTATAGAAAAGGTAAATTACATCAACTCATACTTGTATGTGAATTATGCTTTTGGATGATCATGCGAGTGTTAAAACAACATGCAGGATAAGGATCATTATGTAAAAACACCACAGGCGAAGGAAATGTCATTAAGACAGAAACTTGAAGGTGAAGGGATACAAATTTTGTGTTGATTAATGATTGTTAACTTTTTTATATTATGATGGTGAAGAATTCTATTTATGTCCTTACTTATAGAAAAATCAAATATTGAATCCCGAATAAGAGCTGCTCGGGCTGCTAAAGAAGCCATACTTGAGAGTGCAAAGTCTGATTTGCAGAAGAAACGCGATAGAGAAAGAGAGAAAGTAGAAAAGGTTTCTTTTCACCCATCAGTTTTCAAAAACTTGGATTGCCAAGTCATTTGTTTATTATTTATTGATTCATTCCCTTTTATTTGTTTTCAGATGAAAAGAACAGTAACAATGGATGACAACCTAACTGTTCTGATGGAGCTTGAGAAGCTATGCCAATATTCAGATTTTAAAAACCCGTTGGAGATGATCGGGCTGCGTTTGAAGGAGGAATATTATCACGGGTTTGAGTACATTGATGAAGATGATGATGATGGGATCATCTTTGATGAGATAGAAGATGGTGAGATCTTTTGACATAGACTTGTGCAGGTTACTAGAGGTTTATTGTGGTGTTTCTTGTACCCTAAACATAGTAAATATATTCATGGGAGGTATATTGGCGAACCACATAAATTGTGATGGTAATAACGTTTATTACGTTAGAGTTTTTCCTATGTACTATTCACTCGGTCCCAATTTTAATTGGACTTTTCGCAATAATATTGGGCGGGCTCTAGGGATACTTGGCTTTAAACAAGACGAGCCAAGTTAAATTGGGCTTGGGCTCGAAGTTAAACGAGCCCCCTAGTTTACTCCTTAAGTCCTTAGCCAGTTAGCTTTGAAGGTTTCTTTCTGTGCTTCTTTGTGCAATTATAGAATATGGAATTTTTGCATCTTATTCCTTTGTGATTTCAAAATTAGTTTATTGGATTTTGGCGCTTTCATTGCGTAGCTAGCTTTTTCGTTCAACCGAGTCAACCCGTTAATAACCTTCCAAAGGGTTAAATAAATTGGTATAAGCTGAATTCGTACCTTAGCCTTATGTAGAAGGGTTCAAACGTTCTACCATGATTTATGCAACCGCTTTGAATTTGGAATAAAGAGGATTATATTGAGCTTTACTGGTATGTGAATAATTTGATTTGCCGTGAAGCAAGGAATGCACAAAATCCGATTGGGACCAAGTGATCACCCATGCTTAGTTTTAACAAAGGTCCGGACAAAGAGAACCCATTAGCCAAATTGTTTTTTGATGTAATATAATGAAATTTTTTCTTTTTTTTTATATAGTATATAGCTATAATTTTCATAGTGAAAGCTTTACATGCAATGTAAATTCTAATTATGTTAATTTTTGCGTGTTAGATGTTGTCTTAAGATATGTTAAATAGGGTTTCATTATATAATGAGCTTGTATAAGTTTAATTTTGATATTTGAATTATATATTTTTAATTTGTAATATGTTTTAGGAGACGTATGAAAATCATTTGTATCAAGTCATTGGTCTAATAGTTTTTGGGTTGGTGAATTGAACAGGTTATAGAAACATAGATTTAAAATCATGTCAAGATTACACATATTTTGAGACTTTTCATTTTGTAAATATGAGTAGTGACTTGTAGCTATTTAAACAATCAATAACTAAAAGCTTAAATTAATGGTTTTTAGTAATTGGTGTCATTTTAATTTATTTTAACCCTTAAACTTAAATGGGTTAAAAACTATTTATTGAACAAGTCTGTATATTTAAATAGGTCGTGTTTAAACGAGCTCTTTATTAAACTCGTCGTGTTTAAATTAACTTGTTTAACAAACGTATTAGATTAACCAACCTAAAATCTTGAATCATAGGACTTTGTGTTACATAAAAATGTGTCATATCATATGTTACATGCTTGTTCATACAAGGGCATGGGGCATGCCTAGCCTCTACAACTTGGCATTTTCTTTAAATCTCCTTTCTTTCTTTTATTTAATCATTCAAATGTTATTTGTTCATAAAAATTCAAAGTAAACTAATTAACTAACCAACCTTTAAATTTCTCAAAGGAACGAGCAAAAGTAGATGCTCTTTAGATAGTATAGCATCTCCAATGGTGGTTAAGTGGCTTCATTCCGAAGAAGAAAAATATATATCTATGAGAGTGGGAACTAGAGTTGCACAAACCAGTTTTTTTCATCAAACCGA
This sequence comes from Mikania micrantha, assembly GCA_009363875.1. Classification (NCBI taxonomy): domain Eukaryota; kingdom Viridiplantae; phylum Streptophyta; class Magnoliopsida; order Asterales; family Asteraceae; genus Mikania; species Mikania micrantha. Next base: position 83,889,866 of record CM018681.1, on the reverse strand, counting down.
TTCAGTTCCTAAACCGGTCCGGTTTGGGTAGTATAAGGGTGAAACCGGTTTGGGGTGAAACCGGTTCGTTTGAAAACCGGTTTGAGAGAAAGGGATGCCAAACCTGTAGGAACCGGTTTGGGGGTATGAAACTGGTTTGAAGGGGTTGAAACCGGTTTGGAGGGGTTTGAAACCGGTTTTAAAGGCAAAATCCCGAACCTATGCCAAACCGGCGGTTCGGACCTAAGGGTATTTGAAAACGATGTAGTGTTAGAGTAAAAATTAGGGTTTTTGAAAGATAAATGAAAATATGAATCTTTAGGTGATATGACACGTTGGTTTGTGTTTTTTATGTTGAGGATTGTATATCACTTGTGTGTTGTGTTTTATTGATAATATTTCCAAATATTAATGATTGATAGGTGATTAAAGAGAAACGATTATTCACAAGTATAGAACGGTGTTGATAACCTGGTTTGTGACTCAATGTTGTGCAATGGTAAGAATAATAATATGGTTGGTGGACATTGTGAATTACATTTAATATAAAAACTATAATTTTTTAAAACAGGTAATGAAAATATTTAATATTCAATATATAATCATTATGCTGTCAAATCCATAATATATACACGGGAAGTATGCAATAAAAGGAAATTTTTGCTTATTAAGAATAAGAATCAATAAAAGTTTAACGTGAGACATGTTAAAAACTAATGGGGATAATATAAGGTATATCATATTTTTGCATGACACATGTCAAATTCCTATTAGTTCATATTATTTTTCAATAAAAAAGTCTTATTATCGGAACCAATCCCTATGTTCTAGACTTCTAGTTTAATAATCTTTTGAAAGAAACACAAAATTAATTTTCAACACGTTACAACTTACAAGACGCTTGTTAAAACCGACCCTAAGGCTAGATAATGCGCCATATCACATATGCAAAAATAAAGTTGAAGGCCCAATTATTTTTAAGGGGCATTTACATATTTCCTCTTAATTGATTTTAAGGTTTGGGTAATATGTAATTAAGTCTTTCATTAGGGGATATATGTAAATAATCCTATTTTTAAATACTTCAGTTTTGAGTTTGATTTTCATTATTTACAATTTATTTTTATTTTAATGAAATTTATTTTATACTACTTTTCTAGATTGATTATTGTTGCTGATGGATTACCAACGACAATCTCGTAGGCTCTGATTGGTTATTTTTTTTTATATGTCATGAGTTGATAATCTCCCGCTCATATTGTTAAGTAATCAAAAAAAAACAAACAAACTTTTTAGCTATTGATCAAATTAGTTTTGGCCGGGTGATATATCGGCAGTGTTTTCATAACCGAATCGGACAGGCCGGCCCGACAGAGAACCGGGGGTTGACTGGCCCAAAAAACAACATTTGAACCGTCCTCAAGAGAATCGGCCGGTTTAGCCGGTTCAGTGATCGTACCGGGAACCAGTTCACTGGTCGGACCAGATTTCAAGTTTTTTTTCTTTTAACTAAAATATAAGAATTAAACATTAAAATCAAACCTTGTATTTTTTAACATGATTATGTTTGTTTAAATGTGTTTATAATTTTATAATTCTTTTGAAATTTTTTATGTATTTATTATGTCATCCGAATCTTGAATCCGGTCCGATCGGTCCAAATTCGTAAACCCCATACGCAAACACCAAATTCGTTCATCGAACTTTGTGGAGATAGCCTAGTGATAGGAGTGTTGAGGTTTAAGGTCATGTGTTCTAGTCATGGGGGTGACAATTTCTCAACAAGGCCACCGACCCGGGTGCTTGCGCTCGCGGTTTACCAATTCTCCCTGGTTAATCGAGTATTGGGGAGGGCCTGGGTTTACCATGCAAATTGGTTCCCCGGTCATCAAAAAAAAAAAAATCGTTCATTGCCCTCCCCCCATACAATTGAAACTCCGTCAATTAAAAATGAAAAATTAAAGACACAAAAAATGATAAAAAAAGAAGAAGCAAAAACGCTAAAACAAGGGAAAAACGTAAAATAAGGATTTATTAGAAGCAAGGGTAAAATAGGTATAATAAATTTTTTTAAAGTAAGAGTAAAATAGTAATTTCTTAATTCATTTTAATTAAAATATGTATATTTGAAATTTTAACATTAAAGTAGGGATATACGCAATTAAAATTTTGGATTGGTTATATATGTAATAAATAAAATTTATATGGGGATATATGTAATTAAAATTTTGGATTGAGTACATATATAATAATGAAATTTATAGGGGTATATGAAATTGTCTCAAAATAAAAATAGAAACAAATTATTAATTAATACAATTGCTTAAAATACAAAAGTTGATTAAAATATAAAAAGCTGTCTGAAATATTATAAAACAACGTACTATCCATATATAATACAAATTTATTTAAAAAAAAAAAACTTAATTTATATATATCCGAAGTGCGTGCATATATACATGTAATGGAGATTAATTAATTAATTAATTAGTTTGATGAAGATGCATGATCTTGATTGTTAATCTTCATTTTGTGTAGAAATGTCTTTCCGTTGAGCTTACGTGAGAAGAATTGTTTGAGATATTGTTCCATTACGAGTGTTTTATATAACGGCAGTTTTCCTGTTTTTGTTAAGAGGCTCTTCGATGGTCCAACATCGGCTTCCAACTTTGGGTTAAAGAACATGGCTAACGACAACCTTTCTTTGCTTGCATTCACAACGGCTCTATGCTCAATGCTGTTGCAAACACCATTGCTCATTATCTGCAAACACCATTGCTCATTATCAACTCGAACCCAAGACCTATCGATCAGTTTGCGTGTGTCAAAGAGTTCTGCTCTTCAATGACTATATAAAGTAGGGACATTTACATATTTCTCATCTCTAATATCATTATTACATATTATGCATGGTAAAATGGGCGGGTTGGGGCGAGTTGGGTAACGGGTCAAAACGGGTTCGGGTCAGAATGGGTGCGGGTTATAACGGGTTTTAAGCAAAATCAGTCAGGTCTAAATGGATTGTTCTTAAAAAAAATATATTTAATTTAACTTATGATGTGTTATAACTAAACAAATGTCCATTTGGATAATTTTTATTTATTTTCTCATCAAATATGTTATTAATCATTCTTAAATGTTTGAATCAATTGCATTTACATACCTTTTTGGTTACCCGTTTTGACCCGCATTGTGTTTGAGTGCTACCCATCTCAACCCATTCAATATTATGATGTTAACCATTTCAACCCATTATACTACAATTGTTTACCCAAAACAACCCATTTTCTTTGACATGGGTAAAAATTGACACCTCTAATACATATATATTCAAGTAAAAAATTTAATTACATATTTCATTTTTTTAAAAAGTATTTTCCTTCCAAATAAAGTAGTCAATTGGGAGAAATATGTAATTTATTTTAATGGTTGAGTAAATTTGTAATAAAAGTTATCACCAGGAAGATGTATACAAATAAAGTACGACAACTAGGCCCTGCATGTTATTAAAGTTTTAAGCATCAATTGTTTAAAGTTGTATATATACACGTACACACATATGACCACAAAACGACACCATCGAGCTAAGATAGATTCTCCAATAATTAGTAATATTTAACATATGTTTGACATATATAAATCATTTTCATTCATGTAATGTCAAGTATGGTGACCTTTAAAATTTGCTAATGCATGCTTCATTTATTTAATTGTATGTATTGCATTTTGAATTGCTGTTTCATACTAACTATATATATATATATATATATAAAGAAACTATTTCTAATCATATGTTTAAAATGTATAAAGGTAATTATTTCTGTACTTTACAATAAAATTACTATCATATCCTTAAATCACGTGGTTAAAAATGTTTTTTAGCTCCCTAGAACTTGTCTATTATCAATTGAATGCATCCATATGCACACACACACACACATATGTGTGTGTAGGGCATGGAAGTTTTAATAACCACTGTTTTTGTACTAACACAAATAACTCCGTTAAAATCAAATCAAATCTTGCATTTTTTTTAAAATCATCATGTAGAAAACTTTCTTCTTTTATGTGTACAAGTAAAATCATCACCGATTAAAAGTTAATATCATTATGAGTTTTTTGTTATGATACCATAACTGTTTAGACCCAAAAACTTACAACGATATTAACACTTAAACGATTATGAATTTACACATACACAAAAAAGAAGAAAGTGTTGTACATGTGTTACGATATTGTTTGAAAAAAAATTCAAGATTTGGCTTGATATTAACAGAGTTATTTGAGTTACTACAAAGAAAAAGCGATGGAGTTATATTTTATTAATTCCTAATCCTGTGTGTGTGATCGATCTGAAAATGAACAGCTAGTTAATGAAGAAAATGTTAAGTTTAATTACCTGAAGGATATCACCAACATTGACAACAAATGCATGTGGAAGGAAAGTAACAGGGATCCAGAGGCCATCTTTGTTAACCTGCAAGCCTTGAACGTTGTTGAGTTGAAGAAGAATTGTAATCCCAGCTGCATCTGAGTGGGGTGTGAGTCCAACCACCAAATCCGGTTGAGGGCATGGAGGATAATAAGTCATCCTCACTGATTGCATCCCATCTTCAAATATTTTCATCATTTCTTCCTTTTCGATGTCTAATGATCGCCCGATTAAACCCAACAAACTCATACCAAGTTTTTGCACTTCTCCCATGTATTTTTCAAGTGTAATTCTGTACGTAATTACGTTTATATATTCATCATCATCATGCATCTTTATTAATTAATTAACTTTCATCATGCATCAATTATATTTATATTAATGGTTAAGAAAACTTATACATACACTCACACATACACACACATATGGCTTGGAATCTTTCATAACGTATTAGTATTGTCTTAACCCAAATAACTGTGTCAATATCAAGTCAAAATTTTGATTTTTTTAAACATTATTATAACACATGTAAAACAATATTTTCTTATTTTATGTGTTTGTGTAAATTCTTCCAGTTTTTATACGATTATGTTTTTTTATAATTGCAATCATATCAACATTATTCGATATATATATATATATACATATATATATAGGAGATTGTTCGAATGTTAATCATTCCTTATTGCGTTAACCGAATAACTACATCTTATTACTTTGGTGCCCACATTAAAGTAAATCTAAAGTTTTGTGTTTTTTCTTTTTTTTTTTTATTAATGTACTAGGTTAATACCCCGTGTATTACACGGGTTAAATAAAAAAAATAAATAGTAAATAATAATATGATTAATAGTTTATATATTTTAATACGTAAGTAAAAAATTTATAATATTATTTATTTAAACACTAAGTTTATTAAAATTTGTTTTTTGAATATTTCGTTTTGAAAAACAATTATTGAATATTTTATATTTTATAATAATTTGGATTCTAAAAAAAAGCACTCTTTAAAAATTAATATATTTTTTAATGCTTTAAAACCTTTTTTAATATAAAAATATATAAAAGTATATTTAATATTTAATACTATTATTATTGAATATGGATGCATTTAATAGGAGAGAGATGAGTGGATTTTTTTATAAGGATGGCTAGGAAAGCGACATGTGACACAATTTATTTTGATTTATTAGTATAGATAGAAGTGAGCTCTACATTAATTAAAAAAGTAAAAAAACATACCCAATTTACTTTAATGTGGGTCCCGCAATAAACATGGGTTAGCATTTGATATATCCCTGTAATATATATATATATATATATATATATATATATATATATATATATATATATATATATATATATATATATATATATATATAGGAGACGGTTCCAATACAAAGGGGATTTTTGTTGAGAAGGATAAGAAGGATTCTGAGCCTTTGATCAAATTAATCAATGGTTGAGATCTTGTAGTCCCCACTTTTCCCTAAAAACTTGCGTGAATTTAAACTGATAGGGCAAAAAAGGAATAACCAACTGTAGTTTACTTTTGAGTGGTAAATCAAGTTCCACCATTTGTTTAAAAATCAAATAAATTGTAAATAATTAATTATTTTTAAAAAAAATTATACCATAAAATTAAGAATTTTATTGTTTTTAATTTGTGTATAATATTGCTATAGTTTTTTTGATTTTTTTTATGTGGTCCGCGATTATTAAGTTTGGTCCGTGATTATTGGTATGTAATTCTGCAGTTCGTTGTTCATTATGTATTTAAAATGACGGTACGTAATTTTTATATAACACGGTTTGTTATTATCTTGTACGTGATTTATATAGTTTGTCTCTGATTATGAGTGTTAAATTACGGTCCCTGATTATTGGTCCGTGATTTATCTAGGTAATTTCTAGATAAACTACGGTCCGTGATTTTTATATAACACGGTCTATGATTATCTGATACGTGATTTATACAGTTTGTCTTTAATTATGAGTGTTAAATTACGGCTTGTGATTTCATATAGCATGATTTTACACTTAGTTCGTAATTATCCAGTATCACGGTATGTAATTTTGTATAACGTGGTACGTGATTTTTTGTGACGATTATACCCTTTTCTTATATGACACATGGCGCGTCCTCGTTCCTTCCTACGCTTAGTACCGTTTATCCCCTTTGTACATTAACCGGCCCCTTATATATATAAATTATTGTGTTACTTTTGATATTTGTTAGTATTTATCATATAATTCATATGATACACATCTGTAATTCTGTCAATATGATTATATCTTTGTTCAAACTTTTATTATATTGTTTGTTTTGTGTACTGAGCAATTGACTCAAACGTGCTTTTCTTAATCATGCTTATCAGGTTTACTGGAACATCTTAGTGGGTAGTAAGGCATATATGCACTAGGCTAATCAGAGATATTTATTTAACTTATCTAATAAATAATCAATTGAATCTTTTGTACATCTATATATTAGCTAGTATGTTTTAGAATTTAAAATGATAAACCTTTGTTTATAATATTATGGATTGTTGCTTTGATTAATTAGAATTTATATGACATGATAATCATACATCATATCTGAGTCGGGTCATATTTATAAAAATGTGTGATATATATTTCCAGTTTGTGGTTAGAATTAAGAATTGAATTCAACAATTAATTAGTTTCTTGATCTTGTGATCTTTATATATTAATATGTTTATGTAAATGATTTATGTTAATCACATTCATTTTCTTTAATTTGATAAGGGTATGAAGATCGATTGTTTTTGATGTTACATGTTTGGGCTCATGGTCATATATATATTTCGGTACGCTATAGTGTAAGTCTGTAAGATCAATTAATCAAAGTATGATCAATATGATGTGTATGCATGCATGCAAGTGAGAGATGGAGACCTTAGTGACGGAGGGAAGTCCGGAAGCAAGTTTGGTTTTCTACGATGAATAGGATTGGTGATCATGAAGAAGCGATCAGCCCAGTCGATCTTCTGACCTTGAGCATGGAGTATGGTTTGTCCATACCCTTCATACTCGCCTCCTTTCAACTTGTACCTCAGCTTCTCCTCTATAGGAGCTTCAAAGAATCTCACAACCTCGTTTTTCATTTGGTCCACCAACGATTCGTCAACACCATGATTAACCAACTACAAAAATACACATGTAAAATTCATGTCGTCACATACAATACAAACAAACAGATATACTCAGTAACATGATAATTAAGAAAGACAGGAATTGAAGAAGGAGATGATCCTCAATCCCAAACGATATATACACACATGGGACAGATCCAAAAAACTTACAATACATATAATTAAGCATAAGTTAAACCGGCCATAAAAAGATTAGGTTTTTAACCTGAAAGATGCCCCAATTGCAACATACTGAGTGTAGATGTTTTAGTTGAAGATCCATGTTTGATCCTTCCATTATCAAATCATTCATGTCGATGACTGGTATAGAAGGCAAAGGCGAAGTATCATTTGGTACAAACGTCGGTTCTCGATGGTCTTGAACATATTGATGAGGAACAGTTGTGAGATTGTCTTGTTTGGCAAGCTCTTGAACGCTTTCGTGGTTCAGTAATGGTTGAAAGAAAGCCATTTAATTTAATTTTAGATTATGATGTTGATGAATAAATTTGATTGAATGATTGCTTGTTTATCTTATAAGATAAGTGGGGTGTGATCATGTGTCAAATGACAAACATTAGCTAGATAGAGATTAGTTTTGGCCGGGGATAAGACAAACCTTGTAACAAGTTTGCAAATACATGTGTTTTTAATAGACAAATTAAAGGTTTGATTGACAACGACAAGAATCTAACACTACATAAGACAAAATATTATTACTCTATAATAGTTGCATCTAATTTTATAATAATCATTCAGGTTGCACACAACCTGCTATTTGTCTGTAGCTACATTAAAAGTATTTCAACTTTTCATATATTAAATTTTCTAAAATTGATTAATAAGTTTACATATGGTTTCTTCTAGATAACGGCATGGGACCAATAAGTCAGTATCTCAATGGTACCCAGGATTCTTCTAAATTGAAACTTTTGGGTTCAAAACACTCCCGCTGTTAAATAGACGTCTTAGAGGGGTCAGGGGTTTTTCCAATGAGGTTTCCTTCTAAGATGGTTATGAAAGTTCATGAAATATTTAGTTACTAGACCTTGATGACATGATCTGTAAATTGATATATTCGTCGTTCAAAAAAAAGATAACGGCATGGGGAACCGGTGTGGGAGTGAATGTGAGCTCTTGTCACGTGTGAACATCACTAAAAAGCGTATCATTCTTATGGTTCATTTTGATTTTATTTTTTATTGTATTTTATTTTTTTTTTATTTACTAGGCTAACTAGATTTCTCGGTGTGCTATGTGACAAATTTCGTAAATCATCTCAAAAATTCATATTATTGTTTTATTATTTAAAACATTTAACTACACGTAATTTTAATTAATCATAGATTATTTATAATCTTTTTATAATTATAAAATTTTAAAATACATATTTATTATATTTCTCCTTATCCTAATAAAAAAATGTTTAGTATTCATATAATAATAATGAAATATATTATTTATAAAAAATGTGATTTTTTTCACTTTCAAGTAATTTTCATTTCATAAGAGAGTGAATTTTATTTTCATTCTTTTAAAGAAAAAATTATTATTTTTTAATTCAATCTTGTTTTTTCTTTAAAAATATTTAACTTAACCCATGAACAGACCGACCAATGACCAAACCTATGATGCGACCTGTAGTCCAACACATGACTCGAACCATGATTCAATTCTTATTTAATCTTAATTATGGCTCAAATTATGAACCAAACCATGTTTCAACCCATGACCCGACTCATAAATTATATTCTATTTCTTTCTCTTTTTTTTTGTCCACAATAACACGAAGTAATGATTTACTTTATTATTATAAGATATTAAAACAAACTAATAAACTAATACTTAATATGATATTTTCCTTTTTTATTCTTGTATATGTATTTCATTCTTAACTCATACCAAATAGAAAAACCTTAGAACACAGTTATTGAGATTGTTACTTTGAGTGCTAACAAGTTTTTTCACATTCAATTCATAAAGGCTTTTAGGCATGCTTTTTTTAATCCGATATTTAAATAATTGTTAAGTGTGAAGATTTAAAGGTAAAAACATATGAATATTTATCTGACACATCCATAATTCTTTATTTCTTTTAAAAATTTGAGTTTTTTAAGATAAATTTTTCACTAAGCAAGGATAGAACTCACAACCTTCTTGTTGTATGACACAACTCTTACCTCTAGGACCCAATTCTCATCATATATATACGCTTTTAGTTAATTCTATGAATATGCTAATAATGTGTAGAAATGAGTAAAGAACATCTTATTTACTCTATTCTTCTCTTGATATGATGTAATTACTTTCAAACCCTCATAAACAAGATTTTAAGCCAACAATATTGCATAATGACTCGAATTTAAACCGTTCATGCACATCAATGACTGAGCAAAGTCATCTTACCGCTAATATATCACCCGTTCGAAGAACAGAGTGTGGAGAGACCCACCCGGCCAAGAGGAAACCTATAGTTAGGAAAACTATATAGGTTAGCCCAAAACAATATTTGTTTGATCTACATGGTATTCCAACCCTAGACATCTTATAAGAAAAGTTAAAGGGCTACCATTAGGCTTGAAGCTAGTCGTTCTTCGGTAGAAAACAATTCATATGGATGCAATAATACATGTCGTGGATATCAAAAGGTGTGGGCTGAAAGTAGTATGGTCACTAAAAGTCCCTGGCTGTGCGTTCTGAAAGTGACCATCCGATCCATTAGCTTTGCAAAATGTCAATGCCATGGTGCGGAAAAGCACTCAATATTTCCTCTAGAAATGACCCACAAAGTGTCATTTCTATACACAAAACAATCAAATTAATTAATAAAATGCCGCTAGCGCTTAGGAAACGTATATCTTCTAGATTTCTTGTCGTGATATTACCGTGTGGTTTATTTTTGGATTTATGTCATATTTTGTTTTCACAACAATTCTATCTCATTTTCACCCTAAACTATTTCAGACTAATCTACTTTAACTACATATTTGAATCCAAATTTATGTATGTGGTGGGATTTATATTTTGTTTCCATATAACGGATAACTAAATCTAAACTTTTCTAATTGAAGGTTATAATTAAATTGAATATATGGAGTCCTGTCCCTATAAATAGAGGATATAAAACTTAACCATCAAACATACTTAATCAGCAAACGACCCATTAAACTCATATACTTAACTAGGTAAAAACTAGCTCAAAGTTTGTAAATATAACTTTCTAACCCTCGTACTTACATTACAAGATTAGACTAAGGGAATGTTTTGTAGTTTCTTATGATTCCCAAGTTTACTTAAAAAAAATAGAAGGAAATGAAAAAACATGCTTGTGTTCCTGAGATTCATGAGGAAAATGAAAGGAAAATAAAACAAGTTGTGTTTCCGAGTTTCACTTAAGAGGATACCAAACATCTCCTAACTAATTAAAGGTATAGGATGAATAATCAATAACACACAATTAAGCAAACATTCAAGCTCATATATTACAATGATACTATCAATGAAAATATTCAGTCAAAAGTCTAATTACAATTTATGGTCTCTTATATGAATAAACGTAACTTGGTAAACGTCTATATATATAGACGGACTCTAACTTAATAACTAAGTTACATAAGAATAAACCCTAAAAATACAAGACCGGCCACCAGCTTGTGAGTCTAATTAGGAATTACATCCAATAATTAATACCAACTTTATAATTTGGTTACCTGAAATTTTTTAAGTTTCAAAGAATGTACACTTGTTATAAAACTAAAAGTAAGTGTTATTTCATTGTAAACTCATAGTTGTACTCTAGCATAAAAGTCATGATCTGTCATAAGAGTAACTGTCTCGTTATACTGAGAAAAGTGAGAGCTAAATACAAATGCTAAAATAAACATGATGTTAAAAAGATAAAACTTAAAATTGAAATATTAAAAAATTATAGTAAGCAATTTTTTGTCCTAAATTACAATTCTTAAATTTTTGTTGAGAAAATGTATTTAAAACCAAAAGTTTACTTTTTACACTTTTGTAACAATAAAAAAACCCAAAAGTTTACTATTAAGTTTATATCCAAAATTAGCATATATACTTAAACTTTGGTTGTCAAAATGAAAAACAATTTTATTATTTAAACTTTTGTGCCTAAAATGGAAAAAAAATCAAAACAAAAAAATAAAATTTTACTATTCTATTGTTAAAATACTCAAACTATTGTGATCAAAATAAAATAAAGAAAACAAAAGTTTACTATCTAAACACTATCTGAATATATAGATCATAAATGTAATTAACCTTAACAAAGCACAAGTTAAAAATAATGATCTTAACTGATATTACCCTAAATTAATGTTTCAAATATATAAGTTTCAAATTAATATATTTTTCTGCAAAATATAAAATTCAAATTAGCATATTTATAGTTTAAAGATAAGGTGATAAAGCAAACAATAAAAATATGAAAATATAAAAACACATTTAATATAATCACATATTAAAAGAACACATAACATAACGTTTACAATACAAATGAACAAGCATGATATTTATATTCATTTATTTAACTAAATAAACGAATAAGTTTTTTTTTCATATTCGTTTATTTATCAAAATAAATGAATATAAACAAATTTTTCGTTGAAATTCAGAAACAATTTTCTAAATGTGTTTTGTTTGAAAACCTAATCAATTCTCATATATAAACAGAGTTATTTGTTAGGCCAGCCAACTCAGGCATGCCAATGGTAGTTATCTTTTTAATTAACTTTTATTTATTTATTTTTGCTTTTGCTTTTCATTGTTTTGTGTTTGTTTCTTTTTTGTTTTATTAATGTTATCCTTAATATCATGTATGTAAAAACAATAATTTTACCAGCCTTAAGTTTTCTATCATTACAATCATTGCGACATTTGTATTTAAGTATTGATATCTAATTTGGGTCAAGTTCACGATTTAATGTTTGGAATCGTCATGGAATCTTCAGTGTAACGCATTATCTGTAAACCTCTCAGTTATTACAATTAAACAAATGCTATTCAAATTTACTAATGAAAGCAAGTGATTTGTGGTACTTTAAACAAATGATATCACGATTAATTTATAGTTAAATTAAGTTAAATCCCGTGTGTCACACATGTTGAATATACAAAATGTAACATACTTTTTAATAAAATAGTTATGTTTATAGAAAAAATAATAATTACACTTAGGGGCTGTTTGGTTGAATCTGAATTATTAGGTGCTGAATGGTTAAGATGTCTGAATGCTTAAGAGGGTCTGAATGATTAATTGTTGAACCAATTAAGAGTGTTTGGTTCACACATCTGAATAAAACTAAAAATTTCCCCATTTTTTCTCAAAACCATACCCATCCCCGTCTTCTTCCCGTCATCTTCGAGAGCCGCTGACTGTGAAGCCGATCCCACCGGCGAGCACCATAGTGAAGCCGCCTACCCCTTCGGCCTTCACACCCGCCCCATAGGCGTCACATCTTCGTCGATTTTAGGGTTTCGCACCTTCAGCCTATCCCATCATCGAATCGTTCGCAACCCATCGTCGATGTTAGGGTTTCGCCTCCTCCATCGTCATCCCTTGTGGTGTGAACCATCAAGCGGTAGTGGTGGGGCGATGGAAGGATTCGCGATGGTGGCGGCACGATGGAGTCGTCGATGGTGGTGGCTGAATGGAGTCGTCGATGGTGGTGGCTGGATGGAGTCATCGGTGGTGGCTGGGTGGGAATGGCTTCAAGTTTCATTCAGACTCTTTCTCATACTGAACCATTCAGATCCGAATGGTCTGAATGGAACCATTCAAAGGTTGTATTTTACCCAACCAAACATAATTGCCTCTTACCGATTCAGAGGCAGCCTCTGAATGGAATCATTAAGAGGCAAACAAACACCCCCTTAAATTTTTCATTATTATACATAGTGTATTTTAACAATCAAATCATCCTATCAAGTTAAATATTTTAAAATATCTAAAAATAACTCATGGAAAACAATTGATATCATTATTATTATTATTATAATTATTATTACTATTATTATTGTTGAATATTTAAATGAACATACTTTGAAGTTAATGACAGTTATAGACTTAACTAAAAGTTTAGATAAGAAAATAAGTACAAATATTTATCTACTAACATTTAATAATGTTATTACACATAAAAGAAAGTAAATTTAATGAATTATAATTATACCTGTAAAATATATAAATAAGGTCTAAGTTTATGTAACTTACATAAAAAATGACAAGATTTAAAAGTTTTATAATGTTTAATGATAATAGTAAGTTAAAATATAAAAATATATGAATATACATGAAATAATTTAAGTTTTTAATATCCTCATTATTAATAAAATGATTATATATTTGTATAGTTTACGTTTTGTCTTATAATATATTTATTTTATTTTGTTTAGTTGTTTGCCTTTTTGAATATAGTCTAAACATATTATTAAATTTTTGCGTTAAAAGTGTAAAATATTCATGATTTGATTATTTATTTGTATATATAATTTTTAAAATTTAGAAAAATAAGTTAAAATAATAAATTGTCAAATTTATTAATTATCACTATTAATAAATGATTGGTAATAACTAATAAATGATTTAATGTTTCAAATTTTGGGGGGAAACAAAAATAAAGCATGCTTCATTGCTTGACAAGTGGCACATAAAAACTTTGATTTATTATATAAGATAGATTTGGAAACTTGCTTGGCATGTAGATCTCTTTTTTGTTTTTGTTTTTTTAGTCAAGTGTTTCTAGAGCCTAGAGGTGCACTTAAAATATTTGTGAAACAGTTTCAAAACGTGTTTTTAATATATTCGATCTTCCTTATATGAACAAGCTATTTTTTATTATTAATCAATCAAAGAGTTTTTACTTGGATTTTTTTAAGGTATATATTATACATGTATGATCTAACATTTAAAAACTATAAAAATATTCTATCTATTTTAAAAATGTGTACACTAGTGGTCTTTAAATTTAATGAGCAATATTTTTGCAATTAAATTTTTTGAAATACCTAAAATAACTGAATCTTTTTAGCATATTGATTTAAATTGCAAATAAAATATATTAAAAAAATTAGACACATCACCATTCACCCACGTATCCTCTTTTATGTTCAATCTATAACAGTATAATCAACCTTCTATCTCTCTCAACCTGAACTCTCATCATCACTTCAAGAGCTATATACAAACTGTGACAATTGTAGTTGAGAATTACGTCAGTGATGACGAGATCACATTTGGTCGTTCTAGAAATCCGCGTTGATTTAATGATTGTAATTATTACAGATCGATAGTATGCGAGAAATGATGAACGTGGGAGAAAACCGTGTGCAAAACGGAGTCCTGGATTGCCCGGAATCGAAAAACGAAGAAAAATTTCTAAGTATTGAACTCCTGGAATCGTCGCGGTACGCGAAGGCTAGGTTGAGGGTCCTCCGCGGTACGCGATGCATGAAAAATATCTGAGATTCCCGGATTTCTTCGCGGTACGCGAAGCCCTTTTTGGCTCCTCGTCGCGGTACGCGACGGGTGAGGCGGTGGAATGAGTTGATCTTCTTTATCAGATTTCATGCAGATTAAAATTTTGTGAACTCTCTCGAACACAGACGCTCAAACACGCACACCAGACGAACTTTTCACCATCAAATCACCATTTTCAAGCTTTCTAATCGTGTGGATCACACCAGAGAACGTGTTTACAAGTCCTGATCGTTGTTTTAACCGCAGAAATCCGTCTGATTTGGTAATGATTCGTTTTTAACCTTCTAGTTTGATTTTGATTGATTAGATCTTGATTTTGAACGTAATGACATAGTTAGGATTGTTGATTATTGCCTAGATGATAACTATGATTGATTATAAACGAAGAACACGATGTTTTAACGGTTAAATCCTTGTTTTGATCCGTTATAATGCCCGGTTTGCATGAAATCATACCCATGATTATAATGGTTTAAACCATTTGATTATGACAATGTAGGTAATTAGTTTGATTAATCTTTGAAATGCAATGTTAAATCCAAGTGTTTCAAACTAATCACGATCATTAACATACTCATTGGAACGATTATCTGATGTTTATGATAACAGTCAGATTAGTATGTTAGGTTATTATGCCTATTCTAATACTACATTGTGATATTTCATGATATTTGGGTAATCAATAATAATGATTAATCATTCCTAAGCCATTAAACCATCTAGAAACTGTTTTAGCATTATAATCAACAACATTAACTATTTGATTAATCCTAGATTATTCTGATTAATCAAGAGTGTCATCAACCTTGTATGATACAACATCAAAATTAATCAATTAAATACTTAATATCGGTTTGATGACTTGCAAAGCAATGTCTTTGACATTGAACGTTCAGAAAGGTCTAATCAGTGAGTTAAAACCTAAATAACTCATTAAATATAAATAAATGCAGAATCACCTCTTTATTCTCAGCTTAGGAGATATTCTGCTACCTCTATATTATCAGGTGAGTTTCGTACAACCCCTTTTCTTTTTACTCTTTTATAAACATCGGGGTAGCGCTGTAAAACTTTTCAGAACTATATGATATGTATCACTGTTATCTGCGTGATTTCATGTGAATGTTGAGAACTTGTGGATTTCATGGGATTTTGCCTGTAGAACAGAACATTATCACAGTATCAAAAGTCCTCATTTCTGAACTGTATCTAGTGAACCCATGCGGGGCCGAACAGAAAACATTGATAGTACTATTGGCTGACAACCCATTTGCCGGGAGCTTGCAACTCCCCTTGGTGTAAATGTTTGTTATCTGTTTCCAGAACTTCTTAATGTGTTGTGATAGACATTAAGACAATGAGGCGCTAAGATATTTACCGACGGGTAGTATCTTTATAGAACAAGAACAGAACAGTCTGAAAGGAACTAGATACGGGTCCCATGGTTATCTTGAACAGAACATTTTGAGAACTTATAATTACATATCATATCATATTGTGGAACTTGAACTGTATGATCTCACCAGCTTTGTGCTGACGTTTCAAATTTAAATCATTTTGCAGGAAGACAGTGACCAACCGGTGAGGCAGCACTTTAAACGCTTGTAATTAAATAATGTAATAAACATATATTATATAATGTAATATTGGTTGTGATTACGACATCCTTGTAATGTATTTCTTTTAAGTTAATCTGTGTGCTTGTGATATCGGATCAAGTAAGTCACCCCTCATCTCGGAGACATCACCACTATGATTCCGCAACCGTTTCAGTGACATCATAATGAGGTGACGAGAGGTGGGGGTGTGACATGGTGGTATCAGAGCCACAGGTTATAGAAAATTAGGTTGATCTAGAAATCTAGACTATAACCATAGGCTCGTATAGTGACACAGAGAGAGCACCGAACATAACTAATGAACCAAACTTGTTTTGAATTAAGCCAGGATAATCAGGTGGTACGAATTCCAGTTATGAGTGGCCAGCATAACTGAAATTTGCAACACGTGTGCGTTCTAGTTTGATTCAATTCAAGCAGAACATAAATAACTATAAGGACAAGTAGTTGTTTTGAGATAGGAAGAAGCATCATATCATGTTCATATTAAATATTGTTATTTAATATTTATTTCATGATACTGATTAGAGATTTTGATTGTACAGCGATGGCCGACCAAGGAGAGAGATATATTTATCAGAGATTTCCTTTTGTTGTATTGGATGACACCCCGAGTTCTAGTGCAGGACCAGACTCCAATCCTGATGAAGTTTCGTCTGCAGCTTCTCAGGCGACACCTGCAGTACCACGCACACCCTCAGCTCCTAGATCTCCTACTCCACCACCACCATCACCATTACCACCACCAAAAGCACAGTCTGCATCACACGGACACTCACAGCCTCATGCTGATATAGCAGCGGAGGGACGGCATAGTCAGTCCCCACAGAGAGTTCCTGCTTGGGATGGACTTAGGAGGATGCGGGGACAGGCCCGCAAGACCACGGGGTTACCCCCAAGACATCAGATGGCTCCACGGGATGAGCCACAGACTATTCATGAGGTGGGAGAATCCTCCCACCAAGCCGAGCTGCGGGCCCAGATGCAGCAGGTCTCTCAAGACCTGCAGGGCCTGAGACAGGAGCTACACCAGCACCAGACTACCTTGGAGGATACTCGTGCTACCGTATTGGAGATCCTCACTTCACACCTGACTTTGATGGAGCAGGTGAATCTGATGGGTATTGATACTTAGGCATGGAGAACGACTGTGGAGGAACGACTTAATAGGACGTGGAGACAGGCGTTGGTTGCTGCATTTTGGCAGCAAATTGCAGTCTGGAGGGAGAGACTGCAAGGGTGGATTTGGATGCTCGGGATGATGAGCATCGAGGCTAGACTCTTATGTTTAGCTATAGTATTGGCTATTATAGCTATTGTGCTAGCCTGCTTACCGTACTTCTTACGGTAAGTCTGATCGGACCTCTTTCATTTTTGGGATTTCTCACTGTATATACCGTGGGCGGATATGTTGTTATCTGTATGGATGTAATAGTAACACTCCGTTGTATCAAACTTTATGATAGTTGTATCTGTCTGTGTAATGAGTTACAATTGTAATGTGTGAACTATAATCATATCTGTGAGAACATGTCTGTGAGAACATGTCTGTGAGAACATATCTGTGAGAACATATCTATTGCCAGTGTGGCAATGTATCATATCACTGTGTGAACAATTCTGTGTGAGAACATATCTATTGCCTGTGTGGCAACGTATCATAGGACTGTGGGAAATTACCACTGTGAGAACATATCAATGTGAGAACTTATCAATGTCCTGAATGATAATATATCAAAAACATGGGTAATAACATATTTATATCACAGTACTGTGAGCTGTGAAATATTTTAACATGTTTTTGAATTAACAGGACTGAGTATAACTACGAACATCTGTAAGATTTATGTGTATTGAGAACGTATTTGAACTATGTCAATGTCGTTATACCTTGCTTTTATAATCACACTTCAATATAAATTTCAGTGTAACTGAATATAATTGAATTTATGTGATTGAACAAGGGTTATTTGATTATTGTTCTTGAACTGACCTGAGTTTGTCTGCATATGAGCAGAACGATGGCTCCAAAACGAGGTCGGCCAGCCAAGAGAGCTGGCACGAATAATGCTAACCCTGAGTCGGAACAAGTTCCGCTGATGAACGTACAATCGAATCCGGATCCGCATGTTAATCTGGAGACGAACACTGTTCCACCCGTTGACCAAAACCAGAACACGGTTCCACCGACAGCTCCCAGTGGATCAGTCTTGAATGAACAAATGATAGCACGAATAGTGAAAAAACAGCTATCAGCCGCTGGTATTGTAATGTCACACCAGCAACACAATACTTCGGGTTCTGGTGGGGGTCATGTAGAACAAAATGTCACTGGTGGACACACCGAAACTCATCAGACCACCGGTACAACTACAACTGCTCCTGATCCACCACAACAGGGATGTACTTATAAGTATTTTGCTTCCTGCAACCCTCCTACTTTCACAGGAAAGGAAGGAGCGGCTGGTCTTTTAAGGTGGATTGAGGAGATGGAAACCAAACTGAAAATCAGCCAGTGTTTGGAGGAGCATAAGGTGTCTTATGCTGCCTGTTCATTGAAAGATTCAGCTTTAACCTGGTGGAACACCCAGGCTAAAACTTTGGGCTCAGCTACAGTTGACTCGATGGGCTGGAACGATTTTAAAACTCTGATTATGTCAGAGTACTGCCCAATTACTAAAATCCAAAAACTCCAGGAGGAATTTTGGAATCATTCGATGATCGGTGCTGATTGTTTAGCTTATACCGATCGGTTTCATGAACTTACTTGCTTACTTCCCAATATGTTTCCTACGGAAGCAGCGTTGATTGAGAAGTATATCAAAGGATTGGTTCCCCAAATTCGGGGAATGGTAACTGCAGCTGAACCTACCACTCTTAAACGTGCAATTCTTTTGACCACTAAACTTACTAATGAGGCGGTAAGGAGTGGTACTCTATATTTGAAAACTCAGACGGCAGGGAGCCGTAGTGATATCGGTACCTCAAATGTTTCAAAAGGTACTAAACGAAAGTGGTTTGGCAAAACCAAGGCAAAAGCTCCGGCTGAGATTAGCCAGGGCAAACCAATCGTGAAGAACTATGGTGCGACTGTTTTTGAGAGGAAAACTTATACAGGGCAGGCGCCCAAATACAATAAGTGTCCATTCCATCACACAGGACCATGTCCTGTTTTCCTGAACTGTAACCGAGTGGGACACTATGCTAAATATTGCAACTTTCCCGCTCAATCACCAAACCAAGCACCACGACAAACCACTCAAAACAACCGGTCATGCTTCAAGTGTGGAGGTCCTGACCATCTTATGAGGAATTGCCCGAACAACCACACCAATCCAGGGAATGAAGCTAGGGGGAGAGCTTTTCAGATTGGTGCAACTGAGGCAAGGCATGATGCAAATATTGTCACTGGTGCGTTTCTTCTTAACAACCTTTACGCATCAGTTCTATTTGATACAGGGGCATATAAGAGTTTTATCTCTCCTGAATTTGCATCATTACTTTCATTGCCTACGGTAGATCTAGAAACTCCTTATGTCATTGAACTTGCTAATGGCAAGTTAATCAAAACTAACAGTGTTATTCAAGGATGTTCCTTGAATTTGAATGATCATCTTTTCAATATCAATTTACTTCCTATTGAGCTTGGTAGTTTTGATGTCGTTGTTGGCATGGATTGGCATTCTGATAACCAAGCGGAAGTTGTCTGTCAAAACAAGGTGATCCGTATTCCATTACCTAACGGTAATACACTGATAGTTCAAGGAGAACGAGCCGGTAGGAAACTTGGTATCATTTCTTGTATGCGAGCTCAGAAATTCTTAAGGAAAGGATGTTATGCTTTCTTGGCACACGTGACTGAGCACAAGTCTCCACTTAAACAAATCACAGATATTCCAGTAGTGAAAGATTTTCCTGAAGTATTTCCTGAGGACATATCAGGATTACCCCCAGTGAGACAAGTTGAATTTCGTACTGACTTGATTCCAGGTGCAGCACCTGTTGCTAAAGCCCCGTATCGGCTTGCGCTATCAGAAATGCAAGAACTTTCAGGTCAATTACAGGAACTTCTAGATAAAGGTTTTATTAGACCTAGTTTCTCACCCTAGGGAGCACCAATACTATTTGTGAAAAAGAAGGATGGTTCGTTCAGGATGTGTATTAACTACCGGGAACTCAATAAACTGACAATCAAGAACCGTTATCCACTACCTCGTATTGATGATCTGTTTGATCAATTGCAAGGTGCTACTTACTTTTCAAAAATCGATTTAAGATCTGGATATCATTAGTTACGTGTTCATGATGATGATGTTCCTAAAACTGCTTTTAGAACTCGATACGGGCATTATGAATTTTTAGTAATGCCGTTTGGTTTAACCAATGCACCTGCAGTTTTCATGGATCTGATGAATCGAGTATGTAGACCTTATCTGGATAAATTTGTGATTGTGTTTATTGATGATATTCTTATTTATTCTCGGAATCAACAAAAACATGCTCAACACTTGAAACTAATCTTAGAACTTTTGGCACATGAGAAATTATATGCCAAATTCTCCAAGTGTGAATTCTGGTTACTAGAAGTTCAATTTCTTGGGCATGTTGTAAATGAGAACGGTATTCAAGTGGATCCCAGTAAGATTCAAGTGGTGAAACAATGGGAGACACCACGAACCCCGACTGAAATACGTCAATTCTTGGGGCTGGCAGGTTATTATCGCCGATTCATCAAGAACTTTTCAAAGATAGCCTTGCCATTGACCATATTAACACAGAAAAATCAACCGTTTATAAGGGGTTCCCAACAGGAGGAGGCATTCCAACTGTTGAAACACAAACTCTGCAATGCACCTATCTTGGCATTACCGGAAGGTACTGATAATTTCACAGTATACTGTGATGCTTCTCGTTAAGGTCTTGGGTGTGTTTTAATGCAGAATGATAAGGTAATTGCTTACGCTTCTCAACAATTGAAGGTACATGAGAAGAACTATACCACACATGATCTAGAACTTGGTGCAGTGGTGTTTGCATTCAAGATTTGGAGACACTATCTATACGGAACTAAGTGTATTATATACACTGATCATAAAAGTCTTCAACACATTCTAGATCAGAAAATGTTGAACATGCGACAGAGGCGGTGGGTAGAACTCTTAAATGACTATGACTATGAAATTCGTTATCATCCAGGTAAAGTGAATGTCGTAGCCGATGCCTTGAGTCGCAAGGAACGAGTCAAACCTTTACGTGTGAAAGGTTTAGGGATGACTATTCAAACTAGTCTAATTCCTCAGATTAAAGAAGCTCAGCAACAAGCTTTACAAGCAACGAACTATTCTGCTGAAGGACTGAGGGGATTAGACAAGAAACTCGAAACGAAAGCTGACGGAGTGTTGTATTTCAAAAGCCGAATTTGGGTTCCTTTATTCGGTAACTCTAGAACAAATATCTTGGATGAGGCGCACAAATCCAGGTATTCTATTCATCCAGGTGCTGATAAAATGTATAAAGATGTTAAAGACTTTTATTGGTGGCCTGGGATGAAGAAACACATAGCTGAATACGTGGATCGATGTCTAACATGTCTTAAAGTTAAGGCTGAACATCAAAAACCTTCTGGGTTATTACAACAACCTGAGATTCTCATGTGGAAATGGGATCAAATCTCTATGGATTTCATCACTAAATTACCCAGAACATCACGTAATCATGACTCTATATGGGTTATTGTTGATCGCCTTACTAAATCTGCGCATTTCTTACCCATCCGAGAAGATTTCTCCATGGATCGACTCGCTAAACTCTATGTTAATGAGATTGTATCTCGACATCGAGTACCCATCTCTATCATTTCTGACAGAGATAGTCGATTTATGTCACGATTTTGGCAAACTCTTCTGAATGCGTTGGGCACACAAATCAATATGAGCACAGCTTATCATCCACAAACCGACGGGCAGACTGAACGAACAAATCAAACTCTTGAAGACATGCTCAGAAGCTGTGTGATTGATTTTGGAGGTAGCTGGGATATTCATCTTCCACTTGTTGAATTTTCATATAATAACAGCTACCATACTAGTATTCAATGCGCTCCATTTGAAGCACTTTATGGACGCAAGTGTAGATCACCTATCTGTTGGTTAGAGGTAGGTGAGAATCAAATCATAGGCCCAGAATTCATTCAGGAAACAGCCGATAAGATCGCACTCATTCTAGAACGAATTAAAGCTGCTCGCGATCGTCAAAAGAGTTATGCTGATAATCCTCGTAGACCGTTAGAATTCCAAATAGGTGATCGGGTTATGTTGAAAGTATCACTCTGGAAAGACATTTTCAGATTTGGGAAAAGAGGTAAGCTTTCACCAAGATTTGTAGGACCATTTAAAATTATTGAATGAATTGGATCAATAGCCTATAGACTCGAATTACCTCTTGAACTCGGTAACATTCACGATGTTTTTCATGTATCCAATCTGAAGAAGTGCCTAACTGATGAATCATTAATTGTACCTTTAGAAGAGATTCATATTGATGAAAAACTTCAGTTCATTGAAGAACCAGTAGAGGTAATGGATCGAGAAATGAAAGTGCTAAAACGTAGTCGCATACCAATCGTTAAAGTTCGATAGAATTCGCAGCGTGGACCCGAGTATAAGTGGGAACGTGAAGATAAAATGAAAGAAAAATACCCACATCTGTTCTCATAAACGGTTGTCATTATGTAAGTCGTCACTAAATTTCGGGACGAAATTTCTCTAACAGGAGGAGACTGTGACAATTGTAGTTAAGAATTACGTCAGTGATGACGAGATCACATTTGGTCGTTCTAGAAATCCGCGTTGATTTAATAATTGTAATTATTACAGATCGATAGTATGCGAGAAATGATGAACGTGGGAGAAAACCGTGTGCAAAACGGAGTCCTGGATTGCCCGGAATCGAAAAACGAAGAAAAATTTCTAAGTATTGAACTCCTGGAATCGTCGCGGTACGCGAAGGCTAGGTTGAGGGTCCTCCGCGGTACGCGATGCATGAAAAATATCTGAGATTCCCGGATTTCTTCGCGGTACGCGAAGCCCTTTTTGGCTCCTCGTCGCGGTACGCGACGGGTGAGGCGGTGGAATGAGTTGATCTTCTTTATCAGATTTCATGCAGATTAAAATTTTGTGAACTCTCTCGAACACAGACGCTCAAACACGCACACCAGACGAACTTTTCACCATCAAATCACCATTTTCAAGCTTTCTAATCGTGTGGATCACACCAGAGAACGTGTTTACAAGTCCTGATCGTTGTTTTAACCGCAGAAATCCGTCTGATTTGGTAATGATTCGTTTTTAACCTTCTAGTTTGATTTTGATTGATTAGATCTTGATTTTGAACGTAATGACATAGTTAGGATTGTTGATTATTGCCTAGATGATAACTATGATTGATTATAAACGAAGAACACGATGTTTTAACGGTTAAATCCTTGTTTTGATCCGTTATAATGCCCGGTTTGCATGAAATCATACCCATGATTATAATGGTTTAAACCATTTGATTATGACAATGTAGGTAATTAGTTTGATTAATCTTTGAAATGCAATGTTAAATCCAAGTGTTTCAAACTAATCACGATCATTAACATACTCATTGGAACGATTATCTGATGTTTATGATAACAGTCAGATTAGTATGTTAGGTTATTATGCCTATTCTAATACTACATTGTGATATTTCATGATATTTGGGTAATCAATAATAATGATTAATCATTCCTAAGCCATTAAACCATCTAGAAACTGTTTTAGCATTATAATCAACAACATTAACTATTTGATTAATCCTAGATTATTCTGATTAATCAAGAGTGTCATCAACCTTGTATTAGGAATCTAATTCAATGTAGGTTCCTACATTATCATACATTGTATGATACGACATCAAAATTAATCAATTAAATACTTAATATCGGTTTGATGACTTGCAAAGCAATGTCTTTGACATTGAACGTTCAAAAATGTCTAATCAGTGAGTTAAAACCTAAATAACTCATTAAATATAAATAAATGCAGAATCACCTCTTTATTCTCAGCTTAGGAGATATTCTGCTACCTCTATATTATCAGGTGAGTTTCGTACAACCCCTTTTCTTTTTACTCTTTTATAAACATCGGGGTAGCGTTGTAAAACTTTTCAGAACTATATGATATGTATCACTGTTATCTGTGTGATTTCATGTGAATGTTGAGAACTTGTGGATTTCATGGGATTTTGCCTGTAGAACAGAACATTATCACAGTATCAAAAGTCCTCATTTCTGAACTGTATCTAGTGAACCCATGCGGGGCCGAACAGAAAACATTGATAGTACTATTGGCTGACAACCCATTTGCCGGGAGCTTGCAACTCCCCTTGGTGTAAATGTTTGTTATCTGTTTCCAGAACTTCTTAATGTGTTGTGATAGACATTAAGACAATGAGGCGCTAAGATATTTACCGACGGGTAGTATCTTTATAGAACAAGAACAGAACAGTCTGAAAGGAACTAGATACGGGTCCCATGGTTATCTTGAACAGAACATTTTGAGAACTTATAATTACATATCATATCATATTGTGGAACTTGAACTGTATGATCTCACCAGCTTTGTGCTGACGTTTCAAATTTAAATCATTTTGCAGGAAGACAGTGACCAACCGGTGAGGCAGCACTTTAAACGCTTGTAATTAAATAATGTAATAAACATAGATTATATAATGTAATATTGGTTGTGATTACGACATCCTTGTAATGTATTTCTTTTAAGTTAATCTGTGTGCTTGTGATATCTGATCAAGTAAGTCACCCCTCATCTCGGAGACATCACCACTATGCTTCCGCAACCGTTTCAGTGACATCATAATGAGGTGACGAGAGGTGGGGGTGTGACACAAACCGAACGAGCAAAGTCTTTCTTCGTGTTCATTCATTTAGTTAGTATTTAAATTGTTCACAAGCTTAAATGAACATGCATTATTTAAAGTAAAAATTAGAATTCTTAATATCAAACTTCAGACATAATTATCTTACATATACATAAAGTCAAACAATTTATACAACTATAAAAAATATACTTTATCTTGAAACAAAATAAAAATTAGATATAATAACTCTAACTAATTAAAATAAAAAAATAACTAGCAAAGCGGCCCGTCGTGTTGCGGCAGGCTAGTACAATGAAAACTCATGTGAAATCGACTATGAAGATGCGTAGTAATAAGGCTAAAACTTATGCATTATATCCTAGCTGTACGATTACAAAAAATATGAAGTCACAATTAATCTGGAACTGAGATTGAAATGTAAGAGAATATCATTATATTCATTATGTTGCAATATAAAAATTTTTAAAAAGTAATTTAATACAAAAAAAATATAAGGATACTTTGTTTTCATACTCATAAAATAGATCTAAATTAATGTTCAAAAACATATTTCCATATCTAATAATTATAGCTGGTAAAACAGACACACGGAAGATATGAGTAGACATATTTAAAAAAAATACAAAAGTTACTCACGTGATGACGTACAGTGGTACGATTAAAAGCCGCTTGTTGTCGTGTGATGTCCGAAACATAGATATACAACATTTTTATGTCACGTACATTGCAGTAAAAAAACCTAAAAAATAATAAAGTTGGAAATATTTAGGTAAAATCAAATGTAATATTACATGATCTGACATGTTTACGAACTTCATTACGCATATTGAATCGGTGATGTTAAAGTAACTAAATACTTTAAACAAACATGTAGATTGGAGCGGTCAGGTGTTACAGATCGAAACGTATAAAAAAGGCAATATTTTGTCTCATTTGTTGCATGCTAATAATTATATGTCTCGTATATTACGACTTAGTAATTAATAAAAAAGAGTAAATGTGTTAAAAGAACTAAAAAATGTAACCTCTAGGGGTTTTCTTTACGTACTTAAAAATTTAGTTAATCGCTTACTAAGTTGGTGAAATCATAACCTTTAATAGAACATAAATGTAAAATTATAAAGGCTTGGTGCTCTCCAAAACTTTCTAAGTACTTGTATATAGTTTCTCATGTACAGACAAACAGCCTTCGGAAGGAAGAAATTAACCCTCTGAAGAAACATTGCTTCCGAAGGTTAACTTCTTCCTACCGAAGGTTTATACAAGAAAAGCTTCCAACGACTTCTTCAACTATCAGAAGCTCAACACTTAAATGAATTATAACTTCAAAGCTTCCGATGACCAAGAGCTTCCGAAGATTAAAAGCTTCCGACAACCATCTCAGCAGTTTCATTGTACATAGACTTTCGAAGACTTACTTCTGACAGATTCCATACACTTGTAGATATATTCAGAGCTGCTTTCTCTTCCGAATACTAATATAGAAGATATTCTTGTGAAAGTTAGTAGCTCAGAAGATTTGTCAGAATTACAGAGATACCTTTACATTAATTCATTTTGTAGTAGGCATTTATTGTAAAAGTCAATGGAGTCTATTGTATTAATTGTAATTAATATGGCTTGGCCTGTCAAGTCCATTGTAACACCCCGACCGATGGCGGAAACGTCGGGATGCCACGAGGGATGTGTAGATTGTTCATAAGCTCGTGGACATCTAATTTAAATCATCACAAATCATTTAATCAACCAAATTAATTACACAAAAATCATGTCTATCATGAATTAGTTACGTCAAATACAATAGAGATTTAGCTATCTAACTAAATTCTAATCGCCAGAATTTCAGTTATTTAGCTAAGTCCAAGATCCTACGTGATGATGTCCCAAAAGAGTGTAGAGTTATCTTGCCCTACCTACTTGTCTTCATTTCCTGAAACATGTAAAAATCAAGTGTCAACTACGAAGTAGTTGGTGAGTAATCATAAGTTTTTATATTTAAAACGGTTTTATAAAATGATTATAAAAGTTTAGAGTTTCTTGAGAAAATCCACATGAGCACCTGTGAGAATATCCAACACATCATCCCAGCACATAATCCAAACACATAAACCAACTCATAATCACATATATCAATAATTCATATATAATCATAGATAATCAACCACATAACCCTTCAACAAATCTCAAACATCAATATTCTCAATTAGTATATGTGACAATACATGGAATTAATGTGATTAACATAAGTTAAAGACATGATCCATGGAGTGGAAGCAACTCACGTGACAATACATAAAATCAATGCAATTAACCGAAGTCAGAGGCAATGATTCATGGAGTTGTGATAATCCAAGTGGCAATACATGTAATCAGTGTTAATGACCGGAGTCAATGACGATGTCACACGGATATATGATAATCACTGATAATCCATAAATAATGATAATCCCATAATATGAATATCATATTGATAAACAGGTATCATCCATGTGTTATCAAAATAATATTTAAAATTGGTATACATGTTTCACCTCCGAGTTTTAAAGCAAAACAGTTTAAAAAAGAGGTTATGAGAACTCACCTAAGTCCTTAGATTCAGTGTTCTTATAGTATGCGCGCTCGTGTATGTAAACTCAAAAGCAACTCAATCAACCTGTAATGACCGTGTTTTCGTGTTTATAAGCATACGTGTTTCATTTCGATTAAGTGTTCATCCATGTTCACTTTTAATTTGTAAGTATCTCGTTTACTTAGTCTATTTCATCTAAGTTAAAATAAACTCTAAGGATTTTCATAAATAATCATTCATTAAAATGTAATTTTAACTTGACCATTTATATCCTATAATAATAATAGTTGATTTTGTTATTTTATGCGTGTTACCATATTTATGCCCATTCTAAGGTGATAACCCTAATTGTATACAAGTCAATACATACATGCATGGTTAGTTAAATTGACCACCTTAATCCAATTTATTATAAGAAAAAAAAAATTAATTTAAGTTAAAAGGAGATGATACTTGAGTCATCCTCATAATTTAAACATCATGATATAAAACAAAAATGGTGATCCTTAAACTTTCATGCATGCATGGGAGTACATATCTTTGAATCCTTTAATTTACCCATCATAACTTTTAAACGATCATAGGTTCACGGTTCTAGTTATGGGAAATCCTAAGGTTCGGGATAACTCCAACTCAGCGAACCTTTAGGTTCACTTGGGCCTAGGTTCGCCTAAGAGAAAGCTTGTTGGGCCAAGGTTCGGCCAAAGAGATGAAAGATTCGGCCCTGCTCAGCTCCACCGCCTCTCCTTGGTTCGCTGCATGGAAATTTTATAACCAGCCACAAGGTTCAGCTAGGGTTCGTAGAACATAAGGTTCGCACATTGGAAAGGTTCGTGGACTGCATATGGTTCGTGGTCTATGTCGGCTCCTAAGATTCAGCAAGGGTTAGGTTCGCCCCCATTAGGTTCGCACCCAAGGAGATGCATGGCATGCCAAAGCTCGGCGAACCTTTTTACAACAACCTAAGTTCAGCAGTTTTAAGAGGGGTTCGTCTGATTGGAATTGTTAGCCGCAGGTTCACCAGCCTAGGGTTCGTAGCCCCTAGGTTCGCTGGTTATAGGTTCGGGCGAGGGAGTTTGCTTCCAAAGAGGGTTCGTCCAAGATGGGAAGGTTTGGCTCCCTTGTTCAACAGGTCTAGGGTTCGGCCCAAATGTGGACAGGTTCGGCTCCCTCTCTGAGCAGGTTCGTCGACCTGCTGATGGTGTAGGTTCCATGCTCATCATCGATCCCCACCCGTACAAACCTCAACCGTGGTTTTCCACTACCCTTCCTAAGTTATTTTAGTGTTTTTAAGGTTTTATTCTGGTTAATGCATCACTAGTGATTCGGGTTTATTATCTACTACCAAAACCGAAAATATAACTTCAGATTTACCTCGATATGTAGACCGATCATTGAGTTTCTTCGTGGAATCTTATTCTCCTCGATCGTGTGGTCGTTTAGGCACCAAGATCATGTGATTCCGTCAAGAAACGAGCGTGCAATCGTAGAGAGAAGTTAGAGAAAGGGAGAGTGACGAAATGAGAGTGTAGAGAGAGAGTGGATGTTCTTTCAAATGAAGAAGAAGAGGATAGGTGAGTTTTTATACTCCGATCTATCTCCGCGTGCTCGGTCTCGTCTTTATCGCGAAAAAATTACGGAAACGCTCGGTTTTGCTCGTAAATTATATTTAAAACACAAGTCCTTTAAATAAATATGTTTTGTTGTAATAAAATGATTTTAAAGAAAATCGTTTAAATAAAATGTCTCCGTTTATTTTCATTAAATCAATTATTTAAATAAATTAATTCGTTCGTTTCCGTTTAAGGTTGTGATTCCTAATAAACGTTTTTAAGTCATTTTTCTTATTTTTATTATCGTTAAATATTATTTCGTTATCTCATCGAAACGCATTACTCACGTACGTATTCGTAAAGATCGTCACCTTTCCGAATCCAACGCTCGTATCGTATTTCGATTCGATTTACGATTTATGGAATATCGGTTTAGAAAATTATTCTTAATAATTATATTCGTGTGAATCGTCACCTACGCGAATACGTTATTAAGTTAATATTTCCGAATTAATATTTGTGTTTAAGTTATGTTCGTAACCTCACCATCGCGTAATTAATTCCAATTATACTTCCATTATTTTATTAACTTCAATATTATCAATCCCAATCCAAAACCCACTAAACCATATCACTGACACATCCATGATAGACCGCAATATGCATATGTATAGGGCATATGCAGGGGTAGATCGCAACCTCCCCAACACCGTCCCACCGCTATTTCGATAAACCATGACCATGTGTCCTTGACTATGTTTAGCAACCAAACCATAACAAACTCCTAATCCCTTTCCATTCCATACCAACATCCATAATCTGTGAACTGTAACTGCAATAAACTCTCTGGTTCTGTTTAGTTGGGTTTCAACTAAACTCACAATGGTGTATGCATAAAATAATATATGTTCTCAATATGTATACCAAATCATAATAATGACAGTCAATAGTTCATAATCATTAATAATTTACACATCAGATCGCAACAGTAAAATCGTACATATGTACGGACGACCTGAATTACAGTGATATTACATCCATAACAGATACTAGTTTTAGCATTAGTTTGATTCTAGTATTTTGT
Source organism: Mikania micrantha (assembly GCA_009363875.1). Lineage (NCBI taxonomy): Eukaryota > Viridiplantae > Streptophyta > Magnoliopsida > Asterales > Asteraceae > Mikania > Mikania micrantha. The sequence goes on along the minus strand of CM018681.1, from coordinate 83,859,055 downwards.
CCAGCCTTGTATCCCTACGAGGATACAACTGCAGGTCTTAGTATAAATACGTTCACTTGTTAGTTAGAACAACACGGGTGTATGCTTGAGCATTGTATTGTAATCTCAACTGTTGAATGCAATATACTTAGACCTTGATTTTATAATTGCCTTTTGTATTGTGTTTCAAACTGTTTTACAAACTAAGTTGATAGAATTTCCGTAACTATCAACTTTGTAGAAGATAACTTGTAATACGTGTTGTGTTTGATACATAACCCGATCAGCCTTGGCTCTTAACTTAAGCAACTAACCATTCTTAAGTTACCTTTTGTGTATCTTCTACTACTCTTTGCTTTTCAAGCTACCTCAAATTTTTAAAAAGTCCACAATCAGCAAGCATGACACTGAGAACGGTACTCTCAATAATCCTCCCATGTTTACTCCCGACGATTATGATACATGGAAGGTCAGGATGGAAGGTTTTATCAGGAATCAAGACTTCAAACTTTGGAAGTCAGTTCTTGAGGGACCTTTCATCCCAACTGTTGCTGCTACATGCACCGGTGGAGCTGCTGTACTGAAAGATCCAGCTCTTTATTCTGATGAAGACTACAAGAGAATGGAGGAGGATTCAAAGTCTCTATGGCTCATTAAGATGGCTATTCCCAAATCAATCATACATGCATTTAAGAAATGAAAATCTGCTCAGGAACTGTGGAACTCTCTGCAGCAGATGTATGAGGGATCTGAAGATGTCAAGAAAAACAAAAAGGACATGCTGAAACAGAAGTTCGAGAACTTTTGTCAAGAAAATAATGAGAAGATGACTTCTCAATATCTAAGGTATGTTCAGTTGGTTGATGAGCTAATGGCTGCAGGTGTAAAGATGGAAAACCAAGATGTGATCAGAAAGTTCCTCAGATCACTTCCACAAGCGTGGAACATCTACTATGTTGCCATTCGGAGAACATAAAATCTGAGAACCTTGAAGCTAGGGGAACTATTTGGTATACTCAGTGCATACCAAATGGAAATTGACGCACAAGAACCCAAACCTTCCTCTGTGCTATCTGGTTCAACTGCCCTATATGCACCCATCCAAAATCCACTACAAATAAAATGTCATTTAGTGGCACACATTTTTAGTGGCATTTAATTTCTGTGCCACTACTATAGGATTTAGTGGCACTTTGAGTGTGCCATATTTGTTTATACTTTTAGTGTCACTTATTATTTATGCCTTTAAATTATATTTTTAGTGGCACTTTAATATGCCACTTAATTAACATGTATTTTTATGGCATTTAATTTATACCACTAAATCAATTTAATATTTTTCACACTTATCATTTTCTCTTAAAATTCACTAAAACAAATTTTACTAAAATTAATTCCCTCCGAAATGTAACACCCCAAAATTTTAGTAATGAACATACACATATATTAACACAGGATTTCATGTCCAGAAACGTAATATAAGAAAACTCGAGTTTGAAAAAGTTTGTAAGTCAAAAGAAAATAAGAAAAGAAACTAGGAGGGTGTTTTAAAAATCATAGAGGAATGGTGAGGGGTGTAAAATGCAAATTTGAAATTTATTAACCCAACCCAAAAACCCTACCTAGTCCCTATTTTCTATTTTTGGTCCTCTTCTTTTCCAATATACGCAGACCACACACACTTGTGTGTGTTGATCGACTAAAAAGAAATGAAAAGGCAAGGGAAAGGGCAACGACTGGCTTCTCCGATGAACACCACGACCAGCCCTACACTCCCCTCCCTCGCGACAACAAAACATGCCTGCGACCTCCGCGTACACCATGACGGTTAGGGCTCAGGAGGCACTTCAACAGTGACGACGGTTCTAGTGACGATAGTCGCACCTCGGTGGTTAGGGTTGTGCCTCAATGGCCGTAGATCATGACTCGAAGCTGGTAAGGTTCGATGGCGACGAAGGCAATCCCGGGTGGCTAATGTTAGTCATGATTTAAGCCCCTGTTTCATGAAGTTATGTCTGTTGGGTGGTGGTTGCAAGTCATAAGGGAAATTAGATGGTTTTTGCAGGTCCTAAGGGAGATTAGATGGCGGCGAAAGCAGGTCTAGGTGGCTTCTTGTCATGATTTGGGCTCCAGCCTCACAATTCTGGCCAAAATAAGGTTCGTAATTTTCTTCTTGTTCCATCTATTTTTGCAACAGTTGAGGCAAATAAAGGAGTGCCTCTAGAACCATAATAAGCCTGTTGATATAAGTAGGTTAAGTTTCCAGATAAAAACATAATACATCCCCGAGCAAAAGAATTAAAGTGAATACCTGAGCTGAAGGAGGTTTGGAATTCTAGCAGGTGAGCTCTCTTCCCCAGCACCCATGAAATCTATAACTACAAGTAATAACTCAGAATGCATCCTAAAAGGTTAAGTGCCTGCAAGTTTGATTTTGAATATGGTAGAAATATAATTAACAAGTACACGAAGACATAATATTAAATGTAGTGTAGGTTAGCAATAGATGAACAAAGCCATTATAATTAGTTATTTACATAGCTTTCATATTTTCTTTATTGTTGTTTTAGATATAACTAAACCATAACATATTTAGCTTCTTTATTGAAATGCTAGATAACCAAATGGTAACTAACAACAATATGAGTTTAAATTGTAGTGTTCACCATAGGCAGTATTTACCGGCACAAAATTTGAGCCTCTAGATGTGTTTTCATATTGTGGCAAAATAAAAGTGCCACTAAAACAAACATGCATATGTGACTAAAATTAAGTTTTAGTGGCACAAAAATTATGCTACAAAAGTTTTTTTTATTTAGTGGCAGAAAAAAAGTGCCACTATAAGTCCAAAAACTTTGTGCAACACAATGAAAAAGTGCCACTAAAAGGCTTTAGTGTCACCACTTCTAGTGGCACTTTTTTTGTGTGCCACACAATCTTCAAGGGGTTTCTAGTGGCACTTTTTGGGTCTTTTGAGGCGCTTTGGCCTATAGGTAAAATACTCTTATTGAGAATCCCCAGGAAAGCTAGACTGGTCCCTCGTCAGGGATTATGAATCACTTTCCTGGACAGGAGTCTCAACTACCGGTATTCACCCTTCTAGTTACTACATGCTCATTTTAACAAACTTAATTCTAACGAAGTTTTAAATCAAAATTGAGTGGATAATAGAATCACAAATAAGCAAGTCGTTTGAACTTGTTTGAATAACATAAGGAATGGTATTCACAATTGAATACCGGGTGACATATTAGAATTTATTTAGTTTGTAAGGTGTTTGATATAATATGCTTTGGCCTATAAGTGATTGTACTCTCATCAGAAGTCCCCAGGAAAGCTAGACAGGTCCCACTAGTACATCGGGGATTTATACGAATAGCTTTCCTAGACAGGAATTCTAACTACCGGTACTACACTCTTCCAGTTAGTACATATCCACCTCACAAACTTTAATTCTAACGGGATCTTAAAATCAATAACAGAATTCCTATTTTGTTTAAGAAATAATATTAGGCATTAAGCCTAACAAGTTTGGATTCCTACCATCTAAAGATTGTTTGTGTGTATGTGAGTTTGGGAATAGACTTTTGAAAGCGAATTATAAGACAATTGCTTAAACTAAGTAATCCTCATGATAAGTAGTTATCTTAAACTGAGGCATTCCTATATAAGTGTAAGCAAAGGCATATTAACAACTATGGCCTTCCTCTATGGTAACACATTGTATATATAACATATAATGAATAAGTATAACACATAATGAATAAGTATATAGCACATAAGCAAGTAATAAACAAACAAGTGTAATACGAGATAACTCATATTTGGGTTAGCTTAGTTATAGTCTAGGCCACCATTTTCTAATAACCTAGATCCCTATAACCATGGCTCTGATACCAATCTGTCACACCCCGACCGACGGCGGAATGTGTCGGGGCGCGAATTTGACTGTTCATTAGCTCAGGGTGCTATTAAGATGTTTGAATATTTAATGCATCATTATTACAAAACAATCATAACATCCATTGAATCACATACAAACATTTCATTAATTTGAATATACAACAATTACATTTGAAATGCAAAACATTGTTTACAAAATTAACTAGGTCTACTAATTCTTATCTTATGTCTTCATCATGTCTTCCTTAGCCTGTTACATGTGTAAAATAAGAGTTTGTCAACTATTTGCATAGTTGGTGAGTTCACACACTAAGTTTAAATAATAAATATAAAAAGGATGCAAACTATAGCCTAACTAGTTATGTATCATAAGCACATCGTGAATACAAGTTTGAATAAATAGAATGAATGAATAACAATTGCTTGTGTCCAAACAAGTATCCTTACAACATGTTAATTCAAGTATGACCATACTATAAATTAACAGTTACAATTCAACAAGTTTGCTAGGTGTACTTTTCACCTTTTTCACACAAAGGCAAAAGCCTTTGCGAAGATAGTATCTAACCATCTTAGGCTACTAAGAACTAACTTGCTTGACTGGCAACACACATAGAATCACACATAGAATCAACACATTGTATAAGCCTAGCCTCTAACACATAAAGCTAACTAGGTCTAAGGCTTGCATCATAAATTGAATGAATAATAAAATGAATAAAGTTTGAATAAGACATGTGTAACATCCCAAAACAAAAATGTAAAATGGAGTGTGAAGAAAACTCACTTGTTAGGATGCTAGACTAGTTCCAAGTTCTTGATTTAAACGATAAGGAAGTAAGGCTATCTACTCACCTATAATTTGAGTAATCCAAGTCTTAGCAATCCTATAGCTCAAGTTCAAGAATCCTAGAAACTATGGCAATCCTAATGGAAGTCCTAATTGATATGTCTAAGTTGGAATGGTTTTCATTTATGATTATTTATTTATTTATCAATTAAATAAATAAATATCCTAATTGATTTTTGAATGATCATTTATTTATTTGACTTTGAATAATCAAATAAATAAATATCATAATTGATTTTGAATAATCATTTATTTATTTGATTTTGAATAATCAAATAAATAAATATCATAATTGATTTAAAATAATCATTTATTTATTTGATTTTTGAATAACCAAATAAATAATTATCCTAATTGGTCTTTGAATACTTATTTATTTATTTGAATTAGAATAATCAAATAAATAAATATTCAAATTGATTTTGAATAATTATATATTTATTTGATTTTGAATAATGAAATAAATAAATATCCTAATTGATTAATTTGAGTAACCTAATTTCCATCCTTTTGTTGTTGTTTTATTAAATTAAATAGGAAACTGTATGATATATAAAAGATTTATGTTTAGTTTAAAAGCAAAAGCCTTTTTATGTATTTTTGAAATATTTCTTTGTTTATAATAATGTTTTACCTTGTTTAATAGTTTTAAAATAAATTCATTGTTTTTTTTAAAACAAACATTTAAAGTTATAAAATGTGTTTGAATAAAAATTGGTTTAAACATCTTATTATAAAAAGATAAAGGTATACATATAGGTATTTTTTGTAAATTATTTTATTGAAAATAAGTAATAATAAAAGATTAATTATTAGTAAACTTAATAATTATTTATATGTATTTTAACAATTTTCTTTAGTATTATTTTTAAAAGAATAATAAAAGATTGACTAGAGTTTTTAATAGGTGATAATTAGTTTGATTAATAAAATTATATTTTTTAAAAAGAAATTATGAAATAATTTAATTATTGCAGAATCATAATAATATCATTTTAGGATTTTTAGAATTTTTTTATAAAAAAAAATATGGATGGAATAAGGCTAAAAATGACAAAAGCGGATCTGGATCCCACCCGAAGGGTTCGAACCCGGGTCTCGGGCGCCCAAGTATCACAGTTTACCACTAGGCTGGGTCAGATAATTTCTAATTGAGTTGGAATCGAATTGTATGTATATAGAATTTAAAATCGCCCCAATTTCTCTATGAACCCTAGTTTGAAACTCAACCCAATTCGAACGATTATGAAATCATGCGAATTCAAAATAATGAGGCTTTTGATTCTCTCCTAAAACCGAGTAGAATGGAGCTAATACTTACCTGGAACGATTACTGGTTGATGGAGTTTGAGTAGCAAAGTGTTTCGGCCGTAGCTTGGTTCAGATTCGACTTGAGAGCGCTTGGGAATCGGTTTGTGGTTTGCAGAAGGGTTCGTGAAGATCAGAATAAGGTTTAGGATGTGTTTAAGTCGAGCTTTATACTGCTCTTGTTCGAATCCTATTTTTGGTTCATGTTCGGCATTATGAGGATCAAATCCTCACTATTTCGTGATGATTTCGTTAAATTTTCGGTTTGATACGAATCTTGTATGTAATTCCTTCACGAATCTTTTCCTAATTTGTTCTAAGCCATGTGGATATGAACTGGAAAGGAGTTTGGGTCTCGATCGGGTCGGTGGGTCGGGTTGGGGCTAACCGGGCGAGTGAGATGAGAAAAGGGGGGAAAAGAATTCAGAAATTACAGTTTTTACCCCTCACTTATATTTTCTTTGATTTCCCCTTTTATTCTTCTTCATACTCACATATATATTTATAAAAATGACAGGTTTAGCCCCTTAACTTTTATCCTAGATTTTTATGTTTAAAAGTTTGTAAAACCATTTTTAAAACATAAGTTATAAAACTTTTCATTTAATTTTTAGCTTTATTGTGTACATGAAACTTTATAAATTTTATTATTTATTTCTTTGATATAAGTCTATTTTATAGGGATATTATTATTATTACTACTACTACTACTACTACTACTACTATAAATCTAAATTGAATTATTATCTTTCAATAACATATTTAGCTTCATTGTTTATAAAATAACTTTATAATAATCTATTTGTTGTAAACTTATTCTAGTTTTAAAAGCATTTATCATTACAAGTTTATTAGGTGGTAACCCCGGTAGGTCTTCTGGAAATACTTCAGGAAATTCACAAACTACTGGGATGTTTTCGATCTTCTTCTCAGCTACCGGCTTCTCAGTTATAAGTGCTATAACTGTTGTATGACCTTTACGCAGACATTTATGTGTCTTCATACAAGATATGAGACGCAGTGGCGTACTGCTCTTCTCACCTTGTACATACAATGTCTCTCCGTGTGGAAGAGGTACACGAACGATCTTTTCATGGCATACTATTTCAGCCTGGTGTTTCGACAACCAGTCCATGCCAATGACTACATCAAAACTGCCTAAAGTGATAGGCATAAGGTCAATTTCCAGTGTTTGACCCATCAAGTCAAGCATACATCCCTTAAGGATATGTTCTACTACAATTAACTTTTCATCAACTAGTTCTATAGTGTATGGGTTTTCTAAGGCAGTAGGACTAATATTTAGCAACTTAGAAAATGTACTAGATACAAAGCTCCGGTCTGCACCAGTATCAAATAGCATAGAGGCATAGTGATTATTCAAGAGGAACGTACCCGTGACAATGTTGGGATCCTCCCGTGCTTGACGTCCTCCAATCACAAACGCCCTGCCCCTATCACCATTGTTGTTGTTGTTGTTGTTATTGTTATTGGTGCCGTTGCCATTGCCGTTGCCGTTTTTATCATTAGCCCCGCCCTTCTTGAGTTGTGGGTAATCCTTTTTAAAATGCCCCGGTTTGCCACACTTGTAGCACCCTTTCTGATTGTTGTTCTGATTGTTGTTCTGATTGTTGGAGTTGTTTTGCAGTTCCCCACGGCAGTCTTTGGCTGCATGACCCGCTTTACCGCACCTTTGGCACCGGTACTTATCACACTGATTCCCGACATGATGGAATCCACATTTGTTGCACTTTGGGTATTTACCAATATACCCCCCAGATGACTGTTGACCACCGTTAGAATTGTGATAAGTCTTGTTCGAATCCTGCCTGCGGTTCTGTTGAAACGATTGTTGGTTGAAATTCTTGGAATTGCTGCTTTCCCACTTCCTCTTGTGGTCTCCCACCTTAGTAGCTGCTGTTCGTTTAGGCAGAGTTCCTTGTAACACTACCTGATCAGTCAGTTGATGCGCCAACCGAACAGCTTGTTGAATAGTGGTGGGATTTGCAGAAGTGACTAATCCCTGAATCTGAGGCACTAATCCCCCAATGTACCTCTCAATCCACTTGCTCGGTGGAGTAGCCATGTGAGGTAAGAGTCTGGCTAGTTCATGTGATCGAGTAGTGTACTCCTCGATATTAGATCACTCCATCTTCAGATGCCAATATTCCTCTTCCAGCTTCTGCATTTCACTGCGAGGAAAATATTCTTCCTGTAGTAATGTCTTGAACCCATTCCAGGTTAAGGCATTTGCTTCTCCCAATCCCAAAGTCTGAACATTAGAGTTCCAGCAAGTCAACGCTGGACACTCCAACGTACCTGTAGCATATTTGACTTTGTTTTCCTCCGGACAGTTACACATTTCAAATACTGATTCTGCTTTCTCAATCCATCGAAGGAGTCCAATGGCCCCTTCCGATCCTTTGAAATTATGAGGTTTGCCGTCCAAGAATGTCTTGAACGTGCACACCTGTGGGTTCGCCAATCCCCCTGCTGGACCATGTGGTCCTGTCGTGTGTGTCTGGGTGTAGTTCGCGATATCCTTCGGGACCCTGTTGTTGATCAGCTCATTGAGTTCTGTAACTGTCATATTGATGTTTTCACCGACCATTATCTTCCTAGTTAGAATAAATGTTAGAGTGTTACCAAAGTCTAATGTGAAATGTGTAAACAATACAACAAACAAACATGTAACTGTATGAATTAACACAACTGTTGGCAATAAGTAGTAACTTTCCAATAGATAATAATTCAAAGTGATTACAATACTTTCAATATCAAAACATAAGTTTTCAAACATTTAATATAGGGACACAACCCGCCCCTTCTAGGTATAAAATAAAAAGAAATCAGGCATCCTCAATAGTAGAATCAGCATCAGAATCAACATCCTGTGCTGGTATCTCCTCCTCTTCCTCTTCCTCATCTGGTCGGATACAAACTGCTCCTCCAACGCAATCAACCTCCCCTCAGCAATGTCAGCTCGGTGTTCCTCCTCCTGCACTCGTGTAGTCAGATGTACGATGTGAGACTCCATCCCCTGGACTACACTACGAAGCTCCGCATATTGAGCGTTCACATCTCTGAGCTCCTGCGCGATGTGGTCGATCCTGTCATTAGCCCACTTTGACTCCCATGTCAGTAGGGCGATATCATCAGACTCGAATCATGGCCTCTTAGAGGCACGAAATGTCGGTGGCATCCGGCCGGATGACTCCTCAGCAGAATCCTCCTCAGGAGCCTCCTATGGGTCCTCCTGCGGTGCCTCCTCAGGATTCTCCTCCGGGTCCTCCTCATCGGGATCCTCCTCCGAATCCTCCACTGGAAACTCCTCGGGATCCTCATCCGAATCCCCCTCGTACTCATGCAAACCTGGAGCTACCGTCTCCTCATCCTCAAATACCATCACGTGCGGTGGTGATGGAGCTGCCATATATGTTACACAAGACCATATGTAAATACTAGGCAAAACTCATATGTGTAAACAAATGTGTCTAGTGTCTAACAGTTGTAGTCTAAGTCTACTAATGCAAACCTAGTTCGCTATAACCAATGGCTCTGATACCAATCTGTCACACCCCCAGTTTTCAACTAAAGGAATCATACCGTTTGGGACATGACAAACCAGGATCTCAGATCATTAGACATAACGAAGACCTCTATATGCTTTTCAAACATAACTTTGGTCTAAATTGTAATATCAAAGTTTTCAAAGTTTGCGGAAGCGTTTTAAAACAATAACAAACGTAACGGTTTGTAAAATGTAAATTACAACTCAAAGTCTTAAATATTCAAATCCAAATTAAATATTCAAATCCAAAAACAACTGTAATGTAAAATATGCATGAGACTCGATCTCCTAGTCCATGCTTGCTTGTTCGTGTACCTTAGCGTCTTGAGAAAACATGTAAATCAAGTCAACACAAAGGTTGGTGCATACACAGGTTTGTTTGACCACAAATGTTTGAAACAACTGTTTGAAATGAAATGTTTGCAGATAACATAATCACACATGCATAGTCATGATAGCTAGTCATTTGTACTATTTACATAAGCGGTCGACACCGGAGCTGACTGTTAGGATGAATTTGCCTTTCCCACTATTGTCTAGCACAAACAAGAGTAATGTGAATTGGCTAGTCAAACACTTGCGTAGACCTACAATCTACCAAGTGAGGTTTGTCAAACCTAATAGATCTATTTCCAACTACCACGCTTTGCACTACGGCAAACTAAAGGGTTCGATATGTAAGGACTTGTAATGTTATGTTCGCACTTAATGTAAACAGTTAACTCATGCAAGTGATATGTATCTAAAATGTTTGTTGCACATGTTTTCTCCCCCAAAACAGTTAAAATAAGAAAAGGGGCCGTGTACGCACCTTTGATAGCAAACAGAATGATCAACACACGTGAAATCGCGCAGAAAATCCTCTACGAAGAATCTGTGTTATAATAATAACTTTGTGTTATTCGAGATGCCGTTTTGTGTTTTAAATCACATACGTGTCAACACACGTACATTAGATTGTTAGAAACGTGCATACGTAAGTACGCGTGACTTTAAAATCGTTTAATTAAATCATATAACCGTATATGATTTTATTTAAATAAGCGTAATTATACGCGATTATGTTTTCGGGTTAAAATATAAATTTTATTATTTTATTTTGTTCGGGATTCCGTTACGGTTCCAACACAACTTGAACGGATCGAATCGGAGTTCAAACGAAGAAGTTATGGATTAAAACCCAAAAATGATTTTAATTCCAAAAACAGGTGGGGCCCCAGGTTCGAACCCGTGACCCTCCCCTCTAAACCCAAGCATCTTACCAACTGATCCACTTCAACATTTGTTAATGGATTCGTTTCAGTTGGTTTTAAACACATCCTAGCTGGTTCCCCTTTGTTTTACCCTTAACCGAACCAACCAAGCTTCAAATAACCCGCAATTCGAACCCGATCAACTCTGTAACCATAGGGTTTCGATTCCATGGTTCCAACCGAGTTCAAGGGTGGGTTTAATTGATTATCAATCATCACAATGTAATAAATTGATGTGTCCATAGTTTCGAACCCATGTCCTAAAATTCACGATCGACTGAATCAAATTCGCTTAAATTAAACTGCAATTGTATGGGGTGTTCATTAAATCAAGGATTTCGAATCCTTCTGTGATGATAATTTCGAATTCCAAGTTCATTTGGGTCGAAACCCCCAAACCCGATTGCCTTTAGAACCCTAGAAATCGAAATCCTAGTTTTCGTTGTTGTTAGATAAAATTGATATGGGTTTATCATTCAAAAATGAATTTCGAAACTCTCTGAAAGGTTTAATTTGAATATCAAATGCAATAGAATCGAAATCCCCAATTCGTTTTAACCGAAGAACCCTAGATTCAAAATCATTCAATTCACTGATGTTTGATCAAACTAACTTAGGGATATCCTTAGTCGAGATTTTATGAAACTACTAGTATCTTTTAATTCGATTTTTGAACTCATTTCAATCAAAATCCCCAAAACAATTATAATGATAAACCCTAGAAATCAAAGTCTTTCAATTCGTTGTTGTTTGACTAAACTAACTTAGGGATTTCGTTTAGAACCTTGTTGCGAATGTGTCTGTGACAATTAATTTGATTTTTACACCCATCTGTATCAATTCCCCCAAATCGTTTAAACTTAGAACCCTAGAATTCGAACCCCGGCAATTCATGATTCTTAGCCTCGATTAGGTTAAGGCTATGCTTAGAAAGTTAAGGAGAACGTCAGAATGTTAATACTTACTTCGATTGACTTCGAATTGTTATAGATCGACTCTTTGCTCAACTTTCGGCCGCCCCTTCAATCGAACTCCTCTCCCCGCAACTTGTTGAATGAAATTGTTGTTTGTAATAGCTTCTAATACCGCCGACTAACAGTTATGTGGGTTCAATTGTGTGAGTTATGGTCGAAGTATACGATTTTGATATGTACAACTTCGGTTTCGACCTTGCGAGATTTAATTGGTTTCAATTCAATGATTAATAGTTTAGTAACTGATAAGAACGTTTGCTATTCATCAATGAGAGTTATTTACATGATTAATTCGATTCATAACTGCTTTTTACTATGAAATTCGAATTTCACTTACTAGCAACTTCGAATTTTGCCTTTAATAGTCAAAATTGAACATTCTTGATAATATTTAACCTTTATTCCCATAATCTAAGTGTTCTATAAACTTATGTGTATAAATTTAATCCTTTTTATTTAATAGGTGTAATTTCGTATGATTTCTGTTAACTTTTAGTTAACGGGGTTATTCCGAAATACCGGATTGTCACAAAGACACTAACAAACAGTGTCAAATTAACAATCTTTTGGAACGTTTAACTACTGCCAAGACAGAACTTGTATTGGCTGAGTTTTACAAAGATAAATTCTTGAGTCAAGGTGAAAAGTATGAAAAACTTTTTAAAATGAGTGAAACTTCTGAACTAGTAAAGAAAAGAGGGGTTGGGTTGGGTTATAACAAGGTGGAGCCTCCGTCTGCCTACACTCCAATAGTGAAGGTTAGATGTAAACCAGAAATTAATCTTGTGTATGATGAAGGGTTGAACATACACAAAATGGATCAACATCATGATCTCTCTGATCTAAATATATATTAAAAAGTTTTTATAAACATTTGTTATATATTAAATAATATGAATCATTGTATATATGTAGTATATACAAGGAGACAAATTAAACATTCCATAATATATATATACACACACACATGTATGTATATAATTAGGTATGGATAATTAACTAAAATTATATACGTTAAATAAAATAAAATGAAATAAAAAAACAAAAAAAAACATTTTTAAACTTAGTTGTAAACTTAGAATAAGTTTTATTAAACTTGGAAATTAATTGTGTTAATTAATAACAGTAGTAATAATAATAATAATAATTTTGTATATATATATATATACACGCGCGCGCACACACATATAACTACTTTATTAGTTTTATGAAATTTAAATAAATTGTACAAATTTTATAACAATTAAAAACATGATTCTAAAAAGTTAAAGGACTACTTTTGTCATAATTCAAAACTGATAATAAACAGAGAAAAGGAAGGGACCAAAAGTGTCAATACCCTATAGTTTTCTCATCTCCTTCACCCACATACCCAGCCGCCGACCCACGACCCGGCTAAGACCCGGTTCCCTAACCGGTGGTTCCAGCTCATAACTAGCACGATTAATAGTATTTTAAGCAATTATTCGAGCGCGTGAACCTTGCAATCTGTAACTAATTAAAATCGAATAAGAACCAATAAACGCGTGAATCGTTACCTAAATTACCACATTGAGCTGTAAATTCGAAGTATAAACAAATGGGTATAAAACACAAATTAATCGAACCAAAACAATCTTTTGGTCGAGGCGCAGCTTTCGGTGCAAACAAACAATACACACAACATCGATTGATCGAGAATCAAGACCCAATAGATCCGCGACCAACCTCTACTCGTTCACCATCAATCTAATAACATACCAGGTTAGTTTATACATCATTATACTCGGTTTTGGCCAAGGAGTAAAAGCCCTATGATTCCAGGAGCTCAAAGTTATCACATTAAACGAATTCGGATTGAAACCATTCTAGGGTTCATACGAATTAGGAATAGAATCGTGAAACAGTGTAAGAGGACTAAAAATTTGGAAGCTATCAGCGAATACCCATTTGGTGTAGAGTTAAAGCGCAACCCAAATCACGGGGACCCGAGTTCGAATCTGGGCGGGCGCAATCTGCCTCTTCTTTTTTAAACCAAGGCATATTTCATCCATTTTCTTATGTTTTTAAAACTTAAAAATAAATTCTCAAAAAATTCATAAAATCATCTTTATAAAAACTGTTAAGAGCTAATTAAATTCTTAAAGTTCATTTAAGTTAATGAATTTTTAAAACTAGTTTCCATTTATTTATTTTTATTTATCTATTATTTAAAAAAAACAAACAAGCAAATAAATTTTTAAGGTTATTTTTATTCTAAAAAATCATAAAGAAAAAGTCACTCTTGTAAACTATTAATATTATATTTAAATTCGAAAAAAAATTATTTAATTTAAATGCATTGTTTAAACTAGTTTTCATTTAACTAGTTTTTATTTATTAAAAAAAAACATAACGGCAACCAAAAGAAATTATTCAAGTATATATAATAATCGTTTTTTTTCTAAACTGTTAAATATTTTTTATTTTATAAAATACTTGTTTTAACATTTAAAAAAAATTCTTAAAGATGTTAAAACTAATTATTTAATTATCAAAGTTGTTTTAAAGCATATAATTATTTTTTTTAACATTTATTCAAGACAAATATTTATAAACTTTATTTTAACAAATCATTATTTAAACAAGATCTAAAGGTTTATTTTATACAATTAAAAATGTATAAAAATATTAAAAGAGTGTTCTAATACAAATACTCATAACGTATTATAAATATTTACATGAACTATTCAAACAAACTATTTGTTTAAATAAAGAAATTTATTATTGGATGAAATGTGATATTCAAACATTATGTATTCAAATAAGAATATTTATTTAAACAAATAAATATTTCAACACAACATCGTTCAAGACTTAGACTTATTCGTTAGGATTTCCTTAGTATGCCATAGATTGATAGGAAATTAAACTTGAAACCTAAGTGATACTAAGATTGTTGTTGCCTTTACGTTAAGGTGTATAATAACAAATTCCTTTAAACTCATAGGCAAGAACGGGGACAAGCTAATCAATGTGAATTTCACTCATACTCCCTCTTTTACATTTTGTATTTTTTGGATGTTACATATGTCTTTATTCAATTATGTTATTCTAGAGTCAAAATCAATATTGTTTAGGATAATATATATATTGCAAAGGTGAAAGAGCCTAAAGTGTATGTGACTAGTAGTCTTTGCACAATAACTTTTGTTATTGAAAAATGCAAAGGTGAAAGAGCCAAAATTCAATTGTTGTAACTAGTAGTCTTTATTTAATGACTTATGTCATTAAGTTAGTAAAGGTGAAAGAGCCAAAGAATCATGTTAAACTTATGGTGTACTTGCTTTAGGTCTTGTTGATTTAGACTTTGTTTGCATTTAAACTTTTAAACACATTCTTATATATATTAAACTGTATGGTTAACTCACCAACTATTTATATAGTTGACCCAAATTTATTTTACATATGTAAAAGGTTATTATGAAGACTATAACAAAGACATAGGATAAACATAGTGGATTAGTTAATTTTAAATAATGTTAAATTTTCAGTTGTAATGTATTTCATTGTAGTTCTTTAAATATATGTAATGATGTCTTGTATTCAATAAATGTTTATTTAATGTTAATAATGAATGCCTTAAATATTCAAACTTATTAATAGCACTATGAGCTACCGTTAATGTGCAAAGCTTTAAAAGTATCTATTGAAACCACTTGAGCAGAAGATACCTTTGTGTTATCAGGCAGCAAACAAATATATATATATATATATATATATATATAGGAGCCGGATCAAATACATGTTGTTATTAACGTACTAAACGTGAGAAGCCACAAAACGCATGACACGTGTAATTCTAAATATGATGCGGAGGGGTAATTAAGTAAATGACACACAAGATTATTTTAAGAATTGATTTTATTATTCACGTAATCGCACGATAAACACGGAAACATTTATTATTTTGTAAATTTTGGTCCGAATTAACAAATTAATCAATTGTTTCATATTCAATTTGAAATTGAGAGAAAAAATTACAAGTTCGTTTGTTGTTAAACCAGAAATGGATGTCGATAGAGAATGCGAAGGTACGTTATTTTGACATGAACAAGTTCGTTTGAAATTTTGTAATTACATATTATCAGAATTTTGTTTGTAGTTAGTATTATGTTGATAATAGATGAACATAGAACGATGTATAATTTATTATTCAATTTTAAATCGTGATTATGGATGAGTATGTACGTAATCATTGGTTTGTATTATCAAATATGTGTTTATTTGGTTTGTGTACGAACTAAATTACAGATTGTATCCTTACTACGTAATAATTATTGTGTGTATATGGTTAAGAAAGTAGTTATTACAATTATATTGTGGTACGTAATTACACCTTTTATAAGATGAATCACAATGTATTTTTTAATGGTACGTGATAAAATTATTGGATCGTGCATAACAACTAGTGTAATCATTGGTTTGTATTATCAAATATGTGTTTATTTGGTTTGGGTATGAACTAAATTACAGATTGTATCCTTACTACGTAATAATTATTGTGTGTATATGGTTAAGAAAGTAGTTATTACAATTATATTATGGTATGTAATTACACCTTTTATAAGATGAATAACAATGTATTTTTTAATGGTACGTGATAAAATTATTGGATCGTGCATAACAACTAGTGTATTTGATACCTTTTTTTATATAGGTAAGTAATACGAGTATTATGGAACATGAATATGTTAGTTTGCAGAATTCCAAGTATATAAGTTATGGGATTAACTTAATGCATAATGTATATCAAATATTATATGTGTTCATTTTTTTATATAGGTAAGTAATTTATTATAATAACGGGACGTAATTATGTTTTTTTTTTCAGATTTCCAAGTTGATCAGCTATGTGTTGGTTTAGAACGTATATCTCCAACATCAGGGAAGCGTTTTTATAAACCTGATGTCCCCAATTCTTGTAAACCACATGAAGGAATGGTTTTCGATTCTATTGATCATGCATTTGAGTTTTACCAATCATATGCAATTAAAGGCGGTTTTACAGCTCGGAGAGGATCTCAAATATGTTATGGTAAGGTCATTAAGATTAAATACATTGTTTGTTCTAAGGAGGGACATAAACCCACAAGAGATTGCAATTCAAATGAAGTTAAGGACGGGATAGAAAAAAAAGTATAGGAACAGACCTAGTCAAAGAACTGGATGTTTATCTCATATTGTGTTAAAATCACATGATGGAATTAAGTTTATTATCAGCAAATTTGTAGAAGAACATAATCACAGTCTAGTGTCACAAGATGATATCCACTTATTGTCATCATGTAGGAAGCTAACATATGAGCAAATGCAGTTGATGTGTTCAATGTCCAAGCATAACATTGGTCCGGTTAGAGTGTTTAATATAATGCGTACAAAGTATGGGGGTTTGAAAAGGTTGGAGTTACCTCTATGGACTGTAAGAACTTCAAAAAACAGATAAATTTGTTTCTGGGGGAATATGATGCTGAAATGGTTGTGAATATGTTATTGAAGAAGGAATTTGTCCCTGATTTTTCATTTGAGTACACAAAGGACAATAAAAACCAGCTTACTGGTCTTTTTTGGGCTGATGGACATGCTAAGAAGAATTATGTTATTTTTGGTGATGTTGTTTCATTTGATGCAACATTTCGAACTAACAAGTAAGTGGAATACATCAATTAATAATAGTTTGTGTATTTAAATTATAACATGTTTTTTTATGCTAATATATATTTTTTCTCAGATACAAAATGGTATTTGTCCCTTTTACGGGTATTGACAACCACTGTTGCAACATTACATTTGGATCTGCATTATTAGGGTCAGAAACAATTGCGTCTTACAAATGGTTTTTGGAATGTTTTACAAATGCATTTGGTTCCCCCCAAAGGTGGTAGTCACAGACCAAGATGCTGCGATAAAACAGGCTATAGAAGCTGTTTGGCCTACAAGCAGGCATAGATTATGCATGTGGCATATCATGACAAAGGTTGCGGATAAGGTATACGCGTGAGCTAGTAATTATTTGAATTCATTAAATTATAACAATTTCTTGAGTAGTATGTTATTATGGGTGTAAAATAATAATGGTACGTAATTTAAATGAGGTACACATAACAATAGTTTATGCAAGTTTTTTATATCAGTACGTAATTATAAAGAAAAGTAACAATATTTTTGTATGCAGTACGTAATTGTCATTAACTTATTATATATCCACGTGTATTGATTACTTACTGTGTCAGGTTGGTAGTGTGTTATGTAACAACGACGAATTCAAGTCGCGTATATGCAACATTGTTTGGACTGATTCAATAACACCTGAAGAGTTTGATAGTGAATGGTTGTCAATCATGGACGACTACGACTTATGTAATGTTGATTGGTTTGGTTACATGTTTGAGATTAGAGACATGTGGATTCCTACTTTTTATCGTAACGAACCGATGTCTGGTCTAATGCGTACTACGTCACGGTCTGAAAGTGAGAATCACTATTTTGGACAAGTATCGAATTTGTCAATTGACATTAGTTGAATTTTTTACACATTTTGATACTGCAATGGAATCGCAAAGGCATACACATCGTAAAAACGATCATGATTCAAGGAATACAACACCTGATATGTGGACTGATTATTCACTTGTGGAGCAAGCACATAAGATTTTTACAAGAAGTGTATTTTTTGATGTTCAAGAAAAAATATATGATTCAATTCATAATTGTCTTTCTGTATGTACATCACAATCTGAAGACTTTACCAAATTCATAATAAAGGACATGAAGGCTCATGGATCTGGATTTTTGGAGGTATACAGGCCAATGTGTTTGTTTTTTTGTTTATGTGAACAAATGGAGATAATTGAATTATTTAGGCTGGTATGTAATTATATTTTTTATTAAAGGTTTATTATGTTTTTTTACAGGTTTCATATTTACAATTGAATGATGATATCACAGTCAGATGTAGTTGCAGAAGGTTTGAGCAATATGGGTTGTTATGTCGACATTGTTTTTATGTTTTAAGATTGTGCCAAGTAAAAGTTTTTCCTGAAAAGTATATAACACTTAGATGGACAAAGGATGTGGTTCCAAACATATCAAACAGTTCAATTATATCACCAGATATTTTAAGCGGGATTGATCCTGAAGGAAACAAAGTGGTACGTGATATTATGTCTTCAAGTGAATACATTGTGAACAAATTGTTGAAAGACATGGACAAGTTAACGATTTTCAGAGATACCTTACAAGAAATAATGGACAAGACGGATGTGGAAACTAGAGGTTTACCAGTAGTAAAACAAAAGGGCATTGTTGCGTCATTTGTACCATCACAAAACGACATATCAACCGAAAATGTTCGTGTTCCATCTGGTATAAGAAACAAGGGTTCAGGATCTCATAAAAGGTTCAAATCTAAACGAGAACAAGCAATTAGTAGAATGGGGAAGAGATCTAGATTTTGTCATAATTGTGGCCAATCTGGTCATGATAGAAGAACATGTCCTGCATTGGGGAGACCTGGGAAAGGTTGACATCTGATTAAAATAAAATGATACATTGATAATTGTTAAATTTTTGAGTGGGTACGTACTTTTGAATAAATAGTACGTAATTACACTATCATGTGATTTAGTTTACTAAATATTTTGGTTATGGTTCCGTTAGATTATTATAAGTATTTATTTATACTAATAGTACGTTATTATAAATGTAATTGTTAACCTTTTATACATAAACAAGGTGATCACTTTATGAAAGTTAATTATAATGTATGCAGTACGTAATTATCAAAATTATTGATGTTATACATATTCAATAGTACGTTACTGTTGGTAAGTTTTTTCATAAATTGTATGTTTATATGTTTGATTAGTTATGTTTTGTTTAAATGTTTTTTATATTTATGATATGTTAATACTTGTATTTTATACAAAATACAACATGTTATTTTTGGCAGAATATTAAATTTTAGCAACATAAAAATGCATGGTACGTGATTATAGTTAAGTGACATAGTAACTTAATATGATGTAGGTACGTGATATATGTATGTTTAAATTATATTAACTTAAGAAAGATTTTTAAGTTTTATTGTATAATAGTATTATGATGATTTAACCTGTAAGTACGTAATAAATAAATGCATAAACTTAATTTTGAATAAATAGTACGTAATATACATATGTTGATTATTGTATGAAAGGTATTTACAACATATGCAGTACGTAATTATCAAAATAGTTGATAATATACATATTATTAGTACGTTATTTTTTGTAAGTATTTTTCATAATTGTTAGTTTAAATGTTTGATTAGTTATGTTTTGTTTACTTGTTTTATATTTATGATATGTGATTACTTGTATTTTATACAAAATATCACATGTTTTTTAGACATAATATAAATTGTTAGTAACATAAAATGCTCGGTACGTGATTGTAGGTACGTTATATAGTAACTTAATACGATGTAGGTATGTGATATATGCAAGTTTAAATTATATTAACTTAAGAAAGATTTTAAGTTTTATTGTATATTTGTATTATGATGATTTAGCCTATAAGTACGTAATAAATAAATGCAAAAGTAACATTGAAATAAAATGCATACTTTTATTAGTTTAATTAAACAAGCAAGGAAATAAAAAAATTAAAATCACATATAAGATGCCAGGAAGTCTGTCTTTAGCTGCATAGAGCAACGAAGTGATTTAATAATTTTTGTAATTATTTGCATTTGTTGCACATCTGTTGCACCTTGATCAACCATGAACAAAATAACAAGGTCACGCACGACATTAGGAGGGAGTTTCTGCAACTGTTTGCTTAGCTCATCTCTCTCTTTGATTCCATCTTCAAGACTTTGAAAGTTTTGCTTCAACACATCCATGTAAAGTGCATCTTTGTTGTGTTGCTTCATTATTTCGGACATCAGCCTTGATTTTGTAGATGATGATGAAGCCATGTTTTTTATATTTTTTTTGATGTAGATCTAGGGGTGTTCGATTACACTACAAGTGTGGTTGTATATATAGACTGAAAACATTAAATATAATTAATTACAATTTAAAGAGTGGTTATCTGTTCAACTACCAACATTTAACACACATCATTTAATTCTACAACTACCGAAATGCAATATGGACCGTCACCTTTAACATTATATATAGAAACGCGTTGCATGCATGACTTGAAAAAAGACATCAACTGTAAATATTTTTATTGTAGGTCCGTAAATGGCAGATTCATCATCGAACTACAAGTTCCTAAAGAATGAAGAAGCAATTGAAATCCTATTGAAAGGTCATGAGAAAGAAAAAAAAAGATGATCGTATAATGAGGAATTCCCTCTGCATGATGAATGGTCTTCTTATTGCAGACATACGTAGCAATATCTCATTTCTAAGTGAACTTCTTGACGAATCAGAGGAGGATGGTGGTGTGATTGCAAGGGAGTACATGCTGAACCAGGTGAGGATCAATGAAGACATTCATGGTGACGTCAAGTTGCTTCTTGACGGCACCATTGACAAGATGAAGAAGAAGAAAGAGGGGGTTGGGATGATTAAGGATTTTTAGTTTTTGAAGGTTTTCATGTTTTTTTTGTAATCCTGGGAATGGTACGTTATTATGTATGGGGGATGTTTAATATGCAATATTAGTATGGTTTGTATATATCTTTATATGTTTGATTTACTTGCTTTTATATTTGTCAAATTAGTTAGTATTTAATTAACTAAACATATAATAACAAAAGATTAAAGTATTCACAAAATAAACAATGTTTTCACAAGAATCTTGTTTGCCTGGACTTGATCATTTTTTTAATTGTCTTTGGCCATTGTTTCTTTTTGGGGTCAAGCCTGTCATGTTCTCTTGCCTGTACAATGATATCATCCTTTAATATGTTAACTGTTGATGTAAGAATCTTACACAGATACTTGATTCTAAGCTGTTGTAGTTGTCTTCTTTGTCCGTCAGATTCTGGAAGCAGCCCACATTTCCATCCCTTAACACCACCTCCCATATAGGTTTTCATGTGCCTCATGCAGAATATTCCACAGTCTTCTCCATTTTCTGTGGTTTTCCATGGAAGGTCTGGAATTTTTGGTGTTTGTTGATACAGCTTATAAGCATTTGGATGATCTTGATCAAGAAAATAATTGACAAAAACGTCTCTCTGTAATTTGTAAAACAAAACACAAAAGAATAGTAACATTAAGTGTTTTACAGTAATTATTTCAAGAAATACATATGTTTACTACATAAAAACATTTTCAAGTGTTTAAAATTTTTAATGTAGTACGTTATTTGTAGTACGTTATTTGTAGTACGTGATTTTCAAGTACGTAATTTGTTAGTATGTAATTTGAATTTTTAAACTCAGGACGTATAATTGCAATAACATTTAACTAGTAATTGAGCTTAAAAAGTAAGTGAATGACTTAAACATTACCATGTATGTTGGAATTTCCTCATATCTGTCCACCCTTTCATCTCCAATAACCATATTGTCGAATAACTCAAATGATGGGGTTTTTAAATCCAAAACCAAAAGGAAAACATGTTCACTTTTGATTATTGGGATGAAGATCATGTCTACTTTATTGATGTGGTTAATCTTCAAATTTGACAACACCAATGTCATTGTATCATTAAGCAAATCCTTTCTTTGTTTTTCTGGTACGTCTTTAACAAGGAGAGGCAATGGCTGCAAATTTATATAACTGTAAGTTATATAAAGTTATGTATATAAAAAAAAATCCGTTAGATAACATATTATGCTTACCAATATGTTTGGAGTTAAGAATAACCTAAACGGAGAACCTGGTGACCTTTGTTTCTCTTCTTCATTTAGAACATGCATCATGGCTTCCAACACACCAGCGTGTACGTAAACTTCCGGGTATAGGCTTTCAAACATTACTTTGTAAAATTCTGTATCAGTTTGTGTCATGAAAACAATTGTACTGCAAATTCGAAAGATGAGTTAGTAAATTAAGGTATATTAAAGAATATAAGGTATATGAGTTAGAAAACTTACTGTGGATGTTTTCTTGGATCTAGACAATATTGGGAAATTATCCTCTCCTCTTTTGTTAGTTTTGATCCCAAAACCACTGACCTTTCAACATATGGCTGTAACACCCCGACCGACGGCGGAATCATCGGGATGCCACGAGGGATGTGTAGATTGTTCAAAAGCTCATGGGCATCTAATTCAATCATCATATATCATTTAAGCAAACAACATAATTACACAAAAATCATGTTCGTCATGAATCAATTACATCAAGTACACAAAAGAATTAGTTAAACTAACTAAACTCTAATCGCCAGAAATTTAGTTAATTAACTAAGTCCAAGACCCTATATGATGATGTCCAAAATAGAAGAGATCCTCTCTTCATTCCTACTTGTCTCCATCACCTGAAACATGTAAGAAATCAAGTGTCAACTACAAAAGTAGTTGGTGAGTAATCATAAGTTTTTATATTTAAAAATGTTTTAGTAAAATGAGTTAGAAGTTCATGCTAAAAATAGTTTTATAAAATGCTTTGTTTAAAACGAGTATAAAACTTATGATCTTCTTGAGAAAACCCATATGAATACCTGTATGAGATAATCCAATCACATCCACCAATTCAATAATCATACACATATACAATCACATAATCACATAACCAATCATTCATAATCAATCACGATTAATCATAGTCAAACATAGAAAATCAATTCACAACAAATCAACCAAACTCAATCAATCATATTCTCACCCAATGTTCGTGACTATACATGATCATTATGTAATTAACATAAGTTAAATACATGAATCATGGAGTGGTCGCTAACCACGTGACAATTCATGAAGTCAAAGCAATCAACCGAAGTCAAAGGCAATACTTCACGGATGTGGAAACCCTCCACGTGACAATACATGAAGTCAAAACAAATAACCGAAGTTAAAAGTAATGATTTCACGGAGTATGAGACAATACATGTAATCTTTGTTATTAACCGAAATCAATAACAATGTTTACACGGATTTATAATAATCAGTGATAATCCATAATAATGATAATTCATAATAGTGAATATCATAACGATAAACAGGTATTATCCTTGTGTTGTCAAAATAATATTTAAACCGGTATACATATTTCACCTCCGAGTTTTAAAACTAAAACAGTTTAAAGAAAGGGAGGTTATGAGAACTCACCTTAAGTCCTTAGAATCCGGGTTCTCGTATAATGCGCGCTCGCGTATGTAACTCAAAGTAACTCAACAATCTGTATTCATAGTGTGATTCGTAGCCATAAGTATGTGTGTTTAGCTTTTCTGCTCATCTTTACATTATTTTGTAATTTATTTCCTCTAAGTTAAATGAACATTTGTTGCAGTGATAATTATTATCATCATCCATAATTTTAAGAGTGTGAGTTTTTTTTTTAATCCTATAGTGGTGATAAAGTATACGTATGACCACTTAGATATTACTTCTATAGAAATGTATACTAAGAGTTGTTAACCTTAGTTATACACACTTTCAAAACCTACATGCATGGCTTAATTGAGTCTACCACCATTATTTAAATTCATTCAATCAATTTTATGTTTAAGGGCTTACATTAGAATTTATTTTCATCCATTGCTCATGTTTCAATTCAGGCTATTAAAGAAAAATGGCAACTTAGTAAATTCGTACAAAATCAATCTACTCTTCCATTATTAGATCTTGAAATTTCCTTTTCAGCTATGTAAACCCATGTTTGAGTTACACACACCAAAAACTCCATTTTCTAAACGCCTTATAATTCGATACATTCATTTAAATAAAAAGGTGGTGATTATGTAATTGTATATATACGTATTCGTAGTCCTTAGTGTATTTCCCAAACCCTAATTCTACGAAATTTCAAGTTTCTAAATCCCTTAACCAGCGAACCTTTAGGTTCGGCCCTATTAGGGTTCGTGGCTAAGGGTTCGGCCCCCAGAGTTCGAACAAGGTTCGTTGAGCTTGAGGAGGAAAGGTTCGGCCAACAATTGAGGAGGGTTCGTGAAGCCATAAGGTTCGTGGGAAAGTAAGGTTCGGTCCTTAATGGTTCGTGGCTTAAGAGGGTTCGGCCCACAAGGGTTCGCGAGCTAGCTAGGTTCGCCTAGCCCTCAAGGTTCGGCCAAGTAGTTTTCCCGCCCATGGGAGGGTTCGTGAACCAAAAGGTTCGGCCAGCGACTGCCCACACAGGGTTCGGCTCCTCTTTGCTGTTCCACGAACCAACAAGTCCCTCTTCACCATCTTGGATCCTAAACCATTGCAGGTTCGATCATGGTTTCCCATGACTCAACAACAACTCGGTTTAGGGTTTGTGAGGTATGGATCTTGTTTAACATGCTTAAACATAACCGGTTTGGTGATGGTGCGAAAAACAGAAACAAAAGCTGAGATTTACCTCAAATAAACGATCCAACGTAAGATTTCTTCATATCATCGTGTTCCTCTCGATCACGCGGTCGTTTAGGCACTAAGATCTCCCAATTCCGTCAAGAAACAAGTTCGAAAAGTTAGAGAGAAGGTAGAGGGAGAGAGTATGAACGTGTGTGTGTATTTTAGTGAGAGAGGGAGGGTTGTAAAAATGAGAAGGAAGATGAAAACTTCCTTTCATATATCGCGTGTCTTCCCCCGTGTCCGGTCTCGTTTTTATCGCGATAATACATAATAAATTATCGGTTATGCTCGGTTTTTATCGTACGACATATTTAGAATATAAAACATGTAAATAAATATGTTTCGCTTTTAAATAAATAGTTTTTCGTTTTTAACATCGTTTAATTAAAGATCACTTTATTCATGTTAAATCAATTGTTAATTAAATTAATTTATTCGGGTTGATTTTTAAGTTGTGATTCCTAATAAATATTTTAAGTTTTGGTTATTAAATTAATATCCTTTGATATTATTTAATTATCTCGTCGAAATGCATTACTCGCGTACGTGTTCGTAAAGATCGTCACCTTTGCGAATCCGATGCTCGTATCGCATTTCGATTTGATCTATGATTTTTGGAATATCGTTTTAGAATATTATTCCTAATAATTATATTCGTGTGAATCGTCACCCGCGCGAATACATTATTAAGTTAATATTTCTAAATTAATATTCGCGATTAAATAGCGTTCGTAACCTCACTTCGCGTAATTAATTCCCAATGTTTATTAACTTTAATATTATCATTTCCCAACCCAAAATCCCACTAAACCCTAGTCACTGACACATCCATGATAGACCGAAATATGCATATGTATAGGGCATATGTAAGGGTCAGTCGCAACTGCCCTAGCCACCGTCCCACCGCTATTTCGATAAACCATGACCATGGGTCCTTGACCACGTTTAGCAACCAGACTCTAATAAACTCCCAGTTCTAATCCAATTCCATTCTCAACCAACAAACCTTCATCATCAGTAATAAATAACTGCGATAAACACTACGGGTCTGTTTAGTTGAATTACAACTAAACTTCCCGTGGTTTATGCGTATAATAAATGTGCTATAACATGCATACCAGTACAGTGATAATATCAGTAATGTAAGTCAATAATTTCGTAATCATTAATAATTAAAAATCTCCGGTCGTAACAGTACATTCGTACGGATGTACAGACGTACGGACAACCGAAAGTACAGTGATGTTACAGTCTCCCCTAGTTAAAGGAATTTCGTCCCGAAATTCAACTTGGAGTGACCGTAGTAAATAAGTGTGGGTACTTAAGCTTCATCTGATCTTCCCGCTCCCATGTGAATTCTGGACCCCGCTTCGATTCCCAACGTACTTTGACAATTGGAATTCTACTGCGTTTGAGCTGTTTAACCTCACGATCCATAATCTCCACTGGTTTTTCAACAAAGTGCATGGTATCATCGATGCGAATGTCATCAAGTGGTACCTGAAGATTCTGATCAGCTAAGCACTTTCTTAGATTGGACACGTGAAACGTCGGGTGCACGTTACTAAGTTCATCAGGAAGTTCTAACTTGTAAGCAACCTTCCCAATCCGTTCGAGGATCTTAAAAGGGCCTACATATCGCGGAGCAAGCTTTCCTTTCTTCCCGAATCGCACAACGCCTTTCCAAGGCGACACTTTGAGTAATACCATATCTCCCACATCAAACTCTAAAGGTTTTCTTCTTTTATCCGCGTAGCTCTTCTGTCGACTGCGAGCAGCTAACAGATTGTCGCGGATCTGGCGGATCTTGTCAGTCGTTTCCTGAATAATCTCTGGACCAGTAATCTGCGAATCGCCGAATTCGGTCCAACAAATAGGTGACCGACATTTCCTGCCATAAAGAGCTTCAAACGGTGCCATACCAATGCTCGCATGATAACTGTTGTTGTACGAGAACTCAACCAATGGTAGATGGCCATCCCAATTGCCACCGAAATCGATGACACAAGCCCTTAACATGTCTTCCAGTGTCTGAATCGTTCGCTCCGTTTGACCATCCGTTTGAGGATGATAAGCAGTGCTAAAATCCAGTCTTGTTCCAAAGGCTTCATGAAGTGATTCCCAAAATCGTGCCGTGAAGCGAGCATCACGATCCGATATTATGCTTAAGGGAATACCATGTCGGCTAATGATCTCATCAATGTAGATACGCGCTAACTTTCGCACAGGATATGTTTCGCGTATCGGTAAGAAATGAGCCGACTTGGTCAATCTATCAACAATTACCCATATGCTATCTTTACCGTTCGCGGTCCGCGGGAGTTTAGTAATGAAATCCATGGAGATATTCTCCCACTTCCACATCGGTATTTCAGGTTGTATTAACAGTCCCGAAGGTCGCTGGTGTTCCGCCTTGACTTTAGCACAGTTAAGGCACTTAGACACATATTCAGCAATATCCTTCTTCATTCCAGGCCACCAGTACAAGCCCCTAAGGTCTTGATACATCTTGTCAGAACCTGGATGGACTGAGTAACGGGACTTATGAGCTTCATTCATAATCACCATCCTAAGATCACCCCGGTTCGGTATCCACAACCGGTTCAAGTAATACATCAAACCATCATCCTTAGTTTCCAACAGTATTTCAGCCCCGCAAGACATCTCATTTTTCAAGTCATCTTGAGCCAATGAGTGTTGTTGGGCTGTGAGAATATCATTACGGAGGTTATTGTGCACTCGGACACTATGGATTTGAACTTGACTCTTGCGACTAAGCGCGTCTGCTACTACATTCGCCTTACCAGGATGGTAGCGAATTTCACAGTCATAATCATTCAACAGTTCAACCCATCTCCGTTGTCTCATATTGAGTTCTTTCTGATTGAGAATATGTTGCAAGCTTTTATGATCAGTGAACACTACACACTTAGTGCCATAAAGATAATGTCTCCATATCTTCAAAGCAAACACGACTGCACCAAGTTCCAAGTCGTGTGTAGTGTAGTTCTTCTCATGAATCTTCAATTGTCTTGATGCATAAGCCACAACCTTTCCCCGTTGCATGAGAACACAACCGAGACCTAGGTTGGATGCATCACAATAAACCACAAAATCATCATTTCCATCAGGCAATGTCAAGACAGGAGCATCACAGAGTTTCTGCTTCAAGGTCTGGAATGCCTCTTCTTGCTTTGGTCCCCACTCGTACGGCCTATTCTTTTGAGTCAAAGCAGTGAGAGGGACAGCAATCCTGGAGAAATTCGATATGAACCGCCGATAGTAACCGGCAAGTCCGAGAAACGATCGAATCTCCGTCGGTGTCTTCGGTGTACTCCAATTCTTCACAGCATCAATCTTTGCAGGATCTACGTGAACACCATATTCGTTGACTATGTGCCCCAAGAATTGAACTTCCTTAAGCCAAAATTCACATTTAGAGAATTTGGCATACAGTCGCTCTTCTCTCAGGATCTCCAAAACCAACTTAAGGTGTTTCTCGTGTTCTTCCTTGGTCTTTGAGTAGATCAAGATATCATCTATGAATACAATCACAAATTTATCCAAGTATGGCCTGCAAACACGGTTCATGAGGTCCATGAAAACCGCAGGTGCATTGGTAAGGCCGAAAGGCATTACCAAAAACTCATAGTGGCCATATCTGGTTCTGAAAGCAGTCTTGGGAATATCATCATCATGTACACGAAGCTGATGATACCCAGACCTAAGATCGATCTTTGAAAACCATGCCGAGCCTTGAAGCTGATCGAAGAGATCATCGATACGCGGCAATGGATATCGATTCTTGATTGTCAGTTTGTTCAACTCGCGGTAGTCGATGCACATTCGGAATGACCCGTCCTTCTTCTTGACAAACAGGACCGGTGCACCCCATGGCGAATGGCTCGGGCGAATGAATCCTTTATCGGTAAGTTCTTGCAGCTGGCTCGCCAATTCTTGCAACTCCGAAGGCGCAAGTCTGTAGGGAGCTTTGGCGACTGGGTTCGCACCAGGTACTAAGTCGATTCGGAACTCAACTTGACGTTCTGGTGGAAGACCCGGCAAATCATCTGGAAATACTTCCGGGAAATCTCGTATCACTGGAACATCTTCAATTCTCTTTTCTTTCTCTTTCTTCTCCACAATATGAGCTAGAAATGCTACACATTTCTTTCTAAGGTACTTGTGTGCTTTAGTGCAAGACATTAACTTAAGACCTTTACTAGCAGTTTCTCCAATTATTCTCAAAGTTTCACCCGAAGGTAAGGGAATACGAATATACTTTTCATGGCATACAATCTCCGCTTTGTGGGTGGCTAACCAATCCATGCCTATGATAACATCAAAGCTACCAAGATGCATAGGTATAAGATCAATTGGGAAAACGTGATCATTTAAGTTCACCGTACATCCAACGATAATAGTGTCAATATCAATAGTGTTTCCATCAGCCACTTCCACGTTAAACGGTTTATCTAAATATGTACGTGTTCTACCAAGAAAGCATTCAAAATCATATGAAACGAAACTCCTATCGGCACCAGAATCAAATAAGACAGATGCATAAGAGTTGTTGATCAGAAATGTACCGTTGACGACGTCCTGGTTGGCCTGAGCAGCTGGAGCATTCAGTTGGAACGCCCGGCCTCTTGCCACCCTCTGATTGTTTCCGGTCAACTTCGGGCACTGATTTCTGAAATGACCCACTTCACCACATTCATAACAGGCCCTTGCCTGTGCTTGAGGTACCTGGCGAATGGGTACAGCTGGAATAGGTTGTGCATGAGGAGCTGGCAGTGCAAGCGGTGCATGTTGCATCCTTTGTGCTTGCAGTGCATTCCGACAAACATTAGCATAGTGCCCAAACTTGCCACAGTTGTTGCAAACGCGACACGGCAAGTTAGGGGCATGATGATATCTGCAAGTGTTACATTGGGGAGTGTTCCCAGTGTAATTTCTCGCAGTGGAGTTGTTTGAGGATTGCTGCGCAGATTTGGCAGCAGGAGCAGTGACCATGAAGTTTCTGGTCTTCCTCTTCTTGTTGTTGCTCTTCGATGAACTAGCGGCTTCAGACTTGACTTCAGTTTTGACTTCCTTTGCAGTAGTCTTGGTGTCAGTCTTCTTGTGTCCCTTCCGAGTAAGTGTTCCATTCTTCACGTGATTATCAGCGAGAGTTGCAGATAAACGGATCGCAGCCTCCAGTGTTTTGGGATTGCTCCCATAGACTGTGTCCTGAATCTGTACCGGCAATCCGCCGATATACTTCTCGATCGCCCTATCCAAGGGTGTCACCATATGAGGCACTAGCAGACTATACTCATGGAATTGAGTATTGTAGATGACGTTCTCGCCACTATCTTGTTTGAGTTCCCAGAACTCAGTCTCCAGTTTCCTCATCTCGCTTCTAGGACAGAATTCAGTGGTCATCAGATTCTTGACCTCTGTCCATGTCAGTGCTAAGGCAGCATCCACTCCCCTAGTTCGTTTTTCCCCATTCCACCAAGTCAGTGCTCTCTTTTGGAAAACACTGGTAGCATAGCGAACTTTCAGATTCTCGGGACATTCGCTGTTGATGAAGGTGTTCTCCATACTCTCGAACCACTGCAGCAGACCAGTGGCCGATTCAGCACCCGTGAATTTCAGGGGATTGCAGGAATTGAAGTGTTTGAACGTGCAAGTTGTCTGGTTTGCACCACCTCGATTCTGGTTAATGTTCTGGTTAGCCTGAGTCAGTTGGCTCACCAATCCAGAAATAAGTGTGGCTAACTCTTGTATGCCGGAGTTGGCATTACTGTTGTTAGCATCCCCATTGTTTGAGTCATCTTCGTTGTGACGGCGAGGCGGCATGTTTCTGAGAAATTAGAAACATGTTACTACCGTTTACAACGTAAGTCATACAAACAATGGTCAATTGAGTTTATTTTAAACAGTTAGGATTACATATAGGAACTATATTTATTTCCTATCTGTTATTTAAACTCATAATGTCTATGAATTTGCCTATTATTATTCTAAGTGTCCTAGTTGGTCATAACTAGTGTTAGCTAACTATTCCTAGTCCCTATACATTCCTCACCCTATACTAACACTGACAACCTCCCAATGCAATGCAACAAGCTTATATATAGGGCATATGCAGAGGTAGATCGCAATCTCCCCTACACCGTCCCACCACCGTTCCATTGCACCACGATTATGCCCTTGTTAGCATTTAGGGTGTGTTATGTATCTTACCATAACCTCACTTCACTACCCTTATCCTTGGTAGGATAATTTTGAGTGAAGTGGTCTCTAGTTCCCTTGGGCAATTAGGTTCGCCTAATGTCTAAGTTCACCTGACATGTAGGTTTACCTATTTCTAAGTTCACCTAATGTCTAAGTTCACCTGACATTAAGTTTCCCCCAATTGTCTAAGTTTACTAAAGTCCATGTCAATCCCAATGTCAATAATCATCAATGAGGGCTCATATCATCACAAAGTGCTCTTATTGTCACTAAGTGTTCATATCCTCCCTATAGTTTATTCTCATCAAGTGTCCATACCATCACTAAGTGTTAGTATCATCACTATGCGTTTATATTATCATCAAGTGTCTATATCATCACCCAAGTCCATATTCCATCACTAATCGCTCATATCGTTTGTTAATCCTATGCACCCTACGTGTCCAATCAGTGTGTTTCATAAGTGAATTTATAAGTATTTATCAAGTGTGATCATTCAAGAGTCAATCCATCGAACCTATCATCAACAGTCCACAATCATATCCTCTCAAACCCTCCTAGTAAGGTCCTAATAATATCCTAAGTTCCTGACACTGACAGACCCCCAATATACTCCAAATGGTATATGTATAGGGCATATGTAGGGGTCAGTCGCAACTGCCCCAGCCACCGTCCCACCACCTTTGTAGTATACCACGAGTGTGTCCTTGTCTGGAGTTTATAGCTCAAACAAATAATTCCTAAGGCAAGCAATTCATAAACAATTAAGTTCCTAAGCAATTAATTTCCCAAACGGGTAGTTCCCACATTCTTCAATACTGACATCCACCTAATGTACCGTAAATGGTATATATATAGGGCATATGTAAGGGTCAGTCGCAACTGCCCTAGCCAACGTCCCACCACCTTTACGATACACCACGTGCATGTCCTTATCGAATCATTAGGGCACACGTAAGCAAGAAATTTATAATCAGCATATTTATATCAGATGTATAACAGGGTTTCAATTAACATGTAATAAACACATAAGCATGAAATCCTGAATATACTAACTAGTGTATGAATTTAATTCATACTAGGGTATCCTATGGTTATAGACTAGGTCAACCATTTCTAGTAACCTAATTCCCTATAACCCAGGCTCTGATACCAATCTGTAACACCCCGACCGACGGCGGAATCATCGGGATGCCACGAGGGATGTGTAGATTGTTCAAAAGCTCATGGGCATCTAATTCAATCATCATATATCATTTAAGCAAACAACATAATTACACAAAAATCATGTTCGTCATGAATCAATTACATCAAGTACACAAAAGAATTAGTTAAACTAACTAAACTCTAATCGCCAGAAATTTAGTTAATTAACTAAGTCCAAGACCCTATATGATGATGTCCAAAATAGAAGAGATCCTCTCTTCATTCCTACTTGTCTCCATCACCTGAAACATGTAAGAAATCAAGTGTCAACTACAAAAGTAGTTGGTGAGTAATCATAAGTTTTTATATTTAAAAATGTTTTAGTAAAATGAGTTAGAAGTTCATGCTAAAAATAGTTTTATAAAATGCTTTGTTTAAAACGAGTATAAAACTTATGATCTTCTTGAGAAAACCCATATGAATACCTGTATGAGATAATCCAATCACATCCACCAATTCAATAATCATACACATATACAATCACATAATCACATAACCAATCATTCATAATCAATCACGATTAATCATAGTCAAACATAGAAAATCAATTCACAACAAATCAACCAAACTCAATCAATCATATTCTCACCCAATGTTCGTGACTATACATGATCATTATGTAATTAACATAAGTTAAATACATGAATCATGGAGTGGTCGCTAACCACGTGACAATTCATGAAGTCAAAGCAATCAACCGAAGTCAAAGGCAATACTTCACGGATGTGGAAACCCTCCACGTGACAATACATGAAGTCAAAACAAATAACCGAAGTTAAAAGTAATGATTTCACGGAGTATGAGACAATACATGTAATCTTTGTTATTAACCGAAATCAATAACAATGTTTACACGGATTTATAATAATCAGTGATAATCCATAATAATGATAATTCATAATAGTGAATATCATAACGATAAACAGGTATTATCCTTGTGTTGTCAAAATAATATTTAAACCGGTATACATGTTTCACCTCCGAGTTTTAAAACTAAAACAGTTTAAAGAAAGAGAGGTTATGAGAACTCACCTTAAGTCCTTAGAATCCGGGTTCTCGTATAATGCGCGCTCGCGTATGTAACTCAAAGTAACTCAACAATCTGTATTCATAGTGTGATTCGTAGCCATAAGTATGTGTGTTTAGCTTTTCTGCTCATCTTTACATTATTTTGTAATTTATTTCCTCTAAGTTAAATGAACATTTGTTGCAGTGATAATTATTATCATCATCCATAATTTTAAGAGTGTGAGTTTTTTTTTTTAATCCTATAGTGGTGATAAAGTATACGTATGACCACTTAGATATTACTTCTATAGAAATGTATACTAAGAGTTGTTAACCTTAGTTATACACACTTTCAAAACCTACATGCATGGCTTAATTGAGTCTACCACCATTATTTAAATTCATTCAATCAATTTTATGTTTAAGGGCTTACATTAGAATTTATTTTCATCCATTGCTCATGTTTCAATTCAGGCTATTAAAGAAAAATGGCAACTTAGTAAATTCGTACAAAATCAATCTACTCTTCCATTATTAGATCTTGAAATTTCCTTTTCAGCTATGTAAACCCATGTTTGAGTTACACACACCAAAAACTCCATTTTCTAAACGCCTTATAATTCGATACATTCATTTAAATAAAAAGGTGGTGGCTTTCACATCTCCCATGCATGCATGATTATGTAATTGTATATATACGTATTCGTAGTCCTTAGTGTATTTCCCAAACCCTAATTCTACGAAATTTCAAGTTTCTAAATCCCTTAACCAGCAAACCTTTAGGTTCGGCCCTATTAGGGTTCGTGGCTAAGGGTTCGGCCCCCAGAGTTCGAACAAGGTTCGTTGAGCTTGAGGAGGAAAGGTTCGGCCAACAATTGAGGAGGGTTCGTGAAGCCATAAGGTTCGTGGGAAAGTAAGGTTCGGTCCTTAATGGTTCGTGGCTTAAGAGGGTTCGGCCCACAAGGGTTCGCGAGCTAGCTAGGTTCGCCTAGCCCTCAAGGTTCGGCCAAGTAGTTTTCCCGCCCATGGGAGGGTTCGTGAACCAAAAGGTTCGGCCAGCGACTGCCCACACAGGGTTCGGCTCCTCTTTGCTGTTCCACGAACCAACAAGTCCCTCTTCACCATCTTGGATCCTAAACCATTGCAGGTTCGATCATGGTTTCCCATGACTCAACAACAACTCGGTTTAGGGTTTGTGAGGTATGGATCTTGTTTAACATGCTTAAACATAACCGGTTTGGTGATGGTGCGAAAAACAGAAACAAAAGCTGAGATTTACCTCAAATAAACGATCCAACGTAAGATTTCTTCATATCATCGTGTTCCTCTCGATCACGCGGTCGTTTAGGCACTAAGATCTCCCAATTCCGTCAAGAAACGAGTTCGAAAAGTTAGAGAGAAGGTAGAGGGAGAGAGTATGAACGTGTGTGTGTATTTTAGTGAGAGAGGGAGGGTTGTAAAAATGAGAAGGAAGATGAAAACTTCCTTTCATATATCGCGTGTCTTCCCCCGTGTCCGGTCTCGTTTTTATCGCGATAATACATAATAAATTATCGGTTATGCTCGGTTTTTATCGTACGACATATTTAGAATATAAAACATGTAAATAAATATGTTTCGCTTTTAAATAAATAGTTTTTCGTTTTTAACATCGTTTAATTAAAGATCACTTTATTCATGTTAAATCAATTGTTAATTAAATTAATTTATTCGGGTTGATTTTTAAGTTGTGATTCCTAATAAATATTTTAAGTTTTGGTTATTAAATTAATATCCTTTGATATTATTTAATTATCTCGTCGAAATGCATTACTCGCGTACGTGTTCGTAAAGATCGTCACCTTTGCGAATCCGATGCTCGTATCGCATTTCGATTTGATCTATGATTTTTGGAATATCGTTTTAGAATATTATTCCTAATAATTATATTCGTGTGAATCGTCACCCGCGCGAATACATTATTAAGTTAATATTTCTAAATTAATATTCGCGATTAAATAGCGTTCGTAACCTCACTTCGCGTAATTAATTCCCAATGTTTATTAACTTTAATATTATCATTTCCCAACCCAAAATCCCACTAAACCCTAGTCACTGACACATCCATGATAGACCGAAATATGCATATGTATAGGGCATATGTAAGGGTCAGTCGCAACTGCCCTAGCCACCGTCCCACCGCTATTTCGATAAACCATGACCATGGGTCCTTGACCACGTTTAGCAACCAGACTCTAATAAACTCCCAGTTCTAATCCAATTTCATTCTCAACCAACAAACCTTCATCATCAGTAATAAATAACTGCGATAAACACTACGGGTCTGTTTAGTTGAATTACAACTAAACTTCCCGTGGTTTATGCGTATAATAAATGTGCTATAACATGCATACCAGTACAGTGATAATATCAGTAATGTAAGTCAATAATTTCGTAATCATTAATAATTAAAAATCTCCGGTCGTAACAGTACATTCGTACGGATGTACAGACGTACGGACAACCGAAAGTACAGTGATATTACAATGGCGATCGCAAATCCTTTGATAGGTTTTTTCCCTAGGACGTCTTTTATATTGGAATCTTATTTCTAATGCAGGAGTTTTTTCCTCAAGAAGGGTTTCTTCATTGACTTTTTCAACATTCTCAGGCTGCAAAAAAGGAATTTGTGGTATTACATCATCAAGATTTACAGCTGCATCTTCTACCTCAATAATTGGTTGATTTGTTTGCAAATATGATGTAGACAATTGCTGTTCTACATTTTCACATGCTTTAACCATTTCTTGTACAAAAGTGCTTGTAATGTCTGTCTCTCTTTCAAATACAGGGCCTTTATCAGCCACTAACCCTGATGCAACCTTCGAGATGTTCCCAATTATTTCTTGCCAATCTTTTTTTTTTTTAAGGAAATCACTATTGTTAGGGTACTCATTTAGACATGAGGTCAGAAGGTCATTGATGCTGTTTCCCACCTTTTCAAATTCCTCAATATTTTGATCGATCTGTGCAATCATATACTGAAACAATAGAAATGGTACGTAATTATTATATGTTATATGTTGGTTAAACAAATTTTGTAGAATGGTACGTAATTATAATGGTAAGTAATTACACTTTTCATATAAACAAAACACAGACCATATGATGTAATTAAATGAATACTTACACTCTCTGTGGGGGGTACTGAATGTGTATAAGCAGATACTCCAGTCATTGTCAAAGGTGTATATGTTTCATCTATGACTCTTTGAGTATAACTGCCAATTGGATAAAGCAAGTCACATGGGTGTGGTCTGTCAAAAGAAGAAGCACCTGGTTCATCATCACCATCTTGTACAGCAGGATCTACTGGATCAACCTCTATCCTTAAAGGGGAATATTCATCAAGACCCCTGGCACCTTCTTCAACACCACCTTCTTCATGAACTTCATGAACACCTTCATCAAAGCCAGTATTTGCAGATTCTCCATCAGCATCTGCAACATGAGCACCTCCTTCATCAGCATCATCATCTTCAACATATTCTTCATGAACATCATCATCTTCAGCATCATCATCTTCAACATATTCTTCATGAACATCATCATCTTCAGATTCATCATCTACAGATTCATCACCAGTAACATCATTGAGTGAATCTTCATTTTCATTGGTTTGTTCATCATCATCAGTTTCATCATCAGCAACATCTTCAGAATTCCCTTTTTCACAGTCTGTTAAAGGGTCGTTCTCATAAATGTGTGTATCAAGCTCCAGGAGGTAATTGTTATTGATGTTTAGAATAGTTGGGACAGGTGGTGGTGTGGACTCATATCTCTTTCTTTTTTCATTACAATATAGCAACTGAAAAGAAACATAAAATAAAATCAAAGATTTCAACTTTGTATACTATAATGAACTAACAACAAACTATAATAAAGAAACATACCGCAAGAAATAGTAAAGGACCATTAAAAGGTTCTGCGGATGTCCATTCTTTTTTTGTCCTGTTCAGACATGTAATCAGGTAACCACACCAATTCATATTTGGAATGTCTGAATCCTTTGTCAATGAGTTTAAGAACCTTTGATTAAATGTTGTGCTTTTTGTAGTCCAGCCCAGTACTGTGTTGTATACAACTAGCCAGTTAAGTTTAAAAATCCAGTTACCCTCCTCAAATTTTTTCATTTGTTCAAGCACATCTTTAACAGTAATCCTTGATTTTCCTGGATACTGAGACTTCCATAATCTTAGTGTATCTGATGATCCCATTCTAGGTTTTTTTTTCTCATTCACAGGCAACCTACCAAGTGGTATTCCCAACACATCTTTCACAGTTTGCGATGTGACTTGTATGTAGTGGTGTCCTGCATTTAACTCATTTCTGTCACAGTCATAGTTAGAGACCAACCATTGTGCAAACCTTGTTGGAATGGTGTCTATATCCAATGATAAAAATGGTCTGAAACCCATTGATTTTATTGCATTTATTTGCTGCTTAGACAACCCAGTAACATTGTTCTTTAAGTTGATGATCCCAACTCTTGCCTTCAGCTTCTTGTCTGTATATGGCACAAATATCTGTTGTGATGGTCCTGAAACAGATTTTGCATTTGGCTTGTGTTTAATATGACGTTTTGGTAGGCTCACAAAATCATCATCATCATCATCATCATCATCATCATCAACAACAACAACAGGTTTAATACATTGTTTGCCTACACATTTGAGATTAAATAGTTATAATCACGTGCTAAATCAAAATATTAAGTATATCAATATGTTTTTTTATAATTAGGATGGTTAGGGCTGTAAATGAACCGAACGAACACGAACGAGCCCTTGTTCGTGTTCGTTCGTTTAACTTTCAACTTGTTCACTAACGGTTCACGAACGCTTACCGAACGAACATTCTTGTTCGTGTTCGTTCACTAAGGAATTTAGCTTGTTCACGAACGGTTCACGAACGCTAACGAACACATATTATTTAAACAATAAAAATCAACATTTTTAGTCTTAAGCAATGGAGATAATCATTTATAAATATATAAATTTAGATATTATAGTATTAAACTAAAAATAACTTAAGAATTATGGTATTAAACTAAAAGTTAAAAATAAACAACCACTTTTATGAATAAATATAATAAATAACTTAACCGAACATAAACGAACGTAAACGAACATGTTACCGAACGTTCACGAACACAAATGAACGACACGACCTCTGTTCATGTTCGTTCATTTAACTAAACGAACGGAATTTCTTGTTCGTGTTCGTTCGTTTATTAAACGAACGAACATAAACGAACTTCCCGCCGAACGGTTCAAGAACGTTCGCTGAACGTTCGGTTCGTTTACAGCCCTAAGGATGGTTAATCAGATGCAATTACAGTTTATTACGTACCAAATAGTTGAAATTTTGGTTTTCATAATTACGTACCAATGATACATACTAACTTATTAATTAACAGAAATTGATGTAAGATCGTTTTTTCTAAAAGGGTATAATGAACACATTAAATATGGTTAATCTAACAATTAGTTTACATATTTACAGGATAGTTGTGCATGTTGTAAGTTCATTTTGTTGAAATTACGTACTCATAACAATAATTATGTACCATTACTAGTTGAACCAATAAATTTTTTTACGTACTCATTTACTAACCATACATAATGATTGTTATAGCCTAATAATCACATAATTCCTACATTATGTTGTTAATTAAGGACAAAAATAAAAATTAAACAATAATAATCACATAATTCCTACATTATGTTGTTAATTACAGTTTATTAAGGATTTTGTAAATACTGACCTTTCATCCTTAACAACGATTTTCTGTCATTATTTGATTTGGATCTTAACTCTGATTTAACCTTCTTAGAATCTGTGATTACAGTCTCCGAATGTTTACCTAAACATTAGAATGCATGTATGTTAAAATCATTAATACATACTAAGAATGTAACAAGAATGATAAATTTTACTTACGTTTGTGGGTTACGTTCTTTGATGTATGCATCTTCTTCGAATAAGGTTTTCAAGCTTTGATTGCAGGTTTGATTGTATAAACACGCTCCGAATAACCGTAGTTCGTAATACGAATAATTAGGAAGAAGGGGGGGTAAAATCCCCTGATTTTTAGGATTAGGTTAAATTTTTAAAAAATTCAAATTACGTTTTTACCCTTTTTATTTATCGCGTACCGTCTATTTTGTTTAATTAAGATAATAAATTACAAGTTTGCCACCGCGTAGATCTGGTCCATCAAAAATTACGGATCAACGATCCTAATTGCTTCTTACGTTTTGTACGTTAACACATACATGTATGATAACCGGCCCCTATATATATATATATGTATGTATGTATATCGAATTTGCAAGTGGTCACCGACCTTTGAAATG
This sequence comes from Mikania micrantha, assembly GCA_009363875.1. NCBI lineage: Eukaryota > Viridiplantae > Streptophyta > Magnoliopsida > Asterales > Asteraceae > Mikania > Mikania micrantha. The sequence continues at coordinate 83,818,924 of CM018681.1, read as the reverse complement.
TATATATATACAATGAATCCACCTCCAATTGTGATCAGAATTAGACACATTGACCAACCTAAACAGTCCAACAAGTTGAGAACATCCACATAATTCAGGTTCCAACAATTTTCTTTTCTTTCTTGGGTGAAACCCAAACCGCGTGGGACAATGGTGGTTATAGCGCTTATATGCTGCTTGTGGTTTCGAAGAAGAAAGCTAGGCCAGCCAGCCAAGGGTTAGTTTGAATAAATTAAATAAAGTGTAAAGCAATGTTTTAAAAACCGGTTCTACCGTCTGCCGCTTACTAATCCGGTACAAAACCCTCCGGTATTATGCAGGTTCCTTCTATCGATCGTGCAAGCGGTATAATCCGGTTTTACCGGTATTTCCGGTTAAAAAACACAAAATTTCGGCTTTTAAGCGATAGTGAACGTGATGCGTTTAACACGCCAATGTCATAATCCTATATATTATGCACTTTTATATTAAAAAAATTATAATAATTTGAGTACTTTTAGATTGTTTGTATGAATTTGAGTATTTTTTGAATTGTTTTGCATGAATTTGAGTACTTTTGAATTGTTTTTGAATAAATTTGTATACTTTTCGGAAACTTATTTGAGTATAAGTTGTATTTTTATAGAATTATATGGTTAATTAGTGTGTCCGGTTGAACCATCCGGTACAACCCGGTTCAATCGGTTGAACTATTTTTGAACCAAATCAGATGCACTTAAAATATTTGTTTTTAAAACATTGATGTAAAGAGAAAGGTGTTTGGTATTTATTTAATTTAAGTATATAAGGTAAATTAGCAATTTATATATATTTAAGAAACAAAGATATTAATAATTTAATATGATTAGGGTAAAATTTCAAAAACATATCACAACTAAAACAAATCCACGCAATTATATGAATTATATAACAGAATGTAAAACAAATTCACGTGTTTTAGCAATATATTTACACAATCTATTTAGTTAGCAAGATAACAAATTGTTTTATGATAGATTAATTGTGTTATTAATTAAACAAATAGAGCAACTAACAACTTCAATTGCTAAATAAAGCGTTATATTTTAATTTTTTTTTGCAAAATTCATAACATAAATGTCAAGCATCAACACCGTTAACCTTCATTATGTGTTTATAAAAAAAAAATTATCAACATAACCCTAGATAAAAAATATTCACTTATGATACCACCAATGATGTTTGCTTTGGTAGTATAAGGTTCACACATTGGTGGTACATGAAATTTATAATTCGTTATGAAACTGATATCTCTTTTGTTTACACGCGATGTAAGCTTTGCCTAAGGTGTTACAAAACCCTTGTTCTCATCATCTTCTATAAGGTTTAAGCTATCATTCTCTTAGGGATGCATGATTTGCTAAGAAAGTCATGAACTTGCTTTTAGTTACTCGAGTGAAATTTCTTGGGCATATCACTCATCTTTGGATTGTTGCCACATAAACACGTTAAGTGTGTAGTTATCCTCTCATAGTCTCATATACAACCAATGCGCCTAAAATGCATTGGCGGTACATGAGGTGGAATAGTCGCTATTACCCTAATTAAAGAGTCCAATTATGTTTATAAGATTATATAAGCCCAAATAAATTATATATGTATATATATATATATATACACCAATTTCGTTTTCGTTTTTTGTTTTACATTTTGTTTTATTATAAGGCTATATTTGTTAACAAAAAGAAAAATATATATATAAATATATATGTAATTCAAGTTATTACATATATGTAACTCATTGATTACATATATCAGTGTTGTAAAAATCGGCCTAGGCGGCCGCCTAGGTGCTAGGCGCCCACATACTGTGTAATTTTTGGCCTAGGCGGTGCCTAGGCGCTAGGCGGTGCTAGGCGGCCTAGGCGGGGTCTAGGCGGGCTAGGCGGGGCCTAGGCGGCCCGATCAGTTTTTTATTTTTTTTTCACTTTTTTGACTTTTTTTGGCTTTTTTTGACTTTTTTATGGTAAAAGGGGACCAATTTCATGATTATTTAGACATTTCTCAATCAAAAATCTTTAATATGTCTCTGAAACATCGAATCCAAGCAGTTAACATTGAAATTTATCTCTAAACTTTGAACTCAGTGTTTAAGTTTGCACTTTAAAGTACTTTTTTTAGTATATTTAAGTATATTTTTTAAAATTATTTGAAGTATTATATTAAATTATTGATATTGATGTGTGTATATAATATATATTTGTTAAATTACATATAAAAATTCCAATCCGCCTAGCGCCGATTAATCCCGATTAATCCCTAGGCGGTACCTCGCCGCCCGACTAGCGCCTAGCGACTTTTACAACCATGACATATATATATAACTTGTAAACTACATATATAAGTTACATATATGTAACTTTTTAGGTTATATATACGTAATTCATGATCTGCATATTTTTATTTAAAAAAAAGTTTTGTTAATAAAATTTCTAAACTAATAATAAAAAATCATGAATTTTTTTTTTTAAAAAAAATTGATTGATTAGTATGAGTTTTCTTAGTTTTCTTCAAAATAATGAGTTTTCTTTCAAACCCTCTTGTATGTATGTATATATATTGAAAAATGAGACCCATCTAAGAAGGGTCCTAAAACCTTGACTTTGTTTGAATTAATCGAGAACCACCTTGTTGCAAGTTGTAAATGTAGATAATAAAGAGTTAAAAAATATATAATTACCTTTTTCTTTGAATATGTTAAATTATATCAAATATGCACTCTATGAGAGTTTGAACAGATAACCTCATATGAGTATTAATTCCAACTACTTTACTAAATCTAACCATGTTTTCTTTCAAACCAAAGGGAAGTTTTGCGATACAGAAAAAGTGTTGATTCTTGAGCTCCAAAAACATCACCTCCACCACCAATAAAGAACAGAACAGTAAATGATAACCAAAATAACCATAACCAGATCAACTATTTCTTTCCCAAATTTGCAATTCCCACAACGTCTAAACTCACACATGAACAATCCGGTAACCTATAAATCGGCTCTACTATGCTCACCGGGTTTGATGGTAGCAGTCCGATCTAATCTGGTCTAAAAAAGTGATGATTGAGGAACTGTTTGTTCAGATTCAGATAGTTTGTTCTGTGAAAAAAAAACACGTCAGAATTTGAACCAACGTCTTAACTAACCTCTGATCATTCAGACATGGGGAGGAGTCTGAATGAGGTTCAAACAATCAACCACCACTGTCCACCGCTCCACCACCGCCACTCCACCACCGCCGCTCCACCACCGTCTGCGATTTTTCGAACGTCTGCGATGGTTGTTCGAAGGGGACGTCTGCAGAATCACCACCGATGGCAGGGGCGACGGGCAGTGGACGGCGATTGAGGGTTTTGCTTACCTTCGAACATCGACGACGAAGACCAAGAAGATCGACGCATAGCTTGCTCGACCAAGACGAACGATCGAGGGTTTTGTTTCCTTTGATGGCGACGAGCATGCTCGATGGTCTGAATCACAGGGAACAATCGAGGGTTTTGCTTACTTTCGACGGCGGAGGGCAGTGGACGACGATGGAGGCGTCGATGGAGGAGGCGACCGGCTGGGGTGAGGGGGCAAGAGGACGACGGATGGGGGTGAGGTGACCGGCCCTAGGGTTTTGAAAAAAAAAAAATTTTTATTTTTTATTTTTAATTTTTTATTTTCATTCAGATGTTCAACCAAACAGTCTTAACCGGTTCAACATTTAATGGTTCCAACCCTTTTAATCATTTAGCACTTAATGATTCAAATTCAACCAAAGGGTTCCTAAGACCATGGGGTATGCCCCATGACCTAATCACTCCACATAGGCGCCACGTAAGCACTCATCACAACCACTCACCCCACCATATTGGTGGAAATGCTCCTTTATCCACTCACTCCACGTCATCATTCATTTTTAAATTAAAATGAGATATAATTAATGTTAAGTTAAAAAAATTACATAAAATTATAAATGAAAAAAAAATAATAAAAAAAATTACAAATAAAAAAATTACTAATTAATAAAAAAATTACATAAAGCTAATTATCTCTATATTTATTACGAATTTTATCATTCTCCTGCTCGGCAATTTCACGATCGACCCCGGTTAAGTGTTCGGTGTTGGTGAATAGAAGTTGTAACTCTACCAACCGTTGACGTTCCCGTTTTAATTCGTTAAAGTCACCGATTCGTTGAGATAAGTGTTCTATTCATTGGTTATAATCCGGGGTCGTTTGAGATGAAGAGCCCCGTCTCGCCCTTGCTCGGTCGGTTTTTGGACGATCTCTCCCAATCGGACGGGTCAAATCCTCTATCTCGTCGTCGCCGTCTTCTTCTTCTTCGTCGAGCTCGTTTAGATTTATATGAACTCGAGCATCCGACGTGCCGGGGTTATCGGTTGACGGTGCTTTTGATCGTTTTGAAGTCGACGGTTGAACAGTCGTGATTCTAATCCAGTTAGGACATTTCCTCATAATCTCCCAACTCCGTTTAAGCGTGAAGGGGGCGTTAAACTCTTCCCGGTATTGATCTTCCGATACGAGCTCGATCATCGCGTCGCTTTGGCCGCTCCGGCGAGTTTGCCATTTTTGGGAATAAATCTCGTTGAACCTTCTAACCTTTTGGTTCATGTCACGCCATTTGCTAGAGATCATATCGTTTGTACGATACTCCCCACGATCCATGGCTTGGAAAAATTGACTTCGGATTTTACTCCAAAAGTCCGGTCCTCTTTGGTTACGACATATAAACAATTTATAAAAAAAAATATTAACAATTTATAAAAAAAATATTAACAATTTTAAAAACCTAAAAAGAAAGTAATTACCAACAATTGGATCTTCCGACATATCGATCCAAGCTTTTGTAAATTGAAACTCCTGCTCCAGAGGCCATTTTTCGAGACGGGATGAACCTCCCATAACGGGTTCGATATCCTCAACTTGTTTCTTTTTGTGTCTACGCCTTTGATTTGGTTGTGTGTTTGGATCGGCATTTGTAGTGGGTTGGGTCTCGGGTACAACTTCATCCTGAGATAGTTGACCAAACCCGTGTGGTTGTTGACCCGAACCATAATCGGCGAATGTGTAAAACCCTTATTGTGGGCTTGAATCAAAATTCGGTCGATAACAGTTTGAATCAAAAAAAGGATTTATTAGAGAAGGGCTAAAGAACCAATTCGGAGGTGACGTGTTCAGGTTTCTGTTAGGTGGAGTGTTTGGGTTATAGTATTAGTTTGGTGTTTGGTTAAGATCCATAAAAAGTATTTTTTTTTTGTTAAGATATTGAATAAGTTTGAAATGGAAGAGTGAGAATTTTTTTTGTGTTGAATGTTTGAAATGTCGAGTTAAATAGGTAAATTTTTTCATTTTTTTTTAAACCCATCAAACGGTCACCTTCAACGGCTCTATCCGAATGTCACCCGTTGCCCCAATCACGTCTCCCCCATCCACGTCCACTCACGCCACAAGAGGGCGGTGTGCCACGCCCCATCACTCCCTACCCACGCCCACTCAAAGGGCACACCCACCGGTCTATGTGAACCGATAAAGGTACAAAACACAATCAAGATCCTCTAATTCGCTTTCATATTAAAATTTTCCAAAAGAAAACACAATATTCTGATTCACTACCAAACACTACCCTAAAGAAAATTAAATTCGTACATCACTATTTTGAACTTTGAATCTTTATTTTATTTCCCAAGATTCATCAAGTGGTAGTGGTGCTCCCGATTTTTGAATTGAAGACCCTACAAGCGAATTAGCGATTCACGGACAAACGAAGAGGAAGAACCGACATCCACCAGAAATCCCGTTAATCAATCATGCCATCAGGTGCTAAGAAGCGTAAAGCTGCCAAAAAGAAGAAGGTTAACGGCTCATCCACAACCTACCCACTTCAAGGTTTATTCTTTTTCTTCATGTTCTTGCTTTTATACAATGATTCTTGCATTCTTTATGCATTTTAATTCATGGGTGTGGCCCAATTGCTCTTAAACTGATTAATTTATTGCAAAAGGTTAAGCTTTTTGCGTTTGCACGTCTGTCTATTAATCATGCGATAAGATGGTTTGTGGGGTTTTGATTATCTGTGTTGGATATCCGATTTGAGTTCAGTTTGTACGGAAATTCGTTGTTTATAGTTTTTTTCAGTTGTTTCGTAGTCACAATCATTGTAATTTGAAGTATTTAGGGGTTTTTTAAAGTTCAATTTGTTGTGTGTTTGCTGGTTTCTGATAGATCTTGTGATTGCTGTGAAGTTGATCTTTATACTATAGTTTTCTTACTTGTTTGAATGGAACGGATTATGGCAGTGGTGGTGGAGAAGAAAGATGATGGTTCATCTGAAAACAAATCTAACGATACTAATGAGGAAGAGGGTAACATTGAGCTTGAAGTAGGGTCAAAATTCAAGAGTTCTCATGGCAGTAGTTCGAGTTCTAGTGATAATTCAGATGATGAGTCGCGTGTTATTGAGAAGAATGTTGTGGTTGTTGAATCTCTTCCAAGTGAATCAGTTCCAGCTGTTGAATCTGTGCCTGAAAAGATTCCCGCAATTGTTGATCCTGTTAAGCCTGTGGCTGGATTGTTAGAAGAAGCATCACAAGTGTTTGATGAAATAGAGAATGAGAAGAAGAAAGATATAGTTGTGGAGGAAACACCTGTAGTTACAGAAAAACAGACGGTGGTGATTAGTGAGACGGATATTAAGGATGATTACCCGACTTCTAGTGTAGTTTCTGAATCTGTTAAAGAAAACGAGGTGGAAAATTTGTTTTTGTTGGATGAAAAAGCTTATTCAGTATCAAAGGATGATCCGTCATCTTCTACTCCTACAAAAAGCTTGATTTCTGAAGTTCATGTTGCAGAGCGTGCAAATGGAAGTGATACAAATGGACACATTAATAGACAGGTATACTCTTTACTGTTTGTAAGTGTTAACTTTTTGTATTTGAGATCTTTGTATGTATTTTGGGTATTAACTTGGCAGATATTAGATCTAGCAAATGAGTCGATTTGGATTATGGTTTATCCCTAACATTGAATTAAACCTTTTCAGCTGAAAATAACAGGATTGAAAGCCACCCAAAGTGTATTCATAATGCTTACGACCTACTAAACCTTTTTTATTGTTTAGTAAACAAACACACATACCCATTAAAATCCCACTTTTCAGTAGGGTTTGGGGGAGTGTTAGACGAAGGCAAACCTTAATTATATTCCTGTGGAATAAAGGAGGCTGCTTCTAGAGAAACTCTCGTTTTTTTTAGTAAGTAGATTGTTGTTCTAATAAAATATAGTTTCTTATCATATCTAAGGCATAAATTATTTATAAAGTTGGCTTGTCACATAATGTGATTGTTTTGAGTGTATGAGAACATTTGAATATAACTAATTTGGACTTTGGCGTATTTCTACTTACGATTGTTTTTAAAGGGAGTATTTTCAGTCCTGCATCTTGATGATTTAAAACTTTTAGTCACCCAAATATGCTTGCATCATGAACTTCTGAAAATATATGCAGGCTTTGGCAGCTTCACCTGCTGTAGCAGTGCAAAGTACGACCACATGGAAGAGTTGTTGTGGGTTATTTGAGCTGTTTTCAGGGTCTGAGAGGCAGTAATATCAGGTGGTTTTCTTCCAAAGATTTTAAAAATCAGTTCTCTTTAATGTTTTTCTGGGTACTACTAGTTAAAACATCGGTATAATGCATTTCCCATTGTTTGATTACTAGTTTTATATCCGTCCACTAGCCGGATAGGGTGATGTCGTAATGAGAAAATCGTATTTTATGCATTTTAAACTAAAGGTAATGATAATATTTGTTTAATATGAAAATACACATGTAAGGTAAAAAAAATAACAAAACCGACTTTATTAGAATAACTAAAAACCAAAGATGATTAGTATCTCTTAAACTACTAAAACATTAAAAGTGTAAGGCACATCTTAAAATTAATATGACATACCACAATCATGTTTGGTAGAAATGAGACACAAAAAGGATGTATGTTGCAATTAAGATTTGTATGGAATATGGATTGAAATGATAACTACACTCAATTATCTTTACATGGTTACTATCTTCCTTAAATTTTACAAAAATGAAACAATTATAACTGAAAAAAATAAACAAAATTGTAACTTGTGCTTCAAAGATAAAATTATTTATTTGTAAAGTATATTGAAAAAACAAATAATAAATTTAATCACCTTTACATGTTACTATGCGTATTTGATCGTGATCTATTTACCTCCAACTACCTCATTTCAAAAGTTTGAGTTCTTGTCGTGCTTTTTAAATTTTTGGCACAACTTTTTTTAGTATGGGAATGGAATAGTAACTGTATTTAAAACACTTCCATCTTATTTTTCAAATCCTCGTTTGAAATTTTTAGCCAAAAGTGTGTGAGACCGTCGACATAAACCACTCCCGTCCTATGTCCTAAATCTTCGTTTGAAATTTTAGCCAAAACTAAGCGATAAAATTATATAATTGTTTATTTGCTCATGGACCATTAGCAATATAACCAAATTTTACATCTATGGTAACTTGCTATTGATCAATCATCTTTAAGCAGACAGGCCAATATTATATACTAAGTCTGAACGCCTTGTTTCGGAACACCAGTATACATTTAGAGTTGCTGCTTTATATCTTGGTTTATTCGAGTCACATGAAATTGTTTCTTGTAGTTGTGTGTTTAGTAAAAGAGGCACAACAGATGTTTGGTACAGTTTTATCTTTTGAGTTTGCATTTTATGCTATAAACTTGTTTAAAAAGATTCATCGTGTTATTATCTGATCCAAATCTGACTAATAACACACCAATTAAAATCTTGTATAACATTTCAATCTCTTAATGGTAAAAGATTATTAATTTGTTAATTAATGATCTTTCTTGTTCATTTTCTTGATTACAGAAAGTGATTATATCAAGCCATGGGGTTGCTAGCTACTCATTCACTGAATCTTGTCCACTGTGGCTTGACGTTCTTGGGTTACAGGTTTTTGTTTGTTTTTTTTATCTCATGATAGCAGATTGAATTTTCCCTTTTATATCTTTATGATGTGTTGTTGAGCCAAATTTTGTATGAGATATGTTGGTGCATGTGACATGGCTATATGTTCTTGGTTATAAGCACTGTTTTATAAAAATTATACTTTTATAAAAAAAAAAGTACGTCAAATCCGTTTCGACTGGCAGAATTTGTCGGTTTGAACGGCAGACAGGATTGATTGTTTTTGCCTAAAGCAGTTCAAATAGGCCAACCTGACTTGTCTTGAGGCTGATTTGTGGTTTATTTGGTTTTGAAAACATTGGTTATTAGAGCTGAGGGTTTGGTCATGTGGGCTTGTTGTGAATCATCTTGAATCTTGTTATGTTGTTTTTTTGTATGTGAATAGGAAATAGAACAATATTTCACTAGTCGTGTTATTTATTATTGTTATTTGATGAATACATATTCATTATGAAGGCTAAAGGAAACTAAATTGCAACCAAAAAAAAAGTTTGAACACACGCTAAAGAACACATGCATTTTTTTTTTTAACAATGTTAGACCGTACGTTCAGATATGCGAACACCTCGGAACTACCTTAAAGTCAAAAAGACTTATTGCGATGACATGTCGTCGCTATAGCCCCTAGTCAGAAAAGGTCAACTTCATCATTAGCGGTGACAAGTCGTCGCTATAAACCTATGACTAGTTTTCAATTTTTTTTTTATTTTCCAGATTTTAACCTGTAACATGTTCAAAACTCTTGCACAGTAACATTTTTTAGATCCAAATTTCCAAATACGTTCATGAATTCATATATTTTCATCTGAACCTAAAAGTTAATGAATTGTTTAACAAGCCAACCAAACTTGGACAAAGCTTAAGTAATTGTAAAAGTTGATCATCCAACACAATAATGTTTAAATTGTTTTAAAAGTCAGTTCATCTAATTGCTTTCGTCATCTTCATCTTGTGGATGTCTGGGGTAATAAGGTGAAAAGGTTGATTTTGAAGTTCATGTGGATTTTTTTAATATTGGGTTATAGCGACTATATGTTGTCGCTGATTTTCAAAATTAATTTTTTCCAGTATTTTTAAATAACCTTTCAGGTACGAAGAAATAAGAAAAATCGAAAATAAATTAAAATTACTTATAGCGACGGCATGTCGTCCCTATAGGTTTCATCAAATAGCGCCATAATTTTGGTCAAAACCCGATCTTTTCGGATTACTCTATAGAGACAACATGTCATTCCTACAGGTGAAAAAAGTCAAAAAAGCAGAATTGGCCCTACTACGACCACAATTCGTCGCTATAGCCTATGTTATAGAAACGACTTTTATCGTCCCTATATAGTTCTCTCCCTTTTAAAACCATATTCTTGCAGTGCCAAGTACGATAATGGTCTAACCCAGCTAAAATTGAAGCAACACCAACAACACCCGCGATCAAAGTGAAAGTCACAAAGAATCCAGTGGCTTGGTTTCCCATCGGAAAGTAAATTGGTGACAAATGAGAGGGCAACTGAAAGTCGTATGAGGCAAGAATGGAATTTTTTGTAGAGTTAAAAATAATTTAGGACAAAAATAAGGTTTTTGGATGTTATTGTTAAAAACCAGACTTTTTTTCTAGGTAAGGCCTCCACCTGCCTCGGACTTTGGAAAGTCGAAACAAGTTGAAAGTCATAACCCCTCGCGTGACTTTATAAAAGACAATACTCTGTCTCTTCAGAACTTGCAAGGAGTTTGCGACTTAATTACCTAAGAAAAACCAGGGTTAACAAAAACACTTATTTTTCTCCTAAAATGTGTCAACTTACAAAAAAAAAAATGTTTGTAAAAGAAGCTAGAGAGCATGTACCAATGATGAAACGTTGTTCTATGGCTCGATTCATTACCCAACCACCGACGACTAAAAGAATGGCATACCTACAGACGATACAGACGTTCAAGACCGTAAGGAGTAGCATCACTGAGCGAGATCTCATTTGCGCGTTAGCCATTTTCTCAAAGACGAGTTCAAGATTGTTGGATCTTGATTTGATTTAGGTTAAGGTAGAAGGTTGTTTTATTTGTTCTTATAGATAATAGTTTGTGGTCATACAAGAATGCATTTGTTTTCGGGTTCCTTGCTTGTTAAATTAAAAGATGGTATGTTCTTTGGTAAGGTCTTTGAGCAAACATTTTTTATATTAATTCTCTCTAAAATGATTGGAAAAAGGTTAAAAAGAAAATTGTTACGTTTCTATTTTTAGGTTTTGAAATCATCCAATTTTACCTTTTTAATACAAAAATAGTAACAAAAGAAGTTGGATGATGAAGCTTCACATTCACATAAGGGAACAAAAAAAACCTACAAAGATTATGATTTAAAATAAATTATTCTATTCATAACTCTTATTATATAATAAATCTTTTTTCTATTTAAAAACGTTAAGAGATTTAAACCCTAGCAATGGCCGGTTAAACTCATGTTAACGTGTGACATGTTAGGTTTAAATTAAACATTGTATATATGTATATTAGGCAAAGAAACATGTGGGTAGCAAAACCCAAATGATAAACATGTTAACTTTGTTTCTTCTTGCCCCATGTTCGAATCATTATAAAGCTTTTCTTTAATTTCTTTTTTATTTTGGCTTCATACTCACCACATAAACATATAAAAATATTATAATATTAGTATATTATAATTTTTTTTTTGGTAGAATTTCAATTCGTGAGCATTATGTGATACAATTTTTAAGAAGCTTTTATTGTTTACTATTATTTTTAAAAAATTTTGTGTTTTATGTTTTTAAAGGTTTATAACGACAATTTTATGTTATCTGAGTTTTGATTTTTTAGATTATCTTTTTATCCTGTTAAATGCATGGTTACCATTGCAACGCGTGGAGTTTAAAATAAATAAATAATTTTAAAAAAAACTCCTTGGGGCTTGGGCTTTTATATCATACAGGCCCAAACTTTATAATTAGTGGACTATGTGTCAAACTGAGCACGCGTGAAATACTAGAAAGGTGAAACGGTCTGGTGACGATTTGAGAAGGATCCGACCCGAAAATCACAAAAACTCGATCACGTTCAGTCATTACCGGACACAAGGCATAGGTATGAGGGGATAGGCCCCCGTATACTTCTACGATCGAGTGTTAAAACACATTGTTTTTAAATAATTTTGCTTGATTTTGAAACGTAAAGGGGCAAAAATCTGATTAAAAGGGACACAAATCTAATTAAAAGGAGCACAAACTTGATTATAAAAGAGCACAATTAGAAATAAATGATAAAAATTTTCTTTTCATAGATTTATACAAATATTAACTTGTGAAATAACTTTAAAATTGATTATTTAAGTAATTTTCCCTAAATGATTTTGATAGGTTTGTTTTGTACTACCCAAACTGCTTTTTATCCTAACTGATTTATTTGTTTTATGGTTTCAACTAACCTGAATTGTTTTTCCCGCACTGATAGGTTTGTTTTATGGTTTTAACTAACTATACATGTTTTTACCCATAACTTTTATTAGTAACCCATTTTTTGCCCACCGTAAAAAAAATTTCTGAATTCTCCATTGCGTTAAGTTCTCTCTATTGCTTGCATGATCAGTTAAGTGTTCGACGAAACGCCTAATCATACACCCTAAACGATCGGATCTACCTCATCAAGTCTCTTCATAAATCCATCCTCATCATACATCCTAAACGGGAACCCGATCGGATCTATCTCAAGGATCCATGTCATGAATCAACAATGTTTTTATTTGATTCACATGATTCATCTGATCTATCTATTTATGCTATGTGTTATCATCAAGCTCTCATCACTCCACGTAGGCGCCACATAATCAACCAACACCATCACCCTCTTATCACTCCACATCATCATTACATGTGTTATCATCACTCCCCCATCACTTTTCTATCACCCCTTTTTTCCCCATTTCCCCCCTTTTTTCCCTCTTTTTTCCTCCTTCACGCCGTGTGGGAGGTCACGGTTGTGAAATCACATGGTAGTCATGCCCTATGTGTATTGGTGGGGTGATGGTTGGGGGTGTGACGGAGGGTGGTCAAGCCCTTCCTCACGCTTTATAACACATAGCCTTATTGTTGTTATTCATATACATGTTTTAATGATTAATCATAGGAATCGAACAGCATATTTAAATTACGATGTTAAGATCATTGTCAACAGATAATGTTGTTTAATAAAATATTATGTTAAGTTCATCTGTAAATTAAAAATGAATCCGTTGAATAATATATGCTTTTCATTTTAAGCTCCTTAGTTGTCTGTGTGTTTAGATCATATCAGCCCTCTTTCACCTTTGAAATTATATTCTAAGTGGATGTCACTATCTTAGTGTCTCCGTTTAGAAAGACTCAAAAAGTTTAAATAGTTTATTAACGTTAGAAATAACCTGTCATGAGATCTATAGATCATTTTCTTAACTTTGCCTGAATGACATAACTAGCATTTGAACTTATATTAAGGTTATTTGATGGGCATAATCATAAATATAAATAGGGTTAGTTTGCTTTTAGATGTCATAATAAAATTACAGAGAATGAAGAAAACTATTCAAGTTTCTCTGTAATATCATCTATCGATAATTGACATCGTAACAAAGAATAATCTTCAATCAAATATAGTTTTATCATTTTCATCCATAATCTTAATTCCCACAAGTTTTCTTATTTTGATGATTCATTATAATTGAATTGATTAACCATCTGCTCACGATACTGAAATAATTAACAGATTTAACCCCTTAAGACCCAATGTCCAATTTGTGATCTTTGTTGATATATATCAATTTGAGACGGATTAGAACATGATTTTACATTCATCTATGTAAGTGGAGTCTGAGTCTGATATGATCATTGGTTGGGATAGAGTTTGCATGCTTTAAGGAAATTGTTAGTGTGAGATAAGGATGATTGAGGTGGATGTTGCTAGATATAATTGCTCAAAGAGTGACTTTGTATATATTCTATTTGTACCACATTGTTGCTTTCTGATCTTAGTTAGTTGTAAGTTTGTCATACATTTAGCTTTTTAATGTCAATCAACCAACTACATTGATATGGCTTTTATTACCATTTGATGTTGAATATTTCTCTCATTTTATTGGTTTTTTTTGTAAAATAAAGCATTATGATAGTTTGGTATATGAGTATAAACACCCTAGCAATTTCTTAAAAAAAAATATTTTATTTGTTTTTAATTTTTTTATTTTTTTGGGGGAAGTTGTTATCAGATTGTTTGCTTAATCATGTATAGTGATATTAAACAAACTATATATACATGATCCTTTAACATGAGAGATAAGTGCCAAGTGGGTAGCTAAAAGCACTATTTTGTCATGTAATAGAACTTCTATAGTGTTCTATATTACTTTTAGTTTGTTAATTCATGTAGTTATAATCAAACCTAATTTGATTTTCAAAACAATGGATCAATGCCGACAGTTTTCACGTCAAAGGGCAACTCATTTGACACTTGAAACTCAAATATTTGGTTTCATTAGTTTCTGCAATGAGGATATGAAAGCATCATATTTTTAGGTCATTATTATGAAGTTGACTATAGTATTTGAAATATTTTCAGGCATGGCTTCTGAGCTATAATGACACTCATGTAAGTAGTGCTTCTTGACTAGACAACTATTTCCTTTTCTAGTCTGCTTACTTGTACATTCACCAAGATAACTTGCTTTCATCTCTTTTTATGTAACCATGACGACACATTGCCACAAGCTAAAAAGCCTCAATCAATGCCCTGCTAACCAACGAGATCAGGTAAAAATATAGCTTAAACTCAACATGTGGCCTTCAAGGTCGTTAAAGACGAAAATTAGTGTCATATTTATTAATTTATTTTCTAGAGAATATGAATTGAAATTTGTTTTCAAGAACACATTTGCATGATGTGATGATAAAATGGACGAAAGTGTGATAGAAATTTAATTTTGTAGGTATTACAAGTCTAACCGTATTTACTTTGCTTAATATTATGCCTGATAAAATGAGCGAGTTGGGTTGGATAACGGGTCACAACGGGTGCGTGGCAAAATGGGTGCATATCAGGATAAGTTCTAAGAAAAATTAGTTTGGGTCTAAATGGATTGATTGTAAAAAAACATCGATTTAGCTAAGGTTAAATGAGTTGTAATGAAACAAAAGGCTTATTTAATAATTTTATCATTAAATATATTATTAATAATTTGTACTTGCTTGAATTTATTATATTCACATAGTTTTTAACATAGTTTTCATTTTACTCATCTTGACTCACGTCTTTGCTTCCGCTTTAAAGTCGTCTTGTATTTGATCTCTATTAGATTTGATGCCACTAGTTTGCTTCTAATTCAACCGGGCTTTGTATTACAAGTTTGAATATATGCATATGGTAAGACAGATTGAGGTCAATAAGCATGTGGCTTGTTTCTACACGATGATTAGACATCATGGCACCATAAGTTTTACATGTGATGTTATGTCAATATCTTAATCAACTACTTGTTGCATCCTATGTATCTTTGCATTATGTTTTATAGCTCTGGATTACATCTTCTCACACAACATGTACATGATATTGATAGTCCTATACCTATATATGGGACCCTTTTGAGATAGTATTGAGTTTGATCCCACGTTGGATTGTGGGAAGAAAATCACAAAAGCCCATTATTGATAGTGGAAATTGACCTAAAAGTGAAGAGTAGCTAATTTTTGAGCAAGATTCATATTCATTAATCATAGTCATAAACAAAAATACCTCCTGACCACACATGTAATGTCTTAAACATATTGAAATCCTGGTTAATTAAAATATATGATCATTTTCTTGATCTTTCATATGGCCACATAACTTGTGGGTGATATTTTCTTAAAGAGGGTACCACTTAAAATTGTTTGATATCTTTGGTTCTTGATGGCGTGTAAAAGATTCAAGTCTAACCTCTAGTTAAGCTTTAGCTTGGATCATTTAATGAATATTCAAAATTTATAAATTACAACTAATCAAAATTTAAGAATTATAATATTATATTTTAAGATATTATATAATTAAAATTCTATTATGATTTATTGAATTTTAATAATTTTTATAATAAGATATGAATATTTGATATTTAATTGTATAATTTAATTATTTAAAATTATTAATATTTAACATAAAAGAAAATTAGTATTTAATAGGAACGTTAGATTATGCTGCTTATAAACAAACACCTCAGACCTTGATTGTATCATTTTCTAACCAATGTATTTTTATCACAGTCAAGGGAAAATATGTATGGTAACTAGGGGTTTACCAATGCGTTGTTGCGGTAATTTCGTATTAAACAGAAAATAACATGATACCTACTCAATTAAATTCTATAAAAATATGTTGAGTCATACCACTATGTTGATATGGGTGTCTAATCACGATGACGGTAACAACAACATGAATATCAAACACATACCGGTCAAAACAGGTGTTAGCTCGTCCTAAAAGAATAAAATTGAACCGTCGCAAAAGCAAGTATTGTTTTTAGCTAGTATCATTAAATTGGAATTGGTAATATTTAGTAATGTTTTTTTAACTCTAGGGGATCTTCGCATATTAACCATAGCGAACCACCATGAGACCATAGCCTCCAGAACAGAGGAAACCGGATAGATTCATAATCTATTTTCCTTTCTCAGGTTTGAACCCTTAAATATTTAATTATTTAACTTAAAAATTGTTACTAATTATTTTTTTAGTTGAAAAATTCATAAAGAAAATAATAAAAAAGGGCAACATAGTTGTCATTTGATCTAGCCTAGCAAAGTTTGTAATTGTTGACACTATTAGTTATTTATTTAAAACATATAACATAAAAAAAATAATTTTACTGTTTACATGCAATGATTGCATTTACACATTGTATACATATATAATATACCAACGAGGCAGTGCCTCAGTGGTACCCCGGGATTCTTCCAAATGGGAGATCTCGGGTTCGAAACCTTCCCGTAGCGGAAAAAAGGATCTGAGGGGGTCAGGGGGTTTTCCCATTGAGATTTCCTCCTGGGGTGGTTATGGGGGCTCACGAGAGGTTCAGGTAAATAGACTTTAGTGACATGGCCTGAAAACAGTGGGCTCACACGATTGAGACATTCGTCGTTCAAAAAAAAAAAGTTTAACACTTTAATGGAAGCACTAAAGATGCATAAATAGTCTCTTTAATTAAATATGGTTATGTGGCCACTAAT
This sequence comes from Mikania micrantha, assembly GCA_009363875.1. Classification (NCBI taxonomy): domain Eukaryota; kingdom Viridiplantae; phylum Streptophyta; class Magnoliopsida; order Asterales; family Asteraceae; genus Mikania; species Mikania micrantha. Next base: position 83,801,670 of record CM018681.1, on the reverse strand, counting down.
TAGAAGTTTTTAGCTTTCCATCATGAAACAATTTATTACATATGTTCAATTATCATCCACTTTTGGCCACCGATTGGGAGACTTAAAAGTAAATAAACGACGCATAACCACATTTTTTTAATATTTGCAAGTACAATCTCTTAAAGGCCCACCCCATTGTGGTAAATGATCCTCCGCTTAAATAATATATCTTGGGTTCACATTCTAGATTCCTTGCATAAATATGGGGAGTGTTTATTTCATAACTATTAATATGTTAAGAATTCGTGAGAACTATAAAAAAGTGTATATATGACGATTCAATTAAAATGATATAGTTAACAAAATCATTTCTCTCTTTATCAATTGTTATTGTTTTGATTGTATCTCCTCTCTCCTTATCTTTTTTAACAAAATTTAAAAAGACGCATATGTTTATGCATAATACTAGCTTATTGATCCCGTGTATTACACAAGTTGAATCATAAAATTATATTAAACAATACGAATTAGCAATTAAGAAATAAAAATTGTAAAATGATTTTTTGTGATAACCTTTTGTTTTTTAATTTGTAGAATGAAGTTAATTAAAAATAAATATTAATTACAAAATGATGATAGATTTAAGAATCATAAAAATTTGAAATCATTCTTAAAATATAATTATCATCATTATTCTTTCTTTTTTAAATAGAATTTAAAATTTGTTTATTGAGTTTCTTGATAATTTAATTTGAAAATTTTTTGAATTGCAAAATTATTGATCAAAAATGGGAAGTTGGATATGATTAGATTTTAATTAGTATTTAAAGAAAAACAATAAATACCATTTTTTTAAATTAGGAAGTTTGACTTGATTACATTTATTAAATTTAATTTATTTTTAAAATATTAAGGATTAATATAATAATGACAAGTGGCATCAATTGCAATTTGTCCACTCATTTAATGACATGTGGCATATGGTTTAATCAGAAAACGACAAGTGGCGGAGTGTTATTCTTTTATTATATAGTATAGATATATGCATTTTAACAACATGTTAGAACTATCATATTTTTTAAACTAAATCTTAAACACTTGAGAATTTACGTTCATTCCAGCCAATTTATATAATAAAATAGTAATACATTTTATGTAGTTCACGGTTCTCAACATATTAATGGTTCTGAAAAAAGAATAATAGTATGTTTTAGTATCAGTCTGGTTTTTTTACCTATGATAAACTAATATCAATACTTAAAAAGTGGTAAAAGGCAGGTTTGAAATGGATTTGTGTAATTTTGATTTACATATAATAGCCTAATAGGTTTACCTTTGGGTGTCAGCTGGGATTTATGAACTTATTAAGTTATTAGTGTAAAACATACCTACTAACATTCTTTATACCTGAAAACTGATATCAAACTTATATAAAAAAATCAACATGAAATATACTAAAATTGTGATTCTAATTAACAATTTCACATTTTATATAGTTTTAAATTTTTAACAACTTTAAAACACGAATTATTGAACCTAAAAAGATTATACAATACCATAGTATTTTTATTTTTATTTTTTGTTATCAGTTGTGAGACCACCTGGCCAATATCATATGCATTTCAAACCCTTAGAAAATATTATTTAAATCACATACATGTCCTACACTCAAAAAGCCATCCCAAATGTATTGAATTTTCATATTCAAGTTTTTATAGTCATCCACTTTTCGTGTCATCGATCATTTTATGTACGTAATTGGGATTTATGCAAGATCGAATGCGTATCAAATTAAAATCTAATACGGATTAAGAGGCGTAGAGTACACATTCATGGAGTAAGTGTGTGGCAACGCCTTTTGCAGCAGTGATAGACTTGAAAGTAGGACTGGCAAAACAGGTCTTTCGTGTTTAACATGTTAAAGACGACACGATAAATGCAAGTATAAAACATGAAAACGACTTGTTAAAATTTGGTTTGATGATTTAAGTATGACATTTCTCTATCTTACGTAGCAAAAAAAAATAATGAAGCATATCCTCCTAATTTTTATTATTTTAAAAAAAGTAAAATCAAATAGTGTATTTTTGTTAAACAGATCTAATAATCTATATTACGAGGCACCTGTTTTGCGAGTTCTACTTGAAAGAATCTCCGTTTGTAACACTTTGAAAATAAATCTTAATTAACAAATATTTCGTATATGGAAGAACATACAAAATGATATCATATCATTGTGTTTCTTAATCTTGATTTGTTTGCCTTCAACTGTACGTGCAACCTCACACACATGAATAGGATCAAAATACAACATTCAACACGATGGAAAGAATATATTTATGTCGCTAATCGATCACCCATTCTTTGCGTAAATTCTCTAGTGTATCATACGAATTAAATATTAGTTCTTATTCGCTTTCATCCCTTATTTAGCATATGTGTCATTGGACTAATTGATCAAGAAAACGTTTCGTCCAACACGATTCGACATGATCAATACCTATAACCACAAAACCAGGTCCAAATCTTTAATTAACGTACATCAAAAGCCATCCATTTAACAACGGGATCGAACTCTTTTTAGCTTTTTAAATCACAATATCATACAAAATATCTTAAGAAATCATGTTCGATCACTTGCTTCATTGCAATCAGGGGCGTAGCTTCGCCTCTTTTTCTTTCCGTGGTTTTAATTTTCGGCCGAAATGTTTTTTTTATTTAAAAATAATGGTTTCACCCCTCGCTTCAAAAAATTAACATATATTTTGGGTTCCGTAAATTTCGCCCCTCTTACAATACACTCAAGTTCAGTCACTGATTGCAATCATGGGGACCTCAACGAAGTGTTCTAAGGGTCACCATTTAGAATCTATAATTTAACGCGTGAAACCGGAGTCGGACCCGTTGTTGAGGAAGTGCATTTAGACAGATTTTAAAGGACGAAATATGCGTATTGTGAGGGGAAGGTTCATTACGAAATGCATGACATGACGGTTAAATGGACCACATCGATCGATCGATGCACCAATTTTCTCGTGTCCATGCTTTTAATCACGGGAATTATTGTGTTTTTTCCCTTTTTGAAAGGTTAAGTTAAAGAACACGCGCACTCACGGTGTCACTTTCAACATGTGTTCTTGCATGTAAAAGCAACAAGTGACCCTAGAAGAAAGTAGAAAGAACAATATCAAAATCTCTTTTGCATGTAATAATATATATATGGGAAGGTTCCCCTAAAAAGTCTATTTTGTCTAAGAAGGCTAAGAAGGATTTTAAAAACTTGAAAACCGACTCAAACAAACCCCGATTGAATTAATTTTTACATCATTAGAACCGGCTTGTCGAACCCTAAAACCCAAACCTTAAATCGTAAACAATAAACCCTAATACTAAAACCAAATCTTTAAAAACAAATCTTTAACATAAAGATACAACTTAAAAGCTAAAAATCAAGCTCTAAAATCAAAATCTAAATCTAGTTGTTAAAACGAAAACTTAAAATCTAATATTGTAGGGTTCGATGAGACGGTTCCAATGCTATCGAAATGAGTTCAATCGGAGTTCGTTTGGGTCGGTTTTGGAGATTTTAAAAATCCTTCTTAGCCTTCTTAGGCAAAATATACTTTTTATTTGATCTTTCCCCTATATATATATATATATATATATATGCACGAAAAATATTTCATTGTGAACACATCTTAATTGTAGTAACTCAAATAACTCTAACAATATCAGCCTAAATCTTTGTCTTTCTTTCTATTACATTTATTATACATGTACAAGATAATATATTTTATGTATACGTACAAATTCACAAGCATTTAGTATTTAAAACAAGTATAAGTTCACATTACAGTAGTGCCAATATATATTTAACATGATGACAATTTACACTGGTGTAAGATCTTAAAAAAAAAAGAATTTGCCCAAACATATAAAAAACATAATTTTGTACATGTATAATAAAGATCGTGAGAAAACTAAAGATTTAGGTTGATCTTGGCAGAGTTAGTTGGGTTACCACAATTAAAGATGGTTATTATTTGATCTTGATCATATGTGTGTGTGTGTGTGTGTGTATATAGGGGATTAATAAAATGAAAACCTTATTTTAGTGAGAAAACCTTGAAAACTCATGTAAAACGAACGTTTTTTTTTAATTTTTTTAGAGGTTTGTAACATTATTGGGCACATTTTTTAAAAAAAAATCAAAAAAAGTCAAAGAAATATTTTTAAAAAAAATATTTTATAAAACTTTTTTACGTTGTAAAACATACGTAACACTGCGTCAGATCTGACGGAATTTTTTTACGTTTTTACGTATGTTTTACAAATTTTTTTTAGTTTTGTTACGTATGTTTTACATGAGGTTTTCTGGGTTTTCACAAATAAAAGTGGTTTTCAAATTTATATATATAGAGAGAGAGAGAGAGATGATCAAATGTTAACTCACTCTTATTGTCGTAACCCGTATAACACCTCCAAAATTTATCCAAATATTGTTTTCTTTTTTTAAATATCATTATTACACATAAACAAAACTTTTTTCTTTTATGTGTATGTGTAAATTTATCACCGTTTAAAATTTAAAAACATTGTAAGTTTTGGTTATATTAACAAGTTTTTGTTACATTAAGTAATGTAACCAAAACTTACACCGCTTTTAAATCTTAAATCGGTGACAAATTTATATATACACATAAAAGAAGAAAGTATTGTTTATATATAATAATGATATTTAAAAAAAAGAAAACAAATATTTGAATTGATCTTAGCGGAGTTATACGGGTTACCGTAATAAGAGTGGGTTAACAAAATATATATATAGGAATTGAATCCTATGAAAACCCAATTTTAGAGAGAAAACCCTTAAACCCTATGTGAGCCATTGATTTGAAATCTTGAAAATAAATATTTGGTCTAAATTAAACCTAAATAAAAAATTTGATATCAAGCATGAAGCATTGGCTCTACGAACTGAAATGGGGAATTTGCTTATTTGACGTACTGGTAACTTAAAACTAAATATGTTGAACTTGACATTTATTGTAAATATTGTATAACTTCAGTTTTAATAAAATCCAATAATTATATTGTCCATATGTGTAGTTTTAGGTTTATAAGAAACTCATATTTTTAAGAAAACTCTTTCTCAATCAATCATATAATTTACATAAATTTTATTGTTATTTTTATTTTTAAAGGTATTAATGTAATATTACACATTTACTAAAAAAAATAAAATTTATTGTGTTCGTTATACATAATATCATGTCAACAAAAAACATAAGAAATTATTATTACGTATACGTAACGCAATACGTAAAATGATTTTTAGGTAAATGTATAATATTACATAAATATCTTTAGAAAAAAATAATAAATTATATGATTGGTTGATAATAAATTTTTTATTTTTTCTCAAAAGTCAAAGATTTTTTTATATATAATTATTAGAATTAAATTATAAGAGTAATTATAGCTTTACTTTCAAAAATTATTCAAAACCAGAGAATATAAACATAAAAACAAATTGTAAAATTTACGTGTTTTGGTGCATTCATAGATCTATGAATTCTGAATGTTATACATGTTTATAGTACGTGTAAAAATTATAACATTTTGGTATATTTAACTAAAGATAATTACATGTCATGGCCGGTAGAGTATTTTCATAACTTCTTTGTTTTGAATTTGAAAGATAATAACTAACTAGTGTTAATCGCGCGCGCGTTGCGGCGCTTTAAACTGCTAAACAACAAATGGTATTTTCATACGGAAGTAAAATAGTAGTTTCATCGTCCAAAAGCGTACTAAGAAAGAAGTTTTTCGACGAATCGGTTGACAAATTCACAAACAGTTGAAATCATTTTAGCAATTTTTGTTGAAAGCCTTCTTAACTTTTATAAAGTCCTTTACTTTTATAATCACATCATTGGTAGTCCGTATTTTAAAGAAGTTGATATAATCAAGTTGTTATCAAACATGTTTCAAGGGTTTACAAGTAAATTATATAATAAAAATGGAACTTTGTTCCCAATAGCTATTAACACAATTATGCTTTTTTTTCTTCCTTTCTCTCTCCAAAGTTAGAAGAAGCGAATAAAAATGAAGTTGATGATATATTTTCTTTCTACGTACAATGTCATGATATCATAGGTTTCATATCATAATTATTTATTAATTAATATGTGGCCCCTTCTTTCTTACAGTACCCTAATAGAAGATGTTTCATACTCGTTCCTATTTGATTATTTCAATTGTGGCAAAATTTAAAAATTCAAAAAATTATTTTGGGTCACATTCCAAAACTTCATATATTATACTATTCATTTTCATGAGTTTTAATATATATAATAATAATAAGTTGTGCGCACTTAGGTGTTTGTTTTTGGCAAAAGCGTATGCACAAGCTCTTTCGTATGCGTCGCACAGATCACGCACAGATGTTGGCATCTGCAAACATATCGTTTTTTGGAAGATGTTTCATTAAAAAAAACATCTGCGTGTGTTCTTTATGGTGCAGATGTGATTCAACCACTTTTAGGATCTTATATCTGCAGAGACCATCAACCACTGTCGGCCACCACCACCACTTTCTGCCAGAAGGCCACCCCCATCACCCACCACCACCAATATATTTTAACAGTCAACAAACGTTAAAAACAAATATTCTTCTTCTTTCAGACTGCGCACATTTGGTCCACATCTTGTTCTACAGATACCTGCAGATGTAGCCCGCAAATTACAGACATTTTACCTCTTAAAATACAAACACCACCTTAGTCGTTAGATATATATAAAGCACTTGTAAAAGGGTACAACATATCCTAGAAACATATTAAAAAATGTGTTTCGTCTTCGTAATGTTAATTATTTTATGCAAAACTACAAGCTATAATTCATTAATTTTGAAGTGCGGAACACATTTTATAAGCACAAGGACTTTGGAGTGGCAGAGCTTGAACATGTTGAAAAAAGGGTGAAATTTTACCGGACTTAGAATACATGTTAATTTTTTTAAGCAAGGGAGACGAAGCCTATATTTTTAACAATAAATAAGTTTTCGACAAAAAATTAACACTACGAACAGAAAAAAAGGTTCACCCCCACCAGTCCTATAAAAACTTCGTCAATGAGGACTCGGGATATACAAAAGTAATCACATTAATCGATATATATCAAATAATTCTATTATTACATGTCGTTGTCCCTTTAAACTATTGGTTGTGTGTTTGGTTACGTACTTGATCAATCAACATCAGTCAAAATAAAAGGCAAAACTGAGTTTGGCTACGAGTTTGGCGGACTCTAGGTCTAGTCAACTTTAGAAACGTATCAAGGAGACTGCGGGTTCGTGCTTAAGTTCCAACTATGAATGTGATAGCAAACGCATGCATGGACAATTAAATACATTGGTATTATCATGTGAGCATTATATATTTTTATTAATTCAGATATATATATATATATATATATATATATATATTACACAAGTTAAATACATGTAATTTTATATACTTAGTAACGATATTTTAAGTTAAAATACTTTAAAATTGTAAATTTTATTGTTCTACATGTATTTTATGTAATATACATGTTATTATTTGTAACTTTTGGATGAATGTGTAAAATATTATTACATGTATTGTAACATTTTTATGTGTAGACAGGTGAATTATATATATTAATGTTAGGTGATTACGAGATTAATTATAATAGATTTTTATAGAATAAAATATAAGAATAATGTTTAATTCTTTATACAAACTATTATATTTTTAATATATCTCATGATATCTGTTAGATTTTAAGATTAAATAGAAATATAATACTTAGCTTTCAGCATAATTGTTGTGATGTTACAAATCATTCATATGAAATAACTATAAAGATAACAAATTATAGAACTTGATCTAAACAAATAAATACAATTTAAAGCGAAGAAACTTGATGTAAATAAATAAATAAATACAATCGTAAAGAAACTTGGTCCAAATAAAAATATTATTTAAAAAAATAAATCTTATAATTTGATTTTTAATTTCAAAGAATTTAATTATCAATATTATCTAAATTTTTGTTAGAAAGAAATATAAAGTTAATAGTAAAAAAAGGTTATAAATGTTAAAAATGTAACTAAAATTAATATTTAATTTAAATAATAAAACTACATTTATTATTATAACCTTATGATTAATAAATGAAGTTTATAAGGGAAAATGATTAGATACAAAAAATTTACACCCAAGTTACTCATTTATTATATTAGAATGAAAAATGTTATTATTATAGTTGCGTACAATACGTACTTGGTTTCTAATTATAGAAAACTATATTTAGAAGAAAAAAACCTAGGAATGAATCAAAATGAGCGGTCGAATTTGGTAAACATATAACTCCATGAATTTAATATAATTTAACATTTAATATAAAAATTAACAGAAAACAAGATTGATGAATTAAAAAACACATTTGAATGCAAATATGGTTTGAAACAACGGTGTCTTCTTCAACTAGTCACTTCTGCTCAACCGACAATAATATGAAGGGTCAAGAAAAAGATAACGTTTGACACTCATGTTAACATATGTTCATCTGTTAGAACCTCTTGTTTTGCCTGGCCTGAAGTTGATAGGCAAAATTTCAAACATCCCAATTTCCTAATTCTTCAAGAATGCATTATTATTACTCCTATTACTATTTTGACATAAATTTGACTTAAATAAGGTACGAGCCAAAACCTATAGTTTGTATAACTTTTCATTCAACATTAGATTCCAACCTCAAGCCTCAATGTATTATATTTTAATATTAAAACTCAATATATTATTAGCAGACTAAATAAATAAATTATTGTTTTAGTGCAAGTACTTTTTATGGTTTAAAATTTATATATATGCAAGCGGTGTGCGCATATAATGTATACACGTGTCGGCTCTCGAGTGGTAAAAGTAAAATTACACTAATATTAACATTATTTTATTTAGTTTTTGTATAGTTAACGTTACAAGTGTTAGGTTGGTTGATCGGTTAATTAAGCATCATGAGTCAGATATCTCATTTGAAAGCAGCCTCTATTCCTACAGGATAGAGGTAAAGTTATCTATATCTTACTCTCCATACATTTTACCTTAGTTTTGCTAATGGTAGATTATATTGAATACGATGATGATTATATACTTAGTATCACATGTATTGCAGGTTAAATAAAAATACCAAGTCATTATTAAATATTTAGAAATTATAAAACGATCTTTTTGACATAACATTTTTGAATATATGGATAAAATATTGATATATATATATATATATATATATATATAAAAGGAAGAGTTCCATTGAAAACCCTCATTTTAAAGAAACCAAGAAAACCTTATATCCACCATTGATTAATATAATCAATGGTTGAGATCATTAGTGACAACATTGTAAATAAATGATAATCAAGGGATTTAATTATATACTTATAAGGATACATTGGTCCAAACAAATTTATTATCTTTCCTATATTTAATAAAATTCCTAAAATCACTCTCTTCTCTTCTCTTTTCTCTCTCCTCTCTTTTAATTCATATAAGAATATAATTCAAAAAAATATTTTTTCACTCAACATACTACAGCTAACATAATAGCACTCCATCATTACAATCTAACATTTAACATACCAGCACATACTAACACCATTTCAATGTTACATCTAACATAATAGCACATATCTAACATAATAGCACATATCAGGACAATATGATAGGTTTTTAACATAACATAATACTACAGATAACATAATAACACATAATAGCACGGCACCATTACAATCTAACATTTAACATATCAGCACAAACTAACACCATCACAATATTACAGCTAACATAATAGCATATCAGAACAATATGATTAAATGCTAATAGCACATCCCGATTACAAAATCAAAACGTAATCTGTTACATTCCGATTGAATCTTTAATTTTAGAAACTGAATCCCACTTTATTCGTTAAACCGTGATATCAGCAAAATAAAAAAGAAAAAATCCCTAATTTGCCCTTTTGATAGCCGCAAATCCATTTTAATTAATTTTTTAACCAATCTTTAATCACAACCCTTAATATTAGCACATCGATGGCCCAGATTGTTTCTCACACTTTTTACAAAAGTAACACTTTGTACAATAACCTTACTCTATATAGGAAAGGGTTCCATTAAAAACCCCCATTTTAAAGAAAACCAAAAAAACTTTATATCCACCATTGATTAATATAATCAATGGTTAAGATCATTAGTGGCAACATTGTAAATAAATGATAATCAAGGGATTTAATTATATACTTATAAGGGTACATTGGTCCAAACAAATTTATTATCTTTCCTATATTTAATAAAATTCCTAAAATCACTCTCTTCTCTCCTCTTTTCTCTCTCCTCTCTTTTAATTCATATAAGAATATAATTCAAAAATATTTTTTTTTCACTCAAAAAATTCAATTCTATAAATTTGATTTTTTTTATTCAAAAAATCTGAATTTTTTCAACCAAATTATCTGATTACATATATGTAATCATATATATACTTTTCATATATACCTGATTACATGTATGTAATCATATACATACGTTTCATACATATACCTGATTACGTATATGCAATCTTATACCTTCTTACATTTATATACTTTATTACAATTACGTAACAAACTAACGATCACAAAAAAAAAATCAAAACATATATGAAGTTAAAGATGAAGATGAAAATAAAACACTAAAAAGTTATTGGATTACATATATGTAATCAAAACTTCATTACAATAAGAACACTAAAAAGCTGTTTGAAACTAATATGCTTTTCATCCAATAGAATGCATCATTGAGTCAATGTCTTCCTGTTAAAAAAAACAAGATTAAGTAATTAGAACTAAAAGTTTATAATTACATATATATAATCATATAACTTGTTATTATAAACATGATTACGTATATGTAATCAAGTAAATGGTTAGTATAACTAGTAATATAAACCTAGTTACGTATATGTAACCATATAACTGATTAATATAAACATAATTACATATATGTAATCATATAACTTGTTACATATAAACCAAAGAACTTTAGTGAAAATTAAATGTAGACAAGTAATCAAATGTACCTGGTTTTTTGTTTGGAATGTTGTTGTAATTTTGGGATAATAGTCCAACATGAAAGAACCTCAAAAAATAAAGATGAAAAATGCAAAGAAACTTGATCTTAGTTGTGGATGATGGTCATCGGTGTAAGTTTTCCGCAACATTTTTGTAAGGGAAAATTGCACATGTAAAATCAAATAAAATCAAAGGGAATAAACGTGAGGGAATTATTGTTGGATTTTAGGGTTCATATGAAGAGATGTCGGGTTATGAAGTACTTTGGCAAGAAAATCAATCCCTTGATATCTGTTACTGCATTCATCCACACAAATCTAAATAAAATCATCATACTACACATGGTTTTTCCTACTACTTCTCAGCTTAAACTTCAACGCCTCCATTTGAGCGTACCTGATGATCTTTTTGGCAACGATAACCACCAACTCTTCATCTACCTGAAGACGTACGGTCTCTTTTTTTTTTGCAATATCCATCTCCCTGAGCCTCTGCAATAGTTTCTCAACGCTGGGATGAATGATCTCATGCAAGGCCATCGGAGAAGACAAGTACACTGGTCACCAGTGACGGCAAAACAATTACGGTGGCAATGGTGTGGTGGTGACGGCAAAACAATGACGAATGATGGTGATGGTGGTGAGTTAGGGTTTGTTTAAAAAAAATGAGTAAATTCAAAATTTTAAGTTACAAAAATAACTTCCTAAAATAATGGATCTTATTTTTTTTTACTTAAATGCCCTTTAAAAAATAAAAAAAAATAAAAAACTAGAAATTATGTGATTGGTTGGAAATGGTTTTCTTAGTTTTCTCTAAAATAACAAGTTTTCTTTTGAACATTCCCCTATATTTGAAAGCAGTTTCTCTATTCCTACAGGATAGAGGTAAAGTTATCTATATCTTACTCTCCATAGATTTTACCTTAGTTTTGCTAATGGTAAATTATATTGAATACGATGATGATTATATACTTAGTATCACATGTATTGCACGGTTAAATAAAAATACCAAGCCATTATTAAATATTTAGAAATTATAAAACGATTTTTTTGACATAACATTTTTGAATATATGGATAAAATATTGAAATATATATATATATATATATATATATATATATATAGTACAAGGTTTGGCTAAAAAGTTTTAAAACCATGAGAAGTGTGAGAAGAGTTCTCAACCATTAGATCAATTGGTTTTGTGGTTGAGATTAATTTAGTGGTATTTTCGTAAATAGTTATAAGTTAAAACCATTAGTAGGGGTAGAATGGAAAGATCTAGCCAAAAACCTGCACATGCAAGTCACATGCATTTTCCTCCATCTTTTTTAAACGTTCATAACTTTTTTATACGTTAGAATTTTTTTAAAAAAATTACACCATAAAATCGAGCATTTTTTTATCTTTCTAATGAGTATAATATTAGTATATCTTTTAAAATTAAAATAACAACCTAAAATGAGTTTCACGAACCATATGTTTATGGTGTTTTTCCAATATATACGAAACTGATCTATTATGGTGTTTTTTACCCATATGTATGTTTTATAGTGTTTTCAAAGATATTTTATGGTGTTTATGATGTTAACATTTTATGTTATTTTTTAGTGTTTGCGTATTAATAAATAAAAAGAGGGCATTTTTTGGTGTTTTTGAAAACGAAAAACACCATAAACACCTAAGTTTGTACGTGGTGTTTTTAACTTAGTTTATGATGTTTTTTCGAGATATTTTATTGTTTATGGCGTTTTTTCAAGATATGTTATTGTGTTTATGGTGTTAACATTTTATGGTGTTTTTGTGTTCGGATATTCATGAAACTAAGACCAGGCATTTTTATGGTGTTTTTGAATACTAAAAACACCATAACAAAAACACCTGGTTCATAAACATTTTATACATGACGTTTTAAACTTAAATGTGTAAAAACACAAAGTTTAGAACGACATGTTTTTTAGTTTTCAAAAACGCCATAAAACACAATGTGTAAAATTATACAGTCCAAAAACACCATGAATAAAATTACAGTTCAAAAACACCATAAATAAAATTACAGTTCAAAAACACCATAAATAAAATTACAGTTCAAAAACACCATAAATAAAATTACAGTTCAAAAACACCATAAATAAAATTACAGTCCAAAAACACCATAAATAAAATTACAATTCAAAAACACCATAAAATATTTGTGAAAATTACACAGTACAGAAACACCATAAAACATCATGTGTAAATGACGCAATTAAAAAACGTTGTGTTTTGTTTATGTTCAAAACACCATAAAACGTCTAGTTTCACAAACAATATGAAAACACCATAAAAACGCACAAGTTTCAAGAACATACAGGTTTGTTCTTTTTCTATTGTTAAATATAACAATATTATACTCGTTAGAAAGGTAAAGAAATTTGCGATTTTATGGTGTAATTTTTTTTAAAAAAATTTAACGTATAAAATAGTTACATACGTTTAAAAAATTTGGTGGAATTAACATGTGACTTGCATGTACAGCCTTCATTTATGTGTTGACGTTTATACCCTTTACCCTAAAATACACGTGTCACATTCTCGTGGCTTCTTAGACTTCTCATGGTTTTTTGCCTTCTTAGAATATCTCTCCCCTATATATATATATATATGAATGTGATCAAATACTAACTCATACTTACAGCAATTACCCATTAACTCTCTTTACCCAATCAAAAATAAACACATGGATTTTTCTTTTATTATTTGATAAATGTACATTAGTAATTTGTTTTATGTACTAACTTATCCCCTCTTTTTTAATACATCCATAACTTTTTTATAATATAATATTTTTTTATAAAAATTGCACCATTTTACTCGTCTTATTTTTCTCTTTAATTTCGTTATAGTCTTGACTAGGTTTTTTTATTTTTTTTCGGATGTTCGTATTTACACCAATGTAACAAGTATAAAAATAACAAATTATTTGTAACGAGTTGTAACGAATTTGGGTTTACATTGTTGTAGAATAAATAGGGCTTACGTTTAAGAGTGTAAACGAGCCAAGTCGATCCCGAGCTAGTTAATTACGTTATATTCTTGACTAGGTTTTTTTATTTTTCCGGATGCTCCAAAATTCGTTATATCTACAAGATTGTAAATACATTTTAATACTATAAAAAAATTATATCTACAAGATTGTAAAGACATTTTAATACTTTAAAAAAAATAATATAACATTGTGTTGATAAAAACCAAAATTCGTTATATATACAAGATTGTAAATACGTTTTAATACTTTAAAAAATTTATATCTACAATATTGTAAATATATTTTAATACTTTAAAAAAATACTATAACATTTTGTTGATAAAAACCAAAATTCGTTATATCTACAAGATTGTAAATACATTTTAATACTTTAAAAAAATACTATAACATTTTGTTGATAAAACCAAAATTCGTTATATCTACTAGATTGTAATACGTTTTAATATTTAAAAAAAAAATACTACAACATTTTGTTGATAAAACCAAAATTCGTTATATCTAAAAGATTGTAAATACATTTTCATACTTTAAAATTATATTTACAAGATTGTAAATACATTTTAGTACTTTAAAAACCAAAATTCGTTACAAAATCAAGAATATAACGTAATTAACGAGCATCCGGAAAAAATAAAAAACCTAGTCAAGAATATAACGTAATTAACGAGCTCGGGATCGGCTTGGCTCGTTTACACTCTTAAACTTAACCCCTATTTATTATACAACAATGTAAACCCAAATTCGTTACAACTCGTTACAAATAATTTGTTAGTTTTATACTTGTTACATTGGTGTAAATACGAACATCCGAAAAAAATAAAAAAACCTAGTTAAGATTATAACAGAATTAAAAAGAAAAAAAAGACGAGTAAAATGGTGCAACTTTTATAAAAAAATATTATAGTATAAAAAAGTTATGGATGTATAAAAAAAGATGGGGAAAGGTTTTTAATATAACAAATTACATTAATACCCTTATTCCCTTTTCTTTCAAATCAATTACATTATTATATTATAGTTTAATATCAACCATTAGATAAACATCTTGTAATTTGATCATTAAATATGGTGAGGTTAATGGATTATTGCTCTATCCTAAGGTTAGCAATAGATCACTTCCCTCTATATATATATATATATATATAGATTGAGGTTTGGATAAAAAGTCTTAAAACCATAAAAAGTATGAGAAGTAATCTCAGTCCTACACGTGTATTTTCAAAGGTTTTCAAGATATGGGTATTAACGTAATTTCTTCTCATTATTGTTGGCGGTTATTTTGGGAAAATACCATGATAGTCGCTAAACATTTTTTCAAAATACAAATCAATTATCGATTACAAGAAGAAATCACAGATTGTAATTGATTTTATGATTCTAATTTCATCTTGTGAATGCTCGTTTGGTGTTTTTTGAGGGTAACGTCGTGATGGAATCGAAAGCAGAAGGTTATGGTATTTTTCAGATTGTATGGTGTTTTCAGATTGTATGGTGTTATTCCGTATGTTGTATGCTCTGTTTTTTGATATTATGGTGTTTTTCAAATTGTATGATGTTTTTTCATATTAGATTGTGTTTTTTGGATTGTATGATTTTTTGAATCCAAGTATTACAACTTCTTTTGAATCCAAAAGCCCTAATCACCATGATATTTTAAAATTTTATGCAGTTTTTTCTTTTAAATAATGCTATGTTTTTTTGATTTTATAAACATGTATGGTGTTTTAATGGTGGTTAAATAATATGATGTTATTTGGCGTTTTCAGTTAGCTTCATATTATTTGTTATGGTGTTTATATTAGCATTGTAAAGACGTGATCAATTTCAAAAACACAATAACAACTTAACAGAACACCAAGAACAACAAAAAAGATACATAACAGCAAAAACACCACACAAAATAAACGCCAAAAACACCAAAATAACCAAAAACACCATAAAGCCATAATCTTAATCTCCATTTAAAATGAACAAAACAACATAGACGCCATAAACTAAAATCAATTTCAAAAACACCATAACTTAACAGAACAGCAAGAACAACAAAGAAGATACATAACAGCAAAAACACATACAAAATCAACGCCAAAAACACTAAAATAACCAAAAACACCATATTGAGATAAATTGGGGACTTTGGTGTTTCAGTGAGTAACGATCGACGGATGACATTAGGGACTTTGGTGTTTTCGTCGATGGGTAAAATCTAGGTTAAAGGCGACTTTTACGGAATTGAGATAAATTGGGGAGGTTAGTTCTAATTCAAAACACACCAAATTACTTTTATGCCCATCCCGCAACTTTCAAACACCATACTATTTACAGAATTGCCACCGCGCAATTCTGACCGTAAAACACCACAGATCTACGTCCAATATTTCTTCTTATGGTTTTTAGCCTTCTTAAAATATCCCTCCCCTATGTGTGTGTGTGTGTGTGTATGTATGTATGTATGTATGTATGTATGTATGTATATGGCATGTATAAAATGAAAAACCCACTTGAGTTGAAAAAACTTTAAAAAACCCTATGTAACAAAAGTTTTTTTTTAATTTTTTAATAGTTTTGTAACATTATTATAGTCATTTTTATAAAAAAAAAAAAAAAAAGCGCCGACCATATTTTTTTAAAAAAATTAATAAAACGAAAATGTAACACTGACGTAACACCTTCTTTCAATCCTGTACAGCGATGTTACGTCTGTGTTACATCGGTTTTTTATTAATAGCATCATTCATTTATTTATATTTTTTAAATTAATATATAAACATATCACATGCAACAAGAAGAAACACATAGTACTTGTATTATCAAAGGTAACAACATCCGGGAAGGGAAAAAAAACAAAAAACAAAAAACAAAAAAAAACATTTATTTTACAAGAGTAAGTTACTCAACCCAATTTTATATACTAAAATCCATAAAATTGATAAAATGCACGGCTTATTGAAATCAACAAATAAAATTAACTACCATCACACATTACATATGTTGAGGCCAGGTAGGAAATTTTGTTGACACAGATGTCTATTTTGACCCTTTCTGTTGACGTGCAAGTCTACCTCATCAATTTTTGATTGCTCTATACAGTTTATAACTTATAAAATAAAAAAAATATATCCAACTCACCGTTTTCACACATTTGGAATGTCACTAATAAATTTTGGAGTTTAATATACTAGATTTAGGTGGAGGATTGTCATTTTTATGAAAAAGAAAAAATATGTTGGTTTTTAATGAAATTCACTCTATAATAAAATAGAAAAATTTCTAAAGATTCAGCATACCTATGCATTTACAGTTGCATGAACTCCGCAACAGACCGGTAACCAAACCACATCACGAAAGGTCACTACACCACAGGTCCGATCCTTGTGTCTGAATCTCAAGGTGTTTGATCAATCCCACCTTGGAACACATAAATGGAAAACACCATTGGCAACCAAAATTTAGCATGATTTGGATCTGTAAAACGAGCATAACATATTAAATAGAGATATGACAGTCACGAAATGGTCATGGGAATCGATCAAATCGAGTGATGATATGGTGTAAAATTAAATATTGATAATCATCACTTTTAGGCATCTTTCTTAGAAGTTAGAAACACTCTTTATTCCATTGGGATAAGGTTAACCCCCTCTCCAAAGACCTTAACGAGAATTTACTGGGTATGTTTGTTTGTTTCTTCGAAGCAGAAGACAGATTCCATTGGCCCATAAGCTTTCATATCAGACACTTGCAACCCCTTGTGTGGTCAATATCTAGAATCTGACATGAAATCACCTCACAGCTCACCAATCCTAGGACCATTTTCTCAACTGAATCATGTCCATCACTTCCATTAAAGATATATATCCATCCAATTGAAAAAAAAAAAAAAAAAAGCAAAAACCCATGAAAATCTTGTGATGATTTCACCAGCCACCTACTTGTAGTATATAAACATCATCACCTGATCACCATACTTTTGAGTTTTGACCCACCATGCCACCACCTTTCTCTCTGTAACTAGTTGCTACAAAATGTTGTTTTCCAACAAGAACTTGTTAAGATGCTTATGTATCGAAGGTCGTCTAACAGGAAAGTCTACACAGAGTGGCTTCTTCTCCAGTGACCTGCTACCGTCTCTAGGAGCCAATCTTAACCGATCGATTGACCTAAGAAAAAACACAATCTGCCCCTTTGATAGACGCTATAGGTTAGTCAATAATAAATTTGGTTCAGTTTCTTCTTATTTTAGGGAAAACTCACAGGCCCCACCCATCCCAACAAGTGGGATCAGGTAAATGGCAAGTGCCCTTCAAGGTGTTTAAGCTGGAAACCAGTGGAAGCTGGATTCAGAATCGCTCGTCATTGTGCCACTTCCACCTCTTGAAAATTAATGTGTCTTGATTATAATAAGGGTATATGTATCCCCACTTTCTGACTTTTATATCTTTTTCAGGACATGGGAGATGTTTCTGGTTATTTTGGTCATTTATTCGGCATGGATTTCA
This sequence comes from Mikania micrantha, assembly GCA_009363875.1. Taxonomy (NCBI): domain Eukaryota; kingdom Viridiplantae; phylum Streptophyta; class Magnoliopsida; order Asterales; family Asteraceae; genus Mikania; species Mikania micrantha. Next base: position 83,783,050 of record CM018681.1, on the reverse strand, counting down.
CCATTTGACTTGGCATTTCTTGATAAAAAAGAAGGCGCCTTACGAATCTTTGACAACATTGTCAATGGCTTCTTTGCCATTGATATCGTTTTAACTTTCTTTGTTGCATATCTCGATAGCAAGTCGTATGCGCTTGTTGATGATCACAAGAAAATAGCAGTGAGGTCATCAAGGAATTTTTTATTTATACTTCTTTTTTTAATTTGCTAACTTTCAATGCACGGGTTATGAATAAAAAAAATGTTGCATTGTGATTTGTGAACAGGTACCTGACAACCTGGTTTATCTTTGACGTGAGTTCAACCGTGCCATTTCGATCTCTCAGCCTCCTATGCAAACATAGGAAAAGTCAGATTGGATTCAAAATACTCGGCATGCTTAGATTATGGCGTCTTAGAAGAGTTAGCTCCCTATTTGCAAGGTATATATCATATATTAACATATAATTTTGCAATTTGAAGGTGTCATAAAGTATAACCAAAAATACACCAAGTGATAATCACTATGGTTCAATTCAGGCTTGAGAAGGACATCAGATTCAACTATTTCTGGATCCGTTGCACCAAGCTCACATCGGTAAGAAACCAAACGGTTCAAACTTTTATGTGGATGTTTAGATTTGTGTTTTATAACTATAATCTGAATAATCTTTTTTAAGTCTAGATAAACAAATTTTGCATTCGTTGGTGGTTGTTACTTATTTGATTATTTAGGAATAAAAACTTATTAGTTTGAACGTCAATAGCAAAATGCTAATCTATGGCTGAAAATAAAGTTACCTATTTCCCCTTTTTACCTCATTTGAGAGACGTTCAGACATTTCAAAAAATGTATCCTTTTCTTCATTTTAAATATTAATTTCCTGAATAATCAGATTCTCCAAAACTCTAGTAACTGAATATTACAGCTTCATACAGCAAAAGCACATCTAAAACACTATCTTCTACAACCTGTTTTGCTACATTCTTATTGCTTAATATCATACCATCACTTATAACACACAAAAAAACAATCTCATGGAAGACATAAGAACAATGGCAAATTGGTCCATTCTTGAAGTATATTTAGCTTACCTCCATTTGAACTTAGGTGACTCTCTTTGCGGTACACTGTGCTGGATGCCTTAACTACTTGATAGCCGATAGATACCCAAACCCGAATAAAACTTGGATCGGTGCTGTCTATCCAAATTTCAAAACTGAAAGCATCTGGAATAGGTATGTAACAGCACTGTATTGGTCAATTGTGACACTAACAACTACTGGTTATGGAGATCTACATGCTGAGAATACAAGAGAAATGGTGTTCTCTATCTGCTATATGTTATTCAATTTGGGATTGACCGCTTACCTCATTGGGAACATGACAAATCTCGTTGTTCATTGGACGGGAAACACCAAAGTTTTTGTAAGTTGTCTTTCTGAGAGTTTTTATCCCTTCTGTCTTCTGATGTTGAAAAATTATTTGTGTTAAGGCACAAGTTGTTCAAACATGTTAATAATAAAAGATTATTAATAAAGTGAGGCAACAGCAATATATTAGATCAGAAATTTATATTAAAAGCTACTGTAAGTTGATATAACTAAGATGTTTTACTCACTTGTGAATTCTACTTCTAAGATAAACCTTTTGGTGTAGAGAGATAAAGTCACTGCTGCTTCAGAATTTACAAAACGGAATCATCTTCCACCACAGATTCGGGATCAGATATTGTCTCACATATGTCTAGATTACAAAACACGGGGATTAAAACAACAAGATGTCTTAAACTGTCTGCCAAAAGCTCTCCGGGCAAGCATCTCATGCCATCTCTTTTACCCAATTGTACAAAATGTTCATTTGTTTAGTGGCATTTCCCATGAATGCCTTTTCCAACTGGTAATTTTTCCTGCTTGTAAATTAACTCATAGCAAAGCCTCTTTGACAAAAAGATGACTACGAAACAAAATGTGAATCATGTTCATTATTCAATAATATTATCCATGCACATTTCTCATGGTTAATAACGTAGTGTATTATATTGCGAAAAGGTTTCAGAAATGGAAGCAGAGTATTTTCCCCCAAAGGAAGTCGTGATTCTACAAAATGAGATTCCAACAAATTTATACATACTAATTACTGGAGCAGTGGTAAGTGAACCTAAATACATATTTAATAGTTCTCAAATATTCTACTAGAAAATAAAATATATGGGTTGGTAAGTTTATTTGTCAATGGCAGGATATAATTGCACGAGAAGATGAACAAGATAAGGTATAGTATTCTTATTATTCAGTCAGAAAACAAGAAAACAACCTTACTTAAGAAATATTAACTTGCAGATCATCGGAAAGGTGGTGTCAGGAGAAATGTTTGGAGAAACAGGAGTTTTATACAATACACCTCAACCATTCACATACCAGACAAGAGAAATTTCTCAGGTACTGCGGATGGATGGTTCTGCACTACTCCAGACTATTCACACGAATACACAAGACGGATTTATTATCATGAACAACTTTTACAAGGTATTGTATTTCTCATGAATGAAAAATTGAGGTAGAGCCGTAGAGGCAGCAATCAAAACAGGATGGATTGACGCAACATTTTTTTACTATTTTTTATAAACTAATACAGGATTAGTATTGTTATATATAACATAAATATAAAGCAATTTAGAATTTTGCATGTCGTTATGAACACCTGGGGCAACTTTCAACCCATTCAGCCCATATGACCATTCCCTTTTAGCTACATTTGTTTACATGACCGGTTAGAAGTTAATCATAAGTTCATGGGACGAACTTATCACTTCTAATGTGAAGCCCAATACCTTTAGTTTAATATGAATGAGTGGATCTAAGATATGTGTTCACTTTTGTGTTTGTCCCCTTGCAGAAACTGAAAGGACTGGAAAGATTTGGACAGCAAGAGTTGTCTATGGAGAATTCTTCCACTGACCTACATAATTATCAGAATGAAAATCAGGTTACATGGGAATCAAGGAACATAGATTACTTACATTCAGGTGACGTAAAGAAGCAAAAACAGATCAACAATTCTTTATCTGATAAGAGGGAAATGAACGTCAATATACCAGCAGAGGGCCAAACTGCTCTTCATGTTGCTGTAAACAAAGGCCATTTAGAAATGGTAAGGCTTCTAGAAAGAGGAGCAAATGTAAACAAGCCTGACATAAGAGGGTGCACACCAAAATCTCTAGCTAAACAGCAAGGAAACAAAAGTGTATATGACCTTCTATTAAGTCATGATAATAAGAGGAATGAACACAAAATAGAATTCGAGCGTGAAACTACAGATAGTACGCAGAGAAATCAGTACTTACCAACAACAAAGGACTCTTATTGTTCCACTTCATGCACAGAGTCTGCTTCAAGAAGTCCAAACTGTGATACTGATCAAAAAGTTAAGAAGCAGATAAAAAGGGTCACCATTCATGCTAAATTCCAGAAGAATGCATCAGAAAAACAGCTTCCAAAGCTCATAATCCTACCAGATTCATTAGAAGAACTATTGATCACTGCAGGTAAGCTTTATATAATTAATTATAAAACAAGTGGCAATAAACATGCAGCTAAAAGTTGATGTGTAATTCTATTTATTTCATGAGATTGTCACTTCTTGATGCTTAATGCTTTGTCTCTTCATCATTGTTTAACTGCAGGTCAAAAGTTTGGAGGTCAAAATTTTGCAAAAGTAGTCAACTCAGAGAGTGCAGAAGTAGATGATTTGAGCGTTATCAACGATGAGGACCACTTGTTTTTCCTTCCAAATGATGGTCAACATGGGGATTACAATGTGACCTAGTAGGGAGAATGAGAAGCAGTATAATATAAGTTAAGAGAAATTATAGTTTGTAGCTTCAACAAATTTTATTCAATCAAAATCTAACAAAAGTTTGATAATAGATATAAACGATGGCTGTTGACAGTAATTATATCCATCTCAGTAATCACAACTCATTATTGCCTTCAAGAGCAATTTGAACAAGAGATGTTCTTTCTACTTTTTATCACACAGTAATTAATGACAGATACAGATGATATGTTAATACATATTGGAAGTTAAAAAATGCATCGAAGGGTTCTTTAAGTTGACAATTAAGCGATCAAAATGTTTGTAGTTGAGTATCCTTCACTTCAAGATGAAAAACTGGAACCATGTATACCTACATCACCATTTCATGTTGTACTTGCTTATACCCTCTTGGTGGCCCATGTATTTTGTATAAGATAGATGATTTATAAGCTGCTGAATTAGAATCATTGCTTTTTGTCTTTTGTAATAATAGGAATAGGATGAGCTTCCGTGTTAAACACAAACTCTGTTAATGGGATAACGTTACTGTCACTAAATAATAAATATAAATACTTGAGGGTTTCACCCAAGAAAAATGTTTCCATTTTGTCTCTTCGTCTAGGAGGGAGCACAGTAACATCATCCAGAGAAGTGTAACCACCAGAATCAACCTTTGTATACTTCTCAAACGCCTCAAAGATTGACCAACCCCATTCACGATATCTGTAATAAAGAAATCCCAGAAAAAATATTAACAGTTGGTAGAAAAACCAAGTTTGCAACTTATGGCAAAATATACTATAATCCTAATCAAGCGTTAAAACATACTTTGGATTCTCAGTAATACGGTACAGGATGAACAACGATTCTACAGTCTCGGGACGCAAAAGGTTGTGGCGATCAGCATGCTTAATAACAATATCATGTATATACTCTGAAGTCTTGTTTCCTCCATCAAGACCATTTTCCGAATAGCCCTGATTGAGACAGATGCAGAAAAAATAATGATTAAAAAATAAAACAAAAGGAAAAAACATAATACGAAAAAAAAAATACTAACCTCGGAATTGAAATAAGCAATCTCGGGAGCCAACCCAGTGGATGTGACGGCATACATCTCAAAGCAAGTTTTAGCAAGATCTTCAGCTAGTTTTAGGTTTTCTAGATCTTCAAAAGTGAGTGAATTCTCTTCCATAGCCTTTGCCTTTGTAATGCCATTGGTGGCTCCAAGTGCAAGGGTGCCCGGCAAGAAGCAGACCTGAACATGTGAGGTTATTAAAACATATTACAGTCAATTAACTTTATGATGCTCAGTTTTTGAATGCACAGATATATCAATGCTAAAAAAAAAGCTAATACTTGATGAGAGTTTGGCTAAATACTTATTTGCCACAACTTCTCATTGTTCAAACAAATTCCTGAAAATTAGAAAGTGAAGAACCCTTCATAATGTGAAAAAAAAAAACCTAAAGTGAAGAAACAACTTCCCATTGTTTTAACACTTGCTATAATGACTTTAAATGAGTAGTCATAGATAATAACAACATGACCATAAAGCTAGAAGCCGCCTGTATAATCTCTTGTTACAAATTACCACCAGAAGTCAATATACAACTTACCAAATGATCCATTTTAGGGCTAAAGCCACCATCAACCCCCTCAGGCAACTCCCCTACAAAAACCAGCCCATTTGGCTTTGATTTTCTAACAAGAAGATGCTTGACGCCTTTCACTGCTTCTAAATACATGTCATGCAAGTATGTCCAATTACTTTGTCTCTGCTGAAGCCACACTTTGATAAGGTATTCATAATAGCTGTCACCTCGAGAACCTAATCTGATATTGCCTCCAGAAAATTCACCAGATGAAGGACTGACAATAAAGAAAAAGACTTGTACAGTTAAGTTTAAACCTTGTTTATGAATTGGATCATAATATAAATAAAAATAAAAAGCAAGTCATAAGTACCTAATGTAGATGGGAACAAGTCCTTCAAACTTTGGCAAAGTCTTCATATGTTCCAAAACCTTCATTGCTTCAAAGCTGTACTTTGGGTCACCGGTAAGATAACTAAGATAATTAAACTCAAGTTGTAAGGTGGTAGCTTCTGAGGTGCTGCTGAGTCCACCAGGAGCAGCATGTGCTGTGTGATCATGCAAAACAACATCACTGAATGGAATAGCAGTTGGACTTGAGGTGAAAGCCGTTAAAAGAACATCAGCCAAGTTTTTTGCATTTTGTAAGTATACAGATGGTTTGGGTCCCTTGTTTGTAGGATTTAAATTACTTAAATGATAAGCACTCAAAAGACCACCAACAACACGTATGGTGGTTTCAAATAGATTAACTTGACCTTTATGAGAAATTCTTTCTGGAAGATGTTTTTCAATCCAAGAACCTGCTTCAAAAACAACATCATCAAGTTTCATTATCATGGCTGTATCTAAAGCGTCCACAACAGTAGCCCCTAGACCACCTAAACCATCAACACCTCTCTTGCTTAATGGCATAAGTTCATCGTTACCCATTGCATAGTTTTTGTAACCAGACCAAGCATGGATGAATGCCTTCTTAACACTTTCTTGCCTAGCTGTCCATTCAGATCCCATATCTGGTTTTGCCATAGATTTATTGTTACTATTTATTACTTCATCTGGTGACAATCTAGGTGGAAGCTTAGGTGGCTTTCTCCAAAATCTTCTAACTCCAATGCCACCATTTATGAAGAACATATCACCTTTCTCAGACCCAACATTAGATACATGACTAGTTATAGAATGCAAAGGACTTGCATGGGTGACCATAATATATGTCAAACCACATATCAATAATAAGGCCAGAAATTTTCCTGTGCTACAAGCCATGCATTCACGCTTCACTTTTTTGGTGAAAAAAGTATGTGAAATAACCTGCACAAATAAAGAATAACCATTGATCGGAATTTGGATGCGACTTCAAGTCAGTTTAATGAGACAAAGCAATGGAGTAGAGTTAAACTCAATAGGAAAGTTTGATCTTTCTTTTACCAGCAAGAAATCAAAATTCTCAACTTGCAAAATTAGAACAAAAAAAAGTTATACAAAAAAATTTACATCTGCAAAGAGAAAAAATGTTAAAATTTCGGCAAGTATTAATGTCATAGTATTCATTAGCTAGGTAGTCAAAGTGATAAGTTAATGGGCTCGATGGTCACCTAGAAGCAAAAAAAATGAGCTTGTCCAAGAGGAAAAATGTTAAAACTTTGGCATGTATTAGTGTCATGGTATTCATTAGCTAGGGCAAAGTAGTAAGGTAATGGGCTTGACGGTCGCCTGGAAGCAAAAAAAAAAGTGCTTGTCCAAGACCAAGAATAAAAAACCACGATCATAGTAAAACAAAAAAAATACGTGCCGGCATAAAAATCAGAGTTTAGAAAATGAGTCAAAATTGTATAAATAAGAATTATTAGGAGAAATATTTCTCATGTTGAATTTGATTGTTAAAGTTAAAATCTTGAGTAGAGATCCAAATTGATCACTCAAATATCCATCAAACCAACTTTTTCCTTAACAAGTGTTCCACAGCAGTATATTCAAAAAACACAAGAAACACAAAAAAACATCTTCGGACAGTTTGAGGTAATATGGCACAATGTACAAGTAAATGAACTAAAATTTTAGTTTGTATTTAATTGCATTTTCAATACATGAATCATTTATAAACTTTTGTGTCTTTTATTATTTGGTTTTAGGTGTGGCTAACATCACCATATCTAGCTTTGTATATCACTACAATGCTAATTTTGTGTTACATATAGGCGTACCCAATGCTTGACTTAGCTCCCGCTTTGTACAGGGGCCGGAAGCGATCTGATGTGTGCAGCCCTACCCTACGCATTTGTACAATAGGCTTATTTCTCACAACTTACCTCATAGCAACAACCTTTATCAATTGCTCTAGGTCCACCCTCAAGAAAATAAAATAAATCTGCAATTCAATTAAGGTTGATCATTCGAGATAATGAAACAGAGATCTTGAATTCTAGTAATCTGGCTCATATATCCAGAATCACGTTTTTCAATTCACAAAACTTGTAGCTTAAACACCAAATTCCTACTGCATTTAGAACAGAACATCAAAAGCTCAAATAAGCACACACAAAACCATTCGCCTCTGGTAGTCTATCGAACAAAATTCCAAATTTCAAAATAATTACAAACGCGATCCAAACAATTATAATTAAATGCACACGATATACCCAATTTCTATACAATTTTAAACTAAAAGAGGAAACTGATCATGGACCGAACAAAACCATACGCTGAAAAATAGGCAAACTCTTAGATCTAACAAACAAACAAACATACCTGAAATAAGGATCGTCGACGAAACTTCGCATTATCGTATTGTACGTCTTTCATGGAGTATGGCAGCGTTTTAGAAGACATTAATCCGATGGCAACAATCCGAAGAGCTAGGGTTTAAGATTTCAGATCTATGTTTCAATAGGACGATCGTTGAAATTTTAGAGAATGGAAGTCAACGGATAGACTCGAAAGATTGAGACTGTGACTTGTGACCTTGTGGTGATTGCACGATTATGATATGCGGTGGTGCAGTGGGGCACTGGGGCGTATCACGTATGGCTTGTAACCGGCTGGATCTGGTTTAAACCGGACGCAATAGTTCTCGGACCACTTGGTAGCTTGGTTGATAGTTCGGGTGGAGTTGAGGTCATGTACTCGTCTGCGAAATGCATATGTGGGTTTTTGATGATCCGGATTTAAGCTTGTAAAAACAAAACAAAACAAAAACCATTTGGTCTGATTTGGTTTGAAATAGGAAAACATTCGTCGTCGATCTAGTTCCGTTACCAATTTACTTGTCACGTTCATCATACCAGTTATAAATGTCGCGAATTAAATTACGAGTTATAATTAATTTTATATAAATAATAGAAAAAATAGTATATATACACACACACATAGGTGATTTATAAATTAAAACCCTTATTGAATTAAAAAAAATAGAATTTAGATCTTGTTATCCAAGTAAAAACTCATATAAACCTTGAAAGCATTCGAGTCATTCGATAATTGTTTTTTTATCTTGTTTTCTTTTAAATTGTAAAAAACATTCCATTTTCTTCGATTCCGATCACACACATCGGATTATAAAGAAAGAGAGACAAGGTGTGCTGATCAGCAACCCTTCTCTAACGCCCATATATACCGCATCTTAGACTTTGATGCCTCAACCAATCACATCTTAACCAATGGTCAGAACGTCCCTTCATCCTATGTCATTCTTGTTTTGATCTTTGTTGTTGCCCACTGAAACCAATAAATCAAAAATCTGCCAATCAATATTGTCGCTATAGGTTTCGAGTTGTAGTTGTCATAGCATCATAGAAGATCATGAGCTTCACACCTGACGGAAGCAGGAACCACCATCGGATGGTGGCTGATACTCGCCATGGATGCTTGTCAAGGAGAACAACATGAGGAGTATGGAGTACACCCACCAATAAGATAATCAATGAAGGAGGTATCCACACAAGATTCACACTACTAGGTTTGTTGATTTGTAACTTTTATCATACTACAAGTTCTTTAGACACCATCATCTTTATTGACTTGAAGTTGATGCCATTACCAAACCATGTGACAAGCACATGGGATTTCCAATGCCTAAATTAATGTCTCTAAATAATTTTCCATCCTCAACACCTAAGTGGTTCCCAAAAGCATTTTACCGATTGTAAGAAAGCCACCTTTCATACGAATGTCACATTTGTGTACATTTGCTTGCCAAAACTAATATCATTGTTTTAAGGTATGAAATGTAATAAACATTTGTTTAGAGAAGATCCCATCCAATTTTTCTTTCAATCAAGATCAAACCTTTCTTGTAAATGTTTACTTGAGAACCATCCCTCAACTTCACTCCATATTTGTTTTGTTTAGCTCCAAAAAAAAAAAGTATTGCTCTATATCATATGATTGCTCACTTCAGTATTCTAGTACAAAACCTTACCATTGATCTCGAATGTTTATTGCTTCAGGATAATTTTTTTCTTGTTCAAAAACATCATCTCATGCATGAATACGACTAGATCGATCTCCTATGCTTCATTATAGTGTGTTTCTTCCTTCTTTTTTTATCGGTCATGACACTCGGAAATAAAAGTAACTATACTTATCACCCTTAAAACATTGAATGTTTGAAACATAATTATCATCACCCAAATGATGACTTTCATTGTGAATTTAACACGTCTTTTTGACTCTTGTCCCTAGCCCATACCATGGCCTCTCCCACGACCACAACTCGACTGCCCTTCGCCTCACATGCTTGGCCTTGTCTTGGTGGAGTGACGTGTGGATAGAATAATTTACTTTGACTTTTGAGTAATACTGTAAAAGTTGTTCGTCATAGGTTTGTATTTACCCTACAATATCTTCATAACTTGTAGTATTAAGATCTAAAATTTCTCTAGTCAAGCGATGATTTGGATGTACTTGAGTGTCATAATACTTTTTAAAAACTTATCCTTCAACCTTAACTCCTTTATTACAACACCTAAAAACGGTTGATTTTGATGACAGTGTAGATAACTTACTAACGAAGTCATATTCATATATGTTTCTTCATATTTAGATCGCTTGGAATGCTTCCCATATTTTCACAATATCTTGAAATTTCACACTTGCACAATCAAGGTGTGGTGCATTGATTGAAGCACCAAAAAGTTGTCTATTGATTTTTATATCATAGTTGGTGGCACCAAGCTTGATGGTGTCCTAAGCTTTATGTACATGTAAGACCGTTTTTATTCTCATGGCACAAAGGGTAGTTCATATAAGTCAACATCAAACAACAAATGGTAAATGATACAAATTCCATCCCTTTTGATGGAAGTTGTGTCTCTTAGTCCTGCATATTTTTTTTCTTACATCAGCTGTATGTAAGAGGCATGCCTTGATCCAGTCACTCGAACAAAAAAAATGATTGAACTATGCTTAGTTTAATTTTGATTTTGTAGCGGCTTAGTGTTTGATTGTCTTTGTTTATGATTGTTAGCGATGGCAAACATATGACTTGGTGGTCGTGAAACAACTTTATGGCAACTATAGCTAAGTGCTTCAATTAAAACATTTTTGATGATTGAACTTTGTTGATTATTGATATGTTCTTGAACTAGTTTTAATACCAATTCAAGTACAATAATCAAGACAAAATAATCACAGATTTTTAAGTAAAGTCGTTTTTACTGACTGAAAAATATTACTTAAAACCAAATTATACATGACCGTAATTCAGTGATGTACATATAGTTGTAGCTAACTTGGTTAACAAGATAGAAACACAAAACCCTATGAACACACCCTAAAAGCAGCCACCCAGCTTGGATTTATGGGTTGGGCCTGAATATGTACCTCTAATTGTGATCGATGCCAATAGTCTGATCATATGTTCTAATGCTTTTTATTTGTTGTTTTTCGTATGGTTTTGCTTACAATTAGATTATACACCAAAATGAAACTGGCATGTTACTCTTTTCGAATGTTTTATAAAACTTTATTGATTATAAATTAACATAATGTAGCACGTGCACACGAGTTTTTAAATAGCATACATGATAGTCATCTCTGATTCATCTTATGAGACAACACACCCAACACTATCAATGAAACATCTTTTGTAACACCCCAACCTGATTAGGGCTGACGTGTCACTTATACGGAGATCAGAATTAATGCAACAATCCAAAATAAATTTAACTATGATTAAAGTCTTACATAGGTCAACCAATTACATAATAAAATCTTATGATAAAGTTCATTACAGTATTTATATAATAAATTCAAGATAATCTCTCGTGTCTCGTTCCTCAGTTCCCAGCCTGATTTCCTGGATGACCTATATAATAGAAATAAACACCACAAAAACAAATACGGCTGAGCCAAAGAATGCTCAGTAACGGATAAACAACAGTAATTAAAAGAAGTTCAGAAAGTGGTGAAGGTAATGAAAATCGTAATCAGATACAGATACCAGAAACAGAGCAGTAACAAATACAGATATAGAACAGTAAACAGTGGTCTGACTTGAATAAGATATAACCTTAAGAAACAACAAAATAGGTTATAATGTAAGTCAGAAATAATGGGAAATCCCAGAATATACCACGAGCCGACGGTACATAAAATAGTGTAAGGTTCACAGGTAGCTACTCCCGCTTACCAGACACATGAGATAGTTAGTGTTGGCATACACGTCACTATCCCCCAGAAATCAGAAAGTACAGTTATAAATTATCCTAGGACCAGTCCATACGCCTCTCCAGAATTCAGTAGGTGCACAAGTGTACTATCAGAGTACTAAAATAGAGACGCCGTGAACTCAACTAACCGCCACGGGTGGTTCCACATCATGGTTGCCGCCATGAAGGGCCTGTAGTCATCCTTACAGGTAGGGGCATGCTCGGGTAATAGATCAGAAGTTCAGTATGTTCAGTAAGTTCAGTAGGTTCAGTAGGGTAGTTAAACTACCAAGTAATGTCATAATTAGATCATGCAATAATGAGTACAAAATAAAATAGATCTATTACATGAAAACGAAACAGGGAAACACGATATCATATCGTGGCAATAACAAATCAGAATACAATATAGAAACAGGAATTGAACGGTTACAGAAACAAAAATACTAAGATTTAAATAAACAGAATCCGTACCTGGCTTTAGCAAATAATAAGAAATTAATCGAGTAATCCAAATCCTCAACAATTCAGGAATCTGTGTTTTTATGTTATTCCACGTTAGTTTAACCGAATTATGAATTATATATGTAACCAGTTCTATTTTGGTGACTTGGATTGTTTTGACGTTTAACCGTTCAAATCGGTTTATTTTATAAATGTGTTGATTAACGTATCTAAATATTTGCTCATTATGCAAATTACCGATTTATACGTTTCTGATCGGAATGATTTTTAAATAATTGAACCCACGCCTTATTCATCTAAACACTCATGGTTTAACCAATTAATCTATCTTTTGTCTATAAAGCACTTTGTATTTTTACTTCTTAACAATTTATATTTCCTGGCTTCATCATATTCGTTTACAGCTTTCGAAAATTTAAGAACTTCCATGGCTGCCTTATATAAATTATGTGTATCTATCACCATATATATATATATCCAGACCCAACCGTGTTATATAATTTTGTTTCCAAATCGTCAAACATGTTTCTTGTGCTTGAGTAAGATTTCATCCAAACGTAAGAACTACTTTGCTTAACCGATAGTTACCCAAACCGTAGATTACTTAAACCGTAATTATCAACTGAGCATATTATTACTATAAATCTATTATGTAATAAAAGTTTACCTTTTTCGTGTAACAAAGCTTTGGAAACGGGGCGATCAGAGTTACTAGCAGGGTGTTCTTCCTAGTGATTCGCCATTCTTCGGCTGGTGCGACGATTTTCAGTTACGTGTATGTTCGTTGTGATGTTGAAACCGAAAGAAGCAGGTGATGTTTAGAAGATGAATCTTGGTAGTTGTCAATGAAAATATGATCGAGAGAAAAGGTATAATTCGAGAATAGTGACGATGGTTATTATAACATTTACCCTATTTTATGTCATAACCGGTTTCGAAATTAAAATCCTTAGACGGTTTCGCCTTAACCCACTGCTTCACCGACTGTTTCCATTCTACCATAATTGAACTTACGTTTCAAATATTTTACCTACCATGATGGATTTTTATTATTATTATATTTATTTTTCATTTATATTTTTATTATTATTATTTAAACTTTTCATAGGTCATGATGTATATCTCAAACTTTGATAAATAATTCCTACGATTTCATTTTAACATGAAATTGGAATATTTATTATTCATTTTATTTATTTATTTAGTTGTTTAGTACTATCTAAACTATTAAAATTGTGTACTTACATATATATATATATATATTTATTTATTTACGAGTATTATATCTTTATAAAACGAGTGACAACAAAACACTATTTCTTAGAAAGCTCAGTCAAGATGATATGATGCTTGTTAAAGTTGATAGTTATTTACTAACAACAAACATTCTCAGTTAAAATCCTACTAAGAGTGAAGTCTAGGGAGCGAGGAGGGATATATGAAAGACAACCTTACGTACCCCTATCTTGAAAAGATAGAAAGACTGTTTCATATATGTCCCCATCTCATGATTCTGGCCACACATACACGTGTGTGTATCATATATTTTTTTTGTTAGTGATTTCTTAGGAAGTAATTAATATGGGTGGTTGAAATAAAGTTTTATAGCAATGCTATGTAATGTTGCTCAAGGTTATTTTTTATGCGTAGAAATTGAGAACTTGAAACTTTAATTTCGGTGTTTTAAATTGGCTAACAAACCTGTTTGTAATGATCAACATTTGATTCAAGAATTTAGTTGTTTTGGTGTTCGCTCCAGCATGTTCTATTCATATGTGACTAGTTCATTAGCTTGTTACCAAATGAAAACATCTATTATTTTAATACTACACAAAAAGATATTTATATTTTTTAGCATTGCATGTTTAATCCTTTATGTTTAAAAAGAGTCATTAAAATCATCTTTTTAACATTTTGTTGTCAATTACGTTTTTACACTAACTTTTGTTAAAACTTTAATTACTTTTTATAAAATGATAGTTTTGCTCTTATCTCTAATTACCAAGCCTGAAACTTCAATTGCTTTTATTTTTTTTATTTTGAATTATTTTCTTTCTGTTACATTTATTATTATTTTTTTCATTTCATCATTTTTATATAATACATTACTTTCAAACATTTCATTTCAAAAAACGTCTTTTGTTTATAAAAATCTTGTTTAAAATTTCTGCTTTATAATTTATTTATTAATCATAAAAATTTTGTTTTTTAAAAAAAACTTGGTTTTTTAAGTTTCCCCTTGAAAATACTGATTTAAAATATTTCTTATTTGTTTTAAAAAAATTATATATTATAAACTTTTTTTAAAGAGTATTTTTTTAATTAAAAACATTTGATTTTTAATTTATTAAAAAACTATTATAATATGAAAAAGAAACATTATATCATTAATATTATAATATTTAATATAAAAAATAATATAATTATTTAGCATGAAAGACTTGAGAAAGATAATAAGAAGATGACAATTTTCTTTATTAAATAAGATCTCTACACAAATTTATGGCTATCAACCCATTATATATATTTTTTTGAAAATACCTAATATAGAGCCTAATTGATTTATATTAAACCCGTCTCCGGCCGGACTTGGGTTTTTGACTTCATGTAAAACACATACTAAAGAGGCTTTGTCTTAGCGATACTTTATGACATTTCAAATGAAAGATCATGGGTTCAAATCTCATCTAGGGCATAATATGTTTGAGGGAGGTCAGAGGGCTTACCAAAATGGTGTCCTCCTGAGGTGGGCTACCATGGGTTCAGGTGTTGCCGCATGATATGGGTTCCGAGTCCTCGGACTCGATGATATCCTAAGCTCAAGGTATTACTAGTAAAAAAAAGTAAAACACATGACAATAGTTCTACCTCTGATATCTTTTTTAATTAAAATCAACAGTTATCAAACAATTAAACTTCATTCATGTCATAACCAGAAATCAGATAAGCAATGATTGGATTTTAGATTGGTTTACTTACCAAACAGACAAAGTTTTATATTTATATAAAAATTTGATTATATATTTTATACAAAGAATCATTTTAAAGTCGGTCAAAAATATCTTTAGTTTTGTAATCCGAAAATGATTTTATTCAGCAATCAAATTGCGTTCAATATATTATAATAAAAAAAGTAATTATATTAAATTTGAAAACAAAAAACTTTAGATGTCTTTTTGGCGATTTGCGATGAGTGAAGATAGATGGTACATCATGAGGACCACAATCCAATCTCACTCTAGATTCTGGGCCCAATAAAATCCTACTTCGTGATACAACTACGTATAACCTCTCTCTACAGTTGCCACCAAATGCATTTCAATTTTTTTTTTTTTGGATTGTAGGTAATGCATAAGAGGTTCAATGTAGGTAATCCAAAACATGGCGGAAAATAATTTGGTTTCGCATCTAACCCATTTAATAAGCATGCTAACCAACCGTTTAACTCACTTACTACATACACCAACTTGTTTAACACCCTTTTAACTTAACTACAACCCATTTAAGTTATTTATATAAATGAGTCAAATATAAGATTATTCAATCTGAACTATTAACACTCTAACTATTTGATACTTTTTCGTATTACCGTATTGATAGAAAGCTGAAAAAAATAAAGATAAAATTTAAGATTACTTAAAATTTTTGCAATATTGTAGTGAAGTAAATGTTTCTTCTTTGCAATGGAAAAACCCTTATGGGTTTGTTGTTTTTAGCAAAAGAATTGATTTACCAGCAACACTTTACAAGCAACAACTAATACGATCTTATGTATAAAATGCAGAATAAATGTTGCAACGGTTGTTGCTGTGCCGTAAAACCTTAAAATCTACTCTAACGTAAAATCTTAAAGTTTTTCCAATCGTACAAAAAAGTGTCAAGAAACTTGAATAAACATCTTGCATGTTTAATATATATGATGTGTTATTTCATGAATAAACTAAGTGCTTGTATCATAACGATTACCTTTTTTGCATATAAATTCATGATAATGCATGTTTGTTTAGCCAATGTCAAAAAGTATACCTAATTGTAAGGTTCTTTGTAAGGTGAGCTTACAGGACGTCAAATCCATAGCACCGATTGAAATCATGTCTTGAGTATCAACTCGTTCAAACAAAATATAATAATTTGTTATTCAAATTCAAGAAAAGAGTTGGGCAATGAAAAAGTTCAATGGCAATATTTGATGATTGATCGTGGAGAGAGAAAACAAAAGAAAAATGAAAAAAGAAAATAGAATATAAGGGGAGAGATGGTACTTATGAGTTGCAATAGTAACAGTAAAGTTGTAGCAAATTAGCAGCAAAGGAGCTGAGATCCATTTCAATTACAAGAAAACTGTTGAAGAACCCTAAAGCACCAGCTTTGATCTCACTCAATATTCAGCACAAAACACACACAAACAGGAAAAAAAAAGTACGCAGATTTGGTATGTAGGTGCTTGTATCTGCAAATCTTGGTTTTAAATTGAGAAAACCCATTGTTATTCAATTATTTAGCTTCAAAGATACTTGCTTTTTGACTTGAATCCATGAATCTTGGTGAAAGAAATCTGGGTTTTCTTTAGGATTTGTGTTTATGCAAGTTTCGAAATTAGAAAAAGCTTTCAAGATTGGGACTTTTCATAGGGTTGAGATCTGAAGTATCTCTTGCAGTTAATTGAGCTTGTTGGTGTGATTCTTTGCTAAATTCGGTGGTGGGTTTGTAACATAATCAGAAAACAAGACTGAAGTTAGATGAAGCTGTTTGTGGCTACTTTTTGGTGTTATTTTGGGGTTAGGGTCTGGAAGATCAAGATCGAATGAAGTGGAAGTCATTTTTATTTTGTAGTACCACCGGTTTCGGTTGAAAAGCTGGAGGATTTGTGGGGATTTTTTTGTTTGGATTGTTAAAAAGAAGCAGAATCATTAATCTTGAAGATAAAAGTGGTCCCTTTTCATAGTTTTAAGGAAATTTGTGGTTAACCGTTGAGAATCTTAATTGTTTGTAGCATTTTGGTTGTTTGAAGCTCTGAAAATGAAGTTTTCAACTGTCGGCTTTGATCAGCAGTTGCCTGAAGGTTTGTTCTTTTTCACTTTGATCATATATGCAGTCGGTTTTTATAGTTATACATATAGTGTATGGCGATTAGTTTCAGTTTATAACTTCTTTTTGATCATATGATTAAACTGCTACAAATTTTTACTACTAAATTAGAATTAGAAGTTTTTTGTAAAAACTTAGTGATTCAATATTAATAACAATAACCATAATTTACCGCCCCAATTAATTTAAAATTTTGGGATTCCTAGTTGTGTTAAAAAGCTAGATACTTTTGTGTGATTTTGTTTCAGGGGAGAAAAGATGTTTGAATTCTGAACTTTGGCATGCTTGTGCTGGTCCTCTTGTTTCCCTACCCACAGTCGGAAGCCGCGTGGTTTATTTCCCGCAGGGTCATAGTGAGCAGGTTAGTCCTAGCAGACTTTGTTTGATACGTTTTGGGTTTTGTTTTGAGCCGTTTACTTTTAAATGGGTCGATTCTATCGAAGCAGCCTCTCTATTCTACTTGTAGATAGGGGTAAGGTTTGTCTTTATCTTCTCCCAGACCCCACTCTAAGTGGGATTTCCACTGGGTACGCTTGTTGTTGTTGTACTTTTAAATGGGTCGATTCATGATGTGCTAGCTTCTAAGAAAGGTAAATAAGTTTATTTATACAAAATCTACTTGTAAATGCTTAATCCTTATGGTTGTATCTAACTGTAGGTTGCTGCATCAACAAACAAAGAAGTTGATGCTCATACACCTAATTACCCGAGCTTACCTCCACAACTCGTTTGTCAACTTCACAACGTCACGATGCATGTAAGCATCCATAAACAACTGTTTTGTTTTTGTAGTATTTTTCGAGTTCCCATTTCTTGTACGTTTTGTCACCTTTGCTTATATTTCATTGTGTGACTCAAATATATGCATCAGGCAGATATGGAGACCGACGAGGTTTATGCTCAGATGACATTGCAACCACTGAGCTCAGTATGTTATTACCTTTTTATCGTTTTGTATCATCCTTTATGATGTCACCTTTGATTTTCTTTTTTGTTGATATATATAGGAAGAGCAAAAAGAGGCATTTCTTCCGGCGGATTTAGGTGCCCCGAGCAAACAACCCACAAATTATTTTTGTAAAACGTTGACAGCAAGTGACACTAGCACTCATGGTGGATTTTCGGTTCCTCGTCGTGCAGCTGAGAAAGTGTTTCCTCCATTGGTAAATCTTATTTATAAAAGTAGATAAGTATTATTATTATTATTATTATTATTATTATTATTAATACAACTTATGTTATCTGACTTTGTTTTGTTTGGATTTGAAGGACTTCTCACAGCAACCTCCGGCTCAAGAATTAATCGCGAGAGATTTACATGATAATGAATGGAAATTTAGACACATATTCCGTGGTATGCTTGCAACTTGATTCCTTGTTAAAACCATTATTTTATGAGCATTTTTGGTAAATATAGATATATGAATCCTTCTAAAGATACACCAATCGTTTAACATAATGAAAATATATGTATTGTATACTATTTCAGGACAGCCAAAAAGGCATCTACTGACAACTGGTTGGAGCGTTTTTGTGAGTGCAAAAAAGCTCGTTGCGGGTGATTCAGTCTTATTTATATGGTAAGCAATCAAGCATTTGCTATCTAAACAGTTCATCACCCTATTTGCGGTGCACACATATAATGTATATATGTGTGGGCCCTTAAGGAGCAAAAGTAAAAGTGCACTAATTTTAACGTTATTTTAATTATTTTGTAAAAATAACGTTAAAATCATTGGGATGATCAACTTTAAACGATAACTTTGAGCTGAGGACTCTTTCGGAGCGGCTCTCTATCCCAATTGGGATAGGGGTAAGGTTTGTATCTATCATTCCCCCCAGACTCTACTAAAAAATGGGAACATACTGGGTAAGGTTGTTGGTTGTTGTATCTAAACAGTTCAGTTGATTGCATGTAACAACTAACCTTTAATGTTTAAATTGCATAGGAATGAGAAAAACCAGTTGCTGTTAGGAATCCGGCATGCAAACCGACCTCAAACCGTTATGCCTTCTTCGGTTTTATCTAGCGAAAGCATGCACCTTGGGCTTCTTGCTGCTGCAGCACATGCAGCAGCAACTAATAGCAGATTCACCATTTTTTATAATCCAAGGTATGCTCTAACTCTTTTTTTTTTTTTTAAATATTTTTTTGATCAGATTAAAACACTAAAATCAACATCTTGCACAGGGCAAGTCCATCAGAATTTGTCATACCTTTAGCCAAGTATGTTAAAGCTGTTTATCATACACGTGTTTCTGTTGGAATGCGCTTTCGAATGTTGTTTGAAACTGAAGAATCAAGTGTCCGCCGGTATGTCTAAACACAAAGCATGTTTTGTATAAAAAGGGTTTGTATTTTTTCCTTATATTGTAATCTGTATGTGTTCCAGCTATATGGGCACTATAACCGGCATTGGTGACCTGGACCCAGCCCGATGGCCCAACTCACACTGGCGGTCCGTGAAGGTTGGGTGGGATGAGTCCACAGCTGGGGAGAAACAACCAAGGGTTTCACTATGGGAGATTGAACCCCTAACCACATTCCCAATGTACCCTTCTCAATTTCCCCTTGGACTCAAGCGACCATGGCCACTCGGGCTTCCATCTTTTAACGGTAATTTTACCGCGGGATTTTCTTGTCATCTTTTGAAAATGTTATGTGGTAAATTTGGTTGTTTGTTGGATTTTAGGGATGAAAGAAGAAGATTTAGGAATGAACTCGCCAATGATGTGGCTCCGTGGCAACCCGTTTGATCGTGGGATCCAGTCTCCTAACTTTCAGGGACTCAATGGCTCACATTGGCTGCAACCGCGGCTTGATGTGGGCATGTTTGGTATGCAAACCGATATTTACCAAGCTATGGCTGCGGCTGCGCTACAAGAGATGAGGAGTATTGATTCTTTAAAACCATCAAACACATCACTTCTACAGTTTCAGCAACACCAAACTATTCCAACCAGTTCAGGTTCGTGTGGGCCGGGCCCAGCTCAGATGGTTCACCAATCTCAGTCGCAACCAACTTTCATTCCTGAAAACCATCCTGTCACACATCAACAGTCTCATCTGCTTTCACAACAACTGAACCACCAGAGCTCGTTCAATAACCAACAACAAACTTTATTACCCATGATCTCTTCGGTTCAAAATCAAAACTTTACTAGTTCAAACGGGCTTTTGGGTTCGTTTTCACATGCTGAAACTTCAAGTCTTCTCAACATGCCTCGTTCCACCTCTATTTTAACTTCCACCGGCTGGCCCGCTAAACGGGTCGCGGTTGATCCACTCCTTGTGTCAGGTTCATCACAGTCTCTTCTTCACCAAGTTGAACAGTTGGGCCCACCGTCCCTCACAAACCTCTCACAAAACACAAATCTTTCACAAAACTCGGTTTCTTTGCCACCTTTTCCGGGACGCGAGTGTTCTATAGATCAAGAACCAAACAATGATCCTCACAGTAATCTTCTATTTGGAGTTAACATAGATAGCCCGAATCTTTTCATGCAAGGTAGTGATGATGGTTCGTTGACCATGCCATTGACTTCTTCTGGTTACACCATGAGTGACGCTGGAAAAGGTTTTTCAATGAATCCAACAATGACACCTTCGAGTTGTATCGACGACCCAAGCTTCCTGCAGTCTCCTGATAATGCATGTCAAACAAACACGCCCTCCCGAACATTTGTTAAGGTAAATCTTCTCTATTATATGTAATAATCTTGTGTAATAGTTTTTATTGATGTAAATCTTTGGTATTGTTTATTTACAGGTTTATAAATCAGGTTGTTTTGGGAGGTCACTTGATATAGGCAAGTTTAGCAGCTATCATGAACTGCGAAGTGAACTGGGTCAAATGTTCGGGCTTGAAGGCCAATTGGAGGACCCTTTGAGATCAGGCTGGCAGCTTGTATTTGTTGACAGGGAGAATGATGTTCTTCTCCTCGGTGATGACCCTTGGCCGTAAGTTCTCTTCTTTACTTGAAAGTTTAAATTGTTAGGGTGTCAATCGTGTTGGGTTGGCAGGCTGAGTTATTCATCCCAAACATGACCCCTTATATTTATTCGTGTAAAAACACTAACATTAACCCAACCACACTTAAATTTAAGGCAACCCGAACACAACCTATGTAACCGTTTATCTAAACGTGTCAAACGGGTGAGTGGTCTTAATCATGTTGTTAACGTGTTAATCATGTTAGTAGGTTGTAATAAATGGGTTAAATGGTTTGGTGGACTTGTATTTAACTAAATAAGCCAGCCACCAGCCTAAACACAATCTGTTTAATTAAACATGCCAGCCCGAGCACGACTTGTTTAAAAACACAGATCAGTTTGACTTTCTCAGCAAAAGTTGTTCGGTTAAACTGGTTAACTCGAACACGAACCGTAAACTGAACTGGGTAGATATGACAACCCAAAACTTCCAACTCTTTTCATGTTATATTCCTGGTCATGTCGGAAATTGCCATCCCTAGCAATTTAATGATTTGTTTTATTACACATGATTATGTAATTCTTATAGTTGAGTGCCATGTGTGGTGTCAATCGACCCAAACATATGAACAGGGAGTTTGTGAACAGTGTATGGTGTATCAAAATACTGTCGGCGCAAGAGGTGCAACAAATGGGGAAGCTAGGGCTCGAGCTTCTTAGCTCGGTTCAGATGCCAAAACCCTCAGAGAGTGGCTATGAAAACTATACTACAAGCCGCCAAGAGTCTATGAGCCTAAGCAATGGGGTTGGATCTGTTGGTTCGCTTGAATACTAGACCAACCCCATGCTAAGGCTCGCCGTTAGCAGCATTTCATCCGACTATAGTGAAATGCTTGGTTATAATTATAAGCTTTAGGTATTTATTAAAACCCGAACGGAAACTGTAATTAGTATCACTCTATATTTATGTATTTTGAATGTATATGCGACTTGTTTCCAATGTTATGTGTCATGCATTCTAAGATACTTATGAAACTCCATTGGGTGGGGTCGATTTCAAACGGTAAAACTATTAGAGTGAAAATGATATTGTTTCCATTGAAGTCAAGGGCTTAAGCCGTGTTTATCGTAGGCTGATGTAAATTATAGATTATAGATTATAGATCAGATAGAGGATGTGTGTTGGTAATAAAAAAAACTTTTGAAATCCATTACTTTTCATTAGTTTTGGTTTTATATATTTGGTTCACTTTTCATAGAGGTTGAGACCATAGCTCGTTTAATCTTAGCTTAATTTGAGCTTTTAGCGAACATATCTCGAGTAGCTCAAATGTCTGACTTGTCTCGTTTAATCTTGGCTTTATTTGAGCTTTTGGTGAGCATATCTTGAGTGGCTCAAATGTCGACTTGTCTCGTTTATACTCAAACGTTTTATCCATAGTGTTCATTCTAGCGAGTGACTAGTTATATGTCAAGGTTATCACCCTTGTGAATTCTATTGCTAATATTGATATAATTTGTTTAGAAATTAGGTAGTTAACATATTATGCTAGCTAGTTAACTTGTCTAGTACTTTATAGATAACATCATTTGCATTTTTATATCATCAATATTGATAATGATATCAATTGCTTTGAAGTATCGAGTCTGTGTTTAAACAAGTCATGATATTGCATATAATATAATTTAAGTTACCCTAAGTTTGTTGTTAATTTACTTGTGATATTTTCAATTGTAAATATTGTTTATTAAGATTAATTCGAATAAAATATAACGGAAGCAACAATCATATGTTTTTAAAAAAATATATAAAAAACAAAACTTATAATCATATTATTTACCAAATTAAATAAAATAATTACAATTTATTACTATTTAATAGAAAAAATAAGAAAAAGTAAAAGAAAAAAAGTGTCATAAATATCTAATATGAAGAGATGATTAACTAATTCTTAGGTTCTCTACAAACATGATCACAAGCGTCTATCTAAACTTTTACCTATCATAAAGATTTAAAATATCCATATTTGACATATGAAAAGTTCTCGAGTATTCTTTTCTTATTATATGTTTCTTTTGATATCGTAATAATATTTTATTTTGATGAGATATTTTAATATTTTATGATGGATTAAATCAATAGAAATGTCAGATATTTTTACTTCTAGAAATATTATTGTAAGATAATATATTTATTTTCAAAGTAATAATTAAAGTTTTCGAAGGGTTATAGTTTACTGTTTTAAATAATAATAATAATATTTTTAGTATGCTTCGTAATAGTAATACTGATATTAGTTATAGTAAGCAATAGTCATAGCTCATAAGTCCTTTTCATTTTTCAAATATCATGTATTTATTATCACGTACCAAATTCTCCAGGCCCAGTAAGTTAGAGTTAGTAGGGGGCTGATTAGGTGTTAGGATATTTATAACAATAATAATAAAAAATAAATAATAGTAATAATATTTAATTGATACAACAAATAAAATACTTATTTATTTATTTGTTGGTCCAACCAATTTTTTTCCCCTTGTTAACCGATAAAATCAGCGTGACTTTTGTTTTTTATCAATGTAAAATTCGGTTAAAATTTTAAGCGAAAATTTACTCTTTCTTTCAATTTTCCTTTTCTTTTATAATTATTTATTGTTTTGGTTTTATAATTTTTATGTTGTGTACTTACGTCAATTAGATTGTTTCTAACGTTTTCTTTATTATTTTGGCTTTATGATTTTTTTATTCATGCATACTTTGGGCTTGTGTTTCTTGACACTGGATTTTAAGACTTAACACGTATGGCTGTAAGACTTATAACATTGTACACTTGCGTTTGAGCTTGTGTTCTTTAGTAGTGTTGTTTGCTTTTTTGCCGGAGTTTTATTTTGTGTTTTATAAAGGATTGAAGCCATTACTATCATTGTTTTTTGTTGTGTTTTGATATTTGTAATGTTGTCACTATCATTACGATTAAGTAATCATATCGACAAAGCGTATGACTCAATTTATTTATTTAATTCTTTTTTTTTTTTTTGCTGAATGTTAATAAGGTAACATTATGTGACATGAGTTTTAGGACTTCTAATTTTTAATATTATTTTTTAAAAACTTAATGTTTTACACTTTAAGGTTTTATGATGAAGTGACTTTTATTTGTGTAAGTTTTATTATTTGAAATATTATTTCTATCTCATTTAACGTGGTATTACAAGCAAGGTAAACCTATGAACTTGAAAACCTAGAAACTTACCAAGATAAACAAAAATATATATATTTTGTTTTTACATAACATATTGAATATCTTGAAATTTATAAATTTGACCCTATATGAGAAAATATAAAAAATTATCTAAAGATACGATTATATACACAAATACTATACTACTCTAGTATGTTTCAAGGTTACAGTGATAACACTTATTTGCATAAAGCCATAAACTACATGTTTCATCCTTCAAATACTGCTAAGAATTATTATTGATTTTTGCATCATCTAACTTTATTATTATAATTAGATTTGTTAGTTAGTTGTTGTAACTGATTGTCAAATCGTTTTCTAACTATTACAATTATTGTCATTATTGGTGTTGTTAATTCCTCTGTTATATATAAAGATAAACTTTAGTCAAAACATACACAAAATTTCAAATAGATTTCATTTTCATTTTTGAATCTTTGGATGTTACTATGGATGAGCATAAACCGAATCATAAACCACAACCGAATCGTTAATTGACGAAACCTCGAACCAAAATAAAAATTAATAATGTAAAAATAATGTTTTTTAAAACAATTTTTAATAGAAAATAAAAAAAAATTAATATTATTATTTTATTATTTAAAATACTTATTTACATGTAATTTAAATCATATGCTATTAAAGTTTTTTTTTTCCTTATAAATCCTAGAATTTTATAATAACTATTTAATATATTTTTAATTCATAACTAGTATTTTTACCCGCCGCATGTTGCGGCGGCGTCATAACGGTTAGTAATTAAATTTATACGATCGACTAAAAACATATAGAGATAGACTTTTAAGTGACGTCTTACAAAATTTATGAATAGAACGTAAAATTATAAGAGTTAATCATAAAAGTTTTAATATTAAGTGTATAAATAAATTTTTAACTCTACAAACTTAAGGAGGGTCAAATCGATGCTCTACGAAGTCTAGGGATAGAGCATAAAAGTTTAGAAGTTAAACATAAAAGTTTTGATATTGAGCGCAAAGGTAAACTTTAAATTCTAAAAGGTAGAAAAAAAAGTGAAAAAAAGAGAGCTTATTAAAAATAGTTGGGAAAACGATGGGAAAATATGAAAAAAAAGTTCTTGAGAAGGATTCGAACCTTCGCACAAAGCTTCCAAGTAAAACCCCCTTACCATCTCATCCAAAGCTACAATTGTTTGTTGTAATCGAAATTTGTTTATTTAACCAAGTAATAAATGCTAAGAAAGAAAATGATGAAAGCCACCGACGTTGGTTTTATATATATAGGTAATGTTAGAAAAATAAAGATAAAAAGATTAGGTTAAAAAATGATGAATTAATTAAAAGGAAAATGCAATTAAAATATTTAATATAAAAATATAAAGAAGAAAAAGGAAAAAAGAAAAAGAAAATAAAGGCACATCGGCTGGTCACCGACGTTGCTTTTTATATATATATGTAATACATATAATACATGAGATACTACTATAATTTATCATAAACGTTTAAATATTAGAATTGATTAAAGTGCATGTATAATTTACTTCTTGTATCTAAGGTTACATATATTAAAGCATGAAAATGAGCTTGATAACCTTTGAGCTTGATAACCTTTCATCACGTCATCATAACTATAAACGCCATGTCTGTTAGGGTGATTCGAACAAAACCAACCAACCAAATAACCAATCATGCTTTTTTTTAATTTTCTAAATCAATAAAAACACTCACATCACACTCTATTTTTTTACCCACTATACATTTACCATCACAAGCATTTCTACTCACAGGGGAGAAGCTTTTGAAAGGCATGTGAGTGCCATAGTCACTGCCGTTTTTCGCTCAAAACTAACGATTTATTAGTATTTCGTCGAAAAAATTTATATGTATTGAGTCTGGAATCCTCCGTTTTCTTCCTTAATTCCTTCGGTTCCTCAGGATTTATTTTCAAGCTTCGCTACTGTCTACTCACAATCACTAACAAACACCCTATTGCATGACACCTACGTAGCACATGGTAAAACCATCCATTATGCATTAGCTAACTAAAAGACTACGGATTCAAACTAGACAAAAATAAAAATTCACATTTCAAACATAATTTACTTTTAATCTCGTCGAATAATGAAATAGAAAGTTTATCAACACGTGAACATTATAATTACACTATGAATTTGTTAGGTGTATACCAGAGGTGGGCAAAAAAACGGGACCCGGAACCGACAACCCGAACCTGTGGGTACAAACGGGTCCGGTTTTTTAGACAAATTAAAACCGAAACCGGAACTGTTCCACCTGTACCCGGCCAAAACCCGAACCGGAACCGGTCGAAATCCGAAACTGGAACCGGAACATGGTATTGACTTTGTTGACCGGAGCTAGAATCAATTGGAACTGGAACCGGTTTCAAAAAAACCCGATTTGCGCACCTCTAATACCATAAAAAAATGTTACTTTCGTATTTTTTGTTAATAAAAGACAAACATATTGATTTCCGTGACATTATTCCAAAAACGTGAGGAAGTAGTCAAAACGTTATGTAGGCGGTCAAAAAAGGATTTTTCTTGAACGTACAACCCACATGCCTCCATTTCTTTCACATTGACCACCAACGTGAAAGGGACCATTCTACGGATGGCCGTGAAGGGATCTACTTAAAAACCAAAATATTTTTATTTAAAAAATACAACAGTATCAAATGATATTTTTATTAAATAAAAAAAAAAAGACAACGGATAACTTAATATTTTTGGAGGGTGTAGAATGAGTATAAATGTACAAAGAGTAGAACTTGTAAAAATTTTAGTTTGAAAATTATATAAGATTTAGTGTATTTTATAGTGAAAAAACAGGTAGATTTTTTTTCTTTGGGAAGCTCAAATCTAGTTGCTATATATATTTTTTTAACGGCAAATTAAAGTGTGCTGGCATGTTTATTCATATCCCAAATAGATTCTTGGATCCAACAACTCATGCGTATTGAACACTTTCACTACCAACTCTCTAGTATGAAACGCCCAGAAGTGGGCAACGCTGACCCGAATAAATCCACGTGTCGCATCGGAATGAAACCCACCAGTGGCTATATATCCATCGGTTTTACAAACCAAATTGCAGCTCAATAGAACTAGCCCTTAGGGATTGCCATTGTTTTTTCACCCAACCCAATAAATCAGCCTCCAATACAATCCGCCGGTGCCCTATCCCCTAAGTACTTGACCAGTAATTTACAAAATTAAAATTAAATGATTATATTACATATATAATGTCTTAATAACCAGATAGAATTCAAACTTTACAATGATTTCAAAAACAGAAAAACGTAATAATTAATTGAAAACTTGAACATATAAATATATAACAAAATTTAAATAATCTAATAACATACACTCATTTTGTGTTGATTTACACTACCAATAAGCAATCAGCCTTAAAATAAAATATCAAGTTTAAAATAATTAGAATTAAAACAAAACTAAACAAAAGTTGTTTTTGACCACCGAGTTTAGTTACTGGTTCAACCGGTAGCCAAATGGTTTCAAATGAAAGCAGTTTAAACTTTAAATACAACTGATATGACCAGTTATGTGTCCGGTTCCATTCGTCAGCCAATTCATTCTGAAAACTTCACTCGTAACTCAAAATATAAATTATGAAGCAATTTTAATTCACTCAACACCTTAAAATTAATCGCCAAATTAGACTTAATTACAGACTATTTCATGACCAACCACAACAGCTGTTGGGAGACGATGGCGGAATACGACCCGTTTGCCGGATGTATTCGGCCTGTGCAGCTGCTCGTGCCGCCTGCTTGCTCCTCTGTGCTTCCGCAGCCGCCATTTTTGTTTCTGATTTCTGCCTTGCTTGCGCAATCTTTTTCAACATCTTTGCCTGTGCATTGGCCATCCTTTGTTCAACTTCAACCTGAACATGTATAAATATGAACAAGTTCATTACAATTTTCTTGCAAAAATTAACTAATTTATGATCTTATACTAAAATTATTGAATATTTGTACAGATTTAGTGATAAATAACTCTTAAAATATTCCATACAAACTAAAAGATAGAAGATCATCTTTAAACGACAACATCAAAATCAGGGGAACCTGAAGGAAATAACTAATTTTTTTAACAGAATATTAACTTGAATCAAGATAAATAACATCTTATCATAACATGAAGAAATATCAATTTATTAATTATAATAAATAAAATCTTATAAAATCTTGGATAGAAAATATTTCAAGTCAACCGCACCCCACGAGAGTGATATTTACATGAAAATTACCTATTTTGAACGGTACTCAATACATATAGTTTATTAAAATACATGGAAATTTTAGATAGAAAATGTTTTCGTCAACTCAACCTGGCCATGTGAGATATGTAACAAATAACAAACGTTTACTGTTTTGACTAGTTGCTAGACCTACCCATTTAATTCATTTAAAGAAGAAAAATCACACATCAAAGTTACCTCTATTTTTCTCATTTCAGCTTCAAGTTTTGCCTTCTGCTGACTCTCCCAAGCTTGAATCTTGATCTCCTCACGCATGAATCTAAAGATAGAAATTCCACTACAATTAAAGAACAGGACGAGACAAGAGAAATTAAATAAAAAAGGTTGAATCAACACCTTGCATTGTGTTTAGAATTTTCAGCATCTTCCCAAGCAACAGCCCGTTTCTCAAATTCAATTCTCAACGACTCCTCTGCCGCCTTGTCATCTTCAACACCCGATGCCTTCTTTTCAATTTCTTCTTTGCTTGCCCAAGCAGCAATGTTCATCTTCCCAAGTTGCATCCCAAGGTGTAAGATCTCCTTTCGGGTTCTAAGTTTGACTTCTTGCTCGGTCAACTCTTTTGGGTTGACCAAGTCATCACTAACTTGTTGCTGTAGTGGTGTGGATGTTGGCCTGCCTCTTCTAGGAGTAGATGGAATTGAAGAATTTGGACTACGAAGAGGGGTTGTCGCCCCCAAGGGTGTGGAAGTAGTTGAAGGTTCTTGGCTTGGAATCGGAGTCATTTCTGTTCCCATGTCTCTCATTGACACTGATCTAACTTCATGACATCCTGATTCGTAAAAAAAATATTTATTTAATTCAACTGATCCAAGATATATGCAAACACATACATTAGCATTCTAACAATATAGCTTTTTAATCCTATTTAACACACAAAGTATCAACAAATAAATATAGACTTGTTTCAGGTCAAGCAGACCCGTGCCAAAAATTTACCCCTTACCCTATCCCATGTTTTGCCACATTTAGTTAAAAGCTGAAAATAATAGACAACTAAATTGTGGATGCAAGACTGAAATGAATGGGATTGTCATTTGAGTAAAGGAGAGGAAAGGTGTTGTGTAACTGACCTGATTTATCCTCATTTGAACTCTGTTCACACGATGGCTCCCTGGTGTTGATTTCTTTTAAATCTTTACTTTCAAGACATGGATCGATGCATTCGCTCCCTTCATTTGTTTGGCGCGAAACAGGGTGGTGTTGTGGTTCAGAGAGTGTAAATGAAAACTTCTCTGTCCCTATTTGAAACGTGGGTTGACAAAAGTCAACCCGTTTAACAGAACTAACAGACTCGGAAGAACATTTAATCCCATTGACTGTCCCTACCCGGTTGACTCGATTTTGCGTAGTGTTTTTTGGGTTATGATTCTGCATATTTTGTCTATTTATTATCCACTTTTCAGCATCATTCCATTTTGAAGACATGGGTCTCAACAGGGATCTTGAAATAGCATTATGGGTTGACCTCTCGCCTTTATGAAACTCAAAGCTAGATGAACTTGCATTACTATCATAATCAAGATTCTCATCTTCTAATGATCTTATCGGATGAACCGAACTTGAATTACTACTGTCCGTCTTTTGAAATTGGTTGGGTTTCACACGACCCTCTTTTGTATGATCTTTAGGTTGCCCAATGCCCTGATCAACTTGTGGGTTATCAAAAGTTACTGATGAAATCCCCATGCTAGAAACTGCAGTTTTAGGCCCACAAATCCATAATCACAATTCAAAAACTTACTAGGCGCATGTCTTTATCATTGTTCTTTAAACTCATTCTATAACTGGGCCCATATACAGTAAGAATTTACACTCATAAAAGCTCATCTTTGGCTTACAAAATATACTTTACAAAAAGATAAAGATAACAGCAAATTCCAAATGGTCCAAATTGTTACGGAGTGTTTGGATGCACTTTTCAAAGTGATTATTGCAATTATAAAAAGATAAGCAGTGTCCTAAAGCTAAGAATAGTGCATAATTAATCATCTTAGATTTACCTGGTTAATGAATATTCTTACACATGCTTATCCAAATAATGAAATAAAATCATAATCATAAGCATAACATAATTAGTTTTCTCATATTCTCAAAACTGACTTGAGTTCAAAATCTCATAAGTCATATCCAAACACCATTTTCATCCAAGGACCTAAAAATTATTAGGTTTTAAATCCCATTCAATAAGTAAAAGATTACGGGTTTTAAAAACATTTAAAACACATACCTTCCTCATCAAACTCTCCAGAGTTAGAAGCTAACAAACTGCTGTTCACAAACTCTGTATCTTCAAGTTTAGAAGGAGATGTTCTTGCTGAATTGCTTTTTGATCCTCCGTCTTTCTTTCTCTGACCCATCAGCTTCATTCTCAATTTACTAGGAGATATCATACCGACCTACATTAAGAACCAACAAATGAATTTATTACTAGCTTCCACATCAATTACATAAAAAAGAAATATACAAACCATAGACAAACTAAATTAAAATAACAAAAAGGAGATTAAGGATCTTCAAATCTCTAATCCGTTTAGATCAAAATAACAGAAGAACGAAGATAAATTCAGAAAAAATGAAGATTCTAAATGCTAATGTTGAATATTAAAACAGTACAATTTCTCACCAAATTCAGACAACTGAATGAAGAAATCCTAACTCAATCAATCTACTGTACGGATTTTGCTTGTAAATTGAAACATGAACAGTCGAATCAGAAAAATCATCTTACTCCTGATTTTATGGCTTGTGACCGGTGAAATTATTTTTACTCGTACATTTTGAAATAAAACATTAACCACAAACAACACAGGATTGCAATAACACGAAAAAAAAACGATTAAGGATCTTCAAATCATCAACTATATGGATCAAAATAACAACAGAACTAGCTTGCTAGCTTGATCGTTGATCATTACCTGGACAAAAATCATCAAATTTTAAACGAGTTCAACAATAGCTAGACAGATTCAGGAAACCTCCGTAACAAAACAAAAACTCGGAATCATCAATTTATAGAAGATCCGAAATATAATTTAACAAAAAACCGAAGAATCTAAAGCGTGAATGATGAACAGCAATCACAAATATACGACAAGTGAATGA
Organism: Mikania micrantha; assembly: GCA_009363875.1. NCBI lineage: Eukaryota > Viridiplantae > Streptophyta > Magnoliopsida > Asterales > Asteraceae > Mikania > Mikania micrantha. Next base: position 83,750,896 of record CM018681.1, on the reverse strand, counting down.
AGCCATGAAGGAACGTTAACTCAATCAATCAACTGTACGGATTTTGCGTGTAAATTGAAATGAAAAACAGTAGAATCAGAGATGCTGCTGATTTTATCGAATGGTGAAACTGTTTTACTCATCATCTTCCAGAATAGTAAATTGGTGAGAAGAACAGAAGCGGTTCATTTACCTGAAGCTTGTGATTATGAATCCTCTCGTAATCCATTGAATTCTGCAAAAATGAACAGTGAGCTACAGAGAGAGAGTGCAAAATTTGCTTAGAAGTTTTGAAGCCGGTGATGGAGCAATGAAAAATGGGAGACATGAATCCCCCAATAATTAAACTAAGTGTGACGTCGGCTATCTTTTACCAATCCCCACCTTCTTCTCGGTCTATTTTTTTAAAAAAAATTCTTGTGTAAAATTATCTATTATGTGTTTTTAATATGTTAAAAACATATACAGACTAAATAACTAATACATTATAATTAATAATATAATAATATATATATATTTTTATTAATGTAACAGAAAGTAACAAACAAACAAACGTACCTAGTTTAATCTCACTTTTAAGTAGGATATGAGAGGGGTAAGATGAAAACAAACATTTCCCCTACCTCAAGAAGAGGTAGAGATGCTGCGTCAGAAAAGACCCCTGGCTCTGTAACAGAAAGTAAGTTTACATAAAAAAAAAAGCTGCAATTAGAAAATAACAACAAAATATTATTATAAAAAAATGTGTTAAAAGAGTATAAAATAAGCGGGGAAAAAATTCAGATGCATGATATATTAACATGTGTTGTAAAACATTTTTATATATTATAATTAAGATTAGACAATAACATTAAAAGAATATTTATTTTAAATTTTTTAAATAATATAATTATAAATAAATATTATAGTATGATTATTAACTATTATTTTAATTTTATTTATTAAATTTTTGTAACAAATGTTTTTTTAAGCTAGTTATACACACACTAACCTAGAAAACAGTTTACTACACGGATAAAATAATTAAAAAATAAAATTTATAATCAATGATGTCTTGTCCTAATGGTAAAATCAAGATATGAGGCAAGTGCCTTTGGACGGATGCTTGCATAGTTGCGTTGGGTTTTTCTCGAGAACTGTTGACTGGTGGGCTAGAGGCTCCGTCTCAAAGATTTCGGTAAATCGTCTAAAATATATTCTTGGTAAGCTAATATCAAAAGTGTCCTCAAGAGTGCTACATATTATTTCGTAAATGGGTCATACTCATACTATTCTCCATCTTATTTCTTCTAAATAATTTTGCCTTCATATATTGTTCCGTACCATTAAATATTTATATAGAACTTATTTCAAATGAAAGTCAAGTGTCATAGAGCTTCTAGCCCAATATACTTATTTGAATTCTCTAGTAAGATCACTTAGGTTCAAGTATCTCTTAAAGCAAAATACATTATGTTGAGCTAAGGGATGTTTCCAAGTTGTATGTTTCCTCCTAGATAATGTGAGCTAACCAAGGGCTTATAGCCAAATGGTTACCCCTTTGGCTTCCCTGTGGGAGGTCACGGGTTCAAATCCCTCCCAAGGCGAAATATGGGTCCTTGGAGGGTCAGGGGGTTTTCCGGTGCGGTTTCCTCCTGGGGTGGTGATGGGGTCTCAACGGAGGTCATGGTAACTAGACCTTGGTGACGTAGTCTGGAAATCAGTGGTTCACACGTTGAGATCAAATGCCGTTAAAAAAAAAGATAATGTGAGCTTGATCACACTTTGACTCTTTAATGGGGCGTTAATCATTTGTGCCATAACACAAGTAGCCAAGTCTTGGTAAAAAAAGTACCATTTTCTTAAAAGTAAGAGACCATTTAGGCATTTACTCCTGGATCTAGCATCTATAGTTTTTTGAACATGTTATAAATGACAATAAATTCCGACAGACTTCATTTAATTTCTTTTATTAAGACTTAATATTATTTAAAGTGGTAGAACACTTAAGTGGTTGATCAAATGTTGGAATTTTTTATAGATTTAAACAAATACACCTATCCTTGTTGATTTCTTTTATTAATACTTATTAGTATAAGTGTTTTTATTTGATTATTTGAGGTAAATAGCAGGTTACAAATGTGATTTTATTCTACTTAGCATTGAAGTAGTTTGGAAGGATTTTTTTTTTTTTTTTTTTTGGGGGGGGGGGGGAGGGGGTTGGGGTTTAATAACTCTATGAATAAGAACAAAATATAAGTGCCAGGGGATGGATGTGATTACCAGAAATAGCCATGATGCATTGAACGATTATTGAGTTACATAATTTTTTTTTTTAATACGAGGTTGCTTGTTCCAACCTTCATGTATGTATTATGTATGTATGATTATATGTAGGGTTATGGTAATTTGAAAACCCAATTTTGTTGTGATAAAAGTGAAAACCATGATAATTAAAACCACGTAAAAAAGGTTTTTTTTGATTTTTTTTAAAGTTTATAACATTATTTGACACATTTTTATTAAAAAAAATTTAAAAAGTGCCAAGAGGATTTTTTTAATTAAAAAATATTTTATAAAATCAAGTAAAACATACGTAACATCATTGAAAAATATTTCGTAACATATGAACGCAGAGTTACATACGTTTTACATGATTTTACGAATTATTATTTAAAAAAACCTGTCTGTGTTTTTTTGAAATTTTTTTATAAAAATGAGCCAAGTAATGTTACAAACCTGTAAAAAATTAAAAAAAAAATTACATGGTTTTTACCGTAATTTTCATGGTTTTCACAACAAAATGTGTTTTTATTTTATTAAATCCCTATATATATGTGTGTGTATGTTTTTACAAAAAAAAATTAAGAAAAACCTATCTGTACTATTTTTTAGTAAAAATATGTCAAATAATGTAAAAGTGAAAAAAAATTAAACATGATTTTTATCATAGTTTTATTAATAAAAGGAAGTTTTTGTTAATAGAGTAATTTGCTTAAGATTTTTGTGAATAGTAGTAAAAGTTGCATGCACACAGTCACAACTTTTTACCTTTTCTACTTTTTTAGCTAGTCGGCTCCTCCTACAACGACTTTCATGCTGACTGGATCAAAGCTGTATCTCCTACCAACAACATGCCAAAAAACAATAAGCATCAAGAAAAACACTTAAAAATCATTAAGATTTTCCTCCCACCTAATCTAAAAAAAAACTCTATCAAATGCTAGATATTTCATCATAAAAAAAGGTAAATGCATAAAGTGAAATTATGGTCCATATATTTTGTTATTATTTTACTCTTTATCTCTGGTTTATAAATTATACATATAATCTAACCTTTAAATATTTATAACACATATAATACTTAAATAATAATCTGTTAAGCATTTGAGAGACTATATGTGTTATAAACTTTTTAACGGTTTAGAACCATATATGTAATTTATAAAGCCTAAGGATCATAAGAGTAATACCAACAAAACACAATGGCCATCTCAACAATTACTTTATAAATTTTATAAGACTGAATGCAATGCGCATTTAAGCGCTCTTTCACGTCCTACGTGGACACATTTTTATCTGGTGGATGCATTGAAGCGCCACGCATGTTCATCTCTTTGCACTTCCTGAAGTGCAACCAAGTGCAGAGAAAGAGGGTGACCCACATCTTTAAAAGTAATTTTTTTAGGAAAAAAAATAGGAGAGAGAGAATGCATGTGAGAATGATGTGTTAGAGTTAAAAAAAGGAGAGAGAATGCATATGAGAAGAATGAGTAAAAAGCTGATATGTCAGTGATGATTAAGACGCATGTAGTTAAATGCAGTGTTAGCATTGCGGGTAGTCTAAGCATATTAAAGTAATATTCCAAATACTAGTCATTAATATCTTATGCATCATTTTGTCTGCTTGCAGGGGCGAAGGTTTAGTGGGACAAGGGGGGGCGACCGCCCCCCTGTTTTTTCGCTCTGTAGTGTACGTTTTTCGATTCGTAGTGTAAAATTTTTAAAAAAATTTATTTCGCCCCCCCTAAAAAAAATATATATACCCTATGTTCGCCCCCCTATAAAATTATTAAAAAAAATTTAAATAATTTATAAACATATAAAATAAAATTAATGAATTAACTAATAATTATTAACTATTAACTTAATTTATTTTTTTATTTAAGTTGATTAATAGTTTCTACCATTTAAGCCCAAATCCCAGCCCAACCCAATTGCCAATTTAAACCCAAACACCCTATTTTGTTATTCGGCTAAGGAGGACGGGAAAAAGAAGAAAAAAAGTCCCAATTTTCTTCTTGATTAGTGCTGCGCCACACGCTCAAACCCCAGCCACCGCGAGGACCTACCGCGCGCCATGCCTCCCTGCCGCCCCCTGCGGCCTGCGCCGCCCAGCTACCAGGCTCCAGCAGCACCGGCTTCCAGGCTCCAGCAGGCAGCAGCACCGGCTTCCAGCATTCCAGCAATCCAGTTTGTTCGGTTGTTCCTCCTTGGCTCTTGCGTAGTTGCGTGAACCAGGTAATAATTTCGGCCTTTAACCCCTTCCTACTTGTTGTTACTTGCTTTGATTAAATATTTGAGTAGTTTAATTGTTACTTTGTTAGTGAATTTAAACATTTAGATTTTAGGGTTTTGATTTTTGTTCAATTTTTTTTACAGAATTATTGATATAAATTAAGTGTCGGATTGTTTGTATATCATGGGGAAAGGGAAAACTATTGAATCATTTCTTAAAAAACAAGTTATTGATGAAGAGAGTGATAAGGCACGTCAAGAGAAACAAAAACGTCAAAGATGTTCAACTAGTGAGCCGGATCATCCGGTTAATGAAGTGAATCTTATCCATGGTATTCCAATTGGTAATGAAGTGGTTGATAACAATTTAGAAAGAGATCCGGCTAAACGAATGCAAATGTTTGATCGTCCGGTTAATTTAAGAGAACAAGTAAGACGGGCTTATTTGAATTTAGGACCATACCAAATCTATCTTAAAGAGTATCCTAAAGATCAAAAGCAACGTAGCGTTATTGTTTGACGGTTTGACCCGACCCGACCCGAATCGCCAACCCGAACATTTAACTGTTAGCGTTAGGCCGTTAGGAAAAAAATTTTATATGTGACAAAGTTTCGCCCTCCCTATGTTTTCGGTCAAGCTTCGCCACTGTCTGCTTGTACTTGTATTTCAAATATTTAGTGCAAATAAGATACAAATTATGTCATGATAGCTTATGATCGTTTTGTCACAAGTGTACATTTTGAATTCTAAGTCCTAGAAACATCCTAAAATTAAATCGTGTTAAATGCCAATTTCTTACTTTTTATGAAATTAATCCATCTTCGTATATCATGTCATAAATGACGGTCCAGGCAACTTACCTTAACTATAAATCCATTTGTGTGGTAAACCCATAGATCCATCCCAATACCTGACTAACCGAGAGAAACAAGTAAACACAGCAGCAATCAACCGGGTCGGTGCCCTAAAAAAATTGTTTCAAGTGAGAATTTAACTTGAGACCTATATGTTGTCTCTTATAATAGCTTTTTTTTTTTTATATGTTTTAGATACCACAACCAAATTTTATTTACGGTTATAAGTTAGGAAGGAAAAAGAAAAAAGAAAAATCATTCACAAATAACTAATTTAAAGACTCCCAAAATTTATAATTTTAGGACCTGTCAAGTACGTAATAGAAATTAGAAATTAGAAATTAGAAGGTCCTTCTATATTGCAAGTTGGTAAAAAAAGTTGATAATTTTTTTCAGTAACCAACCATTAAAATTAAAGAAATAAAAATACATTTATTTATTTTTGTATTTGAATTAATCGCTATCACCGCATAGCTAGTGATAAAAGTTGTTTTATCTGTCTACTTTTATGTCTAATCATCTTGTTAAAACATTGTTGTGCCACATGATTAAAGGAATAAAGGAAAGACTATTCTTTCAAATTGTAGCGGTAAATCCATGTACTGTCACGACGATGAAACGATTATGAACATCAAGACGTAGATGATAAAACGTGTCACAACAGCTAACACTATGTCGTAATATACTAAAGCATATTATGCTGTAAATGCAACAGTCAATTTGCTATAGAACTCAAAAACACACTCCATCGTAAAAATAAGCGTCAGAAACCCGAATGAAAATAAAAATATAAACATAACGGTAGCATAAGAAACCCAAATTAAAATATTAAAAAAAATAGCAATGAAAAAACCTTGTTCAAACATAATTATGCTCCTTAAAAAAATTGTTGTCACTCTGCTATAAAACCTAAAAGCATACTCCATCGTAAAAATAATCGTGATAAAAATACACACAAAACAGTAAACATAAAAATCTCAAAATCAAAACATTAACAATTTACATAATGAAAGAGTCATAAATATACGGTTAAACTTTTGAAGTTAAAATAACACAAATAAAAGTTTAGTATTTCATATAAACTATATATAAATTTACTATTGATAAGTTTTTTTAATATATAAATAAAATATATAATATTACTCTTGCCGTTCAAAAAAACCAATCATGTTTCCTAATTACGATTACTTTGTCCAAGCAAAAAGGTTGATGCACCTTTTATGATTATTCTTTTTTCCAAAGGAAGATAATATCGTCACTTGAAATTGTGTTACTTCTCTTGTTTAGTGGGTTTATTTTATTTTATTATTCACTTTTGAAATATAAGTTAATATATATATATATATATATATATATATATATCTTATTAAATAAAGAAAAAGATACATATATACAAAGAAAAATATATTAAAAGAAGAGAACTCGTAAATGTAAGAAAGAAAAGTGTTTGACAAAATTGATTTAAAGGATGTCACGTAGGGGTGTAATGTACAAGTTATAATGACAAAAGGACGTACTGACTATACGTACAACATTGTATAAGGACACAATATGATTATCCAATTTTAGGATTCTATCGATACCGATACGATATCATTTTAGGACATATATTTAGATAAGAGTATTAAATTGTGATTTTAGAGTCATATGAGCCTAAACAAACAAACAAACTTACACAGTATATTCCCATTTTTTAGTAGGGTCTGGGGGTAAGGATGGACACAAACCTTAGCTCTATCCCAATTGGGATAGTTATATTGCTCCAAAAAAGTCTTCGGCTCAAAGTTATCGTTTAAAGTTGATCATCCCAACATTTTTAACGTTATTTTCACAAGTAAAATAACGCTAAAATTAGTGCAATTTTACTTTGACCTTTAAAGACCAACATACATAAATTATATGTGTACGTACACCGCAAATGAGACGTTAGAGTCATATAAGCCTAAATTATATATTAAAATTACATAATTATATATCCCGTGTCAAAGACACAATTATTTAAAGATGAAGAAAATGCAAATATATAATATTAGTATTCAATAACCTAATAAATATGTGTCCGGAGCAATTATGGCGCTGTTTTAGATGGAATGTTTGACCAAATATTAAACTCAGATTTGAAAATCGCCCATATCGTCTTCAACCCTTTCCCACCATTCGAACGCAATCATCATTTCTCATTGATAGCGATATCTTATTATAATATTATTTGTTTGACATAAAGACTTAACATTTCAGTATAGGTCTTGATTATTATAGCAGTTAGTAATATTTAGCGAATAAATATAGTTAAATTGGTTTAAAAAAAAATAATCTTGTAGCATGATTAAAATCAGGTGTTTAAGTCTTATTTGAAATAATATATTTTACGTTTACTAAATATTTATTAGAGTGAGGAGTCGTTTGTTTGAGTCTGAATGATTAAGTGCTGAATGGTTAAGACGTCTGAATGATTAAGATGGTCTGAATGATTAAGTGTCGATTGTCGAACCGGTTAAGACTGTTTGGTTGCACGTCTGAATAAAAATAAAAAAAAATTCTTTTTTTTTTTTGGTTTAAAACCCTATTCCTGATCAAGGTGCCCCCAACATCACCCCCGCAGCCTCCCGTCATCACCACCGCAGCCCCTTCCATCCACCACCGCAGCCCCTTCCGTCCACCGTCGCATCCCCGACCTCCACTGCCGCATCCCTCTCTTTTCAGAAAACCCTAAGCCTCGTCCACCGCCGCATCCCTCGATCATCTTAATCGCCCTCGCAACAGTAGGTCGTCGTCGTCGTCCTTGCGAGCGGCTGAGAAAGGCGGCGATGGAATGGTGGTGGTTCCAGCTGAGAAAGGAAGCGAGGGCTTCCTTCGGTGGTTGACGAACGACGAGGCTTATTTTTTCCCCCATTCAGACGGTGTGGTGCCCCATTCAGACTTGTTCTCATATTTGAATGGTTCAGACCCCCATTCAGACATTTTTCTCCATTCAAACGTGTTTTTTTTTCGCGAAACAAACAATTTGAATCCGAACCATTCAGATTCAGACCTATTCAGACCTATTAAGACCCAACCAAACAGCCCCTGAGTAATTTGGATTGCAGAGAAGCGGAGCCGCCTTGAACTTTTCGGTCTTTTTTTTTCTTTTAATTTTATGTATATTTATGAAAAAAGATTAAATCAGAAGAGATTATTGCCTAAGAAAAATAAAAACCAATAGAAAATTGACATGTGTCATGCTTAAAAAGGGATTTTTGTACCAGATTTTTTTCGTTATGTATTTTTTTCGTACTATATTTTTGTTTTTTATTGTATTTTTATTTTTGTACTGTATTTTAATTTTTTTTGTATTAGATTTATGATTTTTTGTACTGGATTTTTGATTTTTTGTTCTAGATTTTTGATTTTTTGTACTGGATTTTTGATTTTTGTACTGGATTTTGTCTTTCGTACTGTATTTTTGTTTATATATTATTAGCATGCCACATGTAAAATTCTTAGTGATTCTTACTTTTTCTTAAGCAAAAATTTCTTCTCACTAGATCCAACCCATATATTTATACGTTTTTATTTGCAAGTTATTGGAGTTGTCTTTTTTTTTTCAATTAGTTATATATATAAACTAAGAAAACTAAGTAATGAATTTTTAAAAAAACTCCTCATTTTAGAAAAAAGTAAGAAAACTGATCATGCTAACTAATTAACTTTGTAATTTTTTTCATATTTTTTTTATCATAAGGTTAGAATTTAGAAATGTTATAATTAGTAAAGATATGTAGATCACGAAGTTACATGTATGTAACTTAAGTTTCGCATGTAACTTATAAAGTTATATATATGTAACTCGTATGTATGTCGACGTATAAGTTACATACATGTAATAAATTTAATACATATTTTTTTTTTACATTTCTTACCTTATAATAAAAAAATTAATTGTTAATAATTGTGATTAATTTTCTTAGTTTCTCCCGTGATAAAGGTTTTCTAAACAACTCTTCTACATACATACACAACACACATATATGTATATATATCATTTGAATTAAAAAATATGTTAAAGTTCAAATGTATTACAATGTGCCTCACCGGCTCACCCTTGGAATATTCGAGTAAGTTGGAGTTTGTTGAAATGAAATGAAATGAAATGTAGTGTCTTGGAAGAGGATGCCCTCCTAACCAGTTGTTAAAACCTGATCAAGAACGGGTGAGATAATCGATTTAAAATAAGGTGATTTGGTTGCTCTCAGTTGAGCTGACTGGTTGTTGGTCAGACCAGTAAACCGACGGTGGTCGGATTGTTTTCCCTCTAAAGTTCAAAAGATAAAACATTAAATTCAAACCCTATATTTTGTAAGCATGACTATAATTGAATAATTGATTAAACATTAATTATGTTTGTTTAACTGCTTTTATAATCATATAATATTTTTGGTATTTTTTAAGTATTTTTGATGTAATCAGATTATTAATCCAGTACAACTTATCGATTCTGTTTAAACAATTAACCAAGTCTCGTACAATTTCCGATCTAATTATAAAAACATTGCTCCTACGTACCGTAAAGATATTAGACATAGTTTCCTTTATTAATTTATCAAAGGAAGAAAATTATTATTTGAATTATTATTTATGTTTAGAGTTTTATTCAAGAAGAAACCGAATCGTACTGTTCTAACTATTATAAAAGGACAAGGGACCAACGAGTACAACAAACAGAATTGAGGTTTGTCGAATTGAACATTTTCTTTTCTTGTGCATTAAACAAAAAATATTTTAATAAAAGAAAAATCAAAACTCTCAAATCTGTACTTAACAAGTCATTAAATATTAACTTGGTAATAGTTATCTCAATTCAAATTTTGTTTTTTTTTATTCTTTTGTTTCATTCACTTAAACTCTCAATCTCACTTTTTTCTTTGACGTGAAATATTTAATATTTTAGTTTTCAACCACTAATTTTTATATTACCCCTTTAATTTCGAGTATTGTGTGGTTTCCAACCTAGTGTTTTAATAATTAAAAAATAATTTTAAGTAATATGAAAAGGCAATAAAAAAAGATAAAATTTCCTCACTGTTTAAATATACTTAACATGGTGACGTGCATGAAATCAGAAAAATTAAAATGTGAAGCAAAAAATTAAAACCAAAATAATCAAGATCAAATAGAAACCGAAACTTCAAATAAGTTTTCTAAAAAAAATGGAAGGCTGGGTTAATTTTGTGTGTATGTATATATATTACCTTTAAAAAAAATAATAATATAAAAAAAATGTATTTTTTATTTTTCTAGGACTATGATACAAAAAGCACAAATGAATGTTGCAAAATTTATAGATTTTTGTAAATAAATTTAAATGTTAGGTAATATTGTAATTCAAATATTTTTAACTCAAACACAATATTTTGATTATTTTTTTTAAGTTCAAAAGGCTTAGGCCTAAGTAAAAAATCAAAACAAAACAGGTTTTAAAAACATTAAACAAAAATTTTATTTTTTTAGGTTGGATTAAGCCAAAAACAATTCATGCATACCCTTAGTCCCTAATATAAGAATATTAGTTAGATATTTCTTTTGATTAATCTGATACTGGGAGTAGTTATAAGATTCTTTTTGGTCTTCCATTTTTCTTCCGGAAATAGTGAAATAAATACCTTTGACTTGTGTGTCCTTTTTTTTTTTTTTTTAATTAATGTTTTTGACGTTGTAAACGATTTATAGCTTTATTTATTCTTTTTACTGTAATAAACAAATTAATATGCCTGTGGGTCAGCCACAAACGACCAGGTCTTTTTTGGCCACTAAAAAAATAATAATATTTTACACATCATCCATCCTGTTCATTTGTCTTGCTACTGCAAATCATTTTTCTCATTCTGATGGGAAACATCGATCAGTATCTGTTTTGAAATAATTAAATAAATAAATAAGCGTGATAAAAGTATAAAAGATACGGCTCAATTTACGGTCCATAATACGTGAAAAGTAATTCGGGTTAAAATGTAGTGGTTTGTAATAGTGGATGAGTTGGTGGCGGTTGCAAGCGTAATGAAGACAATTATGCCTGTAAAAATGGACGAGTTGGACAACGGGTCAGAACATGTGTTAGTTAAGATGATTTTTAGGGAAAATCATTTTTGATCTAAATGGGTCACTCTTAAAAAAAAGTCAATTTAGTTAAAATGAGTTGTAATGAAACAAATAATTAATTTAAATAATTTTTCTCATAACATATATTATGTTAAGGTGTTACCCATCTCAAGTTACTCATCTTGGCCTGTATTATGTTAAGGTGTTACCCATCTCAACCATTATATGTCATAAGTGTACTAATGTCGACTCAAAATACAATAATTGTTCACCAAAATCTACTCATTTATCTTGGTATGAATCAAGATTGTCAGATATAAAAATAATGGTACGATAGACTCGACTATTTTGGAAGCACAAGACAAACTTAAATCCGAGTCTCTTCATTAAATCTTTTGAGTTTGTAATTTATATGTTATTTAACATGGAAATTACTAATCAATCTATAACACCAAAGTTGGTTAAGTGAGCAAAGGATATTCCAATTCAAATTTATTAAAATATGAAAACCTAACCAATGTTTTTGAATAAATGCTATTACTTCTTTAAATTGCCACATCCTATAAAGAAGAGGTCCTACGCTCCTAGCTTATTTGAAGGCCCAAGTGCCTAGTTTTTTATATATATTAGAGTCGGCCTTAATTGTGGCGGTGGTTATGACAACTTCAAGTAGGTAGGGCCTAGGAGGTGGGAATGGTTATTGTTGAGCTTATTTGGACCGTTTTATGTTAGCAAGTTTAAAGTGTGACACATATTACTGGCTGTATAACTTGAGGCGACCAAAATTGACCAGTTTGTATGTTGAAGTTGATCCAGACGAACCCAATTGCAATAATGTTGGGTCGTGTTGGGTAACGGGTCAGAACGGGTACGGGTCAGGATGAGTGCGAGTTCAAACGAGTTTTAAGCAAAATCAGTTCGAGTCTAAATGGATTGCTTTTAAAACATCGATTTAGTTTAAGTTAAAATGTGTTATAAGTAAATAAAGAGTCCATTATGAAAAATTTTAGTGATTTTCTTATCAAATATGTTATTAATCATTCTTAAATGTTTGAATCCATTGCATTCACATAGTTTTTAGGCTACCCATCGGTCCCATCTTAACCGGTATTGTGTTTTAAGTGTTACTCATCTCAACTTATTCCATATTATGATGTTACTTATTTCAACCCATTATACTACAACTGTTTACCAAAACCAACCTATTTCTTTTGATTTTGGTAAAAATTGCCACCTCTAACTTTTACCCAAAATCATCGTATAATAAACGATGTAACAACTAGAAAACTACTAATTTCATGGCATAGAGCCATAGACAAAACTATATTTCATGTCAAATGTTGATGGGTTAATACTTAATACTCAATGCTCTAAAATTTGGTTTTGTTCCATATCTAATCAAAGATGTACCAGGCAAAGAATAAAAGCCAGTTATTTGATACTTCAATAAAAACTCAGCACGATTTTTATAAATAACAAGAATACAGGGTTTCATAAAATTGATAAAAAAATAAAATAAAATCTGCACCAAGTATTTTAAAATTTAAACATAGCATATCATAATCATATATATATATATATATATGAGAAAGATAAAATAAAAAGTCATTCTCAATGAGAAAACCATGTAAAAATCACGTAAAAAAACGTTTTTTTTTTTGAATTTTTTTTACAAGTTTGTAACATTATTTGACACATTTTTATAAAAAAAAATAAAAAAAGCGCCGAGAAAATATTTTTTTAAAAAATATTTTATAAACTCTCGTAAAACATACGTAACATCTGTGCCGTTTTTTTAATTTTTTTTATAAAAATGTGCCAAATAATGTTACAAACCTGTAAAAAAAATTAAAAAAAATGTTTTTTTTACATTATTTTTACATGGTTTTCTCATTGAGAATGGGTTTTCAAAATAACCCTACCCTATATATATATATATATATATATATATATACACACACAATAGAAAGAAAAGAAGAGTTCTTTTATAATTTTTATTGTTGTAAGGCGTAACCAAACACAAGAAAGAGTTTCAACACTAGAAACGTTATGATACTCTAACCTTGTAAATTGAAACAAACCTAATCATTAAAAGACCAGGATATAAAAAAAATTACAAACTCAAGTGTTCATTGCACATTTTTAAGCTTATAGAAGGTTTCATTGTTTTTTATGACCATGAGAACCCACTAACGTGGTAAACCCTCGGGTCCCCCAATATCTGACAAACCTAAAGGATCCAGGGCTGTTCGATTGGTCGAATGGCTTTTGGGCTAGCTCAAGTCTGTCTGGTGAGGATGGCCATATTACACATCTCTCTTTGTTGTACGTCAGTACATGCCACATGGAAGCAGAAACAATTGCCAAAGGAAGTACGGTTTCAGGTTCTGTATGCACACACCTACAGAATTTCATATTTGAAATGCAATTAAAGTAGTCATCATCCTGTTCAAAACAATACATGTTTGAATGTGAACGACCATTTCCTGGCCTCTTTCTACCTGTGAGTTCTCCATTCTCTGCGTTACAAAAAAAACATATAAAGATATATACAAAAGACTAAAATGAGGTGACTTGACAGGTTAAAAATTAAAATACCTTTTGAACCATGGTCACTATTTTCTTGAGGCTTTGAGTCCAGAGTCTGTTTGACCTTGTAACCAAGACGAACCGAAAGTGTACTAAATAAAGCACCACATGCTATGAGAATCCAGTTTGGGCCTTGACCCTGAAACCTTTTCCCATTTTGTGCACCCAACATCATCTCAATTTTCAATGATATTTGGTTTCATTTTTAAGTATTATTGATGATATAATGCATTAAATAGTTCGTTCATAAGATGCAATCTACATTCATTAAGTTCTATAGTTAGTACCCATCACACTGAAGATGTGTTATGCCACATCATACAAAAAGAGTGATAGCTAAAATACTTGCTAGAGTGCCATCAGACCAAAATCATATAACAAAAAACTTACCCAGTGTATTATCACTTTTTAGTAAAGTCTGTACCAAATTCAGACCAAAATCATATATAAAGCAAAATTCTTTCACAAAAATCTATTGAGATTACTTAAGCATGAGCACTGAAAAACTCACATGACCCCACCATACCCTGCTAACCAATGGGAGAACATGTAAAACACAGCTTATGCAGAGCAGGTGACATTCAAAGGAGTTAAAGGCATAAGACAAGCTGAAGCAAAATTTCGAATTCGATTACCATTGTGTGACAGATTGTGTGAAGTGTTTGTAAATATTATATATATCAAAAAAAATGTTTGTAATTCATATACTTTGTGCAAGGAAAACAAAAAACATTAAGGCTAAAACTGAAAATTAATAATAAATGATGAGACTAACATGTTATAAGTACATTCTTTTAGTGGTAGCAGTTACATATCACCTAAAACACCCTTTTCATCAAATTCAATTCCCATTTTGAACGATTTTCCTTCAGGCCACCGACCATGTTGCTTGTGGCAGCGCTTTACTGTTCCTCATGGTTAGTCGGGTATGGGAGGGAGACCCGAGGGTAAAAAACACCCTTTCAAGATTCACACATATATGCTACTTTAACATATATGATTAAACGTGTCCTTAATTTCAATGACTTCTACATGCTGTCTTATAGAGAATATCCTGTAATTGTATACAGCAAACCAGTTATCGTCATCACCAAAAGCATGTAAAATTAACACATAATTTTATAAACATTCAAAAAAACTCTGCAATTGAATGCATATACATCAACCCCTTATGAGCCTAGGCAAATCAGTTAACAGAATTTTTATAAACATTAAGCAGCTAATTTTAATCAAGTGATAAGCTTATGTTTATGCTTGTTTCAAATATGATAACCCCACTGCACAAGTTTTTAACATGACCCAGAGAAAAAAATGATGGTTGCAGAAACAAGAAATACCCGAGCACCTGAAGAATCAAACAGGGTGAATTGTATGCAGTGGGGCGTGATCACTCGAGCGATGGGTGTGTCGTGGTGTCGTTCCCGTCATGTCCCCCACTCCACGACACCCTGGTGTGAGCGTGGTCATGGGATGAACACAACGTTCAAAGGAGGTCACTCTTGAATCCAACGGCTATAAAGAGGAGATGAGGAGGGATTGATGTTTACACATGTGTATGTGAAAAGAAGGTGATATAAAAGTTGTTTATGTGACGGTTACGTGAAGTGATAAGGAAATGATAAATACACATGACCTAAGACTGTTTTCTTTGCTCTTTTTTATTAATAACTTTTTAACGGTAGTTTATAGCTTTTGTTATATGTTTGTTCACATTATATTAACTTGCTTATATTCTCTGTTATTGATTACTATACATTTACCATTATATTATTATATTACTATGGGATAGATTCAAACTGCAAGCACTATATAGTTAGAAAGCATTATAAAGTTGGAAATAAGTTATATAATTTTAAAGTATAAAAGTAACATAATATAAAACTCACATTTCTTCACTTAAGTTTTAAAATTAAAAAACTTGTGTCAATAAATTATTATTTCAATTTTTAATTAATATTAGAAAAGAAAACATATTTAGGTTTAAACTTCTAAGCTACAACAAGTGTTTCCTTTAAGTTTGAAAGTTCTTCACTTTTGCCTTTTCTTTTATATATTTTTTTGACTCGTGTGATTGTTTTGAGGTTTAGACTTATAAGCTACAACAAGTGTTTCCTTTATTTTTGAAAGTTCTTCCCTTTTGCTTTTCTTTTATTATTATTTTTTTGAGTCGTGTTATTGTCTTGGTTAAAAAACGTGTTTTTTTAGGCGTGTTTCTTTGAGTCGTGTTATTATTACACTTGTTTTATATTGATAATTTATGAATCATGAAGTTATTTATGGTTTTATATTAATGTGTTGACGGTTGTATGAATTAAGATTGTAATAAAGCATTAGACAACTATTTGCTAGAAAGTTAGCATCAAGAAGGCTTAGCTAGAAGAAATCTATAGGGATTAGAGTGATTACTTAATATATATAAATGTGTAATTATATGGATTCGGGTGTAAATGTATCTCGTTATATATACGTACTCCCATTGTAATTCTGAATAGGCATAATAATACAATACTCTTTTACGAAGCTAACTCTATTTAAGTATTCTGATAAGAAAATAGGCCATACAAAACAAAGACAGGTGTTGACAAGAAAGCAGATGGAACAAGTTAAACTAAAAAAGTTAAACTTCTAAGATGTTGACATGTTGAGGTGAGTTACTTAATTGTATACATATGAATTAGTTTGTTTAAATTGTTAAACAATAAATAAAATGAAAAAATAATACTTATGATTGTTAAATTATTTAATTATTATTACTATTATTTAATTAATATCACTGTTAAAATATTCGTAAATGTATATAGATATATAATTTACATATTGAATATACAGAAGACAAACAAATTTAATTGTCTAATTAACTAGCATTTTCAAATTGGTTTTTCAACAACTTATGAGGAGGGTAGTATTGAAAGTTAGATACATTATCTGCACTTACATACACAACTTTAAAAATGTCATACTTTGTGAAGATTGTGGCATCAAGAACCCAATTTTGAAGTGCTTCCCGAAGATCGTTTTTAAGCAAGAACGAATAACACGACTGAAGATTCTTCCACACGAAGAAATGAATCATTATAGGCCTACTTTCGCACTTTAAGCAAACACCAGAAATGGTATCATCCATCTTGAGGAAATAAGACTGAAATATAGACAAACATCTGTACACAAACTCTTGCTCTTTTGTGTTGGTGTTAGACAAAAGACGAGTCATCCTAAAACAGACGGTGTCGCCTGTTGAAAACTTTGCTGTTGGTGACCCATCCCTTGCCTTGCCACCATACGCGACCATGAAGTTATGATCAATCAAAATGGCCATGCTTCGGAGACTTGTCATTGCCGATAACTATTTATAAGAAAAATGTGTGTAAGAGTTAAGTTTTGAAGATAAAAACAAAATGGAGACTTATGTTCTTTATGTTATAAATGTATACCATAAAGGTTTATATCTCAAGAAATTACATGCAACCTATTTACAACTAATCTAATAAAACTATAAGATTGTATGCAGCGGTCAAGCCGCTCGGCCAGCGGGCCTTCTACCCGTCGCGGCCTCAAGCGGGAACATCGCCCCCTGCCTAGCGGGGCCCGCCCAATCCCTTCCCACGGCCCCCGCTTCCCGTTGATGACCCTCGATCCTCATTGGTTGGTTTCAAATTTGGTGGGCCCCAATATCTTTTAACGGCTAGAACATAAAAAAAAATAAAAATAATAAAATCAATCTTTATATAAACCTCTCATTTCAACCATTTTACACACTCATTTTCATTCAAAACTCTCTTAATTTTTATACAATTTATTTTTTTATAAAAATGTCATCATCCTCTACGTTGTTCTCATCATCTGAGAGCGAGGGTATTGATCTTTTTATCTCGTCATTGTCTACGATGGCTCAAGAAAACGCTTCTCAGATTCCTCGGCCTATCATTTGAAGAACTCAAATTAATCGAGACAGGGAAGCGGGGCATGATCTTTTGATGCGTCATTATTTTGGAAACGAACCGTTGTATAATGAGACGTTGTTCAAGAGGCGTTTCCGAATGCAACGACCTTTATTTGAACGTATCGTGAACGACCTAGAGGTTGCGGATACTTATTTTCAATTGAGATGGGATCATCGCGGCAAGCGAGGATTTACACCTTTAAAAAATTGTACTTCGGCTATTCGACAATTGGCATACGGGAGTACGGCAGACATAATGGACGACTATTTACAGATGTCAGACAGCACTTCCAGACAATGTCTTTATAATTTCTGTAATAATATCCGTCGACTCTATGGTCCTAAATATTTGCGCAAACCAAATTATAATGATGTTATGAATTTGTATGAACACCATGAAAATTATCATGGGTTTCCCGGTATGCTTGGTAGTATTGATTGTATGCACTGGGATTGAGAAAATTGTCCGGTTGCATGGGGAGGACAATTTATGAGAGGCGATCACGGATGCCCCTCGATTATTCTTGAAGCAGTTGCTTCACAGGATTTATGGATTTGGCATGCATATTTTGGCATGCCCGGTGCGAATAACGACCTAAACGTTCTAAACTCGTCGCCGTTACTCAATGATATGGAAAACGGTGTGTTTCCAGAATCATCGTTTTTTTGTAACGATAACGAGTACGCTCACGGTTACTATCTTGCTGACGGGATTTACCCAGAATGGTCGGTTTTTATGCAAACAATAACATGTCCAACAACCTTTAAACGAAAAAGGTTTCAAGTAGCACAAGAGGGTGCAAGGAAGGATATTGAGCGGGCTTTTGGTGTTCTTAAAAAAAGATTTCATATTATAAAAAATCCGGCTAGAGCATGGCATCCCAAAAAAATTAGATCCGTTATGTATGCATGTATCAAAATACACAATATGATACTTGAATGTGAGGACAAGTTGATTAGCCCGTTTGTACCCGATGAAGACGAACCGCCATCTCCTTTTGACATTGATGACCCGCGTAGAGATAACCAAATTTTGGCGTTGCGAAACAAAAGCATTCACGAGTCGTTAAAAGCCAATTTGGTCAAACATATCAAAAGGGTTCGCACTGATATTGTCGTTCGTAGCATCTAAGCCGACTAGTATATTTTTAAGATGTTAATGTTTTTTTAATGTAATGTGTGTTTTTTTTGTAAAATATTGAATTATTTTAAATTAGAGTAATGTTTTTTATTTAATTTTAATTGTTGATGATGTGGAATAGTGGGGAAGGGTTTTCAGTGGGGTGACCATTGTGGGTGTTAAAGGATTTCAGTGGGGTGATAACGTGGCAGGAAATTTCAGTGGGGTGACCGCTGTAGATAGTCTAATAGTTTTAAGGGAAATCATGATTGACCGTTTTGATATAATTCGAATGATAAAAAAAGTAATCATTTGTCTCGAAAATAGTGTTTTTAAGGCTATTTACACTTTTTTATTCTTGTATATGACAAAGACAAATCAAAGCCAATTTTGTCTAAAAATTACGTGGAAGAGAGAAAACCATGGTTCGAAAAGTCATTAGATGTTGTTAGGTCAGTTGAATAAAGAGTTACGAGTATTTGGCCTATGTAAGGAGTATTCGGATATGATACATTATAAAGAAAAAAGTTTTTAGGAAATTATATATATGTCGAATATCATAAGTTAGATGGTATTCTCGCCGTTCAGTTACTCTTGAAGGATTTCCGACCGGATCATCTATCATATATAGAACGTCCTTCAACTATATATATAAATCAACAACTCATAAATTTATCTTGAACTACTCGTAAATTTATCTTGATTCAACTTACAAGTGCTTCATGTAGGAGTTCCTTCTTTTCATCAGATCTCTTGATCCATGCTCCATACCATACGATCTGAAGGAAATAAAATGCATAAATTTAAAACACTACTTCAAATTAAAAGAACAAAACAAAAAGAACTGGAAAGCGTTTATAACATGTTTGACGAACACCAAACAAAAAAGGAAATACGAAATGTTTATATGATTGTATCTAGGGTTCGCAATTTATAACACGAACCTGCTAAAACGACACAATATGAACGAAGTTAACATGTATAATTTTAATGTTAATAGCTTTTGTATACTAAAGAGTTCGACACGTTTAAACCTCTTAGCGACCTCTTTAAACATATGTGATTTTCTGATGTTGCTAAACAATTGTTAGCGTCCGGATCATGTTTGGAAAATACAACATAGTTAGTTATTAGGTCATTCTAGCATGTTATGTCAACAGTACTAGACGTATCTATCTAGCCAAGTTTTACACACACATGTGTTACCAAGAAATTCTTAAAGAAAAGGAAAAACTACGCATATGTTAAATTATACAATGCATATGAATTTACACATACACGTAAAAGACGAAAGTATTATACATATGTAACAATGATATTCGAAAAAAACAAAGATTTGGATTGATTTTGACATGTTATTACGGGTTATCTCTTTAAGAGAGGTTTTCGTCGAATACACATCCTCTTTTTTTTGAACGGCTTCAGCCTGAACGACTGATTTAAGCCCAAACGGGCACACATCCAAGGGCATGCCCAATCGTCACCCCTTCACCCACCAGATAAGCGGGAACCGGATATATCCGTAAACCCTCTCCCCTACTCAGGTTTGAACTCCTGACCTCAATGAGGTGCAACTTCTCCCCTTCATTGCAATACCGCTAGACTAGAAGCCCTTTGGTTAATACACATCCTCTAACTAATTAAAAAGTTCTGGTTCCGCTAATTTAAAGCAAACATACATCACATATGCACGTAATTAAGATGGAGAAAGAAGAGATCGAGATATACCATACTGCCATGGATGCTTTTGAAGATTGAAGAATGGATGCAACCAAGAGTTTCAGTAAACAAAGAGAATTGCTTTAAAGTATCGAGAAGCTCATCAACAATGGCGACTGTTGGTCTCAAAACACACATGAATATGTCAAGATTCTTGTTGTTGAAAGGCATGAAGGATGCCATGTTTACGTGTGCATGTGTTTGTTGTTAACGGTGAATCAATATATAATGATCGAAGCGACCATAAGAAGAAGAAGAAGATAATTACGGAATTGAAGCTAATGAATAATTAATTGACCAACAAACTGGTGTTGGTGCCGTACGGACAACAATATGGGCGTTCAATTCCAGCAAGGAATGGAATGCTCTTCTGGTCGCATTTGGCCTCTTAATTTGTTTCCCATGCTAATTATTATTATAATAATCACCAATTACTCGTTCTTTTCGTCCAAATAGCCCTTCAAAAGAAATAATAATTAAATAAATAAAAATGATAGATATCTGGGTATTTAGCAAAGGGTTTATAGCCTGTTGGTAGACTCTTAACTTCTGTTATGAAAGGTTTTAGGTTGGAGCCTCACATATAGTAAATATTGCTCAGAGTTGAGCCAGGGGTTTTCTCAGTTGTAGGTTTCCTCCTGACGGGTGGATCAGATCACCACGCTCTGTTATTCGAACGGAAGAATGATCTATTTTTTAGGCTGATCTCGGGTGACCGGATATTTACTGTTAATAAAAAAAGATATTTGGGTATTTAATCAGGGGCGCAACTTTGAAGGCGCCCCCCCTGTTTTTTCGTTCAGTGGTGTACATTTCCCGATTCGTAGTGCAAAATTTTTTAAAATTTTTATTTCGCCCCCCCGGAAAAAAAATTACACCCTATGTTCGCCCCACCGGAAGTTTCGCCCCCCTACGCTTGGGGTCAAGCTTCGCCACTGTATTTAATTAACACCGCAATTTTGTGGCAATCTAGATCTGGTTCCAAGACGATCGTACAATTTAATCGTCTTTTAGTCACAAATGCTCAGTTCTAGTATCGTTTATTTTTTTTGAATGGCGAAGGTCTCAATTGTGTGAACATACTGTTTCCAGGCCATGTCACCAAGGTCTAGTTACCTAAACCTCCCATGAGCCACCACAACCACCTCAGGAGGAAACCCCACTGGGAAAACCCCCTGACCCCCCTCAGACCTCTATTTCGTTGCGGGAGGGATTTGAACTCAAGACCTCCCATGAGCCACCACAACCACCTCAGGAGGAAACCCCACTGGGAAAACCCCCTGACCCCCCTCAGACCTCTATTTCGTTGCGGGAGGGATTTGAACTCAAGACCTCCCATTTAGAAAAATCTTGAGGTACCATTGAGGCAATGCCTCATTGGTTCTAGTATCGTTTATTAATTACGTTTATGAAGATGCCACATGTTGAAACTCGAGCAACATATAATTTAAGGTAGGAATATATAAATTTAACGTTAAAAAAAATCTTTTGTCTTATAACTAAGCAGGTTCTCGCGCATGTTGCAGTGGGAATTCTGACATGTTTCCGAATATCAGAACACATATACGGACATATATCGGTGTCACAAATTTAAATTTGGAGAATTTTACTTTTAATCCTGTATGTTTATATAAATTATTAGAAATAGTCCTTTAGTTCTGAAAATACTAAAATTAGTCCTTTGAGTTTTTAAACGTTGTAAACTCGATATTTTCTCTGTTAACTTTGTTAATTATTAACGATATAGGAGGACATAAATATAAAAAGAAGGATCGAATTTAAAGATTAAGTCATGATTGAGCAGATCTAGCAAGAGATCTCTCCGCCACCCGAAAATTGTCGAGTTTCGTAAGGTTTTAGTGACTAAATCCACCATAACGTAAAAATCTGCTAAAGTAATTGCTGGATCTTGTTAAACCCTTTTTTGACATTTATGTTCTTTTATTATGTAAATACTTAACAAAGTTAACAAAAAAAATGACTAAGTTTGTAACACTTAAAAACTTAAAGGGCTGATTTCAAAATCTTTAAAAATAAAAAAAAAAAAAAATCTTTGAAAATTTTGTATACACACGAAAGAATAGAAGTTTATTTATTTTTGAATGAATTAAAACTAAGAAAGCATTAAAAGTTACAGATAATTCTCATTACCATTCATAGTCCTATTTCAATTTCAAACTGATGCAGTCGTAATATAAAATTTTGCCTCTGTTTCTTCCTTCACGATCAAAATCAGCAAATATTTCAGAAAAAACTTAAGAAATCAATTCCACAGCAGTTAATTGAATCTCGAAACCGATCAAGCATATCCTCCATTGTTGATAAGTGACAGAGAATTGCACCTGAACAGCGTATTTAAATATGGGACCCTAGATATTAAGATCAACGAAGGAACAACAAAACTGAGTTAGGGTTTCAAATTAGGGTGGATCTGACTTACGTGAACGCCGGAAACCTAATGTTCGTCTCCCACAAACCACCCAACGCCGTTCGCGAGACCGTCACAGGGAGTAAGTAGCAAAGAGGTAAAACCGAATGGGATCAATATTCTAATCGGTATCCCAAATTTAAAATATTCAAATTTTGGATATTCGAACGTGATTTCAATTTAAGATTTAAAACTTAGTGTAATTTTAAATTATATTGTGCCTTGGCAAAATGAGCATGTTAGGTTAGATTAGGTAACGGTCTGAATGTGTGCAAGTCAAGATGGGTGTGAGTCAAAATGAGTTTTAAGAAAAATCAGGGTGGGTTTAAATGAGTCGCTTATAAAAAAACATCAATTTAACTCAAGTTAAATGAGTTGTAATGAAACAAATAGTTTATTTGAATATTTTTTAAATGATTTTATTATTAAATTTATTATTAATCATTATTAGTTGATTGAATTTATTGGATTCACATGGTTTTTAAGGTATTCATCGCAACTCATTATACGTCATAATGTTATCAAAATCTACCCATTTTTCTTACTATGTGTTAAGATGGACAAGTCCAATATACACATATAAATTAATGAATAATAGGAAGAACCTAACATTTAGATTGATTTTGAAGGAGCAATTGTGCCATCACAATTAAGTTGTGCTATATATATATATATATATATCATAAGTTTATCCACAAAATAATTATATTTTAAAAGCAATTAGAAATTAAATTGGTAAATAAGAGTCACAATTCACTAATGAAACGTAGCACAATAGAAAACAAAGAACATTGGAATTCCGCAAAACGAACGATTGAAAGCAATTAGAAATGAAATTGGTAAATAAGAGTCCCAATAACTTGATAAAATATATTTTTGCCAAAAATATGTTAATTATTTTTTCAACCAATCAAATATGAAATTGTTAGATAAGAGTTAAATAACTTCAATAACAAAACGAATCGTTTGACCGTCCAAGTGGACGAACTCATGTTCTTGTTGCTAACTCACTCGAGTTCAAAATGAAGTGCATGTTTTTGACTTTGACCATTGTTTTCATAATTAAAGGGTTATGCTAAATATACTCCCCTTTGTATTTTTTTTACTTGTTGTACCCCCTCCTTAAGTTTTTTAAATATATACAAGTAAACCTTATGTTTTTAATCAACTAAAAAGATCCATAAACCTTTAAACAAAAACGTGAGGGACTGTTTTTACAAAACTCAAACATCACGGAATCATTATCATCATCAATTCATCGTTTAAAAATCAAATAAATACGAAATCTAAGCTTAAATAACCATAGTCGAACTCAAACTCAAAGTCTATTAAAACAAGCATAAAACTCAAAATTAATTGAACCCAAACAATCCTTTTACCTCTGCGAAACTCTCTGCGTAAACAAAAGCTATTCACAATCTCAACACAAATCAAGAAAAAGGCATGTAAGAACCCGGCGGTTCAACTTCGGTTCATCAAGCAACGAACATGAATTAGTTAGCTAAGGTAGGTGTTTTATATACAATTACATTCGTTTTTGTTCGAGGAACGAAAGCCCTATGTTTGTAACAACAATCGGGCCTCAGTTCAATCGAATTTGAACAAAGAGGAACTAGGGTTCATACAATTAAATCTGATTTTGGATTAATTTAATTTTATATTTTGTATAGGGTATGACAAGTAAGAGGGAAATCGTTTAGTAGAATTTAAAGTAAAAATAATATTTGGTGTATTTTGGATGTGTTATATAGTTGAAGGGTTGATTTTAACAAATTTATATTTAATATTTTAGGGGAGGGGGTATGACAAGTTCAAAAGAGGGGTACATTTAGCCACACCCTTAAAGTATTTCTTATAGCTCTATTATTCATTTAACAAATATATATATATACATAGGGGATGGTTCGAATGTTAACACATCTTTATTGCGATAACCGAATAACTACATCTTATTACTTTAAGGCCCACATTAAAATAAATCTAAAGACACATGCTTTTTTCTTATTTTTTATTAATGTAAATAGGCTCCACATTAATTAAAAAATAGAAAAAACCTACACCTATATATCCCTCTATACACACATATTTATGGATAGTTATACGTTTATTATAAGTTAATAAAATATAGATTATGTAATTCATGTCCCAAAAATTCAAAACAATTACAAAAATTGTAACAAGTGTCGTAACAAATATTATTTATTTGATATACCTTATTGATAAATATAACTAAAAGAAATTAAATGTCCAACAATGTTATGGTTTAATGGCATGGAGAATTTTTAAGGTTTTAGGTTTTAATCTTGACTGAATTGTGAGGAGGGGGCGCGGGGGTACCATAGCAATGAGTTTGAATTAGTGATATATATATATATATTGTATGACTGATGCCTAAACCTTATTCGGGAACATGTCTATCAATCGACTATTTTCGTTTAAAAAAACTAAAAATTTATATTGTTCTAATTAGATAAAGGTCAGAGTATATTTGTTTGTATGGAATTTAAACTTATGTGGAATTTATGAATACTTCTATTTAATTTTTAATCATTTAACTTGCTAGAGATAAGAAATGATCCAAAACCGATCATGATATGTCTTCTTATTTTTGATAACTTTTGGTTAATTTTTAAATCATAAGAAAGAACACATAATCTAAATCGACTTATTCATAAAAAAAATAGTTTGAAAGTTACCATACCTATAAAACATATATAAAAATGTATAAAGAGAAACAAAAAAGAATAAAGGCATTATATACAAACACCTCAAGGAAAGTCACTAGTGCAAAAAACAAACTACATAAAAAAACATATAAAACATTTCGTAAGTTACAAATTACATGAATAAATAAAAACATGAAAAAATAAAACAAATTACATCTATAATGATATGAAAAAAATAGCATGTGATTTAAAAAATAATAATAAATACTAGATTTTTTTTGATATGCAAATGTATGCTTAATGATTTTTCTAATTGGATTCTATATTTCTATCTGAATATAAAATTGCTTTCAATTTGCAGAATTTATTAAAAAAAAAGATTATACAATTTAATTGATGATAAACAAAATTTGAATTCAGAAAACTATACATAAAAATTGAAATGAATTATTAATACAGTTGCCTATAATAACTGAGTGAATTAAAATATAAAAGCATTATAATGATATAATAACTATCCATAATATAAATTTATGATTTAAAATTGAAAAACTAAAAAAGAAACTATAACTATTGATAATTAATATCATATAAATTTATTTAATCTATCGATAATAACTACAAATAATTAAGTTTATTTTAAATTTCTAAATTTATATTAATTTAATAATATTATTATTATTTAATTTGAGATAGAAGCAAAAATTATTATTTAATATAAGAGAATCGAGGAATTTAGTATTATAAGAAATCACCGGAAAGGAATATGTATTTAAACATATTTGTATACATTAGTAAAAAAATAATCTAGGGTTTTGATAGAAAATTCTTCATATAATAAGATTCAAAGCACCGACAATATATAATTGTACGATCATGAAACCAAACTTTTGCATTATTAGGTGTCATCTAATCAACACATCAAGAGAAGAAAGTTTATTGTACATTATATATCATGCTAAATAGTACAAAGTTGACAAAAGTATAGATGCATTTTGGTTTATATGCCAATATTGTGTCATGTTGCATGATAAATATATGGCAATAAAATTCCAGAAATTATTTTTAATAAAGCACATATGTTTATATGTATGTCTTTTGATTTTAGCGTCTGTCACTTGATTTAACTATTGAGATGCATTTGAAACCAAGGAGAAAAATTCAATATATTATTATATTAATTAGAACTTGTTAGACACAATATGTCCGTTCCAAAATAGTTTGAATTTTGTCTTCTAACAAACAAGAATACCAAATGGCTTCTAGCATAGTGGTGTTGTAATGAAGGGGAGAAGCTGCACCTTATTGAGGTTAGGGGTTCAAATCTGAGCAGGGGAGATAGTTTACAGATTTATCCGGTTCCCGCTTATCTGGTGGGTGAAGAGGTGACGACTGGGCCTGCCCTTGAATGTGTGCCCGTTTGGGCTTAAATCAGTCGTTCAGCCTGAAGCCGTTCAAAAAAAAACAAACAAGATTTAAAGGTAGCGTCCCTATACTAGCATAGGTCTTACTAATTGTTGAGTAGAATCCGATTAATTAATGTTAACCATTTCGATTAGTAGTTATTGAGTGATCCAATAACCGATCAATCAAAGTAGATAGACACTTGTGTAGACGACCAATTGACATGAACTGATTCAACAATGATTGTTCTCGTACACAAGGTCAATTATATATACGTCCATCTAACAAATAAAGATGTATTGTCCATATACGTATACGATAAATATAAGAAATGTGAAAACTAAGAGTAGGGTATGAGAATAAATAGATCCATATATCCATATAAATATTTCACACTATATAGATGAATATCTTGTTTTAACAATAATTATGTGTGTGTGTATGGTTACGACAATTGAGACCAATATAACTCAATTAATTGGAACAACGAGCCGTATTTTAATTTGTAGTAGGAAAATTAGGAGAGGAATATAGATAATAGTGTTGAAAGAAAACGAGATAACCAGTTAGAATGACCCACATTAATTATAGAAAATAATAGTCAAATGAAATGTAAAAAGGCTACATAAGTTTTTAATGTAATTATAAAACATATTATGTATATATATATATTGTTGTGTATATAAATACATATTTGTTGGATGATATGCATGTAGCTAGGTAAATATGTGCAAATATAAAGGTAATAAAATTGTGTGGATCATAAGAGTTTTTAGACATTGAATAGGGTTTAAATGAACAAAAACAAAAGTGATAAAGTCATTAAATTAAGGGACCAATCATGATAAACCTTAAAAGAAAACAAAAGGAAAAAATACAACTAACTTAAACCAATCATACCAAGATATTGTTCGCTTTGCTCTCGGTGGGTTGCATCTCCAGGAACTCACAGTTTTATTTTTACCCAACAAGTTACTCGCTAAGGTAAAATACAACTTGCTAGCGAAATTTCCATCTTATAAAGAAGATTTTGTTGTCACTCTCAACTGATGTGACATATTACAAAAAATTGTTATCAATGATATATTTTTTTTAAATTTTTTCCCCACACCTGATCATCAACCATATCTACATTTAGAAAGCCAACGACTTGATAAATTATAATTCAAAGTTTATTGTTATAAAAACTTGGGTGACTCTATACTATATAAGAAAAAAATACAATTGTTTTAGACCCTATATTTACGACGCTTTAAATTTGTTAGGTTATTATATGTGCCAAATCATGTTGCCATGCAACATGCAAAACCAACGTATCTACTTCAAAGTTGATGTCTTGATGGGGACCTCTCAATCCAAGTGCTGAAGGTTTAAATTTCGTATGTGGTATATATATATATATATATATATAGGTGAATTTAAAATGTAGACTTAAGGAGTGAGAGTGCTTGTAGTTCTAAAAACATCTATTGGTCAGTTTAATGATATTGTTTTCTTTTTAGTTGGTTTCCTAGCTTTCTTTGCGTTTTTTTCTTAGGGTGATAGGTAGTTATTCATTTCGTATATATAGAACGTAAAGAGTTTTCTTCATGTTTCAAAAACCTAACTGATAAAATGGATTCTTCTTATTGTTTACATAATTTATTATCGTGCCAACAGCAGTACCACCCGATTATATTCATCACTAATTAGTCAACAGTTTTGTGAGAAACTCAATACTTTGAAAATAATCGCTTTATAGAATTCAAATCCAGGACCATTTGGTTCCCGATTCTTATCCCATTACCAAGGTACAGGTAGGCTGTAATGTCTTTGGTTGTATTCATAATAATAACTTTAAGGTTTTGATAGAAATTAAACTATTCATATTACAAGATTCAATGCACCGACAATAACCATACATCATGAAAACATCATGAAACCAAACTTTTGCATTATTAGGTGTCATCTAATCAACCTATCAAGAGAAAGTTCATTGCCCATTAGATATCATGCGAAATAGTACAAAGTTGACAAAAGTAGAGATCTTTTGTGTTTATATGCCATTGTGTCATGTAGCATAATAAATGGCAATAAGCATCCACAAATTATTTTTAACAAAAGCACATATGTTAGTGCATGTGTTATATTTTAGTCCATCCGTTCATTTAGGTAATTGCAATGCATTTGAGACCAACGAGGAAATTTGAATAATTTATTATATGAATTGGGAGTTGTTATGCACATGTTTGATTCAATTTAGTATAAATCCAGGCTTCAAACAAACAAGGACTAAAGGTAGCATATCTAGCATAGGTCTTACTGACTAGCGAGTAGAATCTGATTAATCATTCAATACTAACAATTTCAATCAAGGACGGAGCTTTAGAAGGGCCTGGGTGCTCGGCCCCTCCGTTTGTCTACTCAGAAGGGTCGATTTAATAGTATTTTATATGTATTAAGTCCGACGTCCTCCGTTTTTCTTTCTAAAAATCTTTCGACCTCCTATAAGTTTTTTTCAAGCTTCGTCAATGATTTCAATCCGCATTTAGAGTGATCATCAATAATTTAGTAGCAAGTAGGTGATGTTTGTGTTGATGACCAACTGGTAGAAACCTGGTTCATACTAACAAAATTCAATCATTAGTAGTAATTAAGTTACTATAGATACATTTTGATCAGCATATTAATTAACTAACATAATATAAGGATAGGAAGTATAGATAACTTATCATCATAATTAACTGCCTAATCGACACAGTATTTGATTTAATGAAACATTGTATCATTTCAATAGGGTTAAAAGATACAAAATAAATAAATAAAGCACATTTAGTGATAGGTCATTAAATTAAGGGACTGATCATATTAAATCTAAAAAAATGTTGTCAACGATTTTTTTTTATTTCTCACCGGCACCTAATCTAATCTGTTCATGTTAATTACATCAAGTTTGCGCATTTATTTTTCTCGCATTTTGATTTGTTTGATACTTATATGCTATTTAGAAAATTACCCGAATGAAAATTGGGGTTCTTTCAATAATTGACACTAGTAAATGGTTCAGAGTATAATAAAGGTAATAAACAACATAAAATTATTATTATTTTTTTAGAAGAAAAGCATTAGCGGTTAGTTTCGCTTTAGGCGTATATAATAGCGACTTTTAAGTTTTTCTTTCATCATTTGTTGATTTTTCTCAATAATGCAAAAACTATGCTCGAACTATTTACGCACTTAGGATCGTTTTCATAACTTTTTCTCACCTCCTAGAACTACTAACTAATGAAACTTTATTAATTAGATATATTTATTCACTTTTTTACTAACTAATGAAACTTTAAGAAGTCCCCTCCAAGGGATGGGTCATGGGGCTGACCGTTGGGGGGGGGGGGGGGTGGGGTGGGGTGTTGACTCAAATGGTTTGTTTAACATTCAATCTTTGCGACTGATGTGTTCTTAGAGCTGAGCCAGTGATGATCACATTATGTGTTGCATTGGAGTAAGTGGGTTCCGATAAAAGTTAATATTCTTGCTTGAAAGGCTCAACTTGGTAGACTTCCTACTAAGGTGGCATTGGCTAAGAGATAGATCCATGTTGATTCGGAGTCGTGTGTGCTACGTGGGGAAGGGGATGAATCGGTTTTGCGTCTGTTTCTGCTTGTTATGTTGCCTCCATGATTTGGCAAGGGATCACGTCTTGGTGTAAAATTCAACCCATCTTTGCATTTTCATTTAGGGACTTGTTGGATACACATCGCATAGGTATTGGGAATGGTAAGAATAAAGAGGATATTCATGCAACAATCCTTACAGCCATGTGGTGCATTTGGAGGGACTGAAACGATGTAGATATTAATGGCAAGCTGTTGAATGTTTAGTGTAATAATCTCATTCTGAAGAGGTCAGTTTTGTCAACTTTCTTAGTTGAAGGGTTTAGTTGTTGTTTCCTAATCAGTCTGTTAATTGTTTGTTAAATAGGCTAATGGTTAGGTAATCTGGTGTAATCTTTGTAATCAGTTTTCATTCTTCTTTCTTGTACGTATTGTTCAAGTTTCGTAATAATAGACCTTTCTCGTCTACTAAATTCTTTGATTGCTAATTCTTGTTGATTTACAAAGTTCAATCCAGATCTTATTCTCTACAATTGGTATCAGAGCTTAGGCTCGTTGAACTGATCTGAGAAATACGCAAGAAGGGGATCGATTGATCGCAATTGAAGATTGAAGATGGTGACGACGAAATTTGATCTGGAGAAATTTGACGGAAAAAACGATTTTAGCCTATGGTGACTGAAGATGTGAGCTCTGATGGTACATAATGGAGTCGTGGATGCATTGAAGGGGGAAGATAGACTACCCGAAGGAATGTCGGACAAGGAGAAAAGAGAAGTCATGGAGAAGGCTCATAGTGCGATAATTCTAAGCCTGGGAGACCGAGTGTTAAGGGAGGTCTCTAAAGAAACCACTGCGGCAGGGGTTTGGTCCAAGCTAGAAAGCCTGTATATGACGAAGTCTCTTGCTAATCGGCTGTATCTAAAGAAGAGGCTGTACACATTCCAGATGACTTCAGGTAAAACTCTAGAAGATCATACGGATGAGTTTAACAAACTTATATTAGATCTAGAAAATATTGAAGTGAATATTGAAGAAGAAGATAGAGCAATAATCTTTCTTGCTTCTTTGCCTCAAATGTATGAACATTTTGTTGATACATTAATGTTTGGAAGGGATACACTGTCCATGGATGAGGTGTTATCTGCTATGAACTCAAAAGAGTTAAAGAGAAGGGCTGAATCAAAGGAAGATGGTGCTGATGGATTGCTTGTCAGAGGAAGGCCTGAAACAAGAAATAAGGGAAAATACGTAAGTCGCTCGAAGTCCCGATCGAAAAGAAGATGTTATGTTTGTAACAGTGAAAAACATCTAAAGAAAGATTGTCTTGAGAGAATGAAAAGAAAGAAAGGAGAATACAGTCATACTAAAGGTTCTGGGCAACAATTACAGCAATAATCTGATGATAATTCTGAAGGCTATGATAGTGCAGATGTATTGGTAATCTCAAGTTCAAGTGAAAATGAAAGATGGATACTAGATTCTGGGTGTTCCTTTCATATGACACCCAAAAAGGAGTTTTTTAAGCACTTGAAGTTAGAAAGCCAAGGTGTTGTACAGCTAGGTGATAATAGACCATGTCAAATACAAGGCAGTGGAACTGTGTGTTTTAAGCTTTTGAATGGATCAGAATTTTGTTTACCAGATGTTAAATTCATTCCTAATCTCAAGAGAAATTTACTTTCTCTAGGTTCTTTTGAAAGCAGTGGGTATCAAGTAATTCTAAAGAATGGAAAGGCCAAGATAGTTAAAGGTGCTATGGTGGTTTTGTCTGGTACCAGAGGGACAAATAATTTGTATATCTTGGATGGAAAGGTGGTTGTGAATACTGCTTGCACGGTTGAAGGAACTCTTATAAGCGAGGTTGTTTTGTGGCATCGTAGAATGGGTCACATTAGTGCTCAAGGGTTAGTGGAACTAAAGAAACAAGGTGCTCTTGGAAATCTGAAGGATTGTGATGCAGGTTTCTGTGAACATTGTGTATTCGGTAAGGCCCATAGAGTTCGCTTTCATAAAGGTGTGCATAATTCTGTTGGAATTTTAGACTACGTTCATGCTGATTTATGGGGTCCATCAAGAACAATGTCTCTTGGTGGTGCTTTATATTTCTTGTCCTTAATAGATGATTACTCTCGCAAAGTGTGGGTATTTGTGTTGAAGGGCAAGGATGAGACGTTTGAGAAATTTAAGGAATGGAAAGTGCTGGTTGAGAATCAGACTGGGAAGAGGGTTAAGAGACTGAGAACTGACCACGGTCTTGAGTTTTGTAATGGATTATTCAATCAGTTTTGTAAGGATCATGGGATAGCAAGACATTTAACTGTGGCAAGAACGCCTCAGCAAAATGGGCTAGCTGAAAGAATGAATCGGACTCTATTGAATAAAGTAAGATGCTTGTTATTTGGGTGTGGTATGCCTAAGAAGTTTTGGGCAGAGGCATTAACTACCGCGGCTACTCTGATTAATATGTCTCATTCTTCTGCCATTGGTATGATGACACCAACAGAAAGATGGAGTGGTAAGGCTGGGAATTATGATAGGTTAAAGGTGTTTGGGTGTGTAGCTTATGCTCATGTGAATCAAGGTAAACTTGAACCTAGAGCTGTGAAGTGCGTTTTGCTGGGATATCCTGAAGGGGTTAAAGGATATAGGCTTTGGCGAATGGATGATGAGAAACCGAAAGTTATAATCAGCAGAGATGTTGTGTTTAAGGAAGACATTTTGTATAAGGATTTGATTGGAACGCAAGGAAAGGTCTCTAATGATGGTGGAGCTGAAGAATCTGATGCAGATATTCAGTTTGAGGTGGAGTTATCTGATGAAAGGCCTGGTAGTAGCAATACTGAAGAAGGTTCAGGTGTGAGTTCTACTAATGTTGGTGATTCATATAATCTAGCAAGAGATCGTGCTAGAAGGAAGATTGTTCCTCCTGTGAGGTTTCGTTCGAATGAAGATTTGTCTGCTTTCGTTTTTACAGCAGCAGAAGATGAAAGTATTAATGAGCCGCTTACTTATGATGAAGCTGTGAATTCAGATGATAAGGAGAGTTGGTTACAAGCTATGATGGAAGAAATGGATTCCTTGTACAAGAATAAAACGTGTTCGTGTAAGCCGAGGTATAAGGCAAGGTTAGTTGCCAAAGGTTTTACGCAACGGCCTGGTGTTGATTATAATGAGGTTTTTTCTCCAGTGGTAGCATTCTTCCATTAGATCTGTGTTGGCTATAGTTGCTAATAATGATTTGGAGCTTGATCAATTAGATGTTAAAACGGCGTTTCTTCATGAAAATTTAGATGAAACGATTTATATGTCACAACTAGCTGGTTTTGTAGAGCCAGGATGTGAAGATAAAGTGTGCTTGTTAAAGAAATCGCTTTATGGCTTGAAGCAATCGCCTCGGCAGTAGTATTTGAGGTTTGATGAATACATTGTGTCTCAGGATTTTAATAGAAGTTCTTATGATACGTGTGTTTACTTCAAGAAGTGTGATAGTGGTGAATTTGTGTATTTGCTTCTCTATGTTGATGACATGTTGGTTGCAAGCAAATATAGAAAGGATATTGAAGATACTAAGTCTATTCTGATGAAAGAGTTTGATATGAAGGACTTAGGTATTGCAAAGAAGATTTTAGGCATGGAAATTTCGAGGAACAGAAATGATGGAGTTATAAGGTTGACTCAGTCTTCTTATGTTAGAAAGATTTTGTTTAATTTCTCTATGATGGAATGTAAGTCAGTTACAACTCCTCTTGCCATGCATTTTAAGCTTTCTAGTCGAGATTGTCCTAGTTCTGCAGAAGAAGTTTATCGAATGCAGAACATTCCTTATGCTAATGCTGTTGGTAGTTTGATGTATCTTATGGTATGTACAAGGCCAGATATTGCTTATGCTGTAAGTATTGTTAGTCGATATCTTAGTAATCCCGGTAGATTGCATTGGGAGGCTGTTAAATGGATATTGCGATATCTTAAAGGTTCTCAAAATGTTGGGATTGTGTTTGGTAATAATTATGGTTCTGAGCGTGCTATAGTTGGGTATGTCGATGCTGATTTCGCCAAGGATCTTGATAGAGGAAGATCAGTGACTGGTTATAGTTTTCTTGTTTGTGGGGGATTGGTTAGTTGGAAATCTTCTTTGCAGAATGTTGTAGCGTTATCCACAACAGAGGCAGAATATGTGGCTCTTACTGAAGCAGTAAAGGAAGCATTGTGGTTAAAAGGTTTTGTTGCTGAGTTGGGTATCGATACTCATGGTGCTAGGATTTTTTGTGACAATCAAGGAGCTGTAAATTTGTCTAAAAATCCTATGTTCCATGAGAGAACAAAGCATATAAATGTAAGGCTACATTTTATAAGGGATGTAGTAAATTCAAAAGAAGTTGAAGTCTGTTTTGTTAGTACCAGTGATAATGCAGCTGATGTATTTACCAAGGTGTTGGGAGGTACTAAGTTTCAATATTGTTTGGAGTTGTTGAGTATTTCGTAATGTTTTGGAGATTTTTCACTAAGGTGGAGATTGTTGAATGTTTAGTGTAATAATCTCATTCTGAAGAGGTCAGTTTTGTCAACTTTCTTAGTTGAAGGGTTTAGTTGTTGTTTCCTAATCAGTCTGTTAATTGTTTGTTAAATAGGCTAATGGTTAGGTAATCTGGTGTAATCTTTGTAATCAGTTTTCATTCTTCTTTCTTGTACGTATTGTTCAAGTTTCGTAATAATAGACCTTTCTCGTATACTAAATTCTTTGATTGCTAATTCTTGTTGATTTACAAAGTTCAATCCAGATCTTATTCTCTACACAAGCGATGTTCATATATTGGATTATTCAAAGATGTGCAATTCCTAAGTGTTTTTTGGATAAAACATCAAGCAAGGTGGGAGTCATTAACTTGGAAAGAGTATATTAGTTTTTTTCTTTTAATAATTGTTGTTTTGGGTTGATTTTGATTTTATTTGGTGATTTTTGTAACTAGTGGTATGTTCTCTTGTGTGTTTCGGGCGAGCTTTAGCACCTTGCTGGCTCGTTTGTCTGTTTTAATGAAATTTGACATTCAAAAAAAATATTTAGGCCTTGTTTAGGATTTCATCTAAAAACGACTTATTGATTTATTTGTTTTTTCAAAAAGCCAATAAGTCAAGAAGTTGTTTGGCAAACCTAAAAGGACTTTTAAAAATTACTTTTTGTAAAAGAGTGATAAATTGTTTTTCAAAAGTTAAAAATTCTAGCTTTTCAAAATGACTTATGACTTATTGACATAAAATTACAAATCTACCACACTCTTTACTCTTTACTTAATAACATTAAGTAGTGTTAATAAAAAAAATGTCCTTTTTGGTCATTTTGACAATTAATTTTGAAAAAGCTAATCCAAACATATTTTAAAAAACTTTATTTAAAAAAGTCATAAGTTAATAAACACTTTTGACAAAATATCTTTTTAAAGTTAAATAAGCAATCCTAAACATAACCTTACTTTTTTCATCACTGTCATAACCATGATCAGCTTATTATCATAACTATTAGGCAATTTCCTAGAGCACTTACAATATTTGGAGCCTCATTCTTAAAACATATATGTGCGATTTGGCTTGAATAATTTTTTATTGATTCAACAATTTGGTAAATTGCCTAAGCCTAAAGCGTATATTAGTGATTTTGTGATGAGAATGTGTCACGTAATATTAATCAAGTTAAACTAGTGTTATACTAAAGTCACTCGAAGTTTTTTTTGTCCTTCTAAATTCAATTAACTTTCGGTAGGTGTTCCATTCATGTGTAATTTTTTTAAATTGTTTAAATATTTTATAATTAATGAAGGCAAATGAAACATATATGAATATTTATTAATAATAAGTGAATTTTTTTCTAATTAACTTGAAATAAGATGTAATCGTGAATAAAACAATTTTACGAATTAATAACAACATTTCAAAATTGTTAAAATTTAAGTCAAATTGAAACAAAATAATAATCAATTACTTATATATACATATATGTTTTATTTGTCTCGATTAATTTTAAAAGATTCAAATATTTATAAAAAAAATTGCATATCATTGAAACATCTATTGAAAGTTGAGTGAATATATAGATACAAAAAAAACTTTTGTTGATTTAATTGAAACTTGATTAGTATTCTACAGAGTTACCCCTTTTGTTTTAGTCTCTACTTTATGTCCTATAAAACATGATTTTAATTGTCGATTGTGATTCAGTTCTCGGTAGAGTGGCTGAATTGTGTGCATGTGCAACAGAGTTTACTCTGGTTTTTTGATTGTAAGTTGATCATCATACAAATTTAAAAAAGGGTAATATTCTTAAATTTATTGCTAATATAGTTTGTTATAATGTTTCTATGCATCTTATTTATCAACATTAATTTCTGAGATATTTTGATCATCGATCGGGTTTGATTCTAGCTGCTTGCTTAATCTCAATCAATATAGCACCGGCCATGTTATATCTAAGATCTTTAGCTAACAAGCAATTAAAAGCTTGTTGTTTCACATTTAAAATGAAATCTTGACAAAATGATATAATATCTCATTTTGGCATATATTTCTTTAAAAAATGTCACAGTCTTTTAAGAAATAAAACACAAACATTAAAATTATAGTCTTTAATGATAAGGAAAAAGTTATAATTGGATTTGATCACCAAGCGAGAGAAGGAAAAGATGTGTGGATTGTTATTATTAATTAAAATTAAAATAATAATTTACTTCATTATCATCGTCAAGTGATCATAGTCACTCGTACTTTTTATTTTATCCCATGTGACCGAACGTTTGTTGTGTAAAAAAAAATGAAAAGAAAAATACCATTTGGTCCTTATATCCAAGTAACAGCCACCTTTAGAAAATGTCCTCATAAATTAGACGTGACATATTGCAATATATTGCAATACTGAAAAGCAAAAGGTCCCACAATACAAATAACATTTCATCAATTATTTGCAGAGAACGTAAAACTTGGCCAAATTTGTGGGATGGAGTCTAACCTTTCACACATTTACAAATCTAAGTTGAAAGGAGATTACATTATTATTTTATTTATTTATTTATTTATTTATTTATTTATTTATTTTGGGGGAGGGATTAGGAATAGATCGAAACAAGAGACGAGAGGATGAGAGAAATGACACGTGAGTGTTGATAATGTTTCAATAATCACCACAAATTAAGTCGTTTAGATAACAAAGGTCTTTATAAGATTATTATAAGTATAAGATTAATATATTATGAGATTTTCTTTTGAGACAATTGTTTACTTTAAATGGAACCAAATCTTGCATTTATACAAATTTAAACAAATATCATTTTTATATAAGGCAGTCATTAATTTTACTAAGCTGCAAGATTATCATATAAAGACTATCTATTAAGGGTGATAAAAAAAATGTTGCTACATGGACACCATATAAAGTAGCGAGTGTTGTAAAAGAAAGAAATTTATAAGTTCGTGGATCATAAAAAGTAAGAGGTTGGTGTGGTATAATCAGGGCCGGCTTAAGCTTTTTAGGAGCCCAAGGCGGATACAAAAATTGAGGCCCTTTTCGCAAATAATTTTTTTTCTTCGATAAAAAACCATGGTTTGCAAATTCTAAAAAACATAAAAATATGTTAACCAATTTATATTTACATAAGTTTACTCATAATTACAGTAACAAATAATAATCATAAATGATATAAACAAAGAAGACTAGAAAGTACAATACTTAGTGATATTATTTTATAACTCTGTCGTATTTTTTAATCAGCTTGATTACCTTATTTATCAATAGGAAACTTGTATAAATCTTTCACTTGTACCATTAATAAAAGATTTATTATAACGTCAAATAAATATGAAACAAAAACGTTCAAGGGTATGATCACATGTCACTTAAGCCATTGCCTCTTTTCTCGATGTATTCATGAGACTTCAACATGTAAATTATGTTCTAATTTGTTTTACGCATGTCGTGATTAGTAAAGAGGTAAGCCCAACAATTCACTTTAAAGATACTGATGTTATAAAGATATTACTCTATTAAATAGTATTGTAAACAAAATGTTTTGCCAACAATCAAATTTCATTTAACATTACCAAAACATAACTGAAAATGCATATTAAATTCACAATTCACTTTAAACACACCATAATACAACAATGGCAAATATAGGTAGACAAGTTAAAAATCTAGATAAGCAATTGAATATATATCATAAATATACAAAATTGTCCTATGTGCTATTTATGTAGTGTAATTAAATTTTTTTTCTTTTTTTATTCTTCTTTCTTTGAATCTATAAATTTAATTTATATATTTCTTGAAACTTTCAGGAAGAGATTGAAAGTATTGAAATCATTTCATATGATTGATGCTTCAATCCCAACAAAAATCAAATGCATCATAAATTTAGTGATAAGGTATTATGCATTCAGTAATTGTTAACTAGTGTATTTGATATTTCTAGGATCATAAATTTGATAAAATTAGCAAAAGAAACTAAGTTCTTGCAAAATATAATGAGAGTCAAATTTATGAAAACACAAGTAATAAGAGAATATACTTATAATATGAATACTACTTATAATATATTAGATGTTTGAAATCTACAAATGTATGTTAGTTAACAATAATATAAATACGTTTGTGAACACTTAGAAATCTTTATAAGTGTAAACTTGATAATAACTTGCTTAAAACATTATATCTGGAAAAGATTTTTTGATAGATGTGTATTTACTTAATATTTATCTATCATGTTGAATATGGCGGTGAACCTTTATTTTTATTATTACATGATATTTAAATTTATGAGGTATTGCTAGATTAAAAAAAACTACAAATATCTTAGTGATACTATACTTATGTAATATGTATCATATTACTTAAAGACTCGAGTTTGTTTTTAACAGTTTAAAAACCAAACGAGTAATTTTAAAAAATATAACATTTGACGTTATTACAATCTGGATAATCAATGTACAACTTGAACAATGGAGAAGCTTAAATACATTTAGAGGGAATAAAGTTTAAAGTGAAGACCAAATCAATACATATAAAAATTTTTAACCTATCAACAAAAAAAAATTAACAACTATTGACGGGAAAAAAATGGGTGGTTGCCCTCTGTCCTAATAAAACATTGCCCAAGAACATTATTGAACCTATAATGCAAGTCATTATTACAACTTAATTGAAGAATCAATGATCATATTTACTAAAAACCATAATAAAATCGTTATACAGTTCGACATTTTGCGATGGAAATTGTTGTATAATTGGTTGTAAATGAATATTAAAGAGTTGGAAGTGTAGATTGCACACTCGTTTAATATTTCTGAGCTCTAGACCAAACGCAGGGGTCTGTGCCCCTAGTGGGGTCTAAGGGGCAGAGCCCCTGGTGGTGGTTGGTTGGTGATGAATATAGAAACGAATTCGCAGAACCTTCAAAACACAATCGAAATTCGTATCTCTGATTCTCTCTATTGGATTATCCCATAATCAATTTCTTGAACTCGTAAGGGAAGAAATATTGATTTCGTATAGTGATTCATACACGATCCGATATATTTCCAAGTGATTTGACGAATTTCTTCAACAGAAATCAACTTTGTTTTGTTTATTCATACAAAATTTATTTGAAATTTTAAAACTAAGTAATAGCCACCCCTAGAAATATGTCCAAGAAACATACAACAAGTGGGTGCATTAATGCACACTCATAAACTAGACGTGACATATTTCAATACTTGAAAACCAAAAGGACCCACAATTACAAATAACATTTCATTAATTCTTTGCAGAGAACGTAAAAGTTGGCCAAATTTGTGGGACGAGTCAAACCTTTCACTTATTATTATATTGGTTTGGTTGGGGTTTGAAATTGACTTGCAACCACATTAGGAATCTATTGAAACAAGAAGACGCGAGGATAAGAGATATGATGGATGAGTCATGAGTGTTGCTGCTAGGAGCTCCGTCCGTCTGGACTAGTAGCCAGCTTGGACATCCTTTAGTCATTGGGGGCCGCGTACAGAGTACTCGGCAGTTGATTAGTTGGCCGTTCAAAAAAAATGAGTGTTGCTAATATTCCAATCATCAATGCCAATGCCAATGCCAATAAGCTACAAGATCATCTTCATATAAGGCTATCCATAATATTGATGTGAGAGTGTGCTAAAAGAGTGTAAAGGTTAATAAGGTATTACTTTGAGATTGATATTGTATAATTTAATTGTGTGGAAAATTAAATGGCATTTTCGTCATGATAATGGTCACGTGAAGGTTTCTTACGCCCCTAATCAATTGGAATTTGGAAGAAAGTGTGATTTAATACATCAGTCTAGCTATTGTCACATGACTTTCTTTGTGTAAGGTCATAAGTAGAATTTCATTTGGATGCCTGGGACTTTGTTGTTATATATATTTATTGATTATATCATGTGAAACTCGATCTCAATCGTGTTTGGTATTTTTATTTTGAAATCTTAAAAATAAATATGCAATCCATATTAAAATTGAATAAAAAATGATTTTGAATAAAAATATTAATTTTTAATTTAATTTAATATGAATCACATATTTATTTTTAAGATTCAAAATGAAGAGCACATATTGAATTAATGTGGTTACTCTTTAAGATCAAGCTTTAACATACACATGCATTATAGTAAATCCAATAAAATTTTTTTTTCATAAAACGAGTATATAAAATCTTAAAACTCTAATTTTAAATTAATGTTTAAGATTAAAGTACTGAGAAAAGTGAAATAATATATTAGGAAAAATACATTTTTCTTTTAACTTTTTTAAAATCTTTTGTTTTTTAAATGCTTATAATTTTTTTTTCATACAATAATATATTTTTTAAATAATCACATCATAAGATTGAATACTTTTTTCTCTTTAATTTGAGTATAGTTTGCATCAATATATAATATTGTAATTTTATATATTGTATTTTTCTAATGTTTTTTTTGTAGAATATTTTGGTAATGTATTCTTTGTATTGTATTTTTTATTATTTATTTTGATGTAATATACTAATACATTTTTTTACAAAATCTAATACATATTTAAAAAATGCAGTTCATGTATCAAAATCTAGTATAGTTTTAAAAAAATTATAATTGTCATTTTTTACATTATAATATACTCATATAAAAGATATTTCTTCTTGTTATTTTATGGCGTAATTTTTTTAACAAATAACATCATATAAAAAGAGATAACCACTTAACAAGAATAAGTTAAACTTTAAAAAAGTTAATAAATTAATAAAAGATGTTATATGTATTTTTTTACTATTATATTGTTGTTTAACTGTTATGTAGTTACATGATTAAATGAAAAGTTTATTTTGTTTAAAAAGAATATAAATTTTTCTAAACCTTCAAAACGAACTCAAACGAACTCATTCTGAAGATATTGGAATCGTCTTATCAAACTCTGTAATAATAATTTTTTGGATTTTAGCTTTAGCGTTTAACTTTATAGTTTAGGTTTTAACTTTAATGTTTAAGGCTTGGTTTTAAAATTTAGGTTTACTATTATCCTTTATGATTTATGGTTGAATGTTCGAGTTTTAAGATTCAATAAAACGATTTCAATGATATTAAATTAAGTTTATTTGAAGTTTGTTTAGGTTAGTTTTCAAATTTTTAAAAGTAATTTTTAACCCCTTTTTTTTTTATAAAATGTACTTTTTAAAAGAATAACCTTACATAGTTACATGATTTGAACATATCGAAATC
Organism: Mikania micrantha; assembly: GCA_009363875.1. Lineage (NCBI taxonomy): Eukaryota > Viridiplantae > Streptophyta > Magnoliopsida > Asterales > Asteraceae > Mikania > Mikania micrantha. The sequence goes on along the minus strand of CM018681.1, from coordinate 83,708,289 downwards.
CGTAATCTTTTATCGTGACAATCCCTCCAAAAAAGAGCGACAATCATCAAAAAGCAATCTTTATGTTACATCACTCTTCTCAAGCATGAAAAACATCAATGATTTCTCATGGCCCTCAATCACACCTAAAATCCCATTTCCCATTTTAATCCCACCTGCACATTCCCCACACAAAAACCCTTTCTGTTTTCCGGCCACCGGAAAACATGGACGAACCATGGAGGATCAAATTGGGAACATCAAAGCAACCCAACAACAACCCTCCACGACGGTCTGCGGAGGATACAAATCCGCCGATCGGTGTTCGTGGTTACGAACCTCTAAATCCCGGCGACTTTGACGACGTGTTCGGAGGTCCACCCCGGAGCGTGCTTTCCCGGCAGTACTCCATTGAAGGTGATTTTGCGAGATCGACGAGTTGGGTATTTGAAGATATGTTCAGGAAACCGAATCGGACGTTGCCGGAGTTTAGAATTCCGGCAAGTAGAGCCGGAGTAGGACGGTGTGAAGAGGAGTTTTACAGTGATATATTTGGGAATTCGAGGAGATCGAGGTCGAGATCTAAATCGCAAACGAATTCAAATTCGAAATCCAAGTCAAATTCATCGTCGATTTTGAGTTCGGAGGAATTGAGTCCGTTCCGGCCGGCGGTCGGAGACGATGATGACGTCACTTTTTCTTCATTTGCTGCAAAGCTCAGGTAGTAAGAATATGACTATTGATAAGTTTGCGTTTCAGTCCCTGTTGTTTAGAACTATTGTCACTTAGCTCTCTTGTTTTTAGTAAACGTTCATTAGCACTCTTATATGTTTGATGTATAAAACAATTGATTTTTGGAATTTTTACATATATCCCTAGTAATAACCTTTTTATCACATGTTTACCCAAACAATATCTTATAAAAAAATAAAACGTGTAATTGATTTTTTACTTGGATATTTATGTAATAAATGATATTAGAAAGGAAAATGTAAAAATGATCTTGATTTTTATCAAAAATAGGTCAATTCATTTCATTATAACATTGTAAATTTTACATCCATAATGTTTTTTTAACCGTGGTGCTTGTAATTTTAATCACACACTTTATCCCATTTCAGTATTTCACAATGTAAAAATTACCAGTATTTTTTATAATTCTTAACTAAAATTCAAATTTGCCCAACATGACACAAGTTGAGAGGAAAATTGATGTTATATTGAATGTGTATATTACTTTTTAGGCTATGTGTATTTATCACGCCTCATCACTCCATGTAGCCATGCAGGCGTCGTATAAACAACTGAAACCATCACTCTCTCTTCACATATATTTGTGTTACCATACTCACGGCCTCTTCACACCTAAAGCCCCCAAACGATCAAATGGTGCTTCCCATGACCACACTCACGCCCATCATCGGTCACACCTGTTCACGCCGGTGTGTAGTTGGGTTCGGTCGCCAATGGGGCGTGACCGAGGCCCCTCACCCCCATAAACAAGTTTGCCACTCACATGATCAAAACATAATCACTTTCGAAACACACATTCTTCTCATTATCACTACTTTACTTATAAAAAGTTCTATTTTGTGAAGGCCAATAAATGTCTCATCCAAATGGAACACTACAAAGAAGATGCATGAGGTACAACCAATGACAGATTCTCCTTGCAATTCTCATTCCTTTGAGAGTGACTATACAAATAAATTTAAAGGTTGTTATTCTGGATTCTCACAAAGGGTTTCATCCCCTGAAATTACTACTTTTGGACCAAATTCATATGCAAGTGTCAAGGAGTCAGTTGAGGATATTCAAGTCAACTCTCCAGCATCCATAGTGTCCTCATTTAATCAGGATCAAGGAGATGAAACAAGCACATTTCATGAAGAAGATGATGATGAACTTATGAGCTCCTTTGTAATTGAAATAAATCCTAGTAAAAATTATGAAAGAATTGGCGAATCGCTTGATGTAGATGAAGCAATTGCTTGGGCTAAACAAAAGTGTCAAGCACATCATTTCGAGAAAGAATGGAATAGAAGAGAAGATGTGGAGCATGAATGTCCTGCGGTTGAAGGTGATATAATTTATAGTTATTACTTTAAATTTGCAGTTTGGAGCTAATTATCTGAACTTTAAATGTTTGGATTGTATTTCAAAATTCAAATAATCATTTTCGTATCGGTGGCAACAATACGAATTATCTGATGGCATATGATCTTATACTCATAGGATCTATATGACTAATTCTTGGTTCACATCTTTTGTTTGATTTGCAGAAAGTGTAAGTGGCGTTCCAGAAGTGCAGATAGATGAATCAAGAGACTTATCTTCGGTAATAATTTTAGAAAGGAATATTCATTGCATGAACTATGCTAATTCCTACCATCTCTCTTTCGATATATATATATATACACATATAGGGATTTCTGTCATGTGAAAACCTGATCTTAGAGAGAAACCCTTAAAACCTATCTGTGCCCTCCATTTGGAATCTTGAAAATACATATGTGGTACACATTAAACCACATTAAAATTGATTTGTTTATTCCTTTAAACTAATCAATTTTAATGTGGTTTAATGTGGACCATATATTTAAATTCAAGATTCCAAATGAAGAACCTAGATAGGTTTAAGAGTTTTCTCTCTAAAATTGAGTTTTCACGGAAGAGATATCCATATACGCCTATATATATAATGTATCCTATGACAATCCAATCTTTAAAGAGATATCCCTTTTATATCCACTCATTTTTAATAATGAGAAAAAAAATGTGTGGTGCATATTAAATCATATTAAAAAAATGGGTTTAGAATAAAATAATCAACTTTAATGTAGTTTAATGTGAACCACGTTTTTTTTTTTGTCATGAGTAACACTGAGTGGTTATGATTTATGAAAGAGTTTAAGGGTTATCTCTTTAAGATCGATTTTTCACATGAAACAATCCCTAATTCCATATATATATATATTAGAGAATTATACTATAAAATAGAGAATTAATTATCTTTAATTTGATTATAGTATTGTTTAAGCTTTTTTTTTGGATTTTTCTTTAAACGTGGTACGTAATTAGGTACACCGTACACATGTCTAACATTTGATTTTCAAGATCTAGTTTAAGTTACATATGTAAGATTATGTTCTCATGTGTAGAATTATGTATAATGTACATATGTGTAAATATTTGTTTAATCTTTTTGGGTTCAAGATCAAGTTTTAAGTACGTATGTGTAAGATTATGTTTACATACATAAAAATATAAAATTGCATATAATGTACACTTGTGTAAACAGTTTGTTCTTCTACCTTGTAAGTAGATAACTATGAAAAACCGCATAAGCACTTCCTGTTGCTTTAACTGTGATCTATAAAACGACATGTAACCACATAACCACCTCTCTTTATCTGTCACTTTGTTTTTTGTTAGCGCTATGTGCAAGTGCTTATGTGGTTCTCTGCTTAAAATTGGTAATGTATTAAACATGTCCTACACACATATCAACATGCATTTATCTCATGATTTGGAATTGTGAACCATACTATGTTTTGGCATTTTTTTCTTACACGAAATAAAACAATTTGTTATATTTACTCAGTTGGATCAAGATCAAGAAAAGGTATTGACAACAGTAGAACCTTTACAGGAACTGGAAGAAGATGTAAACCTATCTAAACAGGTAATTTCTTGTAGTAATCTTTTTATAAATTATTCTAAAAACTTTATAAAAGAGTTCTTTTTAACAATGGAGTATATGTATTAGTACAGATGGAACTAGATTTACTGGATGAGGATATAAAGTTATGGTCAGATGGAAAAGAGTCAAACATCCGATTGCTTCTATCGACATTACATCATGTAATTTAAACGTATGAACATGTTAAATAAATCTATTATTTCCTTGGTAACTAATTAATCTTGTCTTGATGTAGATTCTATGGCCAAGTAGTGGTTGGATCATGATACCTTTAACAAACCTCAAAGACAGCCCGAATGTAAAGAAAGCTTATCAGAAGGCACGATTATGTCTGCACCCTGACAAACTGCAACAACGAGGTGCCACAATTTCACAAAAATATGTTGCTGAGAAGGCGTTTCCAATCCTACAGGTATTCAAACTTCTATGTCAATGTAATTGTTTTTAGTGTTTGGATCGCGTATAAAAACTGCCTGTCTTTTCTGAAATCTGCAACCAATGTTGCATGTTCCAAACTACTTATCAGTTATCACTCGTAGATAAACTATTTGATAAGGATCTTTAATCAGGCATGTCAATTGTATTGGGTTGACGAATTGAATCTTTATAACCTAACCCTAACACACTTAATATTGTGTAACACAAACTGACCCGTTTAACCATTTATCTAAATGAGTCAAACTGGTTGTAATGAAATAGTAAACATAATAAACAGGTTGAAGGATTGTAATAAATGGGTTAAACGGGATGATTAGTTTGATTAACAAGTTGACTCGTACATGATCTGTTCAACTCATTTATCTAAATGACTCAAAAGGATGTAATCAAGTTGTAAACATGCTAAACGGTTGGAACATTGTAATTTAACTAGTTGACAGGTCGAAATCTTCACTTAAATGCACTAAACATGTCAAACTGACGATGCCTCATTTAACCCATTTTTTGACTCAAGCAATCATAAACACTCTTTTTATTTTTGGTTGAACAGCCATACTATCTTACTCATAAACTACTCTCTAATATACCTCCTTGCTTAGATTTGAACCCAATGCCTCCTTTCTAAGGTGCTATGCCTCTACGAAGTGGGCTAGTCTCCCATTGGCACAAACACTCTCGGTAACCCATAACTTTAAAGATTATCAGGTGCTCTAACATTGATTTAGCCGAGCTTGTTACAGTTTGTAATGACTTGATTTGATCTTGTTTGTGGTTAGGATGCATGGGCTGCTTTTATATCCCAAGATGTTCTTTTGTCTTTAACATGAAGAAAGGATGCAAGGATCTATGTGGACTGTCTACACATATATATATATAGCAAATGCAGAAGATATAGAAGAAAAAAAAATAGATTATTTGTTTTGTTAAGGATTCTGACATGTTAAACATCATTTTGTGGTTTTTTTTCCCTTTTAACATGTGAGAATGTTATCTGGTGATTAGTGAGACTGGTAATTTGAGTCAATAAGTGTGTAATGATTTTGCATTCATTGTATAAAGTTGGTTTGTTTTTATCTGAGAAATTAGTTAAAAGAAGCTTATTGATGATATTAGCATAAAATTATTGCAATGATCGGTTCAGATATTTGGTTAAATTCCTTGACCAAAATACACGATATTTTTGGTTCCTTAAATCCCTTGATAACTTAATAAGATCGGTCAGCTTATCATCATGAAATGCAGTGCTAATAAATCATTTTACATATGATGATTTATTACATCTTGGGATACTATTAGCCAACAAAACATATGCTTAGATTTTGAAACAACACATGGTAGATTTCAACCGTTGTCTTTAACGCTTTCGTCTGGGGTCAAGAAGCAGTCTCTCTATTCTCTCGGAAGAAGATATGTCTAACCCTTTGATGGTAGTAGCCTGCTCCATAAAATCATACAAAGTGCATGCATACAAATCAAATATTTTACGGGTTTATTAAGGGACTTGCTGTACAACTTGGTGAGTCAAATGGCCTACATATGGATTAAAAATTGGTAGTAATCTGACCCATAAAATCATCCAACAACCGATGGGTTTGTAGCATAAGTGGCAAATACATATTCTATCTTAGACATACTTTCTGATCACGAATGGAATCCTGAATTAGAGTGGGAGTTGTAGTAAGCCTGTGGCTGCGGAGATGAATCAGCATGAGCATTGGAGCCTGCAGGGGCTGTTTGGGTGTGTGCAGAGCGGTATCCGGTTGAGACTGTTGAGCCTGGCAAGTCTCTTCCAAAATCAGTCTGGAACGAGCAGTGTAAAATCAGGTAATGGGGATGTTTGTTGCAGCATCATGCCAACGCCATCAAGTTTGCTACTTGTGAGGCCATTAATTAATTGGATAACCAGTTGCTGATAAGAAACGAATGTCTACATTAGCTAGTTGATCCGACAATACCTTCAGTTGATGACAACAGGCAGAGGCGGTGGGGAAGGAGTTGAGTTGCATGTTGGAGAAACGACTCTGAAGGTGCAGGGCTCTGGAGCATGTCTTGTATATCCATTGTAAAACTATTGCATCAAGATGAGCCCGTAGAACCGGATCAACAGGAGTAGGCTCAGAAGCTTGATCAGTAGCTTTGTCAATCGGTTTGATGACTTCAGAAGGAAGTATGTGATCAAGAACCTGAAACGCTATGCAATGAATCTGATAGAGGGCTGACCAAGAGGTGTGCTATATGCATTTTTATCTCGAAAGTAATAGGAATGAAGTTCTTGATGTTTGCGACAGTGACCGCTGGATGAATATGTGCCATAGATGAAAATTTTGAAGAATAGTATGAGGAAGGGTGGTCGAATGGAGCACAGGAGCAATAGGGTGATCGGGTCTTGTTCAAAATAAGCAGCAGCGAGCGATTGTGAGGGGGGAAGCAGCAACAATCAACGATGATGAGATAGGGAGGGCGACCGGCGGGAGAAGCAACGATCAGTGGTAGGCCGGAAAAGGATCGATAAGCATATAAACCCATAAACAAATGATTATCTAGTCTAATAAGACCAACTTACGCCTAATGTATGCATCCTTACGAATAACCTGTATAATTTTATTTAATCAACAGTCAAATCTGATAACAAATTATCTATACAGGTTGAAGACTATGTATCAAAGTACAACACTCACAATAAGTCGGCAGTTCGAACAATATTACATTACAGAGTTCATAATTGAGTTTATGGGGATGTATTGATGTGATGTAGAATCAAACAATTAAATCTGCAGTTGCGGATGATCAAATCTTTTGTACAAGAAATTCTGAAGATAAACAATTGTACAGCATATGCGATTTGATTCAATATGTCCCTTACCATCCAAAATCTGATTATGATCGTGGTAATTCAGCATCTGCTACAAATGAAAAAAGAAAATTGCAGTCATAAAAATTGAAGAAAAATAAAAAAATTCCATTTTTATTAAAATTGCAGTCATAAAACAAAGATAAATAAATTTTTTTTTCCATTTTTGGTTAGAAATTGAAAATTTTTGGCAGAAAAATGGAATCTTGTTTTCATTTGAGCCCAACTAACCTATTAAATCCTCATTCGCCTCGTCTCCACTTCTCCACACAATATCCTTCAATCCAGTTGAAAGATTCTTGTAAAACTGCATGATCAATAGCAAGATATAAGGTAACAACACTTCCCAGATACACTTTTAGGCAAAAAGATTAAATTACTTCCTGTTGTAATAATTACTTCCTGTTGTAGAAGACACGATAGTCGTAGAAAAATTAAGAATAAGAATACAAAGATGAACGCCATTTGGTTTCACTAATCCAAATCAAAAACAAATCAACTATGAATGTAAAAAAGGTGTATAATTTATAAAACAAGAGCACGTTCAATTCAGAACCAGTTTTAAGCAGAAACCTGCAAAATCCTCATGAGTACTTGTATGCAGGACGCAGAAGATAATCGCATTGGTTCTTTATTGAACATCCTACTATAAATCAACACAATCTAATTTGCAAGTGAATTTATATACCTTGTGAAATTCCAATGTATCTCCTCCAGCTTTGCGAACCTCAACCATGTGCAGAGAAGGTGCCACTTCAAATATCTAAGAAAGAGTTAACACTCCAAATATTAATTAGAAACACTATATTGTTGAAATTATAATCAAATTATTCAACTAATTCTTCTAAGTTTACCCATTTGAACTATTTATCCGTAAATAGATCTAAATTGCAACTTCTAGTCTTCTACTTTTGAGCATATTTTTTATACAATGAAACAGAAGATTTAGAAGATAATATACCTCTGTTGCAACAGACAAGTGGCCCTTACGTCCAGACTTTTCGCCATGAAGTTTCAACTTAAGTGAAAAAACAGGTGGTTTAACAGTAGAGCTTCTAAAACAGAACAACTTTAACATTAGCATACAAAAGACGTGTGTTTTATCACCTTGTAATTGTTTTTCTTCACATCAAATCCCAAAGGTGTAGCAGCTTCTTCTATTTTTGAAATGATCTCATTGGCTGGACGTTTTGATGTAAATCTCGTTTCACGTTTGACAAGCCCCTGAGATTCCATTTAATGCAAGAGTTAACAAGATCATAGCGGATAGTAACAACTTAACTGATATTGACTACTCAGAATCAGATAGTCATCTTTAGTGTTTTGATGTACTTACACCATGTGTTTGTTTTTGACACTTTATAAGTATTTGAGAAAAAATAAATAAAACAGCTCAAAAAAGATATTTTTTTTACAAGAGCCAAATTGTTTGTGTGACACACCATTTGTTTTTCAAAAAGAGAACCAAGGTTGAGGCCTTGAGATTTAGAAATAAGCTCAAAAGCATTCATCGTGACAGGTTGAGTAGGTCGTTCATCCCGCCTCTCCACAACAAGGACTTGAGAATCCTGTATTCCAAGAAAATAAATCATGAACATTTAATAACCATCAAAACAGTATAATTGTAATTTAATAGGTGTGTGAAATTACCCCGGCTTCATCAAAAATAGCATCCACATCATCTAGACTAACATCCTCTTGTTCAAATCTAGGGGGCACATATCCTTTCTTAAACCATTCATTTTCAATGAGTTCAGCCGTTGTGATTCGCTGTCAGTAATTATATAATCAGTCTAAATAGCAACTTAAACTGTAAACCGTAATGCTAATATATGATCATTTTTCAAGGCATTTTTAATTTTTAGAGCAAAGACAAGCGAACATACGGTCTCTGGATTAGGATCCAAAATCCTTTTAATTAGTTTCTTTGCACTTGAGGATAACCAAGGAGGACAAGAGAACTCAGCCTTGAATATCTGCAATTGCATATATGTTGTTACAAAAGAGCCTTTATAAAATTTATTTTTGCAACCTAGAAATGACATAAAGATTATATGCTGGTACGGATCACGCCTGAAAGTAATTTTGCAACAATTGAATTGAAAAGATGTAAACAACACGATACCTTTTTGTACAGAGCCATAAGGTTTGACTCTTCAAAAGGCAGATATCCAGCCATAAGAACAAAAAGAATTACACCACATGACCATAAATCCGCCTTAGCTCCATCATAGCCCTTGTTGTTGATTACCTAGTGGCACATATAACCAAACAGTAAGAAAAGTGGCATAATTTATATGACTAATACTTTACAAAGCAGAGAACATATAATTCACCTCAGGTGCAACATAATTTGGTGTCCCACATGTTGTGTGTAGTAAGCCATCTTCCTACAATAACCCAAAAAGAATGTCCTGAAACTGAGTTTTCATTTTAAGGTATCGAAAGTAGTGGCAAAACAATAATTATAAAAAAAAAGGAAAAAAAGAAAAAAAAAAGAAAAGAATATGAATATGAATATGAATATGAATATGAATTGGTAGAAAAATTAAGACTTTCACCTCTATACTTGTGTGGGATTTACCTTGGTATGTTGTTTGTTATTACTTCAAAAATAAATAACTAATGGCACCACATGTCACAGTTTTGTGAGCCCGTGACTTCATTTTCCTGTTTCTTCAACCTTTCATATATCTTATTTCTTTTCCATGTGATATTCAACACTTTCTTTATTCAACCCTTCATTTTTCTTATTTCACCTCATCACTATTTAATATTTTCTTTATTCAAGTCATGTAATACATTTCAAACCTAATCTACATATCTACATCTACATACTCTAATAAAAGAGTATTTTTAAGAGACACGTGTCACGTTTTAGTAAAATCTGAATTTTCTTTTTCCACCTCTCTCTCCTAATAAATATTAATATTTTTTAGTAATCAAATTATATAATTAAAACATAAATCTTCTTATTCTAATATTTAATAATTCATTAAAATTTAATAAATTATAAAAATATATCAATTATATCTAATCTTAAAATATGAATTTATAATTATTAAATATTTATTATTATTTTATATTAATGAATTATATTTTTAATTATTCAACCCGTGTAATACACGGGTTTCTAGACTAGTATCTTATAAAGGAAATAAAATACTCACTCGAACTTGTTGTGGCAGTGCACTCAATCCAAAATCAGAAACTTTAAGACATCCACTTGCATCTAACAATAAATTTTCAGGCTGCAAAAAACATCAAAACACTAATCACCAAGACATGCATAATAAATCAAATTTATAGATAATAGGATGGGCAGGTTAAGTAACAGGTTAGGGTTATAAGTTCTTCAAACAAAATCCTTTTAATATGTGTTGAACTGAACCATTATAATTGGTTGACCTCAAAAACACTTGTGTCCTTTTATTATTATAAATAATAATGTGTTAGTTATAACCAGAAAAGAAATATTATTACAGTTTATAACAATAACCTTATTAAAAAAATTAATAAAATACAACTTAGGAGGCTTTATTGCAAGACTTTTAACCATTTGACAAATTCTGCTTTTACCTTGAGATCTCTATGGTAAACACCGCGACTGTGGCAGTAATCAACTGCGTTTATGAGCTGCTGAAAATATTTCCTTGCTTCATCTTCTTTGAGTCGACCGTTGGCTGCCTTAAGAATCAAAAGCATAAAGTTGTATGAGTATGCCAATTGTGAGGGCCATGAAAAGGATCAAGGTAACATCAACTTACAATTTTGTCGAATAATTCACCACCAGTCACAAATTCCAAAACAATGTATATTTTTGTCTTGCTAGCCATAACCTGCAAGAAAAAAAAGGCTTTAATCACACATGCACCATCATTCATTGTGCCTACATGTGTAACATTAAAGAATGTTATAATGCTAAGGGTCTATTTCGTAACAATAAACTTAAAGATAGTAAATTAGCAAAAAAAAAAAAAAGGTTTTTTGGCGACATGTCGAGAAAGATTTTAACTACTGGCTCTTTGCCTACCACAAGATTCTTATTTCTTTGTGTTACAAGAAAATTAAAAGAAAGTTACTCTCGGCATACATGAGAATAAAAACAATTTTTTTTTTATCTTTTAATCTTTTAACTCCTTCAGTGCTTGGTTATTTAATTAACATGTGATTCTTAGGACTGCATTATAAAATCAGTCAATATAATCATGAATAAAAGGCTAATTTAGAGCAAATTATGTTGCATTCAAGTTTATAAACAAAAGCAAGTATAGCAATATAAACTTGAATAAAATTCAAGAGATCAAGTAAAGAAGAACATGTTAGCAACTCAGTTCAAGAGATCAAGTAAAGAAGAACATGTTAGCAACTCAGTGACAGACTAACTGACCTCAAACATACGAATCACATTCGGGTGTCTGATTAGTTTCATAGTTGATATCTCCCTTTTGATCTACATTTTACCAAAATAAATGTCACATAAACCTACATAACTCAAAAAATATTAAACAACACATGATAAACAATTACACAATCTTTCTAATCATATTCCAGTCCTTCACAAAATCAATTCAAGAACCTGAGTGATCATCTTATGCTTAAGAACTTTCTCTTTATCAAGAATCTTGATAGCAACATTCTCACCAGTTTCAACATTTCTAGCAAATTTCACCTTAGCAAATGTCCCTTCACCAAGGGTTCTTCCAAGTTCATACCTCCCTACTCTTGTTCTTGAAGGTCTTGAAGACGCCATTGTTATGACCCAACTGTAAATTATATCAAATCACATATATATACAGGTATATTCCTATCAGTCTCACACAATCTTCATGAAAATTGCATTATTCATCTTCTTTATTCCTCTAAATATCGAGTAAAGATACATATACCATCCTTTTATTTCAAATCAAGATCTCTTCTTCTTGCAGGGTTGCCAAACTTGAGATCTTGAAACACTCATCTTCCCTGAACTAAAAAACCAAGAAAATATAAACCCTGGATCGAATTAGACCCGTATGAACGGCTTTCAAGATCTTTAAAGATTAACCCATCACTATAATCCGACAGAAACGAAATTACTAGACGCAAGGGGTTAAATCTGCAAAAAGTAAACATTCGATGGAGAAGAACAGTGAATTCCGCATGGCAAATTTGGGGGAATTGGTGGGTTTTGATTTGTGAATATCTGATATCTATGTCTATCTGTTGAAACGAACAAAAATGGAAGTCGAAACGAAGGTGCTGACTGACAAAGAAACCACAATAATGGATGTCGTATTGAATTTGATGGCTCCTTTAAATTCCAAAACAACCGATTACGCTATTGAAAAAGATAAAATAAATTCTTTTTAAAATTAGTATATATATTAAAGATCATGAAAAAGAAATCTTTATCTTTTAATAAATGACTAACATCACATGCCACTTGTCACTCTCTCAATTATTCTTCTATTTCTTTTCCCGCCTAAACCATTTGACCCTATTTCTTATGATATACGCGTATCCTCCTTTTCCACATTTGAAATTTAAAACCATAAAAAACACACTCATCTTATCCATTTTTTCAATTAACCCATTAGATAGTCACCACCATCACTTTATGGTCACCATAAAATCGCTTCACCATGAGTTTATCGTCATCTTGGCTGCAACCAAATCAACGGTCTGTTGATTTTCAAGATTTGACGAGGAAATGCAGGTTCATATTTTAAATATTGATGCGAAGAACAAGTTTTTAGCTCAAATCGTCATGTGGGTATTGAGGTATTTTGATTTTACAGTTTTTATCTCTCTGTTTATCTTGTTTTTTTTTAATGTAGTTTTAGGGTTCTTGAATCCTTTTGTGGGGATAAAAACTAAAGAATGCTTTTGAAACAAAGTTTCATAACCTGTAAGAAGCAAATTAAAAAATTATGAACATAATCTTTCAAATATAGAAGTTTAACTCGGATCCTACCTACCTGTTACTCAAATATTAATCCCCATATCCTAACAATTATTAATCCTACCTACAGTATACGAAAACGTTTAATTTTGACTCTTGATTTTGATCAAGCTTTACATCTTTTATTGTTTCTCTCGTCGTTGGTTGAATTTCGTTTGTTAAGTTAATGGTTGGTTTTTTTCAAATTTGCATTTGGGTTTTCATGAATTTGGGTCAAGGTTTTATTGATTTTGATTAAGGTTTATTTTTAAAGTTATTATGAAATAATATGGTTTTCATTTATTAGATTGAATGGAATTATGTTTAATAAGGTGATTTGAATCAAAGTGCATGGTTGGAATTTTATTTGAAATTAACTTATTAAGTTGTTGACTTTGTAAAGAAGTCCATAGGTTAAAACAATATTTGTTAATGTCAAAAAGATTTTTTAAAATTAAGCCAAAAAGTTTATTGAAATTAAGCTAATATGAATAACATATTGATTTGTTGACTATTAACATATTAAAAACTGATTCAAACACTTTTTTTAAAAGATTTTATTTTATAAAGTTAATAACACTTTTTAACTGTTAAAAGTCATTTTAAAATTAAATAATCAATCACAAAATCTGGTTAATTTGTTAGTTATGTTGAATGATTTTTGAAATTAATTCTAATGTGTTATCTGCTATAATTTGCTATGTCATAAACGTACCTCTTTCTTTTTTGAATGAACAATTCAAAAAAAATAATGAATTTGTTTTATGTAATTGTTGTTTATGGTCATTCTAGAATCAAATGGATAGCTTTTAGTGGATTTGAATGTACAAACTAGAATTCAAAGTTGGTAAATAAGGAAATGAAGGTTATATATTGTTTTTAATATTATTTTGGTTTATGTTTAGATAGATTTCATTGAATCATTTCTCATCGTTTGTTCATGCTTCTTATAATTACTAATTGTTTAACATTTTATTGATCCAAGTCCGTGTTAACACGGGCTTCTAACCTAGTAGTAAATATATATATACACACATATAGTAAATATATATATATATAGTAATAGTGATGTATAGTAAAATAAAATAGTAATACGTATGTGTTTATCCATGTTGTGATGTTTTGATAACTTAGACGTGGATCACAAGAAGGTTTTTTAACTTTGAAAAGTTGTAAATAGAGATGAAAGTATGAAATTTGAGAGATTTGCTTAGATAATTAAGTTTTTATTAAATCTGAGAGATTTGTGTTTTTGTTTTAATTCAAACAATTAGTTGTCGATGATAAGAATTTTGTAAGTTAATTTTCTATTATTTTTGTAACATATTTGTGAACATTTTGTATAATTTATGTTTTTATGAACAATTGTATATAGTTCGCGATGAGAGGTTTGATTTTGCTATGTAATTAATGTTTTTGCAAATGATATATAATACTCGTTAGTCGTTATTATATATATTAAAATGTATGAAAAAGGAATAGTAATTATATTGATATTATATTGAATAGAATATTTAATTTATTTATATATCACGGATTTAATATAAAATATTAAATAGTTGCTAATAAAAATTTATAAATTATAAATAACATTTTAATATAAAATGTTTAAAATATGTATTAGTAAGTACTTTAAGTAATAAAACAATGCATAACTTTACACAAATATAACCAACTTTTCATAATGTCTCAATTAAGTCACTGAAACTTTTTTTATCCCAATTATGTCATTCAACTTAGTATAGGTATTCTAATCCTATATAAATAATCTGAATATCATGTTATTGCTAATTTTCTACATATTTAACTTATTTAATATGTTAAGTGATGATATGATCATTTTATAAATTAAATAATAAATTCATATTATTTAAAATCATTCATATTTACCCATAATATTTGAAAAAAAAAATTAGTTTCAAACGTTAAATATTGACACACATTATTTGAAAAACTTCTTTTTTCAAATATAATGTGTAAATATGAATGATTTTAAATAGTTTTTAATTTATTATTTGCTTTATAAAATGATTGTATCACCGCTTAACATATTAAATAAGGTAAATATGTAGACTATTTAGCAATAACCTGCTATTCATGTTATTTATATACGATTAGAACACCATACTAAGTTGAATGACCTAATTAAGACAAAAAAGTATCAGTGACTTAATTGGGACAGTTATAAAAGTTGGTTAAATTTGTGTAGAGTTATCTCATTAAAGAATGATCAAAAACTTTATTTTGGAAAGAAATTAATTTTTCAAAATTTAATACTACAAAATGTCATTTGTTTATAATAAACTATTCTTTAAAATCTAAGTATTATAGTTTATTTTATTTTTTAAAATATTTAGAATAAATGATAAATGATTTTTAGAAAAAAAAATTTCTAATAAATACCGATTTAAAAATTATTTATTTCTAAAAAATATTGTTTTTTAGAAAAAAATCATATCTTAAAATTTTTTAAAAGTGTTTTTACAATAAAATATTATTTTTAATTGATTATAAAACTTTTTAGTATTAAAAAGGTTAATAATATCATAAATATTATAATTATTAAATATGAGAGTTAATATTCTTATTTAATAATAGTGATAATTTAATGGGATGATAAGAAGTTGCCAAGTGACACTATGAACCTAAAATTTTGACAAGTGTCAAACAATATTTTTGTTTATTAAGATAGTAAGATATTTAGTGTATATATATATATATATATTAATATATATATTAATTTGCAAAGATTTCCTCACACACATAATCACTATTCACTTTGAGGGTAAAACCGTAATTTCACTTTTTCACACACACACACATCACATACACACACATCACACAAACGGTGGGCCCCAACATCTCACACACACATACATATATATATATATATATATATATATATATCTAGAGTTTGTATCATGTGAAAACTCAATCTTAAAAAGAAAACCCTTAAACTATATCTGGGTCGTTGATTTGAAATCTTGAAAATAAACATGTGGTCTACATTAACCCACATTAAAACTGATTTGTTTATCCAAAACCTAATTTTTTATTCAAGTTTAATGTGTACCACATATTTTATTTTCAAAAGTCCAAATCAATGGTCCAGATAGAATTTAAGGGTTTTCTCTCTTATACCGGGTTTTCTAACCCTCACATAATTACTATTCACTACCACGTCTAAAGATCAAAAGATAGATTTCAATACTTTTCAATTAATTTGAAATTTTCGTTTATAACCCTAAACTTTGAACTCTTATTTTTAAAGCCCCCTCTCACTTTACTCACATGTTTTTAATGTTCACATGATTTTAACGCGTCATTAGGTTATCTGATAAATGTCATAATTATATTAATTTGATCGCAATGGCCTCATGAATGTTTATATAAATTTCTAACTCAAACGGTCACAGAAATTTTGCACGTTGTTTACATGCCTATAACGCATCCGTACGTTATCGAATTTTTGTATCGTTTATATCATTTTGATCGTAATTAGTTCCCAAACGATTTAGATAAACCATGAGTATTATATATACTACATATATATACGATTTACATTTAATAATTTTATAATATTTGTATTATTTATAAATTCTACATTTACGCATGACCTTTTTAAAGTCTTCTGTAATCATATTCTTTACTATTAAATAAGTTCTTAATCATCAACCCTTAGTTTCAAAGCTTACGTTATAGATGTTGTATAGGGTATTTTTGTGCATTTTACTGTACACGATTTTAACCTCATGTTCTGTTGGTTTTTTTTACGTCAGTGTATCAGACCCCGCCGCAACGCGCGGGTCCTGCATACTAGTATATATATTAAATTGTAAATAGTTGGGTGAGGAAGAAGCACTATTTAAATTTATATTGTTTTTATTGTATGATGTACAACTACCTAATGTTTTGCTACCCATGTCTATTTGGCTAACTCTTTTCTAATGTCAAAACTCTTTATTAATATAAGTTTTTCCAAAAGGCTTCTAGCATAAGGGTATTACACTAAAAAAAAGTTGCACCTTAAAAGATGAAATGTTTAAAACTAAGCAGGGGAGATGGTTTAATGATTTTTCTGGTTCCCGTTTATGTGGTGTGTATGACCTCACAGTGGTCAAGGTAACCAGATGTAAATGACGTGACCTGATAACCTATTGTTTACACGTTGAGATTCCCTGCCCTTTAAAAAAATAAATAAAAAAGAACCAAATCAATATTACTCATATATAAACAAAAAAGTAAAAACTTATATTAATATGATGGTTCTATTTAATCGTCTTTCAACGTAGAGATTAGAAGACAAGTTGGATCAAATATAACACGTGATATAATACGTCGCCTATATAAATTCGAATTACCATACGTTTCAACGTCGCCGCAACGCGCGACGGGTTAAAATTACTAGTATATATAAAGGATCAAATGTTAACCCATCTCTATTACGTTAACCAAATAAATACATATTATTACTTTAAGACCCACATTAAAGTAAATCTAAAGGTGTATGTTTTTTCTTTTTTTAAATTAATGTAGGGCCCACTTACATTAATAAAAAAAAAAAAAAACCTACACCTTTATATTTACTTTAATATGGGCTCCAAATTAATAGGATGTAGTTATTCGGTTATCGCAATAAGGAATAGTTAACATTCGAACTATCCCCTGTATAGGGTGAGGTTATAATAAAAAAGCTTAGATTGGTGAGAAGTGTGAGAAGGATTGTGAGTCATTAGATATATAATTTAATGGTTGAAATCAAAGTTGTATTAAAAAAATTAGTGGAAGGGTATTTTAGTCATAGACACTTTTGTTGACTTTTTATCATTTTCCCCCATTTTTTTAAACGGTCATAACTTTTATATACAATATTATTTTTTTAAAAAAATTACACCAAAAAAACGAGCATTTTTTTATCTTTAAAACGAGTATAGTATTGTTATATAAAAAATTAAAAAAAAAACATTTTCCTCTACCTGTTATATTTATAATGCGTCATTGTGTCTAATTGTCTATTATTGTGTCTTTTTGTTTGTAAGTGTTTATTTTGTCGTCATAGTGTCTAACTATTTTTTTTATAAATTCATGAGCTTTAAAAATAATATTGATGAAACAACAAAATCACGTACTTTTTATATGTAAATCATAATGATAAAACAAAACAAATTCATTTAATACAACAATGTGTATATTACACAATAACCTGAACGTAAAACACAATAACGCATAGATTACACAATGACCTTAACATAAAACAAAATAATGACTATTACACAATGACCTGAACGTAAGACACAACGATGATATATTACATAATCATCTAAAGATAAAAAACAATGATAAATATATTACACAATGACCTGAACATAACACACAATGTGTATATTACACAATAGCCTGAACGTAAAACACAATAACACGTAGATTACACAATGACCTTAACGTAAAACAAAATAATGACTATTACACAATGACCTGAAAGTAAGACATAATGATGCTATATTACACAATCATCTATAGATAAAAAAAACAATGATTAATATATTACACAATGACCTGAACATAACACACAATGATGATTATATTAAACAATGTTCTGACGTTAAAACACAATGATGAATATATTACACAATGACATAAACATATATACAATGACGGAAATATATTTTTCAAAGAATAAAAACAATTTATGTTTTTTAGAATTATAAGTTTTGTAGACATAATGGTAAAATTACACAATTATGTACTTTTAATACATAAAACATAAAAAATAAATAAGAACAATTTATCTAATGTATAAAAAACAATAACAAAATAAGACAATATGATATAAAAAATAAGACAAAATAATAAAAATATTAAACACAATGATATGAAGCATTAAACACAATGACCAAAATACCCTTTTAATAAAATTAGAGTAATGGCACTTGTCAAATCCACAATCCTTCTCACCCTTTTCACCAATATCACCCTTTTTACTTGAACCTAATCCCCCCTGTATATATATATATATATATATATATATATATATATATATATAAAATAATGAGTGGACCCCGATTCTTATATTATATGTATTATTATATATAAAATTATATTATTTAGGTGTCTGATCCATGTATTAATGTTTTCAAAATTTAGACTTAAACCATTAGAAGTTTTTTTAAGTTTGAAAAGTGTAAACATATATAAAAAATATTAAATTTGAAAAATTTGCTTAAATATTTGAGTTTTTATTAAATTTGAGAGATTTACATAGAGATTTAGGTATTTGTTTTAATTCAAACGATTTATTGCCGGTGAAACGAATTTTGTAAGTAATTTTTTATTATTATTTTTTTAACATATTTGTGAGGTTTTGTATAATTTTATTAAATATTTGTATATAATTCGTGATGAGATATTTGATTTTGCTATGTAACTTATGTTTTGTGCAAATGATATGTATAATACCCGCTCTTATGAGTGTACTGTAATAACTCGCCGCAATGCGTGAGAAGAATAAACCTACTATATATTAAAAGGCAGTTGAAAGAAATAGTAAAGTTTTATTGTTTTGATTTTGGTCAACAAAACTTTTATATAATATAAAGTTTTGTTTTTTCGATTTTGGCCACTAAAACTTTTAAAGTTTTGTTTTTTTGATTTTTGTCACTAAAACTTTTATACATTATAAGGTTTTGTTTTTTTTTTTTATTTTGGCCACTAAAACTTTTTAAAGTTTTGTTTTTTTGTTTTTTCGATTTTGGCCTCTAAAGCTTTTATATAATATAAAATTTTGTTTTTTCGATTTTGACCACTAAAAGTAAAGTTTTGTTTTCTCGATTTTGATCACTAAACCTTTTATATAATATAAAGTTTTGTTTTTTCGATTTTTGCCACTAAAACTTTTATATAATATAAAGTTTTGTTTTTTCGATTTTGGCCACTAAAACTTTTTAAAGTTTTGTTTTTTCGATTTTGGCCACTAAAACTTTTATATAATATAAAGTTTTATTTTTTCGATGTTAGCCACTAAAACTTAATAGTAAAGTTTGTTTTTTCGATTTTGCTCATTAAAACTTTTATATAATATAAAGTTTTGTTTTTTCGATTTTGGCCATTAAAACTTTTTAAAGTTTTTTTTTTTTTTTTTTTTTATTTTGGCCACTAAAACTTTTATATAATATAAAGTTTTGTTTTTTTGATTATGGCCACTAAAACTTAATAGTAAAGTTTTGTTTTTCGATTCTGGTCACTAAAACTTTATATAATATAAAGTTTTATTTATTTGATTTTGGCCACTAAAACTTTTAAAATTTTTTTTTCGATTTTGTATAATTTTATGTTTATATATATATAATTGTATAGAGTTTGTGATGAGAGATTTGATTTTGATATGTAACGTATGATTTTGCAAATGATATATAATTCCCGTTATCAGGAGTGTACTGTGATAACCGCCGCAACGCGCGTGTGGTATTAAACCTAGTTTATATTAATTTAGGGAAGAAAAAAAAATTAAATAAATATCACACTTTAACTTCCTAATAAAGAACTCTAAAAGATACAACACACTATCCTTATATTTTTTTTTTCAAAAAAATTATCTAAAACGATTTTAAGTCTTAAAATGCATTCCATACATTTCATATTTACCTTTCTTAATTAAATAAAATTATCAAACTTTAACTTTCCTTTATTTATAAATCCATTTTAGTATCCACGTATTTCACAACTTAAATAAAAATAAAATAAATTGACATTGACATTGAAAATTTAGAAAGTATAATACGATTTTTTAATATAAAATATGATAAAATTTTCATATAATTTAATATTTAATTACTAAAATATTAATATTATTTTTTAAAACAATAATTATTCCAAAGTTATTTCTTTAAATATTTTGTTTAAAAAAATTATTTATTATGTCATGTGTACATTAAAAAAAATAATTAGTTATAGTATATGCTAAATCCTATCAATATATTTGTTTTATAAAAGCATACAATTATATATTATGTTTATAAAAAAGTATGTTATTTCCAAAATATTATATTAACAACTAATTACAAATTTTATCAATTGATAACAGTTTGCTTAATTTTGAATTAACGATATAAGCTTAGATGCATTAACATTTTTTTAATGTCAAATTAAATGACAGATATGGTGTATAAAAAGTATTTAAATTTATAAATTTATAATTATATTTTTTATATTGCTTTACGTAACAAAATTCTTTTAGTTGTGTAAATATTATAAAACTACATAATTTTTATTCGTAAATACGAGCAATACATGGTTATATAACGTAGTAATTTATAAAAAAAATATAATGTAAAAAAATAAAGTTGAAACTAAAATATCAGAAAAAATATGTAAAAAATCCCAAAATCATAATATATCATTAGATTAATTTTCTGCATTTCACACGCTCTAACTTAAGATATTATATCATATATTTTTATAATAATTTTTATTGTTTCTATAAGTTATAATTAATTATCACGTAATATTTTTATAAAAGATTGTCTCTTAAAATTTTAAAAGTTGTAATTTCTACATTAAGTATAAATATCAAAGTGTACGTATTTCAAATTCATATTTGGTTCTAAGTGAATATAAATATATAATTACACTAAGATGATTATAATAACACCAAACCACCCACAACATATGTATCAAGTATTCCCTTTTCAAATACAAAAATTTGAGGAAATATCCATATTTGGTGATTGAGAACAACGTATTAACTTATTACAACCACAAGCTCAAACAAAAACACAAACCCTAGATTTAAATCCATTTAATCACTTGATACAATGATTTTAGCATTAAATTATTCCAAATCTTGGCACTAAAAGAAAACCTAAAAATTACCCAAAAAACCGAACCAGAACCGAATTAACCGAAAAAACCGAACCGAAAAAACTGAACCGAAAAAAACCGAAACCGAATTATTCGGTTCGGTTTCGGTTTTTCATATTCTAAAAACCGAAAAAACCGAACCGAACCGATATGTAATCTTTTCTTTTAATAATATATATATGTTGCTATTTTTATACTTATTTAACGGGATAAAACACACAAATAGTCTACCGTTAAAGATGATAAAGATTTGGATTAGATGAATACTATCATTTTAAAAGATGAAGACCGAAATTATTGCATATTTAGTTATTTACTTTTGATTTTTTTTAAATGTAAGAATATGATGACAATTATTTAGTTTTATTTTGATTAGTTGGTGTTTGATCAATTAATTTTTGAATTAGTTATTGTTAAACATCTTTGCACTTTCAATATTGTGTGTGAAAGAGAAAAAAAAAACAAAAACAAGAAAAAAACAGAAAACCGAACCAAAATCGACAAAAAAAAAAACCCGAAAACCGAATGGTTCATAATAACTAAAAACCGACTATGTCGGTTTCGGTTTCAAACACATCCCTACTAAAAATGATTGTTATCAAATGAAGAAATGGAATAATTAGATCAAATTTACTCAACCCAAGCCAATACATGCATTTGTTCCAAAACTAACTGATAACGGTGGCTTTAAAAACTCATAGGAAACATACAGCCTAAAGATTTTATATCATCAAACAAAAATATAAAAAAAATGTCAAATAATGAATATTCGGGCACATGGGTTCAAAAAACATCCCATGTGATTGTACTTGATGCTACTTTAGTTTTGTTTATGCTGTTGTCAAATAAACTGAAGAATTAAGGAATTTTTTTATTTCCTTAAACCTCCTCAATCAAGATAACACACTCAATTTCTTCTTTGTTTTCCCAAGCACAATATAAACATAATGTATAGTAGAAGTATATAATGTTTGTTTAATTAAATCTCTTAAAAATAGCATGAAGTACAACTTATAAATCTTTAAAAACTATAACTTAAAGGTTTTTTTTTTAATTTTTTAGTTTGTCATACACTAGTAACTTTAATAAATAAAGTGTCATATTATAACTATAAAAGAAAATTCTTTCAAATTAAATGAATCACTTCTTGATTCTTTTGTAATATTTGACATGTTATGTTTAACCTTTTAAATTGTGACTTTTATCAAAATAATTATTTTAATTAAATGTTAAATTAAACTAAAAGATGTGATTTAACAAAACATAAACTAATTTAAGTTTTTTACGAGCAAAAATTAACAACCTAAATGTTTTGTTTTCCGTCGCATCGCTCGAGCATCTCACTATCAAAAATTAACAACCTAAATGTTTGGACCAAAGTGATATTTTCGGTTAAATGTAAATATCTTAATGGTTTAGCAAGTTAAAATGGATTATTAAAAGTTTCAATTTATACAAAGAGGCAGACTCAATTATAAAAACTTTTGTATAAAAAAGTAAGAAGTGTATACGATTTTAACATGTTAAAAAAAGATGCCTTTTCTCAAAAATCAAAATGGTTAAGTTTAGACCTCATGATCAATAAAGATATATAGATTAGAAAATAAGCTAAATTATTCGGTAAAAATAAATTAAGTCATAATTATTGTTTATATTTATATTATATTTGTTTGCTTACTTAAAGATGGCCATTCGGGTGGAAGCCTTATTGTTTAAGGTTTCATATTAGTTAATGTAATATTTAAGAAAAAATTATGCATGATGAACATCAGATTAAGAAATCGATATCGATATGATTAATATATTGATATAATTATAATTTATTCAAGCAATAAAGAATACTTTATTAGTACGATGTTTTCATTGTTCTGTTCATTTATTGACTATTAAACTTTTTTATATTATTCGATTATTCGATATACGGAGCGAATCTTTTTATTTAGTTAACCTGGTTTTATTATAAAACTGAGATTATAATTTTGCTTGTTTTTTAATAGAAAACCATCAAAGAAGTTGCGGTATTAATTAAAATCTAAAATCTAGTCAAATTTTGACCATGAATATATATATATATATATATATATATATATATATATATATATATATCCTTTTAAATTTCCGGAAAACCCAGAAACAATCATTTTGAAAATTTGTATTTCATTATTTCCTATTTGTTTATATGCATTAGATGCCATAGTCATTTCTTGTAATATATTTAGAATTTGAAATTCAGATTGTCCGTCTATATTCCATTCATATATAGATTTACCATCATATGCAGTATAAACTCTATTACTTCCTTCTTCAATTTGTACATCAGGAGGAGTTGGTTTATAATACCAATTCCTGGTATCTGGTTTTAAAGTAAAATTTTTTAATTTATTTATTGTTTCATTTTTCATATTATTAAATTGAGATTCTAATTTGTTATAAGAGGAATCTGTATTATAAGATTCATCATCTCCATCATTTATAGTATTTAGACTTAAATTTTTTAATTTTTCTAATGTTTCTAATTGTTCTTTCATTAGATTTAAATTTTTTTCTTTTTTATTTAAAATTATAGGAGTATCTATAGTAAAAGGTTTGAATATAGGATTTTCTATTTTAATTTCTTTTCCTTTAATTTTTTCTTTTGCTTCTAATTCCGTTTTTTCATTTTCAATTCTTTCTAATTGTTCTCCTATAGTATTTAATTTTTCATTTGTATAATTATTCTGACAAATAATTGTATTTAAATTTTTTGTATTATCGTCATTAAGATTTGCTAAAGGTACTCCTATATATTCTCTTCTTTCTTTTATAATTTTTATATTCTCATGAGGAGGATGAATACTAACTAATTCTTCATTGTTTTTTATTAATGTATAATTTTTTGTAATTTTATTATTAACAGATATTTGTTCTATAGTAGGATATTTGATATTATTATTCTTACAATATATAGGTAACCAAGTAAAGAAAGTAATATTTTCATTATTGTTAATAATATAATCTTCCCATTCTTTTCTATGTAGTAATCTAGATTCTTGATTAAATGTTTTATGATACCATATTAGATTATCTAAATTATATTCATTTAATATTTCACATCTTAAAAAATTCATCATTTCTTTATTCATTTTAACAAGTAAATTTGGTTATTTCAGTAGAAATTATTCTTATCCTTTTAAATTGATATTCTATTTCTTCATTTAAATGGAATTGACGATTTGTATAATAATATAATTTATTTACACGATCTTCTATATTTTCTTCTTCTATTTCATTATTAAAATAATTATCTATTTTTAATAGTTCATTTTGATAGTTATGTAATTTTTCATAACACTCTATTATCAAAAATTTAAGAAGTCTCATTTGAGAATTTCTACACTGAATTTTTGTATCACTCATTTTAACAAGTATATTTTGATATATTTTTAGAACAAATTTTTATAAGTTCATTATTAACTTTTATTTTATCTTGTAAAAAATATTTAAAATTCATATGATGGAATTTTTGTATTTTATCATTATATTTATTTTCTTCTAAATATTGATTTGTTTTTTCTAACTCTATTTTATATATTTTTGATTTTTTATGAAATTCTTTTAATGCTGAAACATAAAATTGAACTTGAGGATTCCTTCTTTGAATTCTAGTGTCACTCATAATTGTTTTAAAAAATCCATATCAGATTTACTAGGATTATATGACTTATCAGATTTATTATCTTCTTCTTGTTCATAAAAAGCCTTAGGTATAGAATTAGAATAATCTATTCCTGCTATTTTCATTGATTGTGATCTCATTAAATTACTTCTTTGTATATTATTTATACTATTTATACTACTGCTTGATGTTGAATATCTAGCAGAAGTACTATTATTATTAAAAATTATTTCTATTGATCCATCAGAATTTTCTATTATATTTGATGTTTGATTTTCTGTATCTATGGGTTTTGGTGGATTTATATCTTGTAAATTCCATGATAAAGACTGTGTAATTTCATTCCATTTTAATCTTTTTGGTGTTATAACTTTTGCATGCATAGTATTTGCTTCAAATAATATAGTTTCATCTCTTGGAGATGATAATTTAGTTTTTGGCTCTATAGTAGTAGTCATAGTTTTATAATAAACTCTATATATTACGACTGCAGCATTAGTTTTTTCTTTAAATTCTAAATTTCTTGTTTTTATTGTTAAAGTTAAAGTATCAAGAATGTTTGGATCAAATAATCCTATAGAAAAATTAGGATAACAATTAAAATATATTGGACCATTGGCTATATTTGATTCAGCCATAGCTAATAATGAATTATTGAAATTAGTGTGTCTAGCATCTCTTAATATAGTTAATATGGGAGCATCTATTCCTAATCTGAACATAGGTTTTATAGCTACCTGTACTAATCCTATATGTAAAAATTTATAATTATTTCTATGGTTTAATATAGCTTCTTTAGATAATAATTGTAAATTTTGATGATCTTTATTTATAGGAATAGTTTGTTCAGTCATTTTGATTGAGTAATCTTGTAAGAAATCAAAAGTTCCTATTTTATATATAGTTTTTACATCTTGTTTAGGTATATTCCAATTTAATAAATTATTTTCAATTTGAGAAATACTTATTTCCAAAGAATTCATATTGTTGTTTAAATCTTCCTCTTGATCATTAGCTAAAGTATTTGAGCTATGATCTCTTCGTGATAAAAATCTAGATATCTGATTCATTATTTGTATTTGTTTTAATGATAAAATTTTTTGAATTAACTTAATCAATATTTTGAAATATTCAGATTATACTGAGGGAACATCCCCAAAGCCCAAGACGTGGTCCGGCTGCTCTCTATCTTGGAGCCTTACGCTAATCCAACCGTCTAGCCGATAGGACTTGCCAACACAGCATAGTTCCAAATATTCAAAATATGACGTTGTTTTTTCAGTAAATTTTTCCATTATAACATTTACAAATAATTAATTAGAGTATTTAGACATAATATCACCTGAATCATGGCTCTGATACCATTTGCTTGAGGATCGAGAGCATGAAGATTTAAATAACAAACAATATAGCAATATGGCAGAAACATAAATTAAACAACTCATATTTAAATAATACCTTGATTTATTTCTTGAATATCTGAATTACAAATGATTTCCTTACAATTGGATGGAGCAATAATAACTTGAAAATCTAAAGATTTTGAACATTGGGTGGTTGATAATACAAGTTTTTGAGGAGAGGGTTTTTTCATACATTTAATTCTAAGTAAATTTTCGAATGAATTCTAATACATCCGAGCCTTCAATTTATAGAGCCCCATTATGGAAGATAATTCAATATTGTCGGCCACCATCTTGTCTTTATTATAGTAGGTAGAGTAGCGGGCTAGACATTAAGTTCGTAGCGGGCTACTTTAATCGATATCTTGAAAATCACATCTGGCTACTTTAATCGATATCTTGAAAATCACATCTCTGACAACTTTAATTGCTATCTTGAAAATCACGTCTTGTCTTGGACTCTTCTGGACAATAATTGAGATGAATGTCACTCTTTTGAAAATCGAGTCATATCTTTGAAAATCGAGTCTTGGACAATAATTGAGATTAACCCATATTAGAAACGGATCACCCCATGGATAATTTATATGGGTCCAATATCTTCATACGGATCTTGAGAATCTTGAAGTATATTTTCATCAGTAGTAGAATTTCTTGATTGAGAAGGAGAATTTTTCTTAATTTCACTAATAATTCTTTGCATCTCTTCGGGGGTTGAACAAGATTGTAATCTGATAATATAATCTTGATCTTCAAAAGTATTGAGACTTAAATTTACAGGAGACTTGATAGATCTTTCATGTTGACTTGTTATAGACTTATAATAGTTTTGTACTGAGGAAACATTGGCTTTTTCTATTGAAAATTTGTTCCACCATTTACTTCTGTAATGTCTTAACAGAAGAGGAGGAGAAATGTCTTGTTTTGCTTGATAATGGTACGTCCAAGAAAAAATCCAAGGAATTCGAAATATAGTCATAAATTGGAGAGTATATTCGAAATCTGGGGTTCCTTCTTGTTTAAAATAATCTATAAACTTATTATAGGCTATAGAGATATCTTTAGGGAAAGCCTCAGGAATAATCCCTATATATTTAAACCACTTAATAAACCATCTTGGATAATTATTTGAGAATTGATCATCATAATATATGAACCAAGAATGATTAAAATTTCTAAATAATAGAGTCTTTTCCCAAGCTTCCTGATAATCATAATAATTATATTGAGGATAGGAATGAAAATTAGAAAGAGTTTTTTGAACGAATGGTTTTGATTTCCATTCTTCAAGAGTAATTACTTTTCTAATTTTTATTTTAGAATAATCAATCTTGGAGGGATTTTGAGAATTAAATATATGTTGAATATCAACTGATCCAGTATCAACAAGAATGGCTTGATAATATTCTATAGTTTTATATTCACCATCATAAAAATGACAATTTCTGGGATATAGAAAGTCTATAAGACTAAGAAAGCTATGTTGAACTTTCTCTTCTTCAATAGGTTCTAAAATCTTTACAACCTTAAAATTTGGATTTATAGAATAAAAACTAGAATCTGTAGAAGATGAAGGATTAGAATTTTTTATAGGAGTTTTTTGGATATTAGTATTGATAATAGATTGTGGTAATATTCTTGTTTGTATTACCGAAGAATAAGGTGGTCTAAAAGATATAGGAGCAGGAGATCTTGGTCTTGATGAAAATGGAGATAATGGAGTAAATCTATTATTAATTGGTAATGGAGTTCCAAGAGAACTGGAAGAACTTGATGATGGCTGATTGGTTAGAATAATCTTTTTAGAATCCTTACTCATATTCCCTGTAAAAATTCTCTCGATAAAAAATCAGGTAAAGAATTACTTTCTCCTTTAATAAATTCTATTTGGAAATCAAAATTGCTTAATAATGCTTGCCATCTTGCAAATATTTGTTTTGAAATTAAATTTTTTATATCTTTTTCTAAAATATGTTTTGCAGATAAACAATCAATTCTTAATAAAAAAGGTTTCATATATAAATCATCTTCAAATTTTTTAATACATAATACAATACTTAAAATTTCCTTTTTTATAGTTGAATAGTTCTTTTGAGTATCATTCCATGATCCTGAATAATATCTGACTAATTGTTCTTTATTATTTTCTAAAGATTGCTTTAATATTCCTCCGAATCCTAAATCACTTGCATCAGTTTCAACAATTAACTTAGCATTAGGATGTGGAATATTTAAACATGGTAATTGTTTTATTTTGGTTTTAATTTGCTTTATAATATTTGTATGTTCCTGTGTCCATGGCTCAGGATTCTTTTTTAATCTTTTATATAAAGGTTTACATATAATTCCTAAATCCTTAAAGAAATCATGTATATAGTTCAAACATCCTAAAAATCTCTGTAATTGTTTCTTATCTTTAATTTCATCAGGAAACTTATTAGTAAATTCTAAACTTCTATCTATAGGTATAATAGTATTTTGCTTAATATTATGACCTAAAAATCTTATCTCAGTTTTAAATAGATTTATCTTAGTAGGAGATACTACTAGTCCATTCTTATGAATTATATCATAAAATATATTCAAATGCTTAAAATGTTGTTCTAAAGACTTAGAATAAATTAAAACATCATCAATATAAATTATTGAAAAATTTCCTATAGGAATAATTATGTCATTCATAATATTTTGAAATTCGGAAGGAGCATTTTTTAATCCGAAGGGCATTACATTCCATTCGTAATGTCCAAAGGGAACATTAAATCCTGTTTTATATTTATCTTCCTCAGCTATTTGGATTTGCCAAAATCCAGATTTCATATCAAACTTAGAAAATACCTTTGCTTCATATATCTTTTTTAATAAATCCCTTTTATTTGGTATAGGATATCTTATCCATTCTAATACTTTATTTAAAGGTTTATAATTTATAACTAATCTTGGAGCACCTCTTTCAATTTCAGCGCTATTATTTACATAGAATGCAGAACATGACCAAGGAGACTTAGAAGATCTAATTAAACCTTTATCTAATAAGTCTTTTATTTCTTTTTTACAATGTTCTTCTAATTCTTGATTCATATGTATAGCTTTAGATTTTGTTGGTATATCTTTTTCATTAAAATCTTTTATATATGGTAACTTTACAATATGTTGTTTTCTTTGCCAAAAGGCATTAGGAATATTTGCACAAACATTTTTTATAAATTTTTCTTCAATCTTCTTAATTTTATTAATAATTATTTTATCATTTAATTGTTCTTTTATTCTTTCATTATTTATTTCATTTATTAAGAATTTCTTTTGTTTTTCTTTTAAATTTATAATATTTATTTGTTTAGATAAAACAGGTTCAGAAAATTCAAATATAATTTCTTTATTTAAAACTTTAGTACTTATTCCATTACTATTTATAGTAAATGGATATAATTGAGTTATAAAAGGTGTTCCTAATATAATTTGAGAGGTTAGATTTTTTACTAATATTAATTGGGTTTTAAAACAGTAGTTTTCTTTACATATATGAATATTTGATAGTTTATAATTTATTATAAGCCTTGAACCACTGGCAGTAGATAATCTATATGAAGTTTTTTCATAATATTGTGTAGGTATAATTCCTTCTTGAATACAATTCATATCAGCTCCACTATCAATTAAAGCTGTTAAAGTGATTCTAAATTCATTATTAACAATTATATTTACTTTAGTATACCATTTTTGATAATTTAGTTCTTTTAATATATTAATTTCATTGGTCTCATTACCTTTAATTATTATACTTCCGTCATTAGTTTCTTTTTCTTTTCCTTTTTCAATATTTTTAATCTGTACCTTAATTATTTTAATATCTTCTTTTATATTTTTTAATTCTTCTTGTAATTCTTGCATAGTTATAGGTTTTTCTGGTTTTTTAAATTTTTTATAAATATCTTCTAAATTATATATTTCAGTAGTATCTTCTATTGTTTCTGATTTTTTATTAAAATTTTCTTTTAATTTTTCTAAATATAATTGTTTTAAATTCAAATCTTCAGTGTTTTCTAAAAGCTTTAGTAATATTAGATTTTCTTCATTATTTATCATATTTATAGATCCATCAATGTTACATAAACATGGACCAATGCATCCACATTCTTCATCATTATTACTACTAGTATTATCGCTCTCAGAAATATAATTTATATCATTACTATCATAATCTGAAAATTCTTCATCACTAATTTTAGTATCTAAAATTTTATTTATTTGTTCTTTTAATTCATCTGATATATTTAATTCATTTATCTTTCTTTTTGAATAACAATTTTTTGAGGTATGTCCTCTTTTACCACAGGTATAACAAGTTACTACTTTTCTTTTATAAAACTTTTGTTTTTTATTTTTATTATAATTTTGTTCTTCAACTTTAGGTTTTCTATTCTTATAGTTTTTTCTATAATTTTTTCCTTTTATATAATTATTTCTTTTTATATAATTATTTTTTCTTTTTGAATTACTTGGTGTTTTTATATTTTCAAAACCATATTGTTCACAAAAATTACCTAATTCATTTCTACTACTAATACCATCTTTCTTCATTTTTTGTTTTAATTTTAAATCATTACATATTTGTAAACCTTCTTGATTTATATGATTTATTATTTGTCCATATGTCAATTCGTCATATGGTATATAATTATTATTTTCTCTTTTAATTTTCTCTCTAACTCTTTCTGCAAATAATTTTGGTAATCCTGCAATAAATCTTTCTTTCCAATATGATTGTTTACAATCACTTCTCATCATAACTTTAGATATAAAAATATCCTTATACCATCTAAAATCTTGTAATTTTCTACACGTAAGATTTAATAGTATTAAAGAACTCCTTTCTTGGTAATCTGAAGGATTTCCTATAAAATTTTTTATAATAGCGAATATAAGTGTGTTTATTATATCTGTTTCTTCAGTTTGGACTTGTATTCCATTTTCTAATTTCACCTTTCTAGCATTTGTAATAAATTGTTTATCAAAATCTGTTACATAATTATCCCACCATCCTTTTAAATTTCCGGAAAACCCAGAAACAATCATTTTGAAAATTTGTATTTCATTATTTCCTATTTGTTTATATGCATTAGATGCCATAGTCATTTCTTGTAATATATTTAGAATTTGAAATTCAGATTGTCCGTCTATATTCCATTCATATATAGATTTACCATCATATGCAGTATAAACTCTATTACTTCCTTCTTCAATTTGTACATCAGGAGGAGTTGGTTTATAATACCAATTCCTGGTATCTGGTTTTAAAGTAAAATTTTTTAATTTATTTATTGTTTCATTTTTCATATTATTAAATTGAGATTCTAATTTGTTATAAGAGGAATCTGTATTATAAGATTCATCATCTCCATCATTTATAGTATTTAGACTTAAATTTTTTAATTTTTCTAATGTTTCTAATTGTTCTTTCATTAGATTTAAATTTTTTTCTTTTTTATTTAAAATTATAGGAGTATCTATAGTAAAAGGTTTGAATATAGGATTTTCTATTTTAATTTCTTTTCCTTTAATTTTTTCTTTTGCTTCTAATTCCGTTTTTTCATTTTCAATTCTTTCTAATTGTTCTCCTATAGTATTTAATTTTTCATTTGTATAATTATTCTGACAAATAATTGTATTTAAATTTTTTGTATTATCGTCATTAAGATTTGCTAAAGGTACTCCTATATATTCTCTTCTTTCTTTTATAATTTTTATATTCTCATGAGGAGGATGAATACTAACTAATTCTTCATTGTTTTTTATTAATGTATAATTTTTTGTAATTTTATTATTAACAGATATTTGTTCTATAGTAGGATATTTGATATTATTATTCTTACAATATATAGGTAACCAAGTAAAGAAAGTAATATTTTCATTATTGTTAATAATATAATCTTCCCATTCTTTTCTATGTAGTAATCTAGATTCTTGATTAAATGTTTTATGATACCATATTAGATTATCTAAATTATATTCATTTAATATTTCACATCTTAAAAAATTCATCATTTCTTTATTCATTTTAACAAGTAAATTTGGTTATTTCAGTAGAAATTATTCTTATCCTTTTAAATTGATATTCTATTTCTTCATTTAAATGGAATTGACGATTTGTATAATAATATAATTTATTTACACGATCTTCTATATTTTCTTCTTCTATTTCATTATTAAAATAATTATCTATTTTTAATAGTTCATTTTGATAGTTATGTAATTTTTCATAACACTCTATTATCAAAAATTTAAGAAGTCTCATTTGAGAATTTCTACACTGAATTTTTGTATCACTCATTTTAACAAGTATATTTTGATATATTTTTAGAACAAATTTTTATAAGTTCATTATTAACTTTTATTTTATCTTGTAAAAAATATTTAAAATTCATATGATGGAATTTTTGTATTTTATCATTATATTTATTTTCTTCTAAATATTGATTTGTTTTTTCTAACTCTATTTTATATATTTTTGATTTTTTATGAAATTCTTTTAATGCTGAAACATAAAATTGAACTTGAGGATTCCTTCTTTGAATTCTAGTGTCACTCATAATTGTTTTAAAAAATCCATATCAGATTTACTAGGATTATATGACTTATCAGATTTATTATCTTCTTCTTGTTCATAAAAAGCCTTAGGTATAGAATTAGAATAATCTATTCCTGCTATTTTCATTGATTGTGATCTCATTAAATTACTTCTTTGTATATTATTTATACTATTTATACTACTGCTTGATGTTGAATATCTAGCAGAAGTACTATTATTATTAAAAATTATTTCTATTGATCCATCAGAATTTTCTATTATATTTGATGTTTGATTTTCTGTATCTATGGGTTTTGGTGGATTTATATCTTGTAAATTCCATGATAAAGACTGTGTAATTTCATTCCATTTTAATCTTTTTGGTGTTATAACTTTTGCATGCATAGTATTTGCTTCAAATAATATAGTTTCATCTCTTGGAGATGATAATTTAGTTTTTGGCTCTATAGTAGTAGTCATAGTTTTATAATAAACTCTATATATTACGACTGCAGCATTAGTTTTTTCTTTAAATTCTAAATTTCTTGTTTTTATTGTTAAAGTTAAAGTATCAAGAATGTTTGGATCAAATAATCCTATAGAAAAATTAGGATAACAATTAAAATATATTGGACCATTGGCTATATTTGATTCAGCCATAGCTAATAATGAATTATTGAAATTAGTGTGTCTAGCATCTCTTAATATAGTTAATATGGGAGCATCTATTCCTAATCTGAACATAGGTTTTATAGCTACCTGTACTAATCCTATATGTAAAAATTTATAATTATTTCTATGGTTTAATATAGCTTCTTTAGATAATAATTGTAAATTTTGATGATCTTTATTTATAGGAATAGTTTGTTCAGTCATTTTGATTGAGTAATCTTGTAAGAAATCAAAAGTTCCTATTTTATATATAGTTTTTACATCTTGTTTAGGTATATTCCAATTTAATAAATTATTTTCAATTTGAGAAATACTTATTTCCAAAGAATTCATATTGTTGTTTAAATCTTCCTCTTGATCATTAGCTAAAGTATTTGAGCTATGATCTCTTCGTGATAAAAATCTAGATATCTGATTCATTATTTGTATTTGTTTTAATGATAAAATTTTTTGAATTAACTTAATCAATATTTTGAAATATTCAGATTATACTGAGGGAACATCCCCAAAGCCCAAGACGTGGTCCGGCTGCTCTCTATCTTGGAGCCTTACGCTAATCCAACCGTCTAGCCGATAGGACTTGCCAACACAGCATAGTTCCAAATATTCAAAATATGACGTTGTTTTTTCAGTAAATTTTTCCATTATAACATTTACAAATAATTAATTAGAGTATTTAGACATAATATCACCTGAATCATGGCTCTGATACCATTTGCTTGAGGATCGAGAGCATGAAGATTTAAATAACAAACAATATAGCAATATGGCAGAAACATAAATTAAACAACTCATATTTAAATAATACCTTGATTTATTTCTTGAATATCTGAATTACAAATGATTTCCTTACAATTGGATGGAGCAATAATAACTTGAAAATCTAAAGATTTTGAACATTGGGTGGTTGATAATACAAGTTTTTGAGGAGAGGGTTTTTTCATACATTTAATTCTAAGTAAATTTTCGAATGAATTCTAATACATCCGAGCCTTCAATTTATAGAGCCCCATTATGGAAGATAATTCAGGGCTAGACATTAAGTTCGTAGCGGGCTACTTTAATCGATATCTTGAAAATCACATCTCTGACAACTTTAATTGCTATCTTGAAAATCACGTCTTGTCTTGGACTCTTCTGGACAATAATTGAGATGAATGTCACTCTTTTGAAAATCGAGTCATATCTTTGAAAATCGAGTCTTGGACAATAATTGAGATTAACCCATATTAGAAACGGATCACCCCATGGATAATTTATATGGGTCCAATATCTTCATACGGATCTTGAGAATCTTGAAGTATATTTTCATCAGTAGTAGAATTTCTTGATTGAGAAGGAGAATTTTTCTTAATTTCACTAATAATTCTTTGCATCTCTTCGGGGGTTGAACAAGATTGTAATCTGATAATATAATCTTGATCTTCAAAAGTATTGAGACTTAAATTTACAGGAGACTTGATAGATCTTTCATGTTGACTTGTTATAGACTTATAATAGTTTTGTACTGAGGAAACATTGGCTTTTTCTATTGAAAATTTGTTCCACCATTTACTTCTGTAATGTCTTAACAGAAGAGGAGGAGAAATGTCTTGTTTTGCTTGATAATGGTACGTCCAAGAAAAAATCCAAGGAATTCGAAATATAGTCATAAATTGGAGAGTATATTCGAAATCTGGGGTTCCTTCTTGTTTAAAATAATCTATAAACTTATTATAGGCTATAGAGATATCTTTAGGGAAAGCCTCAGGAATAATCCCTATATATTTAAACCACTTAATAAACCATCTTGGATAATTATTTGAGAATTGATCATCATAATATATGAACCAAGAATGATTAAAATTTCTAAATAATAGAGTCTTTTCCCAAGCTTCCTGATAATCATAATAATTATATTGAGGATAGGAATGAAAATTAGAAAGAGTTTTTTGAACGAATGGTTTTGATTTCCATTCTTCAAGAGTAATTACTTTTCTAATTTTTATTTTAGAATAATCAATCTTGGAGGGATTTTGAGAATTAAATATATGTTGAATATCAACTGATCCAGTATTAACAAGAATGGCTTGATAATATTCTATAGTTTTATATTCACCATCATAAAAATGACAATTTCTGGGATATAGAAAGTCTATAAGACTAAGAAAGCTATGTTGAACTTTCTCTTCTTCAATAGGTTCTAAAATCTTTACAACCTTAAAATTTGGATTTATAGAATAAAAACTAGAATCTGTAGAAGATGAAGGATTAGAATTTTTTATAGGAGTTTTTTGGATATTAGTATTGATAATAGATTGTGGTAATATTCTTGTTTGTATTACCGAAGAATAAGGTGGTCTAAAAGATATAGGAGCAGGAGATCTTGGTCTTGATGAAAATGGAGATAATGGAGTAAATCTATTATTAATTGGTAATGGAGTTCCAAGAGAACTGGAAGAACTTGATGATGGCTGATTGGTTAGAATAATCTTTTTAGAATCCTTACTCATATTCCCTGTAAAAATTCTCTCGATAAAAAATCAGGTAAAGAATTACTTTCTCCTTTAATAAATTCTATTTGGAAATCAAAATTGCTTAATAATGCTTGCCATCTTGCAAATATTTGTTTTGAAATTAAATTTTTTATATCTTTTTCTAAAATATGTTTTGCAGATAAACAATCAATTCTTAATAAAAAAGGTTTCATATATAAATCATCTTCAAATTTTTTAATACATAATACAATACTTAAAATTTCCTTTTTTATAGTTGAATAGTTCTTTTGAGTATCATTCCATGATCCTGAATAATATCTGACTAATTGTTCTTTATTATTTTCTAAAGATTGCTTTAATATTCCTCCGAATCCTAAATCACTTGCATCAGTTTCAACAATTAACTTAGCATTAGGATGTGGAATATTTAAACATGGTAATTGTTTTATTTTGGTTTTAATTTGCTTTATAATATTTGTATGTTCCTGTGTCCATGGCTCAGGATTCTTTTTTAATCTTTTATATAAAGGTTTACATATAATTCCTAAATCCTTAAAGAAATCATGTATATAGTTCAAACATCCTAAAAATCTCTGTAATTGTTTCTTATCTTTAATTTCATCAGGAAACTTATTAGTAAATTCTAAACTTCTATCTATAGGTATAATAGTATTTTGCTTAATATTATGACCTAAAAATCTTATCTCAGTTTTAAATAGATTTATCTTAGTAGGAGATACTACTAGTCCATTCTTATGAATTATATCATAAAATATATTCAAATGCTTAAAATGTTGTTCTAAAGACTTAGAATAAATTAAAACATCATCAATATAAATTATTGAAAAATTTCCTATAGGAATAATTATGTCATTCATAATATTTTGAAATTCGGAAGGAGCATTTTTTAATCCGAAGGGCATTACATTCCATTCGTAATGTCCAAAGGGAACATTAAATCCTGTTTTATATTTATCTTCCTCAGCTATTTGGATTTGCCAAAATCCAGATTTCATATCAAACTTAGAAAATACCTTTGCTTCATATATCTTTTTTAATAAATCCCTTTTATTTGGTATAGGATATCTTATCCATTCTAATACTTTATTTAAAGGTTTATAATTTATAACTAATCTTGGAGCACCTCTTTCAATTTCAGCGCTATTATTTACATAGAATGCAGAACATGACCAAGGAGACTTAGAAGATCTAATTAAACCTTTATCTAATAAGTCTTTTATTTCTTTTTTACAATGTTCTTCTAATTCTTGATTCATATGTATAGCTTTAGATTTTGTTGGTATATCTTTTTCATTAAAATCTTTTATATATGGTAACTTTACAATATGTTGTTTTCTTTGCCAAAAGGCATTAGGAATATTTGCACAAACATTTTTTATAAATTTTTCTTCAATCTTCTTAATTTTATTAATAATTATTTTATCATTTAATTGTTCTTTTATTCTTTCATTATTTATTTCATTTATTAAGAATTTCTTTTGTTTTTCTTTTAAATTTATAATATTTATTTGTTTAGATAAAACAGGTTCAGAAAATTCAAATATAATTTCTTTATTTAAAACTTTAGTACTTATTCCATTACTATTTATAGTAAATGGATATAATTGAGTTATAAAAGGTGTTCCTAATATAATTTGAGAGGTTAGATTTTTTACTAATATTAATTGGGTTTTAAAACAGTAGTTTTCTTTACATATATGAATATTTGATAGTTTATAATTTATTATAAGCCTTGAACCACTGGCAGTAGATAATCTATATGAAGTTTTTTCATAATATTGTGTAGGTATAATTCCTTCTTGAATACAATTCATATCAGCTCCACTATCAATTAAAGCTGTTAAAGTGATTCTAAATTCATTATTAACAATTATATTTACTTTAGTATACCATTTTTGATAATTTAGTTCTTTTAATATATTAATTTCATTGGTCTCATTACCTTTAATTATTATACTTCCGTCATTAGTTTCTTTTTCTTTTCCTTTTTCAATATTTTTAATCTGTACCTTAATTATTTTAATATCTTCTTTTATATTTTTTAATTCTTCTTGTAATTCTTGCATAGTTATAGGTTTTTCTGGTTTTTTAAATTTTTTATAAATATCTTCTAAATTATATATTTCAGTAGTATCTTCTATTGTTTCTGATTTTTTATTAAAATTTTCTTTTAATTTTTCTAAATATAATTGTTTTAAATTCAAATCTTCAGTGTTTTCTAAAAGCTTTAGTAATATTAGATTTTCTTCATTATTTATCATATTTATAGATCCATCAATGTTACATAAACATGGACCAATGCATCCACATTCTTCATCATTATTACTACTAGTATTATCGCTCTCAGAAATATAATTTATATCATTACTATCATAATCTGAAAATTCTTCATCACTAATTTTAGTATCTAAAATTTTATTTATTTGTTCTTTTAATTCATCTGATATATTTAATTCATTTATCTTTCTTTTTGAATAACAATTTTTTGAGGTATGTCCTCTTTTACCACAGGTATAACAAGTTACTACTTTTCTTTTATAAAACTTTTGTTTTTTATTTTTATTATAATTTTGTTCTTCAACTTTAGGTTTTCTATTCTTATAGTTTTTTCTATAATTTTTTCCTTTTATATAATTATTTCTTTTTATATAATTATTTTTTCTTTTTGAATTACTTGGTGTTTTTATATTTTCAAAACCATATTGTTCACAAAAATTACCTAATTCATTTCTACTACTAATACCATCTTTCTTCATTTTTTGTTTTAATTTTAAATCATTACATATTTGTAAACCTTCTTGATTTATATGATTTATTATTTGTCCATATGTCAATTCGTCATATGGTATATAATTATTATTTTCTCTTTTAATTTTCTCTCTAACTCTTTCTGCAAATAATTTTGGTAATCCTGCAATAAATCTTTCTTTCCAATATGATTGTTTACAATCACTTCTCATCATAACTTTAGATATAAAAACATCCTTATACCATCTAAAATCTTGTAATTTTCTACACGTAAGATTTAATAGTATTAAAGAACTCCTTTCTTGGTAATCTGAAGGATTTCCTATAAAATTTTTTATAATAGCGAATATAAGTGTGTTTATTATATCTGTTTCTTCAGTTTGGACTTGTATTCCATTTTCTAATTTCACCTTTCTAGCATTTGTAATAAATTGTTTATCAAAATCTGTTACATAATTATCCCACCATCCTTTTAAATTTCCGGAAAACCCAGAAACAATCATTTTGAAAATTTGTATTTCATTATTTCCTATTTGTTTATATGCATTAGATGCCATAGTCATTTCTTGTAATATATTTAGAATTTGAAATTCAGATTGTCCGTCTATATTCCATTCATATATAGATTTACCATCATATGCAGTATAAACTCTATTACTTCCTTCTTCAGTTTGTACATCAGGAGGAGTTGGTTTATAATACCAATTCCTGGTATCTGGTTTTAAAGTAAAATTTTTTAATTTATTTATTGTTTCATTTTTCATATTATTAAATTGAGATTCTAATTTGTTATAAGAGGAATCTGTATTATAAGATTCATCATCTCCATCATTTATAGTATTTAGACTTAAATTTTTTAATTTTTCTAATGTTTCTAATTGTTCTTTCATTAGATTTAAATTTTTTTCTTTTTTATTTAAAATTATAGGAGTATCTATAGTAAAAGGTTTGAATATAAGATTTTCTATTTTAATTTCTTTTCCTTTAATTTTTTCTTTTGCTTCTAATTCCGTTTTTTCATTTTCAATTCTTTCTAATTGTTCTCCTATAGTATTTAATTTTTCATTTGTATAATTATTCTGACAAATAATTGTATTTAAATTTTTTGTATTATCGTCATTAAGATTTGCTAAAGGTACTCCTATATATTCTCTTCTTTCTTTTATAATTTTTATATTCTCATGAGGAGGATGAATACTAACTAATTCTTCATTGTTTTTTATTAATGTATAATTTTTTGTAATTTTATTATTAACAGATATTTGTTCTATAGTAGGATATTTGATATTATTATTCTTACAATATATAGGTAACCAAGTAAAGAAAGTAATATTTTCATTATTGTTAATAATATAATCTTCCCATTCTTTTCTATGTAGTAATCTAGATTCTTGATTAAATGTTTTATGATACCATATTAGATTATCTAAATTATATTCATTTAATATTTCACATCTTAAAAAATTCATCATTTCTTTATTCATTTTAACAAGTAAATTTGGTTATTTCAGTAGAAATTATTCTTATCCTTTTAAATTGATATTCTATTTCTTCATTTAAATGGAATTGACGATTTGTATAATAATATAATTTATTTACACGATCTTCTATATTTTCTTCTTCTATTTCATTATTAAAATAATTATCTATTTTTAATAGTTCATTTTGATAGTTATGTAATTTTTCATAACACTCTATTATCAAAAATTTAAGAAGTCTCATTTGAGAATTTCTACACTGAATTTTTGTATCACTCATTTTAACAAGTATATTTTGATATATTTTTAGAACAAATTTTTATAAGTTCATTATTAACTTTTATTTTATCTTGTAAAAAATATTTAAAATTCATATGATGGAATTTTTGTATTTTATCATTATATTTATTTTCTTCTAAATATTGATTTGTTTTTTCTAACTCTATTTTATATATTTTTGATTTTTTATGAAATTCTTTTAATGCTGAAACATAAAATTGAACTTGAGGATTCCTTCTTTGAATTCTAGTGTCACTCATAATTGTTTTAAAAAATCCATATCAGATTTACTAGGATTATATGACTTATCAGATTTATTATCTTCTTCTTGTTCATAAAAAGCCTTAGGTATAGAATTAGAATAATCTATTCCTGCTATTTTCATTGATTGTGATCTCATTAAATTACTTCTTTGTATATTATTTATACTATTTATACTACTGCTTGATGTTGAATATCTAGCAGAAGTACTATTATTATTAAAAATTATTTCTATTGATCCATCAGAATTTTCTATTATATTTGATGTTTGATTTTCTGTATCTATGGGTTTTGGTGGATTTATATCTTGTAAATTCCATGATAAAGACTGTGTAATTTCATTCCATTTTAATCTTTTTGGTGTTATAACTTTTGCATGCATAGTATTTGCTTCAAATAATATAGTTTCATCTCTTGGAGATGATAATTTAGTTTTTGGCTCTATAGTAGTAGTCATAGTTTTATAATAAACTCTATATATTACGACTGCAGCATTAGTTTTTTCTTTAAATTCTAAATTTCTTGTTTTTATTGTTAAAGTTAAAGTATCAAGAATGTTTGGATCAAATAATCCTATAGAAAAATTAGGATAACAATTAAAATATATTGGACCATTGGCTATATTTGATTCAGCCATAGCTAATAATGAATTATTGAAATTAGTGTGTCTAGCATCTCTTAATATAGTTAATATGGGAGCATCTATTCCTAATCTGAACATAGGTTTTATAGCTACCTGTACTAATCCTATATGTAAAAATTTATAATTATTTCTATGGTTTAATATAGCTTCTTTAGATAATAATTGTAAATTTTGATGATCTTTATTTATAGGAATAGTTTGTTCAGTCATTTTGATTGAGTAATCTTGTAAGAAATCAAAAGTTCCTATTTTATATATAGTTTTTACATCTTGTTTAGGTATATTCCAATTTAATAAATTATTTTCAATTTGAGAAATACTTATTTCCAAAGAATTCATATTGTTGTTTAAATCTTCCTCTTGATCATTAGCTAAAGTATTTGAGCTATGATCTCTTCGTGATAAAAATCTAGATATCTGATTCATTATTTGTATTTGTTTTAATGATAAAATTTTTTGAATTAACTTAATCAATATTTTGAAATATTCAGATTATACTGAGGGAACATCCCCAAAGCCCAAGACGTGGTCCGGCTGCTCTCTATCTTGGAGCCTTACGCTAATCCAACCGTCTAGCCGATAGGACTTGCCAACACAGCATAGTTCCAAATATTCAAAATATGACGTTGTTTTTTCAGTAAATTTTTCCATTATAACATTTACAAATAATTAATTAGAGTATTTAGACATAATATCACCTGAATCATGGCTCTGATACCATTTGCTTGAGGATCGAGAGCATGAAGATTTAAATAACAAACAATATAGCAATATGCTCCGAATCCTAAATCACTTGCATCAGTTTCAACAATTAACTTAGCATTAGGATGTGGAATATTTAAACATGGTAATTGTTTTATTTTGGTTTTAATTTGCTTTATAATATTTGTATGTTCCTGTGTCCATGGCTCAGGATTCTTTTTTAATCTTTTATATAAAGGTTTACATATAATTCCTAAATCCTTAAAGAAATCATGTATATAGTTCAAACATCCTAAAAATCTCTGTAATTGTTTCTTATCTTTAATTTCATCAGGAAACTTATTAGTAAATTCTAAACTTCTATCTATAGGTATAATAGTATTTTGCTTAATATTATGACCTAAAAATCTTATCTCAGTTTTAAATAGATTTATCTTAGTAGGAGATACTACTAGTCCATTCTTATGAATTATATCATAAAATATATTCAAATGCTTAAAATGTTGTTCTAAAGACTTAGAATAAATTAAAACATCATCAATATAAATTATTGAAAAATTTCCTATAGGAATAATTATGTCATTCATAATATTTTGAAATTCGGAAGGAGCATTTTTTAATCCGAAGGGCATTACATTCCATTCGTAATGTCCAAAGGGAACATTAAATCCTGTTTTATATTTATCTTCCTCAGCTATTTGGATTTGCCAAAATCCAGATTTCATATCAAACTTAGAAAATATCTTTGCTTCATATATCTTTTTTAATAAATCCCTTTTATTTGGTATAGGATATCTTATCCATTCTAATACTTTATTTAAAGGTT
Organism: Mikania micrantha; assembly: GCA_009363875.1. Classification (NCBI taxonomy): domain Eukaryota; kingdom Viridiplantae; phylum Streptophyta; class Magnoliopsida; order Asterales; family Asteraceae; genus Mikania; species Mikania micrantha. Next base: position 83,664,806 of record CM018681.1, on the reverse strand, counting down.
TATAATTTATAACTAATCTTGGAGCACCTCTTTCAATTTCAGCGCTATTATTTACATAGAATGCAGAACAAGACCAAGGAGACTTAGAAGATCTAATTAAACCTTTATCTAATAAGTCTAAGCAAATGGTATCAGAGCCATGATTCAGGTGATATTATGTCTAAATACTCTAATTAATTATTTGTAAATGTTATAATGGAAAAATTTACTGAAAAAACAACGTCATATTTTGAATATTTGGAACTATGCTGTGTTGGCAAGTCCTATCGGTTAGACGGTTGGATTAGCGTAAGGCTCCAAGATAGAGAGCAGCCGGACCACGTCTTGGGCTTTGGGGATGTTCCCTCAGTATAATCTGAATATTTCAAAATATTGATTAAGTTAATTCAAAAAATTTTATCATTAAAACAAATACAAATAATGAATCAGATATCTAGATTTTTATCACGAAGAGATCATAGCTCAAATACTTTAGCTAATGATCAAGAGGAAGATTTAAACAACAATATGAATTCTTTGGAAATAAGTATTTCTCAAATTGAAAATAATTTATTAAATTGGAATATACCTAAACAAGATGTAAAAACTATATATAAAATAGGAACTTTTGATTTCTTACAAGATTACTCAATCAAAATGACTGAACAAACTATTCCTATAAATAAAGATCATCAAAATTTACAATTATTATCTAAAGAAGCTATATTAAACCATAGAAATAATTATAAATTTTTACATATAGGATTAGTACAGGTAGCTATAAAACCTATGTTCAGATTAGGAATAGATGCTCCCATATTAACTATATTAAGAGATGCTAGACACACTAATTTCAATAATTCATTATTAGCTATGGCTGAATCAAATATAGCCAATGGTCCAATATATTTTAATTGTTATCCTAATTTTTCTATAGGATTATTTGATCCAAACATTCTTGATACTTTAACTTTAACAATAAAAACAAGAAATTTAGAATTTAAAGAAAAAACTAATGCTGCAGTCGTAATATATAGAGTTTATTATAAAACTATGACTACTACTATAGAGCCAAAAACTAAATTATCATCTCCAAGAGATGAAACTATATTATTTGAAGCAAATACTATGCATGCAAAAGTTATAACACCAAAAAGATTAAAATGGAATGAAATTACACAGTCTTTATCATGGAATTTACAAGATATAAATCCACCAAAACCCATAGATACAGAAAATCAAACATCAAATATAATAGAAAATTCTGATGGATCAATAGAAATAATTTTTAATAATAATAGTACTTCTGCTAGATATTCAACATCAAGCAGTAGTATAAATAGTATAAATAATATACAAAGAAGTAATTTAATGAGATCACAATCAATGAAAATAGCAGGAATAGATTATTCTAATTCTATACCTAAGGCTTTTTATGAACAAGAAGAAGATAATAAATCTGATAAGTCATATAATCCTAGTAAATCTGATATGGATTTTTTAAAACAATTATGAGTGACACTAGAATTCAAAGAAGGAATCCTCAAGTTCAATTTTATGTTTCAGCATTAAAAGAATTTCATAAAAAATCAAAAATATATAAAATAGAGTTAGAAAAAACAAATCAATATTTAGAAGAAAATAAATATAATGATAAAATACAAAAATTCCATCATATGAATTTTAAATATTTTTTACAAGATAAAATAAAAGTTAATAATGAACTTATAAAAATTTGTTCTAAAAATATATCAAAATATACTTGTTAAAATGAGTGATACAAAAATTCAGTGTAGAAATTCTCAAATGAGACTTCTTAAATTTTTGATAATAGAGTGTTATGAAAAATTACATAACTATCAAAATGAACTATTAAAAATAGATAATTATTTTAATAATGAAATAGAAGAAGAAAATATAGAAGATCGTGTAAATAAATTATATTATTATACAAATCGTCAATTCCATTTAAATGAAGAAATAGAATATCAATTTAAAAGGATAAGAATAATTTCTACTGAAATAACCAAATTTACTTGTTAAAATGAATAAAGAAATGATGAATTTTTTAAGATGTGAAATATTAAATGAATATAATTTAGATAATCTAATATGGTATCATAAAACATTTAATCAAGAATCTAGATTACTACATAGAAAAGAATGGGAAGATTATATTATTAACAATAATGAAAATATTACTTTCTTTACTTGGTTACCTATATATTGTAAGAATAATAATATCAAATATCCTACTATAGAACAAATATCTGTTAATAATAAAATTACAAAAAATTATACATTAATAAAAAACAATGAAGAATTAGTTAGTATTCATCCTCCTCATGAGAATATAAAAATTATAAAAGAAAGAAGAGAATATATAGGAGTACCTTTAGCAAATCTTAATGACGATAATACAAAAAATTTAAATACAATTATTTGTCAGAATAATTATACAAATGAAAAATTAAATACTATAGGAGAACAATTAGAAAGAATTGAAAATGAAAAAACGGAATTAGAAGCAAAAGAAAAAATTAAAGGAAAAGAAATTAAAATAGAAAATCCTATATTCAAACCTTTTACTATAGATACTCCTATAATTTTAAATAAAAAAGAAAAAAATTTAAATCTAATGAAAGAACAATTAGAAACATTAGAAAAATTAAAAAATTTAAGTCTAAATACTATAAATGATGGAGATGATGAATCTTATAATACAGTGTCACACCCCCGCTAGAGCGGAAACACGAGGGTGTCACGAAATCGGATCTCTGAACGCATTGTGTTTAAAGAAACTTCAAGCATGCATTCAAGGTCCATAAAGATACATAATGTCTATTACAATATTCCAAAATAAATACAACATATAAAGATTCTTCATATTGCCTAAACATTAAAACAATATTGTCCAAATCTTCGGTTGTATCACAAAAAGAGCATGCTTAATCCAAGCTTAATTATTTCCTGAAATACATGCATAAAAAGGGTCAACTAAAATAGTTGGCGAGTCCGTAGGTTTATGACTCGATAAAATGTTTAAGGAAAGTATTTATAAAAATTATCCATATAATGTTTAAATTAAAATTAGCACAAGTGAATGATTACTTAACCATGAGCCCACAACCAAACCTATGACTTTTCGCCCCATAATGCCAACAATCAATCAAATATATAGTAAATGGAAATATACATTCATTTAAGCCCAGGCACTTGGGAACGATTTGGTGCGACCAAAATCTCGAAATGAATGGGGTCGTCAGCCCGATAGCACTATCCATATTAATCCACGGCTCGTCAATTGAGCTAAATAGTTGTGGAATTACCGATATAATACATACATTCATACATATATATCAATGGGGACTTTGAAATAAGTACTCATGAAATAAACATTCAAACAAGTATCATTTTAATAAACACGTATGGATAAGTAAGATAGCAAGTATTTCACCCCAAAAGGTATAAATATTTAAATAAAAAGGGGCTACGAAACTCACCTGAGCAGTGATCAGGAGGTTCCAAATAACTGTGAATTTAGGGTTCAGTGTCCTTATCTGGCCCTACAAAATGTATGGCGCTTTATGAGATTCGTGGAATAACCCTTATCATATTGAGATACATTTTTGTCTTAGTGTTCGTTGATTTTAAATGTTCGTTTTATTTATAGCTAAGTTGAGGGGGTCTTACTTATTTGCCCAAATTCAAATAGGGGACTTACGATATGGCCCAAAAATTATAATAAGTTTTATTGTTATTATTGTTATTATTATTATTATTATTTTTGAATGAGTTGGTGTTACAACAACTTATTATCAAAATGTTTTATGTATATGTTTATTTATTTGTATTAATATTTACTTGTAAAGATATTACTAACACTTCTTCAAACTTAATTCACCAAACACCAGTAGGTTAGTGCTTAGAATGTTATCTCATTTCTTTGGCCTACTTGAGTAAAATATTGTATAAAAATATATTGAACAAGGACTTTCGTTTGAGGCTTCATGTTTTGCTATATACCAAGACTTATGTGTGAAGATATGTATGAGTGTAATAATTCTTTGTACATATATATATATATATATATATATATATATATATATATTCACGTACTAATATCATAAGGTGGCAAAATACCTACCCCACCATCTTAATAAATTTGTTTTTATTATTATTTTATTATTATTTTTTTATGTTGTTTGAATTTGCTAGCCTGCCAAACAAAACAAAAAAATAAATAAATAAATAAATAAATAAAAATTGAATTTTGTTACAGCAAACTTTAGAAAATAATATGTTCTATACCAGTTTTGTTAGATTTACGCAAAATATGTATGACTAGATTTGTCATCTTGAGATTAATAGTTAGTTTTCAAATGGTGTTAAGTGATATCGATCGTGACTTACCAGGTAGCTTTGATGTATTCTGTCCTAGAGTCCAGATAATGGTTATTTCCGGATAACTTTCGGGTTATTACATCGGTCGAAGGTAGAAGCGGTGGTGTTGGGTACGTCCGACGCAACACTTGTGAAGAAAGCTGGTGGTTCGAGTACTCGGTCTGATCGGTGACTTTTGGCCGAAGGTTGAGCTAGTCTCCGGTGAGGTTGGCTGCTTCTTCGATCAACCGGAGCTGGTGGGGCTGGCTCGAGTAGTTGGAAACAACTGAGCTGCTGTTTTGAGTGCAGGTTTAAGAGGTATGAGGGACTTGTGAAGGGGAGATTTCTAGTGCAGGAACCAGTAGAGAAGGAAGAGGGAGCTGAACTTTCTTGGTGGTTTTTGTCTTGCCTTGGAGCTCTATTTATAGACTTGAAAGGAAGGTTGCTGGTCCAAGATTTGAGGTGGGTGTACGGCCGATCAAAGGGGTGTAAGGGAGTGGCTATTTGGTGTGATATCCTAGGATGAGATAGCATAGTACAACCGTCACTTTTCTTTTAAAGTTGAAGGGTTATATCATGGGAGAGACTTGACAAAAACATGGGCTGGTGGCTGGGCTGTTTTGGCAGCTCAAAAGGAATGGTGATGGCTGTCATAGCTGCCATTTTTCTAAAGCTGGTGAGTAGGGAGTACACACAACCCATCTTTGAAAGGAAGGTTTGTCTAGTAAGTTGATGTAGTATCTAACTAAGTGGGTTTATAATTTGGTTCGGTTAGTCTAGATCAAGAAAGGTTGATTTGTTTTGATGATCTAATTTGGTTCAAGTAGTCGATCCATCTTTTATAGATTCATAATTGGTGGGTTATTTCCTTCCTATTAACGTGTCACTTTGGTTGCCGCATTTGTTTGGGGATGAAGTGGGTTAGTTTGTTAAAAATATCTCTTTAGATGGAATTAGAGATTGTTTGTTATGTGAGATTGTGTGTGTGTATCTCACGTACACCTACATGCATTTTTCATGCACCACACACATGTGCGTGTATATGTATATATATATATATATAGTACTTGGATTTGTTGTATTATTTCTACTCAAATAATCGATAGCAGGTTACTCAGGTCTTGGTTTTACTCACTTTTGTTCTAAAATAAATTAACCTTAATGAAATTAATACATGTTTTAGTATCGGATGCTACAGTCTCCCCCGGTTAGGAGAATTTCGTCCCGAAATTTAATTACGATCAGGAGCAGGCACATCTGTAAATAGATGAGGATATTTTTGTTTTATTTGATCTTCTCGCGCTCCCATGTAAACTCAGGACCTCGTTTGGAGTTCCATCTAACTTTAACAATCGGTATTCGACTTCTTTTTAGCGTTTTCATTTCACGATCCATAATTTCAATGGGTTCTTCGATAAAGTGTAGCTTGTCATCGAGCCGAACTTCATCAAGAGGGATTATTAATGATTCATCCGATAAACACTTCTTAAGATTTGACACGTGGAATACGTCATGCACCCCTCCGAGTTCTTGGGGTAATTTAAGTTTATAAGCTACAGGACCAATCCTATCGAGGATTTCAAAAGGTCCAACGTATCTTGGTGCCAGTTTTCCCTTTTTGCCAAATCGCACCACGCCTTTCCACGGAGACACTTTCAACATTACTTTATCACCAATTGAAAACTCTAGTGTTTTCCTCCAGTGATCGGCGTAGCTCTTTCGTCGGTCTCTGGCGGCTTTGATCCTTTCTTTTATTTGTGCGATTTTGTCGGTTGTTTCTTGAATTATCTCTGGCCCAATCAGTTGACTTTCTCCAATTTCTGCCCAGCAGACTGGTGACCGACATTTTCTGCCATACAAGGCTTCAAATGGAGCACATTGAATGCTCGTGTGATAACTATTATTGTAAGAGAATTCAATTAATGGAAGGTGAGCATCCCAATTTCCACCGAAATCTATCACACAACATCTAAGCATATCCTCCAATGTTTGAATTGTTCTTTCTGTTTGACCATCGGTCTGAGGGTGATAAGCAGTGCTTAGATCTAAACGTGTTCCCATGGATTTTTGCAAGGATTGCCAAAATCGCGAGGTGAATCGACTGTCTCTATGAGATATAATTGAGATAGGCACTCCATGTCGAGTTACAACTTCATTAATGTAGAGTCGAGCCAATTTCTCCATCTTGTAATCCTCTCTAATTGGCAGGAAATGAGCAGATTTTGTCAAGCGATCAACTATAACCCATATGGAATCATGACCACACAAGGTACGTGGAAGCTTGGTTATAAAATCCATGGAAATTTGTTCCCATTTCCATTGAGGGATTTCTGGTTGTTGTAACAAACCTGAGGGCTTCTGGTGTTCAGCCTTGACTTTGGAGCATGTTAAGCACTTTCCGACATATACAGCTATATCCTTTTTCATCCCAGGCCACCAATAGAATTCTTTAAGATCTTTGTACATTTTGTCAGCACCAGGATGAATCGAGTACTTAGACTTGTGGGCTTCATCAAAGATTAATTCCCGCAAGTGATTCAGATCAGGGACCCATATTCTTTCTTGAAAATACAACACTTCATCATCTTTTTATTCTAGCTTTTTCTCTGCTCCACATAACAGTTCGTCTTTTAACTCTTTGTTTCTTAAGACCTCTTGTTGTGCATTCAGAATTTGGGTCTTAAGATTCGTTTGAATTGTCATTCCCAAAGCTCGTACACGTATGGGCTTGACTCTCTCTTTTCTACTCAATGCATCTGCAACTACGTTGGCCTTACCTGGGTGGTAACGGATTTCACAATCGTAATCGTTTAATAATTCTACCCATCGCCGTTGTCGCATATTGAGCATTTCTGGTCAAGAATGTGTTGCAGACTTTTGTGATCGGTATAGATGAGACACTTTGTACCATATAGGTAATGTCTCCAGATTTTTAGTGCAAAAATGACTGCTCCTAACTCAAGATCATGAGTGGTGTAATTCTTTTCATGAACCTTGAGTTGTCGAGAGGCGTACGCAATAACCTTGTCTTTTTGCATTAGCACACAACCAAGACCTTGGTGCGATGCGTCACAGAATACAACAAAGTTATCAGTACCCTCCGGAAGAGATAGGATAGGTGCATTGCACAGCTTATGTTTCAACAGTTGGAAGGCATCCTCCTGTTCTTTTCCCCAATCATATTTTCTATCCTTTTGTGTCAAAGCAGTTAAGGGTTGGGCTATCTTAGAAAAATTTTCGATAAATCTTCGGTAATACCCGGCCAACCCTAAGAATTGTCGGATCTCCGTCGTAGTCTTTGGTGCTTCCCATTGTTTTACTGCTTCTATCTTGCTTGGGTCCATGTGAATTCCTTTTTGATTAATTACATGACCGAGAAAGTGAACTTCTCTTAGCCAGAACTCGCATTTGGAAAGTTTAGCGTACAACTTTTCCTTAGCGAGTAGCTCCAAAACCAACCTTAAGTGTTGTTCGTGGTCTTGTTGATTTTGAGAATAGATTAATATATCATCAATGAATACAATCACAAATTTATCGAGGTATGGCTTGCAAACTGGATTCATTAAGTCCATGAACACAGCAGGGGCATTAGTCAGCCCAAAAGGCATTACTAGGAATTCGTAGTGCCCGTACCGAGTTCGGAAAGCCGTTTTAGGAATGTCTTCCTCTTGAATACGTAGTTGATGGTAACCCGACCGAAGGTCAATCTTTGAAAAATAAGTTGACCCTTGTAATTGGTCGAATAAATCATCAATACGGGGAAGAGGATAACGGTTCTTGATCGTCACTTTGTTCAGTTCTCTGTAATCAATACACATTCGAAATGTACCGTCCTTCTTTCTCACGAACAGCACCGGTGCTCCCCAAGGAGAGAAACTTGGTCTAATGAATCCTCGATCCAATAGTTCTTGTAATTGATTGGATAACTCCTGCATCTCAGATGGTGCTAAACGATAAGGAGATCTGGCAATCGGTGCGGCTCCAGGGACTAAGTCGATGCGAAACTCGACTTGTCGAACAGGTGGTAAACCAGGAAGGTCTTCCGGAAAGACTTTAGGGAAGTCTCTAACAACTGGTATATCATCGATCTTCCTCTCTTTAATCTCCTTTACCTTCACATGAGCTAAGAATGCTTGGTACTCCTTCCTTAGATATTTTTGGGCTTTCATGGATGATATGATGTGAAAACTTCTTTCGGGAGTTTCACCTTTGATTTCAAGTGTTTCGTCATTCGTGAGTGGAATGCGAATAATTTTATCGAAACATTTAATCTCGGCTTGATTTTTAGATAACCAATCCATCCCTACAACTACATCAAAGCTTCCAAGTTGAATTGGAATAAGGTCAATGTCGAATGAGTGATTCTCTAAACTTATTTTGCATCCTTTAAGGATTGTTTGAGCTTTTAACAATTTTCCGTTGGCCAGTTCAATTGTGTAAGGTTCATTTAGAGGAATAGGTTTTTGTGTGATCAAGCATTCAAATTCAGGGGATATAAAGCACTTATCAGCTCCCGTATCGAATAAAACCGATGCATAGTTATTATTGATAAGATATGTACCTGTCACTACGTTGGGATCCTGACGAGCTTCCTTTGCTCCAAGTACGAAAGCTCTTCCCCTACCCTGATTGCCTCCATTTGCTGGTCCACGTTGTAATTTTGGACACACATTTCTCAAGTGTTCCAAACTTCCACACTCATAATAGACTCTTTGATTGTTTCGGCAGTTTCGAGCAAAGTGCCCTGTCTTCTTACATTGTGAGCAGATGGGACATTCTCCTTGGTGATACAAGTTACACTTGTTGCATTTTGATGGTGGAGGTGGTTTCTTTTCATGTGTGACTGCCCCATAGTTGCGGGCAGTTGTGGTCTTCTTGCTTGGTGCGTGAGCTGGGCGTGAGCTCTCAAACTTTCGCTTTTCCCCTGCACCTTTCTTTGCCAGTGTTCCAGTTCTGATCATCTCATCAGTCAATTGTCCCGCCAGGAGGATGGCACTTTTCAATGTGGTTGGTCGAGAGGAAGTGACCAAGCCTCGAATTTGAGGTGCCAAACCCCAGACATACCTTTCCACCTTCTTGGCTTCCGTGTTAACCATATGTGGAAGTAAGCATGACAACTCATGAAAGCGATTAGTGTATGCTTGAATTTCAGCACCAACCATAGAGAGATTCCAAAACTCAGCTTCTAACTTTTGCAGTTCGTTAATAGGGCAGTATTCTTCAGTGATCAATGCCTTGAATTCATTCCATTCTAGTGCCTCAGCCTCATCAATTCCACGAGCTTGAATCTGGGTGTTCCACCACGTTAAGGCTTTACCTTGGAGTGAACACACCGCATACTTCACCTTTTGGCTAGGAAGACAATCACTGATGCGAATAACCGCCTCCATCTTCTCAAGCCACTTCAACACTCCAATGGCCCCATCATTTCCATAAAACTCCTTAGGTTTACATGCTACAAAGGTTTTGTAGGTGCACCCCTTGTTGGCAGTTCCCTCTCCGAGGTCTACATTGTTGCTTGCAGAGCCGTTGTGACCACCGTTATTATTGGTCTTGTTCCCTGATGTTGAATTGATTTGAGCAACGATCTTAGGTATGGCAGCTTCGATACGCTTATCCACTATTTCAGCAATGTCATTGGAGTTGAGAGTTGTGTTTTCGGGATTTGCATTTTCAGTTTCGGTAGTTTGCTTCGGCTTCCTCCCTCTCCTTTTTGGCGGCATCTTCTATACACATATACAGTACTCTTATTTCGAAACTAAAGACAATTAATCGTTAAATATCATGTAAATGCACATAAGTCCTAGAATAAGCTAAAGGCCATAGTCTAGGTCTCACTAAGTAAAACCTAATTCTCTATAACCAATGGCTCTGATACCAATCTGTCACACCCCCGCTAGAGCGGAAACACGAGGGTGTCACGAAATCGGATCTCTGAACGCATTGTGTTTAAAGAAACTTCAAGCATGCATTCAAGGTCCATAAAGATACATAATGTCTATTACAATATTCCAAAATAAATACAACATATAAAGATTCTTCATATTGCCTAAACATTAAAACAATATTGTCCAAATCTTCGGTTGTATCACAAAAAGAGCATGCTTAATCCAAGCTTAATTATTTCCTGAAATACATGCATAAAAAGGGTCAACTAAAATAGTTGGCGAGTCCGTAGGTTTATGACTCGATAAAATGTTTAAGGAAAGTATTTATAAAAATTATCCATATAATGTTTAAATTAAAATTAGCACAAGTGAATGATTACTTAACCATGAGCCCACAACCAAACCTATGACTTTTCGCCCCATAATGCCAACAATCAATCAAATATATAGTAAATGGAAATATACATTCATTTAAGCCCAGGCACTTGGGAACGATTTGGTGCGACCAAAATCTCGAAATGAATGGGGTCGTCAGCCCGATAGCACTATCCATATTAATCCACGGCTCGTCAATTGAGCTAAATAGTTGTGGAATTACCGATATAATACATACATTCATACATATATATCAATGGGGACTTTGAAATAAGTACTCATGAAATAAACATTCAAACAAGTATCATTTTAATAAACACGTATGGATAAGTAAGATAGCAAGTATTTCACCCCAAAAGGTATAAATATTTAAATAAAAAGGGGCTACGAAACTCACCTGAGCAGTGATCAGGAGGTTCCAAATAACTGTGAATTTAGGGTTCAGTGTCCTTATCTGGCCCTACAAAATGTATGGCGCTTTATGAGATTCGTGGAATAACCCTTATCATATTGAGATACATTTTTGTCTTAGTGTTCGTTGATTTTAAATGTTCGTTTTATTTATAGCTAAGTTGAGGGGGTCTTACTTATTTGCCCAAATTCAAATAGGGGACTTACGATATGGCCCAAAAATTATAATAAGTTTTATTGTTATTATTGTTATTATTATTATTATTATTATTATTTTTGAATGAGTTGGTGTTACAACAACTTATTATCAAAATGTTTTATGTATATGTTTATTTATTTGTATTAATATTTACTTGTAAAGATATTACTAACACTTCTTCAAACTTAATTCACCAAACACCAGTAGGTTAGTGCTTAGAATGTTATCTCATTTCTTTGGCCTACTTGAGTAAAATATTGTATAAAAATATATTGAACAAGGACTTTCGTTTGAGGCTTCATGTTTTGCTATATACCAAGACTTATGTGTGAAGATATGTATGAGTGTAATAATTCTTTGTACATATATATATATATATATATATATATATATATATATATATATATATATATTCACGTACTAATATCATAAGGTGGCAAAATACCTACCCCACCATCTTAATAAATTTGTTTTTATTATTATTTTATTATTATTTTTTTATGTTGTTTGAATTTGCTAGCCTGCCAAACAAAACAAAAAAATAAATAAATAAATAAATAAATAAAAATTGAATTTTGTTACAGCAAACTTTAGAAAATAATATGTTCTATACCAGTTTTGTTAGATTTACGCAAAATATGTATGACTAGATTTGTCATCTTGAGATTAATAGTTAGTTTTCAAATGGTGTTAAGTGATATCGATCGTGACTTACCAGGTAGCTTTGATGTATTCTGTCCTAGAGTCCAGATAATGGTTATTTCCGGATAACTTTCGGGTTATTACATCGGTCGAAGGTAGAAGCGGTGGTGTTGGGTACGTCCGACGCAACACTTGTGAAGAAAGCTGGTGGTTCGAGTACTCGGTCTGATCGGTGACTTTTGGCCGAAGGTTGAGCTAGTCTCCGGTGAGGTTGGCTGCTTCTTCGATCAACCGGAGCTGGTGGGGCTGGCTCGAGTAGTTGGAAACAACTGAGCTGCTGTTTTGAGTGCAGGTTTAAGAGGTATGAGGGACTTGTGAAGGGGAGATTTCTAGTGCAGGAACCAGTAGAGAAGGAAGAGGGAGCTGAACTTTCTTGGTGGTTTTTGTCTTGCCTTGGAGCTCTATTTATAGACTTGAAAGGAAGGTTGCTGGTCCAAGATTTGAGGTGGGTGTACGGCCGATCAAAGGGGTGTAAGGGAGTGGCTATTTGGTGTGATATCCTAGGATGAGATAGCATAGTACAACCGTCACTTTTCTTTTAAAGTTGAAGGGTTATATCATGGGAGAGACTTGACAAAAACATGGGCTGGTGGCTGGGCTGTTTTGGCAGCTCAAAAGGAATGGTGATGGCTGTCATAGCTGCCATTTTTCTAAAGCTGGTGAGTAGGGAGTACACACAACCCATCTTTGAAAGGAAGGTTTGTCTAGTAAGTTGATGTAGTATCTAACTAAGTGGGTTTATAATTTGGTTCGGTTAGTCTAGATCAAGAAAGGTTGATTTGTTTTGATGATCTAATTTGGTTCAAGTAGTCGATCCATCTTTTATAGATTCATAATTGGTGGGTTATTTCCTTCCTATTAACGTGTCACTTTGGTTGCCGCATTTGTTTGGGGATGAAGTGGGTTAGTTTGTTAAAAATATCTCTTTAGATGGAATTAGAGATTGTTTGTTATGTGAGATTGTGTGTGTGTATCTCACGTACACCTACATGCATTTTTCATGCACCACACACATGTGCGTGTATATGTATATATATATATATAGTACTTGGATTTGTTGTATTATTTCTACTCAAATAATCGATAGCAGGTTACTCAGGTCTTGGTTTTACTCACTTTTGTTCTAAAATAAATTAACCTTAATGAAATTAATACATGTTTTAGTATCGGATGCTACATACAGATTCCTCTTATAACAAATTAGAATCTCAATTTAATAATATGAAAAATGAAACAATAAATAAATTAAAAAATTTTACTTTAAAACCAGATACCAGGAATTGGTATTATAAACCAACTCCTCCTGATGTACAAATTGAAGAAGGAAGTAATAGAGTTTATACTGCATATGATGGTAAATCTATATATGAATGGAATATAGACGGACAATCTGAATTTCAAATTCTAAATATATTACAAGAAATGACTATGGCATCTAATGCATATAAACAAATAGGAAATAATGAAATACAAATTTTCAAAATGATTGTTTCTGGGTTTTCCGGAAATTTAAAAGGATGGTGGGATAATTATGTAACAGATTTTGATAAACAATTTATTACAAATGCTAGAAAGGTGAAATTAGAAAATGGAATACAAGTCCAAACTGAAGAAACAGATATAATAAACACACTTATATTCGCTATTATAAAAAATTTTATAGGAAATCCTTCAGATTACCAAGAAAGGAGTTCTTTAATACTATTAAATCTTACGTGTAGAAAATTACAAGATTTTAGATGGTATAAGGATGTTTTTATATCTAAAGTTATGATGAGAAGTGATTGTAAACAATCATATTGGAAAGAAAGATTTATTGCAGGATTACCAAAATTATTTGCAGAAAGAGTTAGAGAGAAAATTAAAAGAGAAAATAATAATTATATACCATATGACGAATTGACATATGGACAAATAATAAATCATATAAATCAAGAAGGTTTACAAATATGTAATGATTTAAAATTAAAACAAAAAATGAAGAAAGATGGTATTAGTAGTAGAAATGAATTAGGTAATTTTTGTGAACAATATGGTTTTGAAAATATAAAAACACCAAGTAATTCAAAAAGAAAAAATAATTATATAAAAAGAAATAATTATATAAAAGGAAAAAATTATAGAAAAAACTATAAGAATAGAAAACCTAAAGTTGAAGAACAAAATTATAATAAAAATAAAAAACAAAAGTTTTATAAAAGAAAAGTAGTAACTTGTTATACCTGTGGTAAAAGAGGACATACCTCAAAAAATTGTTATTCAAAAAGAAAGATAAATGAATTAAATATATCAGATGAATTAAAAGAACAAATAAATAAAATTTTAGATACTAAAATTAGTGATGAAGAATTTTCAGATTATGATAGTAATGATATAAATTATATTTCTGAGAGCGATAATACTAGTAGTAATAATGATGAAGAATGTGGATGCATTGGTCCATGTTTATGTAACATTGATGGATCTATAAATATGATAAATAATGAAGAAAATCTAATATTACTAAAGCTTTTAGAAAACACTGAAGATTTGAATTTAAAACAATTATATTTAGAAAAATTAAAAGAAAATTTTAATAAAAAATCAGAAACAATAGAAGATACTACTGAAATATATAATTTAGAAGATATTTATAAAAAATTTAAAAAACCAGAAAAACCTATAACTATGCAAGAATTACAAGAAGAATTAAAAAATATAAAAGAAGATATTAAAATAATTAAGGTACAGATTAAAAATATTGAAAAAGGAAAAGAAAAAGAAACTAATGACGGAAGTATAATAATTAAAGGTAATGAGACCAATGAAATTAATATATTAAAAGAACTAAATTATCAAAAATGGTATACTAAAGTAAATATAATTGTTAATAATGAATTTAGAATCACTTTAACAGCTTTAATTGATAGTGGAGCTGATATGAATTGTATTCAAGAAGGAATTATACCTACACAATATTATGAAAAAACTTCATATAGATTATCTACTGCCAGTGGTTCAAGGCTTATAATAAATTATAAACTATCAAATATTCATATATGTAAAGAAAACTACTGTTTTAAAACCCAATTAATATTAGTAAAAAATCTAACCTCTCAAATTATATTAGGAACACCTTTTATAACTCAATTATATCCATTTACTATAAATAGTAATGGAATAAGTACTAAAGTTTTAAATAAAGAAATTATATTTGAATTTTCTGAACCTGTTTTATCTAAACAAATAAATATTATAAATTTAAAAGAAAAACAAAAGAAATTCTTAATAAATGAAATAAATAATGAAAGAATAAAAGAACAATTAAATGATAAAATAATTATTAATAAAATTAAGAAGATTGAAGAAAAATTTATAAAAAATGTTTGTGCAAATATTCCTAATGCCTTTTGGCAAAGAAAACAACATATTGTAAAGTTACCATATATAAAAGATTTTAATGAAAAAGATATACCAACAAAATCTAAAGCTATACATATGAATCAAGAATTAGAAGAACATTGTAAAAAAGAAATAAAAGACTTATTAGATAAAGGTTTAATTAGATCTTCTAAGTCTCCTTGGTCATGTTCTGCATTCTATGTAAATAATAGCGCTGAAATTGAAAGAGGTGCTCCAAGATTAGTTATAAATTATAAACCTTTAAATAAAGTATTAGAATGGATAAGATATCCTATACCAAATAAAAGGGATTTATTAAAAAAGATATATGAAGCAAAGGTATTTTCTAAGTTTGATATGAAATCTGGATTTTGGCAAATCCAAATAGCTGAGGAAGATAAATATAAAACAGGATTTAATGTTCCCTTTGGACATTACGAATGGAATGTAATGCCCTTCGGATTAAAAAATGCTCCTTCCGAATTTCAAAATATTATGAATGACATAATTATTCCTATAGGAAATTTTTCAATAATTTATATTGATGATGTTTTAATTTATTCTAAGTCTTTAGAACAACATTTTAAGCATTTGAATATATTTTATGATATAATTCATAAGAATGGACTAGTAGTATCTCCTACTAAGATAAATCTATTTAAAACTGAGATAAGATTTTTAGGTCATAATATTAAGCAAAATACTATTATACCTATAGATAGAAGTTTAGAATTTACTAATAAGTTTCCTGATGAAATTAAAGATAAGAAACAATTACAGAGATTTTTAGGATGTTTGAACTATATACATGATTTCTTTAAGGAATTAGGAATTATATGTAAACCTTTATATAAAAGATTAAAAAAGAATCCTGAGCCATGGACACAGAAACATACAAATATTATAAAGCAAATTAAAACCAAAATAAAACAATTACCATGTTTAAATATTCCACATCCTAATGCTAAGTTAATTGTTGAAACTGATGCAAGTGATTTAGGATTCGGAGGAATATTAAAGCAATCTTTAGAAAATAATAAAGAACAATTAGTCAGATATTATTCAGGATCATGGAATGATACTCAAAAGAACTATTCAACTATAAAAAAGGAAATTTTAAGTATTGTATTATGTATTAAAAAATTTGAAGATGATTTATATATGAAACCTTTTTTATTAAGAATTGATTGTTTATCTGCAAAACATATTTTAGAAAAAGATATAAAAAATTTAATTTCAAAACAAATATTTGCAAGATGGCAAGCATTATTAAGCAATTTTGATTTCCAAATAGAATTTATTAAAGGAGAAAGTAATTCTTTACCTGATTTTTTATCGAGAGAATTTTTACAGGGAATATGAGTAAGGATTCTAAAAAGATTATTCTAACCAATCAGCCATCATCAAGTTCTTCCAGTTCTCTTGGAACTCCATTACCAATTAATAATAGATTTACTCCATTATCTCCATTTTCATCAAGACCAAGATCTCCTGCTCCTATATCTTTTAGACCACCTTATTCTTCGGTAATACAAACAAGAATATTACCACAATCTATTATCAATACTAATATCCAAAAAACTCCTATAAAAAATTCTAATCCTTCATCTTCTACAGATTCTAGTTTTTATTCTATAAATCCAAATTTTAAGGTTGTAAAGATTTTAGAACCTATTGAAGAAGAGAAAGTTCAACATAGCTTTCTTAGTCTTATAGACTTTCTATATCCCAGAAATTGTCATTTTTATGATGGTGAATATAAAACTATAGAATATTATCAAGCCATTCTTGTTGATACTGGATCAGTTGATATTCAACATATATTTAATTCTCAAAATCCCTCCAAGATTGATTATTCTAAAATAAAAATTAGAAAAGTAATTACTCTTGAAGAATGGAAATCAAAACCATTCGTTCAAAAAACTCTTTCTAATTTTCATTCCTATCCTCAATATAATTATTATGATTATCAGGAAGCTTGGGAAAAGACTCTATTATTTAGAAATTTTAATCATTCTTGGTTCATATATTATGATGATCAATTCTCAAATAATTATCCAAGATGGTTTATTAAGTGGTTTAAATATATAGGGATTATTCCTGAGGCTTTCCCTAAAGATATCTCTATAGCCTATAATAAGTTTATAGATTATTTTAAACAAGAAAGAACCCCAGATTTCGAATATACTCTCCAATTTATGACTATATTTCGAATTCCTTGGATTTTTTCTTGGACGTACCATTATCAAGCAAAACAAGACATTTCTCCTCCTCTTCTGTTAAGACATTACAGAAGTAAATGGTGGAACAAATTTTCAATAGAAAAAGCCAATGTTTCCTCAGTACAAAACTATTATAAGTCTATAACAAGTCAACATGAAAGATCTATCAAGTCTCCTGTAAATTTAAGTCTCAATACTTTTGAAGATCAAGATTATATTATCAGATTACAATCTTGTTCAACCCCCGAAGAGATGCAAAGAATTATTAGTGAAATTAAGAAAAATTCTCCTTCTCAATCAAGAAATTCTACTACTGATGAAAATATACTTCAAGATTCTCAAGATCCGTATGAAGATATTGGACCCATATAAATTATCCATGGGGTGATCCGTTTCTAATATGGGTTAATCTCAATTATTGTCCAAGACTCGATTTTCAAAGATATGACTCGATTTTCAAAAGAGTGACATTCATCTCAATTATTGTCCAGAAGAGTCCAAGACAAGACGTGATTTTCAAGATAGCAATTAAAGTTGTCAGAGATGTGATTTTCAAGATATCGATTAAAGTAGCCAGATGTGATTTTCAAGATATCGATTAAAGTAGCCCGCTACGAACTTAATGTCTAGCCCGCTACTCTACCTACTATAATAAAGACAAGATGGTGGCCGACAATATTGAATTATCTTCCATAATGGGGCTCTATAAATTGAAGGCTCGGATGTATTAGAATTCATTCGAAAATTTACTTAGAATTAAATGTATGAAAAAACCCTCTCCTCAAAAACTTGTATTATCAACCACCCAATGTTCAAAATCTTTAGATTTTCAAGTTATTATTGCTCCATCCAATTGTAAGGAAATCATTTGTAATTCAGATATTCAAGAAATAAATCAAGGTATTATTTAAATATGAGTTGTTTAATTTATGTTTCTGCCATATTGCTATATTGTTTGTTATTTAAATCTTCATGCTCTCGATCCTCAAGCAAATGGCTATATTGTTTGTTATTTAAATCTTCATGCTCTCGATCCTCAAGCAAATGGTATCAGAGCCATGATTCAGGTGATATTATGTCTAAATACTCTAATTAATTATTTGTAAATGTTATAATGGAAAAATTTACTGAAAAAACAACGTCATATTTTGAATATTTGGAACTATGCTGTGTTGGCAAGTCCTATCGGCTAGACGGTTGGATTAGCGTAAGGCTCCAAGATAGAGAGCAGCCGGACCACGTCTTGGGCTTTGGGGATGTTCCCTCAGTATAATCTGAATATTTCAAAATATTGATTAAGTTAATTCAAAAAATTTTATCATTAAAACAAATACAAATAATGAATCAGATATCTAGATTTTTATCACGAAGAGATCATAGCTCAAATACTTTAGCTAATGATCAAGAGGAAGATTTAAACAACAATATGAATTCTTTGGAAATAAGTATTTCTCAAATTGAAAATAATTTATTAAATTGGAATATACCTAAACAAGATGTAAAAACTATATATAAAATAGGAACTTTTGATTTCTTACAAGATTACTCAATCAAAATGACTGAACAAACTATTCCTATAAATAAAGATCATCAAAATTTACAATTATTATCTAAAGAAGCTATATTAAACCATAGAAATAATTATAAATTTTTACATATAGGATTAGTACAGGTAGCTATAAAACCTATGTTCAGATTAGGAATAGATGCTCCCATATTAACTATATTAAGAGATGCTAGACACACTAATTTCAATAATTCATTATTAGCTATGGCTGAATCAAATATAGCCAATGGTCCAATATATTTTAATTGTTATCCTAATTTTTCTATAGGATTATTTGATCCAAACATTCTTGATACTTTAACTTTAACAATAAAAACAAGAAATTTAGAATTTAAAGAAAAAACTAATGCTGCAGTCGTAATATATAGAGTTTATTATAAAACTATGACTACTACTATAGAGCCAAAAACTAAATTATCATCTCCAAGAGATGAAACTATATTATTTGAAGCAAATACTATGCATGCAAAAGTTATAACACCAAAAAGATTAAAATGGAATGAAATTACACAGTCTTTATCATGGAATTTACAAGATATAAATCCACCAAAACCCATAGATACAGAAAATCAAACATCAAATATAATAGAAAATTCTGATGGATCAATAGAAATAATTTTTAATAATAATAGTACTTCTGCTAGATATTCAACATCAAGCAGTAGTATAAATAGTATAAATAATATACAAAGAAGTAATTTAATGAGATCACAATCAATGAAAATAGCAGGAATAGATTATTCTAATTCTATACCTAAGGCTTTTTATGAACAAGAAGAAGATAATAAATCTGATAAGTCATATAATCCTAGTAAATCTGATATGGATTTTTTAAAACAATTATGAGTGACACTAGAATTCAAAGAAGGAATCCTCAAGTTCAATTTTATGTTTCAGCATTAAAAGAATTTCATAAAAAATCAAAAATATATAAAATAGAGTTAGAAAAAACAAATCAATATTTAGAAGAAAATAAATATAATGATAAAATACAAAAATTCCATCATATGAATTTTAAATATTTTTTACAAGATAAAATAAAAGTTAATAATGAACTTATAAAAATTTGTTCTAAAAATATATCAAAATATACTTGTTAAAATGAGTGATACAAAAATTCAGTGTAGAAATTCTCAAATGAGACTTCTTAAATTTTTGATAATAGAGTGTTATGAAAAATTACATAACTATCAAAATGAACTATTAAAAATAGATAATTATTTTAATAATGAAATAGAAGAAGAAAATATAGAAGATCGTGTAAATAAATTATATTATTATACAAATCGTCAATTCCATTTAAATGAAGAAATAGAATATCAATTTAAAAGGATAAGAATAATTTCTACTGAAATAACCAAATTTACTTGTTAAAATGAATAAAGAAATGATGAATTTTTTAAGATGTGAAATATTAAATGAATATAATTTAGATAATCTAATATGGTATCATAAAACATTTAATCAAGAATCTAGATTACTACATAGAAAAGAATGAGAAGATTATATTATTAACAATAATGAAAATATTACTTTCTTTACTTGGTTACCTATATATTGTAAGAATAATAATATCAAATATCCTACTATAGAACAAATATCTGTTAATAATAAAATTACAAAAAATTATACATTAATAAAAAACAATGAAGAATTAGTTAGTATTCATCCTCCTCATGAGAATATAAAAATTATAAAAGAAAGAAGAGAATATATAGGAGTACCTTTAGCAAATCTTAATGACGATAATACAAAAAATTTAAATACAATTATTTGTCAGAATAATTATACAAATGAAAAATTAAATACTATAGGAGAACAATTAGAAAGAATTGAAAATGAAAAAACGGAATTAGAAGCAAAAGAAAAAATTAAAGGAAAAGAAATTAAAATAGAAAATCCTATATTCAAACCTTTTACTATAGATACTCCTATAATTTTAAATAAAAAAGAAAAAAATTTAAATCTAATGAAAGAACAATTAGAAACATTAGAAAAATTAAAAAATTTAAGTCTAAATACTATAAATGATGGAGATGATGAATCTTATAATACAGATTCCTCTTATAACAAATTAGAATCTCAATTTAATAATATGAAAAATGAAACAATAAATAAATTAAAAAATTTTACTTTAAAACCAGATACCAGGAATTGGTATTATAAACCAACTCCTCCTGATGTACAAATTGAAGAAGGAAGTAATAGAGTTTATACTGCATATGATGGTAAATCTATATATGAATGGAATATAGACGGACAATCTGAATTTCAAATTCTAAATATATTACAAGAAATGACTATGGCATCTAATGCATATAAACAAATAGGAAATAATGAAATACAAATTTTCAAAATGATTGTTTCTGGGTTTTCCGGAAATTTAAAAGGATGGTGGGATAATTATGTAACAGATTTTGATAAACAATTTATTACAAATGCTAGAAAGGTGAAATTAGAAAATGGAATACAAGTCCAAACTGAAGAAACAGATATAATAAACACACTTATATTCGCTATTATAAAAAATTTTATAGGAAATCCTTCAGATTACCAAGAAAGGAGTTCTTTAATACTATTAAATCTTACGTGTAGAAAATTACAAGATTTTAGATGGTATAAGGATGTTTTTATATCTAAAGTTATGATGAGAAGTGATTGTAAACAATCATATTGGAAAGAAAGATTTATTGCAGGATTACCAAAATTATTTGCAGAAAGAGTTAGAGAGAAAATTAAAAGAGAAAATAATAATTATATACCATATGACGAATTGACATATGGACAAATAATAAATCATATAAATCAAGAAGGTTTACAAATATGTAATGATTTAAAATTAAAACAAAAAATGAAGAAAGATGGTATTAGTAGTAGAAATGAATTAGGTAATTTTTGTGAACAATATGGTTTTGAAAATATAAAAACACCAAGTAATTCAAAAAGAAAAAATAATTATATAAAAAGAAATAATTATATAAAAGGAAAAAATTATAGAAAAAACTATAAGAATAGAAAACCTAAAGTTGAAGAACAAAATTATAATAAAAATAAAAAACAAAAGTTTTATAAAAGAAAAGTAGTAACTTGTTATACCTGTGGTAAAAGAGGACATACCTCAAAAAATTGTTATTCAAAAAGAAAGATAAATGAATTAAATATATCAGATGAATTAAAAGAACAAATAAATAAAATTTTAGATACTAAAATTAGTGATGAAGAATTTTCAGATTATGATAGTAATGATATAAATTATATTTCTGAGAGCGATAATACTAGTAGTAATAATGATGAAGAATGTGGATGCATTGGTCCATGTTTATGTAACATTGATGGATCTATAAATATGATAAATAATGAAGAAAATCTAATATTACTAAAGCTTTTAGAAAACACTGAAGATTTGAATTTAAAACAATTATATTTAGAAAAATTAAAAGAAAATTTTAATAAAAAATCAGAAACAATAGAAGATACTACTGAAATATATAATTTAGAAGATATTTATAAAAAATTTAAAAAACCAGAAAAACCTATAACTATGCAAGAATTACAAGAAGAATTAAAAAATATAAAAGAAGATATTAAAATAATTAAGGTACAGATTAAAAATATTGAAAAAGGAAAAGAAAAAGAAACTAATGACGGAAGTATAATAATTAAAGGTAATGAGACCAATGAAATTAATATATTAAAAGAACTAAATTATCAAAAATGGTATACTAAAGTAAATATAATTGTTAATAATGAATTTAGAATCACTTTAACAGCTTTAATTGATAGTGGAGCTGATATGAATTGTATTCAAGAAGGAATTATACCTACACAATATTATGAAAAAACTTCATATAGATTATCTACTGCCAGTGGTTCAAGGCTTATAATAAATTATAAACTATCAAATATTCATATATGTAAAGAAAACTACTGTTTTAAAACCCAATTAATATTAGTAAAAAATCTAACCTCTCAAATTATATTAGGAACACCTTTTATAACTCAATTATATCCATTTACTATAAATAGTAATGGAATAAGTACTAAAGTTTTAAATAAAGAAATTATATTTGAATTTTCTGAACCTGTTTTATCTAAACAAATAAATATTATAAATTTAAAAGAAAAACAAAAGAAATTCTTAATAAATGAAATAAATAATGAAAGAATAAAAGAACAATTAAATGATAAAATAATTATTAATAAAATTAAGAAGATTGAAGAAAAATTTATAAAAAATGTTTGTGCAAATATTCCTAATGCCTTTTGGCAAAGAAAACAACATATTGTAAAGTTACCATATATAAAAGATTTTAATGAAAAAGATATACCAACAAAATCTAAAGCTATACATATGAATCAAGAATTAGAAGAACATTGTAAAAAAGAAATAAAAGACTTATTAGATAAAGGTTTAATTAGATCTTCTAAGTCTCCTTGGTCATGTTCTGCATTCTATGTAAATAATAGCGCTGAAATTGAAAGAGGTGCTCCAAGATTAGTTATAAATTATAAACCTTTAAATAAAGTATTAGAATGGATAAGATATCCTATACCAAATAAAAGGGATTTATTAAAAAAGATATATGAAGCAAAGGTATTTTCTAAGTTTGATATGAAATCTGGATTTTGGCAAATCCAAATAGCTGAGGAAGATAAATATAAAACAGGATTTAATGTTCCCTTTGGACATTACGAATGGAATGTAATGCCCTTCGGATTAAAAAATGCTCCTTCCGAATTTCAAAATATTATGAATGACATAATTATTCCTATAGGAAATTTTTCAATAATTTATATTGATGATGTTTTAATTTATTCTAAGTCTTTAGAACAACATTTTAAGCATTTGAATATATTTTATGATATAATTCATAAGAATGGACTAGTAGTATCTCCTACTAAGATAAATCTATTTAAAACTGAGATAAGATTTTTAGGTCATAATATTAAGCAAAATACTATTATACCTATAGATAGAAGTTTAGAATTTACTAATAAGTTTCCTGATGAAATTAAAGATAAGAAACAATTACAGAGATTTTTAGGATGTTTGAACTATATACATGATTTCTTTAAGGAATTAGGAATTATATGTAAACCTTTATATAAAAGATTAAAAAAGAATCCTGAGCCATGGACACAGGAACATACAAATATTATAAAGCAAATTAAAACCAAAATAAAACAATTACCATGTTTAAATATTCCACATCCTAATGCTAAGTTAATTGTTGAAACTGATGCAAGTGATTTAGGATTCGGAGGAATATTAAAGCAATCTTTAGAAAATAATAAAGAACAATTAGTCAGATATTATTCAGGATCATGGAATGATACTCAAAAGAACTATTCAACTATAAAAAAGGAAATTTTAAGTATTGTATTATGTATTAAAAAATTTGAAGATGATTTATATATGAAACCTTTTTTATTAAGAATTGATTGTTTATCTGCAAAACATATTTTAGAAAAAGATATAAAAAATTTAATTTCAAAACAAATATTTGCAAGATGGCAAGCATTATTAAGCAATTTTGATTTCCAAATAGAATTTATTAAAGGAGAAAGTAATTCTTTACCTGATTTTTTATCGAGAGAATTTTTACAGGGAATATGAGTAAGGATTCTAAAAAGATTATTCTAACCAATCAGCCATCATCAAGTTCTTCCAGTTCTCTTGGAACTCCATTACCAATTAATAATAGATTTACTCCATTATCTCCATTTTCATCAAGACCAAGATCTCCTGCTCCTATATCTTTTAGACCACCTTATTCTTCGGTAATACAAACAAGAATATTACCACAATCTATTATCAATACTAATATCCAAAAAACTCCTATAAAAAATTCTAATCCTTCATCTTCTACAGATTCTAGTTTTTATTCTATAAATCCAAATTTTAAGGTTGTAAAGATTTTAGAACCTATTGAAGAAGAGAAAGTTCAACATAGCTTTCTTAGTCTTATAGACTTTCTATATCCCAGAAATTGTCATTTTTATGATGGTGAATATAAAACTATAGAATATTATCAAGCCATTCTTGTTGATACTGGATCAGTTGATATTCAACATATATTTAATTCTCAAAATCCCTCCAAGATTGATTATTCTAAAATAAAAATTAGAAAAGTAATTACTCTTGAAGAATGGAAATCAAAACCATTCGTTCAAAAAACTCTTTCTAATTTTCATTCCTATCCTCAATATAATTATTATGATTATCAGGAAGCTTGGGAAAAGACTCTATTATTTAGAAATTTTAATCATTCTTGGTTCATATATTATGATGATCAATTCTCAAATAATTATCCAAGATGGTTTATTAAGTGGTTTAAATATATAGGGATTATTCCTGAGGCTTTCCCTAAAGATATCTCTATAGCCTATAATAAGTTTATAGATTATTTTAAACAAGAAGGAACCCCAGATTTCGAATATACTCTCCAATTTATGACTATATTTCGAATTCCTTGGATTTTTTCTTGGACGTACCATTATCAAGCAAAACAAGACATTTCTCCTCCTCTTCTGTTAAGACATTACAGAAGTAAATGGTGGAACAAATTTTCAATAGAAAAAGCCAATGTTTCCTCAGTACAAAACTATTATAAGTCTATAACAAGTCAACATGAAAGATCTATCAAGTCTCCTGTAAATTTAAGTCTCAATACTTTTGAAGATCAAGATTATATTATCAGATTACAATCTTGTTCAACCCCCGAAGAGATGCAAAGAATTATTAGTGAAATTAAGAAAAATTCTCCTTCTCAATCAAGAAATTCTACTACTGATGAAAATATACTTCAAGATTCTCAAGATCCGTATGAAGATATTGGACCCATATAAATTATCCATGGGGTGATCCGTTTCTAATATGGGTTAATCTCAATTATTGTCCAAGACTCGATTTTCAAAGATATGACTCGATTTTCAAAAGAGTGACATTCATCTCAATTATTGTCCAGAAGAGTCCAAGACAAGACGTGATTTTCAAGATAGCAATTAAAGTTGTCAGAGATGTGATTTTCAAGATATCGATTAAAGTAGCCAGATGTGATTTTCAAGATATCGATTAAAGTAGCCCGCTACGAACTTAATGTCTAGCCCGCTACTCTACCTACTATAATAAAGACAAGATGGTGGCCGACAATATTGAATTATCTTCCATAATGGGGCTCTATAAATTGAAGGCTCGGATGTATTAGAATTCATTCGAAAATTTACTTAGAATTAAATGTATGAAAAAACCCTCTCCTCAAAAACTTGTATTATCAACCACCCAATGTTCAAAATCTTTAGATTTTCAAGTTATTATTGCTCCATCCAATTGTAAGGAAATCATTTGTAATTCAGATATTCAAGAAATAAATCAAGGTATTATTTAAATATGAGTTGTTTAATTTATGTTTCTGCCATATTGCTATATTGTTTGTTATTTAAATCTTCATGCTCTCGATCCTCAAGCAAATGGTATCAGAGCCATGATTCAGGTGATATTATGTCTAAATACTCTAATTAATTATTTGTAAATGTTATAATGGAAATTTACAGGAGACTTGATAGATCTTTCATGTTGACTTGTTATAGACTTATAATAGTTTTGTACTGAGGAAACATTGGCTTTTTCTATTGAAAATTTGTTCCACCATTTACTTCTGTAATGTCTTAACAGAAGAGGAGGAGAAATGTCTTGTTTTGCTTGATAATGGTACGTCCAAGAAAAAATCCAAGGAATTCGAAATATAGTCATAAATTGGAGAGTATATTCGAAATCTGGGGTTCCTTCAAACAAGAAGGAACCCCAGATTTCGAATATACTCTCCAATTTATGACTATATTTCGAATTCCTTGGATTTTTTCTTGGACGTACCATTATCAAGCAAAACAAGACATTTCTCCTCCTCTTCTGTTAAGACATTACAGAAGTAAATGGTGGAACAAATTTTCAATAGAAAAAGCCAATGTTTCCTCAGTACAAAACTATTATAAGTCTATAACAAGTCAACATGAAAGATCTATCAAGTCTCCTGTAAATTTAAGTCTCAATACTTTTGAAGATCAAGATTATATTATCAGATTACAATCTTGTTCAACCCCCGAAGAGATGCAAAGAATTATTAGTGAAATTAAGAAAAATTCTCCTTCTCAATCAAGAAATTCTACTACTGATGAAAATATACTTCAAGATTCTCAAGATCCGTATGAAGATATTGGACCCATATAAATTATCCATGGGGTGATCCGTTTCTAATATGGGTTAATCTCAATTATTGTCCAAGACTCGATTTTCAAAGATATGACTCGATTTTCAAAAGAGTGACATTCATCTCAATTATTGTCCAGAAGAGTCCAAGACAAGACGTGATTTTCAAGATAGCAATTAAAGTTGTCAGAGATGTGATTTTCAAGATATCGATTAAAGTAGCCAGATGTGATTTTCAAGATATCGATTAAAGTAGCCCGCTACGAACTTAATGTCTAGCCCGCTACTCTACCTACTATAATAAAGACAAGATGGTGGCCGACAATATTGAATTATCTTCCATAATGGGGCTCTATAAATTGAAGGCTCGGATGTATTAGAATTCATTCGAAAATTTACTTAGAATTAAATGTATGAAAAAACCCTCTCCTCAAAAACTTGTATTATCAACCACCCAATGTTCAAAATCTTTAGATTTTCAAGTTATTATTGCTCCATCCAATTGTAAGGAAATCATTTGTAATTCAGATATTCAAGAAATAAATCAAGGTATTATTTAAATATGAGTTGTTTAATTTATGTTTCTGCCATATTGCTATATTGTTTGTTATTTAAATCTTCATGCTCTCGATCCTCAAGCAAATGGTATCAGAGCCATGATTCAGGTGATATTATGTCTAAATACTCTAATTAATTATTTGTAAATGTTATAATGGAAAAATTTACTGAAAAAACAACGTCATATTTTGAATATTTGGAACTATGCTGTGTTGGCAAGTCCTATCGGCTAGACGGTTGGATTAGCGTAAGGCTCCAAGATAGAGAGCAGCCGGACCACGTCTTGGGCTTTGGGGATGTTCCCTCAGTATAATCTGAATATTTCAAAATATTGATTAAGTTAATTCAAAAAATTTTATCATTAAAACAAATACAAATAATGAATCAGATATCTAGATTTTTATCACGAAGAGATCATAGCTCAAATACTTTAGCTAATGATCAAGAGGAAGATTTAAACAACAATATGAATTCTTTGGAAATAAGTATTTCTCAAATTGAAAATAATTTATTAAATTGGAATATACCTAAACAAGATGTAAAAACTATATATAAAATAGGAACTTTTGATTTCTTACAAGATTACTCAATCAAAATGACTGAACAAACTATTCCTATAAATAAAGATCATCAAAATTTACAATTATTATCTAAAGAAGCTATATTAAACCATAGAAATAATTATAAATTTTTACATATAGGATTAGTACAGGTAGCTATAAAACCTATGTTCAGATTAGGAATAGATGCTCCCATATTAACTATATTAAGAGATGCTAGACACACTAATTTCAATAATTCATTATTAGCTATGGCTGAATCAAATATAGCCAATGGTCCAATATATTTTAATTGTTATCCTAATTTTTCTATAGGATTATTTGATCCAAACATTCTTGATACTTTAACTTTAACAATAAAAACAAGAAATTTAGAATTTAAAGAAAAAACTAATGCTGCAGTCGTAATATATAGAGTTTATTATAAAACTATGACTACTACTATAGAGCCAAAAACTAAATTATCATCTCCAAGAGATGAAACTATATTATTTGAAGCAAATACTATGCATGCAAAAGTTATAACACCAAAAAGATTAAAATGGAATGAAATTACACAGTCTTTATCATGGAATTTACAAGATATAAATCCACCAAAACCCATA
The DNA here is from genome assembly GCA_009363875.1 of Mikania micrantha. Classification (NCBI taxonomy): domain Eukaryota; kingdom Viridiplantae; phylum Streptophyta; class Magnoliopsida; order Asterales; family Asteraceae; genus Mikania; species Mikania micrantha. The sequence continues at coordinate 83,635,770 of CM018681.1, read as the reverse complement.
GATACAGAAAATCAAACATCAAATATAATAGAAAATTCTGATGGATCAATAGAAATAATTTTTAATAATAATAGTACTTCTGCTAGATATTCAACATCAAGCAGTAGTATAAATAGTATAAATAATATACAAAGAAGTAATTTAATGAGATCACAATCAATGAAAATAGCAGGAATAGATTATTCTAATTCTATACCTAAGGCTTTTTATGAACAAGAAGAAGATAATAAATCTGATAAGTCATATAATCCTAGTAAATCTGATATGGATTTTTTAAAACAATTATGAGTGACACTAGAATTCAAAGAAGGAATCCTCAAGTTCAATTTTATGTTTCAGCATTAAAAGAATTTCATAAAAAATCAAAAATATATAAAATAGAGTTAGAAAAAACAAATCAATATTTAGAAGAAAATAAATATAATGATAAAATACAAAAATTCCATCATATGAATTTTAAATATTTTTTACAAGATAAAATAAAAGTTAATAATGAACTTATAAAAATTTGTTCTAAAAATATATCAAAATATACTTGTTAAAATGAGTGATACAAAAATTCAGTGTAGAAATTCTCAAATGAGACTTCTTAAATTTTTGATAATAGAGTGTTATGAAAAATTACATAACTATCAAAATGAACTATTAAAAATAGATAATTATTTTAATAATGAAATAGAAGAAGAAAATATAGAAGATCGTGTAAATAAATTATATTATTATACAAATCGTCAATTCCATTTAAATGAAGAAATAGAATATCAATTTAAAAGGATAAGAATAATTTCTACTGAAATAACCAAATTTACTTGTTAAAATGAATAAAGAAATGATGAATTTTTTAAGATGTGAAATATTAAATGAATATAATTTAGATAATCTAATATGGTATCATAAAACATTTAATCAAGAATCTAGATTACTACATAGAAAAGAATGGGAAGATTATATTATTAACAATAATGAAAATATTACTTTCTTTACTTGGTTACCTATATATTGTAAGAATAATAATATCAAATATCCTACTATAGAACAAATATCTGTTAATAATAAAATTACAAAAAATTATACATTAATAAAAAACAATGAAGAATTAGTTAGTATTCATCCTCCTCATGAGAATATAAAAATTATAAAAGAAAGAAGAGAATATATAGGAGTACCTTTAGCAAATCTTAATGACGATAATACAAAAAATTTAAATACAATTATTTGTCAGAATAATTATACAAATGAAAAATTAAATACTATAGGAGAACAATTAGAAAGAATTGAAAATGAAAAAACGGAATTAGAAGCAAAAGAAAAAATTAAAGGAAAAGAAATTAAAATAGAAAATCCTATATTCAAACCTTTTACTATAGATACTCCTATAATTTTAAATAAAAAAGAAAAAAATTTAAATCTAATGAAAGAACAATTAGAAACATTAGAAAAATTAAAAAATTTAAGTCTAAATACTATAAATGATGGAGATGATGAATCTTATAATACAGATTCCTCTTATAACAAATTAGAATCTCAATTTAATAATATGAAAAATGAAACAATAAATAAATTAAAAAATTTTACTTTAAAACCAGATACCAGGAATTGGTATTATAAACCAACTCCTCCTGATGTACAAATTGAAGAAGGAAGTAATAGAGTTTATACTGCATATGATGGTAAATCTATATATGAATGGAATATAGACGGACAATCTGAATTTCAAATTCTAAATATATTACAAGAAATGACTATGGCATCTAATGCATATAAACAAATAGGAAATAATGAAATACAAATTTTCAAAATGATTGTTTCTGGGTTTTCCGGAAATTTAAAAGGATGGTGGGATAATTATGTAACAGATTTTGATAAACAATTTATTACAAATGCTAGAAAGGTGAAATTAGAAAATGGAATACAAGTCCAAACTGAAGAAACAGATATAATAAACACACTTATATTCGCTATTATAAAAAATTTTATAGGAAATCCTTCAGATTACCAAGAAAGGAGTTCTTTAATACTATTAAATCTTACGTGTAGAAAATTACAAGATTTTAGATGGTATAAGGATGTTTTTATATCTAAAGTTATGATGAGAAGTGATTGTAAACAATCATATTGGAAAGAAAGATTTATTGCAGGATTACCAAAATTATTTGCAGAAAGAGTTAGAGAGAAAATTAAAAGAGAAAATAATAATTATATACCATATGACGAATTGACATATGGACAAATAATAAATCATATAAATCAAGAAGGTTTACAAATATGTAATGATTTAAAATTAAAACAAAAAATGAAGAAAGATGGTATTAGTAGTAGAAATGAATTAGGTAATTTTTGTGAACAATATGGTTTTGAAAATATAAAAACACCAAGTAATTCAAAAAGAAAAAATAATTATATAAAAAGAAATAATTATATAAAAGGAAAAAATTATAGAAAAAACTATAAGAATAGAAAACCTAAAGTTGAAGAACAAAATTATAATAAAAATAAAAAACAAAAGTTTTATAAAAGAAAAGTAGTAACTTGTTATACCTGTGGTAAAAGAGGACATACCTCAAAAAATTGTTATTCAAAAAGAAAGATAAATGAATTAAATATATCAGATGAATTAAAAGAACAAATAAATAAAATTTTAGATACTAAAATTAGTGATGAAGAATTTTCAGATTATGATAGTAATGATATAAATTATATTTCTGAGAGCGATAATACTAGTAGTAATAATGATGAAGAATGTGGATGCATTGGTCCATGTTTATGTAACATTGATGGATCTATAAATATGATAAATAATGAAGAAAATCTAATATTACTAAAGCTTTTAGAAAACACTGAAGATTTGAATTTAAAACAATTATATTTAGAAAAATTAAAAGAAAATTTTAATAAAAAATCAGAAACAATAGAAGATACTACTGAAATATATAATTTAGAAGATATTTATAAAAAATTTAAAAAACCAGAAAAACCTATAACTATGCAAGAATTACAAGAAGAATTAAAAAATATAAAAGAAGATATTAAAATAATTAAGGTACAGATTAAAAATATTGAAAAAGGAAAAGAAAAAGAAACTAATGACGGAAGTATAATAATTAAAGGTAATGAGACCAATGAAATTAATATATTAAAAGAACTAAATTATCAAAAATGGTATACTAAAGTAAATATAATTGTTAATAATGAATTTAGAATCACTTTAACAGCTTTAATTGATAGTGGAGCTGATATGAATTGTATTCAAGAAGGAATTATACCTACACAATATTATGAAAAAACTTCATATAGATTATCTACTGCCAGTGGTTCAAGGCTTATAATAAATTATAAACTATCAAATATTCATATATGTAAAGAAAACTACTGTTTTAAAACCCAATTAATATTAGTAAAAAATCTAACCTCTCAAATTATATTAGGAACACCTTTTATAACTCAATTATATCCATTTACTATAAATAGTAATGGAATAAGTACTAAAGTTTTAAATAAAGAAATTATATTTGAATTTTCTGAACCTGTTTTATCTAAACAAATAAATATTATAAATTTAAAAGAAAAACAAAAGAAATTCTTAATAAATGAAATAAATAATGAAAGAATAAAAGAACAATTAAATGATAAAATAATTATTAATAAAATTAAGAAGATTGAAGAAAAATTTATAAAAAATGTTTGTGCAAATATTCCTAATGCCTTTTGGCAAAGAAAACAACATATTGTAAAGTTACCATATATAAAAGATTTTAATGAAAAAGATATACCAACAAAATCTAAAGCTATACATATGAATCAAGAATTAGAAGAACATTGTAAAAAAGAAATAAAAGACTTATTAGATAAAGGTTTAATTAGATCTTCTAAGTCTCCTTGGTCATGTTCTGCATTCTATGTAAATAATAGCGCTGAAATTGAAAGAGGTGCTCCAAGATTAGTTATAAATTATAAACCTTTAAATAAAGTATTAGAATGGATAAGATATCCTATACCAAATAAAAGGGATTTATTAAAAAAGATATATGAAGCAAAGGTATTTTCTAAGTTTGATATGAAATCTGGATTTTGGCAAATCCAAATAGCTGAGGAAGATAAATATAAAACAGGATTTAATGTTCCCTTTGGACATTACGAATGGAATGTAATGCCCTTCGGATTAAAAAATGCTCCTTCCGAATTTCAAAATATTATGAATGACATAATTATTCCTATAGGAAATTTTTCAATAATTTATATTGATGATGTTTTAATTTATTCTAAGTCTTTAGAACAACATTTTAAGCATTTGAATATATTTTATGATATAATTCATAAGAATGGACTAGTAGTATCTCCTACTAAGATAAATCTATTTAAAACTGAGATAAGATTTTTAGGTCATAATATTAAGCAAAATACTATTATACCTATAGATAGAAGTTTAGAATTTACTAATAAGTTTCCTGATGAAATTAAAGATAAGAAACAATTACAGAGATTTTTAGGATGTTTGAACTATATACATGATTTCTTTAAGGAATTAGGAATTATATGTAAACCTTTATATAAAAGATTAAAAAAGAATCCTGAGCCATGGACACAGGAACATACAAATATTATAAAGCAAATTAAAACCAAAATAAAACAATTACCATGTTTAAATATTCCACATCCTAATGCTAAGTTAATTGTTGAAACTGATGCAAGTGATTTAGGATTCGGAGGAATATTAAAGCAATCTTTAGAAAATAATAAAGAACAATTAGTCAGATATTATTCAGGATCATGGAATGATACTCAAAAGAACTATTCAACTATAAAAAAGGAAATTTTAAGTATTGTATTATGTATTAAAAAATTTGAAGATGATTTATATATGAAACCTTTTTTATTAAGAATTGATTGTTTATCTGCAAAACATATTTTAGAAAAAGATATAAAAAATTTAATTTCAAAACAAATATTTGCAAGATGGCAAGCATTATTAAGCAATTTTGATTTCCAAATAGAATTTATTAAAGGAGAAAGTAATTCTTTACCTGATTTTTTATCGAGAGAATTTTTACAGGGAATATGAGTAAGGATTCTAAAAAGATTATTCTAACCAATCAGCCATCATCAAGTTCTTCCAGTTCTCTTGGAACTCCATTACCAATTAATAATAGATTTACTCCATTATCTCCATTTTCATCAAGACCAAGATCTCCTGCTCCTATATCTTTTAGACCACCTTATTCTTCGGTAATACAAACAAGAATATTACCACAATCTATTATCAATACTAATATCCAAAAAACTCCTATAAAAAATTCTAATCCTTCATCTTCTACAGATTCTAGTTTTTATTCTATAAATCCAAATTTTAAGGTTGTAAAGATTTTAGAACCTATTGAAGAAGAGAAAGTTCAACATAGCTTTCTTAGTCTTATAGACTTTCTATATCCCAGAAATTGTCATTTTTATGATGGTGAATATAAAACTATAGAATATTATCAAGCCATTCTTGTTGATACTGGATCAGTTGATATTCAACATATATTTAATTCTCAAAATCCCTCCAAGATTGATTATTCTAAAATAAAAATTAGAAAAGTAATTACTCTTGAAGAATGGAAATCAAAACCATTCGTTCAAAAAACTCTTTCTAATTTTCATTCCTATCCTCAATATAATTATTATGATTATCAGGAAGCTTGGGAAAAGACTCTATTATTTAGAAATTTTAATCATTCTTGGTTCATATATTATGATGATCAATTCTCAAATAATTATCCAAGATGGTTTATTAAGTGGTTTAAATATATAGGGATTATTCCTGAGGCTTTCCCTAAAGATATCTCTATAGCCTATAATATATATATATATATATATATATATACAGGGAATAGATAATTTGAAAACCACTTCTTAGTGCGAAAACCGTGAAAACCATGTAAAAATCATGTAAAAAAAACGTTTTTTTTTTTGAAATTTTTTTTACATGTTTGTAACACTATTGGGTACATTTTTATAAAAAAAATCAAAAAAGCGCCGACAAAATATTTTTAAAAAAAATATTTTATAAAACCATGTAAAACATACGTAACTCTTCATCAGATCTGACGAAATTTTTTTACGTTTTGTTACGTATGTTTTACATGGTTTTATAAAATATTTTTTTTAAAAATATTTGGTCGGCGCTTTTTTGATTTTTTTTTATAAAAATGTGCCCAATAGTGTTACAAACCTGTAAAAAAAATTTCAAAAAAAAAACGTTTTTTTACATGATTTTTACATGGTTTTCACGGTTTTCGCACTAAGAAGTGGTTTTCAAATTATGTATTCCCTATATATATATATATATATATACTAGTATATTGACCCGTGTGTTACACGGGCTGATTAGTAAAATTATATTAAATAATATGAATTAGTAATTAAGAATTGAAATTGTAAAATGATTTTTGAGATAATTTTTGTTGCTTAATTTACAAAATGAAGATTATTGAAAATAAGTAGTTCATTTAATTGAGATTGAATGAATAAATTAAATAAATAAGTTGTAAATGCCAAAGTAATTATTTTTTGTATAAAATTGAAAATATATATGCACGTTAATCCATTTTAGATAGATGAATGTTAGGATGAATATAGAAAAATAACTTAAAATTTAAAAATATCTAATAATTTAGAATGATTGTTTATTTATGCAATAGAGATAAACATAAAATGTGATAAAATGACAAAAGTTCAAAATTAAATAACCAAAATCACAACTATAAAAAGATACGTCAAAACTTGTTCTTTCGAATCATCATATTTGTTCTATTCCTTAAATGTATGTAGGATGAGTTGTTTATTTAATTATTAAATAATAAATAATAAATTTATACATAAAAAATAATTTTTTTAATTAATATTCTGTATTGGCAAAAAAAATTGTAATTTATAAAAAATATAGGTTTTCAAAACTGATAAAAGATAGAACAAATATGTATTTGCAAACAATTAATCATAAGTGTGTATTTATATTAGTTAAATAAAAGTGTATTGTTTGAAATTTTTAATTTAAAAATATAATTAACATAAATATAAATGATGATCAATTATGCGAATATAATTATAATACTTGCATTTTGAAAAAAAAAGTATTTAGTAAATATAATTAATAAAAGTGTGAATGTTTAAAGGTTTTAATAATTATACAAATAAAAGTCATTTATAAAATATAATTATTATCATTATTTTTGTTTTTTTAATTAAAATTATCAAATTTGAAATGTGTGTCTTTCTAATTTAAAGAAAATAAAATTGATTTTTTAAATTAGAAAGTTTGATTGGTTGTATTTATTAATTGAAAGTTGTTATTAAAACATTAAAGATTAACATGGTGATGACATGTGGCATTATTTGTTATTTGCCCAATCATTTTATGCCAAGTGTCTTGTAGTGTAACCAAAAGATGACAAGTGGCCAATTGTTATTGTTTTATTATATAGTATAGATAGATAGGGAAAAGATAAAATGAAAACCACGTCTCAATGAGAAAACCGCGAAAACCATTCAAAAATCACATAAAAGAACGTTTTTTTTTGAATTTTTTTTTACATGTTTGTAACACTATTGGACACATTTTTATAAAAAAAAAAGCCGACCAAATATTTTTAAAAAAAATATTTTATAAACCCACGTAAAACCTAAGTAACAAAACGTAAAAATAAAAAAAATTTTACGTTTTGTTACGTAGGTTTTACGAGGGTTTATAAAATATTTTTTTTAAAAATATTTAGTCGGCGCTTTTTTGATTTTTTTTATAAAAATGTGTCCAATAGTGTTACAAACATGTAAAAAAATTTCAAAAAAAATACGTTTTTTTTACGTGATTTTTGCATGGTTTTCGCGGTTTCTCATTGAGATGTGGTTTTCATTTTAACCATACCATATATATATATATATATATATTTGAACGGCGAAGGTCTCAATCGTGTGAATCCACTGTTTCCAGGCCATGTCACCAAGGTCTGGTTATCTGAACCTCCCATGAGCCACTACAACTACCCTAGGAGGAAACCTCACTGGGAAACCCCATGACCTCCTCAAACCCCTATTTCGCTGCGGGAAGGATTTGAACCCAAGAACTCTCATTTGAAAGAATCTTGGGATACCATTGAGGCAATGCGACCAAAGTAAATATTTGTTGAAACATCGATTGGATTGTTAAAATTATCATGTCTATTTTTATTTAGTGCATAATACGTATTAAATATGATTTTTTTTTATTTTTTATTGAGAATAACAATTAAATATTAAAAAAATAATATTTAGGCAGCTTTAGACAAGTTAAAATGATAACAGTGTGTAAATTATTTCAAAAACTTTCAGAATCATGTATCAACTTTCATATTGATATATTTCTAAACAAACTCGAAATTATATTGTCGAACTAAACGTATTATATTCGACATGATTCTTTTCCAAACCATATTTTTCCTGAATAAAATTTATGTCATTACATAAATAAATTAACTCAAAACAAACACACATAAAAAGATATTATATTAAGTTGACTCATTTCCGAACAAATGTACTGACACATACAAAAGTATAAGAACATTGTGAATTATCAATTTAAAAGAAAGTAAGAATGGTTAACTTAAAATTTTAAAAACTTAAGAGGGTAAAAGTGATTTGAAACTGATTTACCTGATTATATATACTGTATCTGTTTGTATTTGAGTAAGAAATATTTTGAAAGTAGTCTCTCATTTTGTGCACAAAAAAAAAATTGAAAAATTATTCGGATATTAGGGTCGGATTTAGATATTTGTTTAGTTGTAATTAAGGTTGCTTTCGTATAATCCAATTATGAACCAATAGATCTTATTAATTTTTTTTATCTATTAATCATGAAATTTATTTTGACTATTTATTACGAAGGATTTGTAATCATTTTTGAATTTTTAAATATGAAGTTTTGTACTATGAAATATGAACTAAACTAGTACAATGTTTAATTTTACTAACCAAAATATAGGAAAAAGTAAATAGCCAAAAAAATAGAAAAATTTTATTAAGTTTTATTCATGGTGTTCTAGTTACTTGGATTTATCAGAATATGAATGGAATCCTAATTGGGTAAGGATATGAACCAATTCAGGTCGGGTCGGTTGGAGAAAAAAAATTCATATCCATATCGAATTGGGCTTCTATAGATGCCAATCTGCCATACATGGGCCAAAAAGCAATTAAGCGTGATGGTGGGCTGGTGGCCCGAGAGGTAAAATCTCGGTAACACTTTCAATAGCAAAACCCATCGAGATAAACTGTTAGCTTTTGGGCAATGTTTTCGTAACCGGACCAGATGTCGAACCGGACGTCTTACTGATTACTGATCGGATCGGTTTGACCGGATTCAAGAACCGGATAACATAATAAATATATTATATATTTCAAAAAAAATTATAAAATTATAAACACATTTAGACAAACATAATTAATGTTCAAACATACATAATCATGTTAAAAAAAATTACAAGATTTGAGGGCGGTTTGCATGTTGTTTTTGGACCGGTCGACCTCCCGTTCCCCTGTCCGGCCGGCCGGTCCGGTCTCGTTCTGACAACACTGCTTTTGGGCGGTAGCCAAGAGTCGTAGGCGCTGGAATGTTCTATTAAATCACACAAATATTTAATAGAAACCTCCTCTACAAGCAATTGCTTTTAGATAACAAAGGGTTTTTATAATATGCGTCTTTTTCAGTATGACAGGATCAAGTTGTCTATTTATCGAGTGTCTTTTGATTTAGTGGTTCAAAAGAAAAAAATCACAAAGATTTCAAGGTTTTTAAGCTGGTTACGTAGGTTTGTAAATACCTGACAACACACGAAACAAACGCGAAATTAATAGGTATAAGTTTAATATACGTTTCCTATATAAATTTTATTTAGAACCGAGCCAAATCAAATAAAATATATATAATTTTCTTTTTCAAATTTCAATTTGATGTTCCTTAAATGACGATGATTAGTGGATCGAAAGTGTTTAAGTTGACCCAAACATGTTATGTACAAAGATTTTAGACATAGGAGAAGGTTGTGAAAACACAATTTAGCACCTATATTCCTACCATTGGTATGGTCAATACTGTTACGGTATCTGTAGCACCTATATTCTTACCACAGTTGGCATGTCAACAAGAATATTTAGGGTTGAAATAAGCCGAATGTTCAGCGAACAATTCCTTAACCATTAGACAAAAAATTCGTTTGTTTGATAAACGAACAAACACAAATTTCATTCGTTTCATTCGTTTACGACCCTAATTAAGTATATTGTATTATTTTTTGGGACGTGTGCACTTTTATTTAAAGTGAAACTAAATTTTATGTATATTTTATTTTTAATTAAAGAACAAGGGTCTATCTGATAGTGTTCAGTAAAGACTAAAGTATGTTTTGAGTTCCCATGACTACATTTTGCATTCTTGAACTTCAAACAGGAATCATGAGATCATTATATCATATTACAAATTTACAATCATCACAAACTATAACTCTTTATATCTAACTGCTTAATCCAAATATTATTATCTTCTAACAACATATTTATGAAAATAAACACAAATTTTATAAATTAAAAAAGCATTAATACATTAAAAACACAATTATGAAAATATTGAATTCCTCTATGTCAAAGAATCCCATTGTTGTTCTTTATCTTTAAATTCTTCTATGAACATCCTCCATGACAAGTCTTCCTCTTCACTTGCTTCCAACATCATCGACACATAATTTTCGCTTACGTCCTTCCGCCAACTGGAAGGTTGTGCTCCAAGTTTTTCTTTCTTCTGAATTGTAAAATACTAAAAGAAAAAAAAATTTTAAAAAAATATAATAAATATGAGCTACCCTAACAAATGAATTAAAGAGTTGTATAAAAACAATAATTTTTACAAGATTTTTTTGTTCATCATGGTAAAGTTCCAGATGATCTCCGGCTTCCATTGAGTTTTTCTTCACAAAATCTGCTGGAGAATCATAAATAAAGATGTGCAGATATTAGCTTTATGCCCACACTCATCTTTGTGAATGAGTTAATTGAAAAATTTAGGGCTAGCAAAATAGGTCTTACCGTGTTTAACATGTTATAGGCGACGCGATTAATGCAAATATAAAACATAAAAACGACTTGTTTAAGATTTGGTTTCATTATTTAAGCATAATAGTTCTAGCATTCTAAATTTTATTATTTTAAAAAATATATATAAAATCAAATAGGGTGTTTTTTTTGTTAAATATGTTTAATCATGTCTTGTCAGGTACCTGTTTTGCCAGCTCTACCGAAAATAAATCTATATATTTGTTACTTACCACATTGATCTAGTAGGTATATATAACCCTTCTGATTTGCCCAAAACCTTTATTAACAAAAAAAAAATATACATATGTCATCACATTTTCTACAAAGCATGTCCAATAATCTTACTAAATTGTTGCACAAAGAGAATTAATATAACCATTTGAGTATTATTATTATTTTTTGTTCTAGTGGTTTTGTTAGCTTATATACCACATGCGCTATGAAGAATTGCACAAACATATGAAAAAATACAAGCAGGGGTGGTCCTGAGAATTCAAGTGTCCTGGACTAGCTGAGAAAAAAAGAGCCTAAGCGAATTATAAATTTATGTTTTTTTGATTTTATATTTTTAAATATAAATAAATATATATGATATAAAAAGTGTGTTTAAATTTTTGTGCCATTGAAAAAAAAAGTGAGCCTCGAACGGCGGTCGGGTTTGCTTCTCATCAGGGCCTCTCATGAATACGCGAAGATTTCTGTTACTGAATTGAATTACTCATCAAATGAACATCGATTAACTGATCCACAAGCTCAAGATAAACATACAACTTAATTCTAAACACAAGAGATAACTAAACATAACAATCAAATTTTTTATGCCTAATTATTACTTCTAACCCTTGGACTTTATGATCTCCAAACCGCCCCTTTGAGATCAATCAAAAACCCTTGATATATGTTTCAAGTTAATCAAGCAGAATTATGAAACCAAAAGTGATCTTTAAAAACACCTAACAACCATGTGGTATTGTCTAAGCTACCAAGAAACAACACCCCCCCCCCCCCCAAAAAAAAAAAAAAAAAAAAAAAACGAGTAAACTTGTATGTGTATCACCTGTATTTCATTCTCCACTGTATGTTGGAGAAAACCTCTTTTATTATTATGTCAACTCCTTCTTTAGTAGCAAGGCCTGGTAGATTTTCCTCTACCTCCCTCTGTGATTGTATAACACACACACATATATATATAGACACAAGAAGAGCATCTGATGAGATTTTTTACCCACAGATGCCATATTTTATTCAGAGTTATATTACAACACAGAATATTATGCATAAGATCGGGTTGAGTAACGGGTCAGGATGATTTCGGGTCAACATGGGTGCGGGTTAGAACGGGTTTTAAGCAAAATCAGTTCGGGTCTAAACGTGTTGTTCTTAAAAATCATCAATTTAGTTTAGCTTAAGATGTGTTATAAGTAAACAAATAGTCCATTTAGATAATTTTTAGTGATTTTCTCATCAAATATGCTATTAATCATTCTTAAATGTTTGAATCCATTGCATTTACATAGTTTGTTGGTTACCCATCTTGACCCGCATTATGCTTAAGTGCTACCATCTCAACTCATTCAATATTATAATGTTACTCATTTCGACCCATTATAATACAATTATTTACCCGAACCAACTCATTTCCTTTGATTTGGGTAAAAATTGCCATCTCTACAGAATATGATCCGATCAAGTATTTTGGATCGAGTTTAGGTAGAACGATTAAGATAATCTTACACGAGTTCAATTTTTGGTATGTAATTTGACTTCTTTGGAATGATATCATAATATTATGAACATTCTACTTTAAGCTTAAATACCTAAGTTTCCACACTTTTTGATAATAAAAACAGGATCAAACAATGCATTCAAACTCACCTTTGGAAGCAAAATTCTTCCAAGATCCCCAACATCACTACATGTTAACATTTTCCTCAGCAAGAGACTAAGCTTCTTTTACCATGCATATCAGAGAGTTTAATGGTTAGTAAATTTTTTTATTATTTTTGAAGCAACACCTAGATTTTCTAAAATAACAAACAAACAACCTTACCCACTAATACCTAGTATATTCCTATTATTCAGAAGGGTCTAGGAAGAAAAATGAAGACAAACCTTACCCCTATCTCAGTTGGGATAGAGAGACTGCTTCGAAAGAGTCTCTCTAGTATATGCCCATGCTTTTAACGTTATTTTTACAAAATAAGTAAAATAACGTTAAAATTAGAGCAATTTTACTTTTAACCCTTGACGACTCACACATATATACATTATATATGTGCACCGCAAATGGGGCGATCTAGATTTTCTGGAATAAATTCACCAAAATCTGCATCTTACAAGATTTGAACCACAGCACTTTAGGGGCAAGGGTTAGAACAACCAACATAACAAATTTCTAAACCATCTGCCATATATATTTATCCTAAAGGGAACTTATTACTTACCACATTATCTTGGGTATAAAAGACATCATTGTCTTGATCATAACCTTTGTTGTATCCGGAATATATTTTCTTGCTCGGTTTTTTCGAACTTGATGATGGATTTGTTTTCTTGTTAGCAAGCTTTAGTTTTCTGTTTGCTCTGGCTATCTTTGCTAGCAGTTCTTTCTTTTCATCATGCTCGGTTGCTTGGAAGGATGGTTGAGCAGTGTTCAAACGAAAGCCATTCGAGTTTTCCATTTGACAGACTGCAAAGTTTACCAAGAGTTGTATTGGGCTTATTGTATATAGAGTTTAAACAGAGGTTATGATGAGTATATAAAGATCCTCAAAGAACTAGACATACACAGCAGGCTGATAGAACTTGTGACTGCATCACATGGGTGGAGGATCATCAGTAATGCCAAAATGTTGCGCGTTCATGTGTGTCGATCAATTGTGTTTTTTCATGTTCTACATCACATGAATCTCATGAAAACCTTGGTAGTGAAAGAAATGTGATGCAGGCACACCATGAACACATGAATAGATATATGGAAAGTAACACATTGTTAGCTAACAAAGAGATATATGTTCACAAACATTAATAGCAAAATATTTAGTGTTTTTTCATGCCATATGAGATGAAAGAATGGACATATATGTAATTAACTTGAGTCATGTTAAATCTCTCAATCAAAACAAACAAACTTACCCAGTATATTATCACTTTTCAGTATGGTATAGGGGGAAGGATAGAGACAAACCTTACCTCTATCCTAGTTGGGATAGAAAGGCTGCTCCGAAAGAGTCCTCAACTCAAAGTTACCGTTTGAAGTTATTTATCCCAACTCTTTTATCGTTATTTTCATAAAATAAGTAAAATAACGTTAAAATTAATGTTTTCATGGTTAAATTCTAGATTGTAACTTATCTTCTAGTTTTGATTACATTACGAAACTATTTTCTCTCTAAATCCTAACATACAGTTAAGTTCTATGCATGCTTATAAATCAAACTGTAATCATATACAATTAAAATAATCTTTACTTAAATTTTTTAATTTTCTAGCCAAAAGGTTGGGTGTAACATTAGGAATAGGTTATAGTGTTATACAATAGAAAGTACCAGTGGCGGAGCTTGACCAAAACTGGGGGCGAAATAAAATTTTTTTTTCAGGGGGCGAAATAAAGGTTTTTAAAAAATTTTACACTACGTATCGGAAAATGTACACTACTACACGAAAAAACAGGGGGGCGACCTTCCCTAAGTTGCGCCCTTGGATAATACTGCAAATATGTGACCAACAGTTCTTGTGTTTTCTGAGTGATTGATTTCGAAAAGATTAACAACCAAACAAGCATATGCGGTAGGTTATATATATGGTAGGTAATATCTTGGACGATCGATCGAGGATCACGCAATCGGTGTCACATTGAAGTATATCAATGGTACACATATATGCAATCTTTATTGTGAAACTCGACATGAAGTAGATCATTAAATTTGCATTTTATAGGTTTTAACTTATGATTTTGTTGAAACAACATCAGTCTACAATTATAATCGGTAATGAGTTACCAAAAATTGTTCTATAATCGGTAACTTAATTGCAATTTCAAATGATATATTGACTTCTGTCACTTGTAATTTATTACCACTTTTAGTTTGCCATGGACAGGAACAACTATAGCTAATCATGGACTCTCTGTATCATTTTATGTTTGTAAAAACTAGTGATTTGTAAAATAAATAAAAAAAATAAGTTTAAACTAAAAGTCTGACCTATGACGGTACCAACAGCATTGTTAAGAAAAAACATATTAATAGACTAATAGTCATCATAACTCATAAGGCAATAAATCATTATAAAATCAACGGTTCTTTAAGATCTTCTGGTCTAGCCCTGGTAAAATAGGTTTATAATAATACACGATTAGACTTATTTAATAAAAAGTACACTATGTATTTTCATATTTTTATAAAATAATAAAGGTTAGAAAGCTATGCTTCATTATTTCTATTTTTTACTACTTAATACATATAACTGTCATGCTTAAATCAGCAAGTCAAGTGTTAAACAAATTGTTTTCATGTTTTATATTTGCATTAATCACATCGTTTATAACATATTAGATACAATAAGACTTGTTTTATGCTAAATTTTTGCCAACTTCTAGTTCTGGGCCTTCTGGCCATGTAGTTGGGCTCTAAAAGTTGATGTAGAGTTAGCCCAACCCAAATGTCAATTTAATAAGTCTTAATTTTTTATAATTATTAGCTACAAAGTCATGATTAGGATTGGTGATAATTAAGATACTAACCAGATAAAAATCAAGCCCATATACAACGAAGAAAATGAACTAAATAGCCCATTTTAATCAATTGGAACAAATTGGGTTAAATATGCTGACTGAGTTGATTAACAAGGATATGAAATTAGTGGTTGGATAGGTATAAAAGTATATATGTGTGGGCCCTCAAGGGGTCAAAGTAAAATTGCACTCATTTTAACGTTATTTTACTTATTTTGTGAATATAACGTTAAAAATGTTGGATGATCAACTTCAAACGATAACTTTGAGCCGGTGACTCGTTCGGAGCAGCCTCTCTATCCCAACTGAGATAGGGGTAAGGTTTGTGTATATTTTTTCCCCCCAGACCCTACTGAAAAGTGGGAATATACTGGGTATGTTTGTTTGTTATAGGTATAAACGTATAAGACTATATGAAAAGAAAAAAAATGATGAATTTCTCCTTCATTCACACAAAAATACAACCAGATTAATTATTTTAAAAGCTCAAGACGAAATACAAACACGCGGCTCTTTTTAAAATATCAATATTATTTCATCAAAAAAATCTAAGATTTATATGAGCAAGGCAAACCAATGGTTTTTTTAAACTAACTTTGGACTATGTACATAAGATTTATTATAACCCAACATGTTTATTGTTAAAAGTGGGATTGGCTGACAATACAGGTTTATCGTGTTTAACATGACATAAACGACACGATTAATGCAAATATAAAAACATGAAAATGACTTGTCTAACACTTGATTTTGTAATTTAAGCTTGAAAATTTTATGTTTATGTAGCAAAAAAAAAGAAATGATTAAGTCTAGCCTTTTAATTTTTATTATTTTATAAAATGTATAAATTAAATAGTGTATATTTTATTAAACATGTCTTATCGTATTTAATTAGGCACTTATTTTGCCAGCTCTATCATAAGATCACCCTTGAGAAACTCGGGCCCTTGACATAAAAAAACCAACTAAACTCTTATAACTTTTTTATTTGACCCAACTCTTCATCCTAAGAACTTAACATAAATGAGCCAAAAAAATCCTTGAAAAATACTCCTTTTGAATTAGGCTAGGTATGCAAATGAGCTAATCAGATCAATTTGGTTTTTAAATAATCCAAACACAATTAAAGGTACAATTGCTCGTACATCATGAGTTATTTTTTAATTAAATTTTTTAATATATAAAACTATACACACATGTACAAATATAAATAATATTGGTCCACTCTAATTTTCTATACTATAAATTAACGTAATCTTATATAAATACTAACCAATTGTTTAACAATTTGAGTATTATAAAAAAATACGAAAGTTCGTATCTGCTTGACGCTTTAAGTCTTGTTAAGGGTTATCCAAACTATCCGAAACTCAAAACTAGCTCAATCAAAACTTGCTTGATGTTTGTTCAAAAATTTTAAAATTGAGATTTGTAAATGAGTCAAACATGAACATAACGGCGCTTCATTTGGTTCAACCTATAAATAAGCATCTGTTAAAATGAAAAATTAAGAAATTTTAGTTTTTTTTTTTAAATAATCGAAAGTATCACTAGGTATTTTCACGACAAAATTAACAATCAAGCCTCCATACTTTAACGGGAGAGAATCTCACAAAGTAAAGTTACAATTTACAAAGATTTGAGGATATTACAATTAACACTTGCATTTAGAAAACAAAAATGGAAATTCTTTTAGAAATGTGTCACATTCGATGTGTAGATTGCTATTTTCTAAAAGTGTAAATTATGGTTTGGTTTATTTGATTTCAGTGTTTTAACTATTTTGACTTAAAATAAAAACATGTATCAATGTAGCTTATGTGGTTTAATAAAACTAATGTTTTTGACCACCAACCATTGTTAGGTTTGGGGCCAAAACTGTTAAATAATTAAGACTGTGAGCCAAAACCGTTAGTTATATAAACCATAGGAGCTGTATTTATAAAAAATTATATTTTCAATTGAAATAGTTTTTTTTGAACGGTTTCAGGCTGAACGACTGATTTAAGCCATAACAGGCACACATCCAAGGGCTGGCCCAACTATCACCCTTTCACCCACCAGATAAATGAGAACTGGATAAATCCATAAACCATCTCCCATGCTCAGATTTAAACCCCTACCTTAATGAGATGCAACTTCTCCCCATCAATACAATACCGCTAGGCTAGAAGCCCTTTAGTTTCAACTGAAATAGTTAGACACATATACATGAATAAAATAAAATAAAATAAAATAAAGAAAATAAAAAGAAAATCACTCTATGCCTATGACCCTTCTATCCAGCACACACTTATTAATCTCCCAACACCACCATATCTTTCCCCATACCCTGTGTCAACCAAATCCACACCATTCTTGATTTCTTCCCCTTTTGATTAGATCCCATCAATTTGATTCCTTTCTGTCTCATCTTCCATCTTTCGATCCAATCTTAACACACCCATCTTTCAATTTATCGATCTGTTGATAATTGCAATTGCAATTGTGTTCTCGATTTCAAGATTCATCGTTTCACTCTTCCGATTGTTGCATATACAGGTATGATGTCGTCTATTTTACCAGATCTGTCAACCAGAATTCACCCAGAACCACCGTGCATGTTATCGCCGTCGGTGGAAGACGTCGCCGTGGACGGTGACCGGTTTGACGGGTTGCCGGACTCACTTCTCCTCCTGATCTTCAACAAGATCGGAGATGTTAAAGCTTTAGGCCGGTGCTGTGCGGTTTCCAGAAGATTCCAAACCCTTGTTCTTCAGGTCGAAAACGTCATTGTTCGAGTAGATTGCGTCATCTCCGACGACGGTTCCGGCACCGGCGCCAGCGACAAATCCCGTGGACCGATTGCTAGTTTCTTCCGTATCGTATTCGGTGGTATCGTGAAACCGATTCAAACCCTTGGTCAATTCCTCGGTCCAAAGAGACCGTCTTCATCGTCGTTTTCGTCATCTTCTTCATCGTTATCCGTCGGAAACGTTGACGGAGATGATGATTTTGATCAGTCCGGTGGAGTTACTCATCATTCTCCAACTCAAGTTCTTAAAAACTTCAACGAGATTCGTTTTCTCAAAATCGAGCTTCCGTCTGGTGAATTGGGGATTGAAGATGATGTTTTAATGCGGTGGAGAGCTGAATTCGGGTCTACTTTGCATAATTGTGTGATGCTGGGGGCATCATCTGTCACATATCCTGATAAATTTGCATCTAATCAATCCAATTTTGATGCAAACTGTGTCAATGATGATAATGGGAGCATACCCGAATCATTTTACACGAATGGTGGTTTAAAACTACGCGTAGTGTGGACGATTAGCTCATTGATTGCAGCATCTGCAAGGCATTACTTGCTTCAAACTATAATCTCTGATCACAAGACATTGGATTCATTGGTTTTGACAGATGCAGATGGTCAAGGAGTGTTGTGTATGAACAGGGAACAATTGGAGGAACTGAGGGTGAAACCGTTGTCTGCGTCTTCGGCTTCTAAAAGAACTCTGGTTCCTGCTTTGAATATGAGGTTGTGGTATGCACCTTGTTTGGAGTTGCCTGACGGTACTGTCTTGAAAGGGGCTACATTGGTGTCAACTAGACCAAGTGATCAAACGGTGCAACGCGATGGTTTGGATGGTTTGTGGGTTGCAGGTGCGTTTGAGGAGCCTTTTGGAACCGCTGCAAGGATGTTGGTTAAGAGGAGGACTTACTGTCTTGAGATGAATTCATTTTGATGTAAGAACCCTGATGAACTTTGCTTGTTTTGCTGGATTTAATCTTATGAAACATGTTTATGTAGACTATGTAGTAGTAGTATTATTGTTATCTTGATTTTAATTTTTGATGTTTGAACCATTCCTGTTATAAGTTTGATAGTTAACATGTTTTTAGCCTGTTGTATAATTTGAGCGACCCAAATCAACCTAGTTGTTACGAATAAGTCATGATCGCGATAGGTAATCACAATAATCTTTGGTGATTTGCTACTTAAAACCTGTTGGAGCTTATATGCTATGAGTTTGTAAATTGTAAAGGATCATTATGATATCCAAAACATAGTATTTTACGAAGAGGGTATTTGGATGTCTGTTTTGAGGTCACTATCGTGATTTGGATAGTAAAAATCGAACCTTTGATTGATTTTAGTCAGGAAAGGTTTTGCAATTCTGCATTTATCTTAATAATCATTTGTTTCAAAGCAAGGCCTTACCTTAAATTAAAGTTGCAATGGTTCAATTCCAAGATATTCACTTCCAAGGCATATCGAGACATCATGTTAACTTCCTGTTACTCACAGGGCTCATCAATATCCTGTTAACCAACCAACGAGACTCGTAAACACAGCTTACGCTGGTCATGTGGCCTTTATTTGTTCTCATTTTGTTTTATTTTCTGTTCTTGCAGAATGCATTGGGGATCTGAAAGGCAGAGAAAAAACACAATTTTGTGCTGCATTTACCTTTAATGATTATGCATATGGGCTTCATGGAATCAAAATGGTGCTTCACTCCTTCCTGTAAGAGTTCTGCTCGCCCTTTTTGCGTATCAAATTTTAGACAAAATCTTTTGGTTTTCTGTGAATATTTAGGTATAAAATATGTAATGCTTTCATCAAAGTAAAAGGTTATGTTTAAAGTATTTGGCTTTTTTAAATCATGTGTCAAATGTCTGATGTATGTGGTGTTTGTAGTATAGAAGACTTGCTGTTGCTCTCTGTTTAGTATAATGTTTACAAGAATGAGATGTATGTTTTCCTATCTTTGATATCTTGTATCAATCCTCTGGTTAATTGGTTTTAGAAAAATTTGATATGACGGGACGGGTTGCCTGTTGGATATTTTAGTGTAATTTTTGTCAATCAATGTGAATCATGAAATCCATTAAACAAGTTGGGTGTGGGTGTGGGTGCACGCTTTCAATTCATCCGGTGATTCAATCTGTTCGTAATCTGGATTATTCTCTACATTGCCCTTGTTCTCTTTTTTCAAGGCCTTGACACTCATTCCAGTAGACCGGTTCGGTTGAAGCCTTGTTACGTCTAGTAGCTTCGTTTAACCAGCGAGTTCATCGACACAAACCTGGGTGGTAATAATATGAGCCAAGCCAGTTTCACTTAACATACCTAGCCTAGCTAGAAACTAACCATGTTTTTTGCTTATCTTCAATTCAAGCCAACTCATGACTCAAGAAGTTTGGCTCAATTTTTATATTGCACATGTTTAAATAGTTCAATTTTAATTGATGTTGATAATTTTGTATCTTTTCTTATAAAGAAAGGTCTTGATTAGTTCAATCCTGATGATGTTCATCAAATCCTATGAACATTGTTGTATTTATTTATGTCATAAAGTCTATAAATAGTGTATTTATTTATATATGTCTTAATCAAGTTGTGTGTGTATAGCTCATCTTTAATGTTCGTCTTTAAAAGGCTATGGGGTCATGGTTGGGTGTAGTCCTTGTCAAAGAAGGACATTATTTTTGAATATGGTCCCGATCATTCCTATTGCAAGGTCTTATTAGTGGTTGAGCCAACGGCAGCCATCACGAAACTAATAAATACTTTGATTTATGGTAAAAAAAAAATGTTTTAGTTGTAAATAGGGTTAGAGATTTAAGATTATGAGATTTACATTTTGAAAATGGTTTTTTGGTCAGCTGGGGAATACATATTCATTATTGTGTTTTATGTTTTATTTCATCTCGTGTTATTTTGTTATGGGTTTTATATATTAAATGAATTTGTTAATTAATTTTTATGTTTATATGTTAAAAGTATATAATTGTGTTGTTTTATCATTATGTATTTCAAAACTTTTTATTTTAAAAACATGCATTTTAGGTTCTTTTGTATTAATTATTATGTTTTACGTTTAACATTATTTCATATTATGTTGTCATTTTTATGTATTAGATAAATTTTTTTTATTTTATCATTGTGCGTTGCATATTAAAATTCAAAAGTTGTGTTATTTTATTATTATGTTTTTGTAAAAATTCATTTAAGAAAAAAGTAAACGTAACGACAAACAGAAAGGCAAGATAACATGTTAGAAACCACAAAAGTTTAAATACGTGATTTTTTTTTACTTATTACTACGGTGATAATATACTTGTTTTAAAGATAAAAACAATTATTTTTATGGTGTAACTTTTAAAAAAAAATAGTACCATATATACAAATTATAAATGATTAAAAGTATAAAAACTTACCAAATGTGATCACGACTATAATAACCTTCTAATAATTTTTTTATTTTATATTTTAATTTCAATCATTAATTATAAAATTGATTACAAATATTATAATATTTTTTATATTAAATATTTTTTTTCTAAGTCATGAATAGACCATTTGACCCTGTTAGTTTTGGTTTAGGCCCAAATTCTTTGTGATTTATTGGTATATATTCTAACTTTACATGAGTGACATGACCACTCCACAAAAAATGTCAATTTCTTTCATTTCTATTTTTAATATTAGGAGATGGCCTTTTCAAATCATATTAAATCATGATTGTCGATATCCTCATCGACTAGCATCATCTGCTCTTGACCCCCACCCCTACTATGATTTCAAGTCTCACTAAATAGCAATCGGTAAATAGTAGATTTTAAAAGAATGTTGTCGCTAGTTATATATATATATATATATATATATATATATATATATATATATATATATATATATATATGTAGGGGATGAAATTTTTGATAACTCTCATCTTTTGCTACAACTACATAATCATCATCCAATGGTTACTTTAAAAAAGTAAGTGTATAGGATCGTCACACGTGTCAAATTCCTTTTTTTTCTTTTTTTTTTAATATAAAGGGCATTTAAGACATTTGTTATTTAAGTAAAGTTTACCCCTTTTTTTTAAACATTCATAACTTTTTTATACTATATTATTTTTTTAAAAAAATTGCACCATTATACTCGTCTCATTTTTCTCTTTAATTTCGTAATAGTCTCGACTAGTTTTTTTTTATTTTTTTGATGTCATGTATTTACATCATTGTAATGAGCTTAAAGATATCAAATTAATTACAATTTTTTTCTAACAATGGTAAATTACAGTAATGTAACAAAAAATGAAGTAATGTAACATAAAATGAAATAATTTACAATGACATAATTAACGGTGACGTAACACATTATTTTATTTTTTTTCTCTAAGAATGATAATTACAATGATAAATTACAGTGATGTAATAGAACACATTATTTTGATTTTTTTCTCTCACAATGATAATTATAGTGATGTAATTTATCATTGTTCGAAAAAAATTTAAACTAATTTGTTGTCAATGTAAATTACATCACTGTAATTTAAACCAAATTCACCGAAAAAACCCGAAACCGAATTTTATGTCAATGTAAATTACATCACGATATATTACGTCAATGTAAATTACATCACTGTAATTTATCATTTTTAAAAAAATTTTAAAAAATTGTTATATTTAAGCTCGTTACAAGATGTAAATATATGGCACTTAAAAAAAGTAAAAAAAAATAGTCGAGACTATAACGGAATTAAAGAGAAAAATGAGACGAATATAATGGTGCAATTTTTTTAAAAAAATAATATATTATAAAAAGTTATTAATGTTTAAAAAAGAGGGGGTGAAAACTTATAAGGGGTAAAATGACTATGATGCCCTTTTTAATATTTTAATGAAATACTTATGTGTAAGTTTATGATTGTTTAAAATGAGTTATGTAGTTGTAGCAAAAGATGAGAGTTATTTTTTATACCTTGCCCTATATATAAATATATATATATATATAGAGGGAAAGTATAAAATGAAAACCACTTCTCAACGAGAAAACTGAGAAAACTCTTATATGTGGTCCATATTTTGCCACATCATCATCCCCTTTAAATTAATCCCAAGGTCATTTTCGTCATTTTACCATGTATGTACTTTTTTATTATTTTCCCACTTCTCCACTAGATTGTTTTGTCAGATAATGTTTCTTGCATACATCGCACATATCCTTTAATTTTGTTACATACGTTTTACATCATTTCTTGTGTGTATATTTCTTCTGTGTATATTTAATTTTTTTTGTTAAGATTTGTATTTTTTTTACCTATACCTAAAGGTAAATCATGCGTATTGTTACTAGTGTCTTACACATTCAACGTCCATTAGTTCGATTAATTAATTTTGTTTTCACTTTCTTATCGAACTTTTTTTTTCATTTTTTGTTGCACACATGTAGATTCATATTTTTTTAAAGCATTTTCTGTTATTTATATGTAATTATCTATTACGTACATTTATATTATTTTTCTACATTTAATGTTCAGTTAATTTTGTCCCCTGATCCTTTTTATTATCTGTAACATGTAATTTACGTTGCAGTAAACGTTTTGTTACCTATTAGAACTGCAATTGAAATAATTATGTTTCCTGCTCGTTTGAAAGTAGATTTTGCTTTAATATATTATTTTAATATTTTATTTGATAGTTGTAGAGATTTGGTGTACTTTTGTGGTAAGGTTGTCTAACACACATCATGTCATTCATTAATGAAAAGTTTTTTTTTTTTTGTAAAACATGCATCACATCATTTTGTACTTTTTGTTTGATAATAATTCATACTTTTCAAAGTACTCTGTATCATCAAAACCACCTCTTCTTAAACTTCAATAAATCTCTATTCAATTGAATGGAACCCTCTCAGTTAGCAAACTTTTTGCACGATTAATGGATTCTATCATTGAAGTAAATACGTTTGATTCTTTGATTGAAAGATACGAGGAACAATCTTTTATGTTATCAGACATTGAAGGTTTACCTTTTTTTTATGTTTATTTTTTTTATCTATTGTTATTCTTTTATGTTTTACATTGTCCTTATCTATTTTTTGCTCACCCATCACGTACAGCAATCCCCTTAAACGATGGTATAAGGCTTGATGATGATGATGTTTATGTTCCAATGCCGTTTATCTACGAAAACTGCAATGAACAGCCATCAAACAGTGGTATTTTTTTAATTTTTTGTATGATTTTAACTCCTTATGCCAACGTTAACAACACCCCGAGCTAATATGAAAATCCCATTAGATGTTGCCGATGTTGATGATACTGAAGAACACCCAATTTCGAATGATGTAACAACAACCGAAGAACCCACAGGACTAACCCGTGTAGTTGGTGAGTTTTTTTTTATCCGTAACAATGTATTTACGTGTATGTTACGTATGTTTTACTTAATATTCGTAATTTTTTTAAACTTTTTTTTTTGTTTAAAAAGAAGAAGATGTTCAAGGATGTCACACGTTTCTAACACCAAATGGCACGAAGGTGTGGTGTCCGAATCAAGACCGAGATACCAAACCCACTGTTGGCGCTACCTATAGTTGTTGGAGTGATGTTATTAGAATGTACAAAAATTATGCTGAATGTTATAGTTTTTCTGTTCGTGTTGGACAAACGAAGAAAAATAAAAATGACCAGGTGACACACAAATACCTAAGATGTAACAAAGCTCGCAGACCTCAGAGTAAGCGACGATTTGATACGTTAGATGAATCGTCTATGTATGTTCGGAAAAGTTTATTCAAAGTTACTGATTGTAAGGCTCATATATCTGATCAAGTTTCAGAAGCCGAAACAAGTTTTGTTATATATACGTTTGTTGAGTGTCACAACCATCCGTTGGTTGAGCCATATAATCGGGATTAAGCGAAAGCAGGTCGTAAACTATCCTTTTCAACAAAACAGTTTATCCATCACGTGACATTGAATCGTATTGGTCCAACCATAGCTCATAGGCTTCAAGTGTCAATGAAGGGCAATCATCATAATTTAAATGGTACCCCCACTGATTTTAAAAATTTTAGCCAAGCCATCCATATTTTTATAGGCAATTGGGACTCCCAATTACTTCTGGATCGTTTGCGTGATCGTGTGAAAAATCTTCCCGATTTTTACTTTGATTTTTCTGTGGTAAAAGGCGAGCTCAGGCATGTGTTTTGGGCTGCTGAGATATTGAAGAAAAACTATGAGTTTTTTGGAGACGTGCTTGCATTTGACGCGACATACTACACCAATAAGTAATTAAATAAATTATATTTTCACTAAACATATATATTACACGTTGTTTACGTTTTTTTACAGCATTGATACGTAGGTACAACATGATTTCTCATTTTTTTGTGTAACCTTTGTTGTATCAAACACTTTCGATTATTAAAAATTAACAGGTTTACGTAAATAAGACGGTTATTTATTATACATAGTTTACGTATTCTTTACTATAAGAAATTTAGTTTAACATGATGTCTAAGTAATTAAATAAATTATTTTTTCTGTAAACATATATATTACACGTTGTTTACATATGTTTTACATCATTGATTTTCCAAATTTTTTGTGTCACATTTGTTGTATCAATCACTCTCGATTATTAAAGATTAACAGGTTTACGTAAATAAGATGGTTATTTATTATACATAGTTTACGTATTCTTTACTATAAGAAATTTAGTTTAACATGATGTCTACGTAAGCCTTATAAGAAATTTAGTTTAACATTCAATATTCAATATTTAATACTTAGGTACAACATGATATTTAGTTTAACATTCAATATACAATATGCACAAACGCATGGTAAAATTTTAATGAAATGTTACCCTTTGCCCTTTTAAGATCCTCATGGTTGCTACTGGTCAGTTTTTCTTTACCTGAAATATGTAACCAACATATTAATTTGAAAAACTGACCGGCAACAAATACATTAAACACAACTAACAGACTGAACAACAAACCTATTTTAATCTAAATCCTTTCTTACGTGATATAATCCAAAGCAACAATAAAAAATAGTAATACACACGTAACATATATGTATAATATGTCAACCGTAACCTACAAGTTATATTATTTTAATAGAATAATAATATAGAGATAGCATATGTGTAACGTATTTTTTTTTTCAGTCCACTCATGCCAACTTGCATTATTTTATTGTTTAACAACTTAGTAATACAGACTTAACATATATGTATAATATGCACAAACGCATGGTAAAATTTTAATGAAGTGTTACCTTTTGCCCTTTTAAGATCCTCATGGTCGCTATCGGTTAGTTTTTCTTTTCTTGAAAGACGTAACAAGTTATATTAGTTTAACAGAATAATAATATAGAGATATCATATATTTAACATATTTTTTTTCAGTCCACTAATGCCAACTTGCAAATTTTGTATTCTTTAACAACTTAGTAATACAGACGTAACATATATGTATAATATGCACAAACACCAGTAACAAATACGTAAAACACACCAGTAACAGCAAACCTATTTTTATCTAAAGTACAAACCTTGTAAAATAAACCAAAAAGTACAAACCTTGTAAAAGTACAAACATGCGTGTGTACATTTCTTTGTACAGTTTTATTAAAAAGCAACCAAAAAGTACAAACATTGTAAAAGACATTTTTGCCCTTTTTGTACTATTAAAATGATTTTATAATCAAATTAATAAATCCAAAATACTCTCTTTATTCTCAACCACACATCTAAAGATCTAATGGTTCAAATTTAGTTTCCTTAGTTTTCTCATTGAGAACATGTTTTCAATATATCCTAACCCTATATATATATATATATATATATATATATATATAATGAAACATAATG
This sequence comes from Mikania micrantha, assembly GCA_009363875.1. Lineage (NCBI taxonomy): Eukaryota > Viridiplantae > Streptophyta > Magnoliopsida > Asterales > Asteraceae > Mikania > Mikania micrantha. The sequence goes on along the minus strand of CM018681.1, from coordinate 83,608,277 downwards.
AATAAAAAATACTCCTAAATCATGATTTTCTAAAAACGAATTAAATACTTGTTATTATTGTTATTGTTATTTATTTTTTTGAACAGTTATTGCATAGTTATTTATACAGGCATAGATGATACATCACCGATTTATATAAAAATAAGCTTCATGAGAAGCAATCTAGACCATTTATCAAGCCCAAATCAATGCCAAGTTTAGATTAGAGGTGGGCAAAAACAACCCGAACCGGAACCGGACCTGGTCATACCAGAACCGATAGGTACAAACGGGTCCGGTTTTTTAGACAAATTAAAAACAGAACCGGGAAAACCGGAACTGGTTCCACCTGTACCCAGCCAAAACCCAAACTGGAACCGGTCAAAAACTGGTTGGAACCCGGAACCGGAACCGAAACCGAGTATTGACTTTGTTGACCGGAACTAAAACCGATTGGAACCGGAACCAGTTCCAAAAAAAACCCGATTTATGCACCTCTAGTTTAGATAGTGATAATTTTGTAATTAAATAATAAAGTGATAATTTTGTAATTAAATAATAAGGAGTTGTTGGGTTCAATGGTACCAAAAGAGACATTGCCTCAATTGTACTCCAAGATTCTTTCAAATGAGAGGTCTTGGGTTCAAATCCCTCCCGCAGCGAAAAAAGGGTCTGTGGGGGGTCAGGGGGTTTTCCTTGTGGGGTCTCCTCCTAGGGTGGTTGTGGTGGCTTATGGGAGGTCCAGGTAACTAGACCTTGGTGTCATGGCCTGACAAATAGTGGGTTCACACGATTGAAACCTTCGCCGTTCAAAAATAAATAAATAAATAATGGTAATGGTAATGGTAATGGTAATAATGAGTTGTATGTTAGAGAGCAAAACGGGAAGTTCAGTACTTTATCTATATTCATTAATTTTGCGGACTCAAAATAGTAAAATACCTTTTATGCATTTGATGATTTGTTTTGAAAAAATTGCATCGTAAATCAAACATTTTATTATTCTTCAATTTAACTATATTATTATTATATTATTCATGATTTCTTAGATGATCCCATGATTTCTTAGTTGGCTTATATTCAAACATCCATGTATGTCTAATATTAAAACAAAATGTTGGAAAAACAACGTTTAAACTTTATTTATTTCTTTTATTTTTAATAATGACTAACTAAATGTGATTTAAAATATTACTAGTTTACCAATAATAAAAAATGTCATATGCATGTCCCTAAATATTTGATTAATTATCTAAATTCTAAAGTCGTTACACAAATGTTACAAGAAATCAAGCTTTGGTAGAAGAAACAGATCAAGATTATCTACAGATATGAATGAAGAGGGTTAATAAATAACATAATAACCAAATTCCGAGACAAAAGATTTTTATAATACAAAGAATAATTATAATACAAAGAATAATAACAAAAAGGTTTTGCAAATTATTTTGAAATTTTAATATGTATTGCAAGATCATCCCTCATTTAGAAGGTTTTTTATAACATCCTTCATGAAGACACAACAAGACTTGAACAAAACCAAAGATGAACGAATGTAAATTACCTTTGACAAAACAAAAATAACTTAACTATTTTATTTTTTATTTTTTTTAAACTTTTGCATAAAGTGTTTGGTTCAAACAAGACTTTTGAAAACTTGTCAAACATGGTTAAAGGCTATAGAAGGTGAAGGAAAAAATGTACAAGATTTCATACAACGTTCGAATCACAAAAGAGAAGTTGATGTGAAGTAGTTAAACATATTCGATTCGAGATACCGTATGATTAACATCCACATAGACAACTTAGGTTCTTTTGTTTTGTGATTTGGTTTTTAAATGAGAAGTTTTGTAGATCATTTTTTCCCACCTTTTTGGTCCAACACTTGCATATACACATCCAAAGCTTATCTCTTTTGATTCTTTCATATTTTCAAGCAATAAATTGAAGAAGAAACTAAAGCTCAAAGATGAGTCAAAAGAAGAATTTTTTTACAACTTTCATAATTCATTCTTGGTGATATTGTGAGTAGTTCAATAGTCTTGTGAAAGGGATTTGTTTGTGATTTATTCATTCGTATCTTGTGATTGTGTTGGTTTATAACATTATCTTGATATGGCAAGGGACACTAGACCAGCGAACCCCTAACAATATCATCGAAGGTGTGACCGCACATGGATCATTTTTAGGACCCAAAATTTGAATTTTATATATGTATTTTATATATATAATTTTTATTTAAAGAAATCATAAAGGTAAACTGATCAACTTGTGACATGATCCAACTCTTTAGATAAACATCCACACATGATATGTCAGCTCAAAACCATTTACTTTAAACTCTAAACTCCCGAATAATATGTTTGGCTTGTGTCATATATTCTGATTCACTATTAAATTTCAACCCTAAGGTGGTGTTTGTTTTTTCAGAGGCAAAACGACTACGGTCTGCTGTCACACCCCGAGCCGGCGGGATAGGATCGGTTGTCCCGTCGGGCGGAAGGTTCCCGAGGTGCGATATCGTGGGTGATAATCGTGATGATCAGATTGTTTACATTGCACATGATATAAATGAGAAATGCTAAATATAATAGAATTACAAAGTTAAATTACATCAGTATTGTTTATAATTTAACAATGTAAATCTACCATCAACATCATAGATTTCTATCTTGTATTTACACAAGATATACAAAATAAATTTGTATAATGATGTCTTCAAAAGTATGCAGGTCCAAAATGCTAAGCCTTCTATCTGAAGTCCTAGTCCAAAAGGAATAACTCCTTAGTTGATCTGTTCGTCACCTGAGAAGTCATGCCAAAAATCAAGTCAACACATGGTTGGTGAGTTCATATAGTTTTATGATTCGAAAACCTCTTTTGGTAAAGACCCTAACCTCATTAACTCCACATGTAATATCCACATCGGTATGCTTATATATAGAGAATCACAAAAGGGTCAAGCCCAGACGCTATCCCACCACATACTAATATGCATATGACACTGTTGGTAATAATAATTAAGCATTTTTACCTACACTTCTGTATTTGATTATGATTTTGAAACCTGATTTGCCTTTGATCCTCTTGATTTTTGATCGTAGATATAGGATTTCCCAAAAGTCAGTGATAATAGTAAAATGTCAAATATTTAATTAAATAATTAAATAAAGCATTTAAGTACAACTAAGACATGATGATTGGGCATTATTTGACCCAATCAATTAGACTTAGTTGTGGGTGGTTGTCCAAGTTGTAACCTCTCACACGTGACCCATGTCAGGCATAACTCACAAGGAGTACACCTGAACTGAGCGGGATTTTAATGTTTTGCCCGTTACAGCCTGACCCAATGGTCTTCTGCATCTGAGTGGGACTTTAATGTTTTGCCCGTTACAGCCTGACTCAATGGTCTTCTGCATCTGAGTGGAACTTTAAGGATATCCTATGATTCTTGATCTCTTGATTCTCATGATTTTGACTTTGATATTAATTCCATTTGATCGTTCATGTTATTGCCCGTTACAGCCTGACCCAATGGTCTTTTGCATCTGAGTGGGACTTTATATGTGTGTTACACGTGGTCTTGATTCCTTATACAACTGACATCCACCTTAGGTTAAAGATTAATGATTTCATTAGATCATAATGATTTCATTATTAACATGATTCACACACATTGATGATATCCGATTCTTTGAGTCTCTTGATCTTGATCTTTAGAATTTCCATGATTCGCCATGATAATTGATGTGATTATGATTCTTGAATCTCAGATCTCACACTGAGTTATGATTCCTTTGAATGTGATCTTTTGATTTGTTCATTTGATTTCACTTTGAATTTAGATTCTTGAATTTTGAGCTTAATGGACTAAGGGTTGATTTAGAGTTTAAATTTAAGGTATTACTCATGAGAGTACTTAATTTATTTGATAACTTGATCTGTTTAATAATTTCCTAGACAGGAATCTAGGAGTATCAATAAACATATATATGTAACAACATATAATAAATAAAAGCATTTAGATAAACAGTTTAAATAAAAACAGTTTACGCATGCTTCTCAGCCCCGTGTTTAAAAACAAAAATGTTTAGAAAAGGGGCAATGAACTCACATGTGTTGCTGTGCACTTGAACCACAAAAGATATACGCGCTCTTTGATTGTTGCCTATGTATCTTTAGCACCTGAGTTGTTTTAAAAGAATTCGAATACGATAAGTATATACAATAGTCGTCGTATCTAAGGTTTGGTCTCTGCGTGCAACTAAGTGTCCTAATTACTAATGTGTTTCTAGTCTTTTCATCTAACTATTCTAACTTGTTACCCGTTATTAACCAAATCCCTTGACTCATTATTACATTACATGTTAGCATATAGAAGGTAACATTTCGTAAAACCATTTAACTTAATTGAATAAGATTTATAAGTCATTACTTTTATTAAAACATAATTAATTTAAGAAAATATAATCCAACATGATGAGCTTGGGTTAAGCCCATTGGGCCAAATTCGGGCCCAATACTCGACTTTGATCTTCCGATTGATTATTGATCAACATTCTTGAATAATTCGAACTAGGTAATTCGATTTAATCATCTAAGTTGAATTACATAACTTTAGATTAAACCGTTGATCTCCAAGTTACTAACTTAATATAAAACCCTAACATTCTATGTTCACACAAAAGAATCTAACTCCATGCACACACATATGAGAGGTATTCCCATGCATGCACACACACACACCTTTGATCAAGCTCATGCATGCACTAACCCTACCCAAGTCATTCGTTCACACCCATGATCGAATAGGGCCTGTCGAATGGAGTTATGTCAAACGAGTAGGCCGAAAGACTCGATCCGAATAGGGTGATGGTCGAATGGGTAATGGTCGAATGAGACATGGTTCAAATGAAGAATAATTGGCGAATGAATGTCTTGGCCGAATAAGGCTGATCGAATGAAGGTTCATTCGAGGGAACCTTGGTCGAATGAGTTGCCTATGGGTCGAATGAAGGCTGGTCGAATGTGCTTAGGCCGAAGGGAGACTTGTCGAATGAAGGTTTGTCCGAATCAGGGTTAGGCCGAAGAACCACAAGCGAATGAAGCCTCATACTCAGTTAAACCATTCGGCGAATGAGATGATGGCCGGCTAAGGTCATTCGGCCGAATAGGGTTCGAGCCTCATTCGATGGCCTGAGTCTTTGGGTCATTCGGCGAACGGGAGTTGGTACAAGAACAACCACGATTTCTCACTAATCGGTTTGATAAGGTGGGGGACTTTGTTCCTACTCACTTTAGACATGTTTGTGTGTGAACCCTAGGTGTCGAAATGGTATAAAACCGGTTCTAATATTTCCAAACAAAGAGGGTTTTCAAAACCCTAAAACCGAATAAAAAGGTGATTTTTACCTCGAATCTGTTGGGTATCGACTCAGATCCACTGTATTTTCGTGTTCTACTAGTGATGGTGGTGATTTTGACACCAAAATCACACGAAATGGTTGAGATTTGAACTAGAACTCTTAGAGAGAAGGTGGGTTTGTTAGAGAGAGAGTAGTGAGAGAGAGATGTGAACGAGGGTGGGGATGTGGAGCTGGTTGGTGGGAAGATTTATGGCTTGAATAGCCATAATAAATGGCTTAAGTTTAACCGGGTTCGTTCGGGTTCGTTCGGTTTCTCGTGGTTTCGCGTAGAAACGCCGGTTTCTCGCCGTTTTCATTACGAAACGACTCGGTTTTAAAATAGAAATCATAAAATTATTTTAGGTTGTGATTCCTAATAAATTAACTAAATATCTTTTAAATTTTTCATTTACAAAATATTTATTTAACGTTTAAATCGAATCGCGCAGTCATCGCGCGTATTTGTTCGAATCGTCACCCGATCAAACACGACAATAACTACACTTTTCAATGTTGTTTTCTAATTATTGAATATCATTCAGAACGTTAAACTTTCAGATTTATTCGTACAGATCGTCACCTATACGAATAATCCGTCGGTTTAGCATTCACGTAATGACATTCGTGCTGTTTTGTTCTGTAATGCCTCACATACGTTAATACATAATAAGATCCTAACAAATAAATCACATGATGATTCTGTGTTGCCAGATAATTATCTGACTCAAGAACCATTGTTCTGAATTGATTTCTCTGAAATGACTGTGAATTTACTGTTTTGATAATATGAAATGATACTGAGACTTGATATGAACATGAAATACACTGAATTACATAAGATTTGTACCTTACTACTGTTCACGTACCGTTTACGATCACTGTTCCGGTGACGGTTCCGGCACTGATGTTACATCTGCGGACCACATCTGCAGACCTCTTTTGCATGCAAGAAGAGCTTTTGAGGGTGTTTGTTTTTCAATATTTTCAAACCTCTTTTGCAGACCTCTTTCACAACCTCTTCACATTTTCAAAAATTTTCACCGTCCCCATGGCTGTCACCATTGTTGAACCACCATCAGTCACCATCACGAGCTGATAACCACCACTGCTGCGAAACTCTTTTGGAGAAGAGTTGGGAGACGAAGCACCACCGCGGCCCTAGGGTTTCGGTCGTGGAAGGGATGCAATTGAGGCGGTGATCGCGGATCTAGGGTTTCGTCCAATTGAGGCAGGGACGAAGGCGACGGTGGCGGTCGCGGATCTAGGGTTTCGTCCGATTGAGGCAGGGACGAAGGCGACGGTGGCGGTCGCGGTGGTGGACGAAGGCGGCGGTGGTCGCGGTGGTGGACGAAGGCGGCGTTGGTCGGCGACAATTTGGAAAGAAAACCCACCGAGAGAAGGAGAAAGGGGGGGGTTTGATATTAGTTGGGAAGAGGCAAGAAGACATGGGAAGAGCTTGGTCCATGTCTGCGCCAAGAAGATGTCAGGAAGACTTTTTTTATTGAAATGTCTTCAAAATAACAAACGGTCTATAGAGGGCAAACCTCTTCCCGTGTCTGCGCCGCGCAGACATAAGAGGCCAGAAGAACTTTTCCTAGAAAAACAAACACCACCTAAATGAATTGGCAAAAAATAATCACATTTACGTGCAGAAATTCAACAACATACAATTAAGTTCTTGAATAAAAATATATTAAAAGAAACTCAACAATTTGGATTTCAATTAAAAAAAATCATTATTCCAATCTGCTTTGATTAATTAATTCCTCATGAGCTTGCACATCACACAACACGTACATACTATTAGCTCTGCATCACAATCTTCACCATTTTCTGCATCACATCAAAAACCACTCTATCAATTCTCAAATCCACTCCAACATTAAATTTCCATAAATCAATATAAAAGAGCTCTAATCTGCCTATAACCGAGATTATCTGTCATGTGCAATTTATAATTTTTTTTGGTTATCTATGACCAAATTGCCATTGTGATTCCAAGATATAAACGAACATGACCTATGTTTTAGGTTATCTATATATAAGTTCAAAACTTAAACCGTATATAAACATGATTGAAATCATACTAGACTTTGACACATTTGACCGTTAAGGTCTTTAACTAATTTATACTTGTCATATTTGAATTAGAGGCTAACATTTAGCCCTTAATTCGAATAAGAAGAATTCATAACATAAAGGAAAAAAAAAAACTTGTTTATTCAAAACATGTTAATTAAAGAAGGAAAGAAGCCATTGATCAAAGAGTGGTTTCGATCAAGGGGTGTTCGAATTTCGAATTGAATCAAAAAAATGGTCGAACAAGAATAACTAACTTATTACATTGATAAGGAACAGCCGATCAACAAGCTGTGTTCAAGAAATTTTTTTCCAAAAGTTTGATCAATTGGAAAAGGCTGACAAGAAGAGGCCGAATTGAACAATTGAAATCTTTTGTGTTGATCAAAATCAAAGAGGTTCACATACACATTTGAACAAGGGAATAAAAAAACACACGATCAGAGGGTCATAGATATTCAATTGCAAGTGTTAAAGAAATTAAAATTGGTTTGCAGAATTATTTTCTCTACAGAATTACAACAAATTGTTCAGTCAAGAAGCAATTGAAAAAAAAAAAACTTTTATATCTTTCAAGAACATATCAAGAGGTATGTTATAAGTTATTCAAAGAAGAAACCATCTATTGCCCATTACTCAGATAAAAATTTCTTTTTTTTTATTGCAAAAAATTTAGAAATATTAGATTTGGATGGAAAACTAAGGACTATAAATTTGGTCACGTTTTAAGATCATTACCAAAAAAAAACGAGTTTCGTTATCAAAGCTGAAAGGGCGGGATTGATTATTAACAAATAAGCAAGATTGATCAAGATCAACAGTGGATAAACGTTTGAATATCAACAGCAGAGAAAACAGGATTGATTGTCATTAGTAGAAGGCAAGACTACCTATCATTAGCGAGGCATGTTTGACTTTAACAGCAAGAAAAATTGATACGAACGAGTGGACCAAAGAAACCTGACTTGTTTTCTAGATATTTTATACAAGTATAATTAGTAAGATTACCTTTTTTTGTGAGAAAAAAATAAAAGTAGATCGATTAGTACTCGAAGAAAGAAAAGGAATATTAAAAGGAAGACACAATCAATGGGATTTAATAGGAGAGGATTCATCTTTTTTTTTTTAACGGCATTTTATCTCAACGTATGAACCACTGATTTTCAGGTCACGTCACCAAGGTCTAGTTACCATGACCTCCGTTGAGACCCCACCACCACCCCAGGAGAAAACCGCACCGGAAAACCCACTGACCTCTCAAGGACCCCTATTTCGCCTTGGGAGGGATTTGAACTCGTGACCTCCCACAGAGAAGCCAAAGGGGTAACCATTAGGCTAGAAGCCCTTGCAACTAAGAATCAGAATAAAGAAATTGTAGCAACTAAGGAAGGAGGAAGATTAATGACTTTTCAATACCTTGTTTTTAACTCTACAAATTACACTATTTGGGTTGTAATTATTAGAACAAACTTTAATGTCCATAGAATCTGAAAAGCAATCGAACATACACTAGGAACATAAGTTGATCAAAAGAACAATCAAGCAATTGCATTATCACACCAAGCAATTCCTCAAAACATGGTTTTGCAAAATTGCTAACTTTACTTCAGCCAAAGACCTATGGAACGCATCAAAGGTTTGACACATAGAAGTTGATAGAGTTAAGGAGGTGTGTGTTCAAACACTCGAGTCAGAATTTGAAACTTTAAAGATTGGGAGTTATCACTTAAAAAACTTTCTTCTTTAATGAGTTTATGTAAATTCATTACCGTTTAAGAGGTAACATCATTGTAAGTTTTGAGACTAAAACAGTTAAATATTGTAAGTCAAAAACTTACAACAATATTACCTCTTAAACGGTGATAAATTTACATTACTCATAAAAAAGAAAGTTTTCTAAACGTCTTAAAATGATGTACAAAAAATACAAGATTTGGCTTCTTTTTGGTGAAGTTATTTGGGTTATTGCAATAATAGTGGGTTATATTTTTTCCCAATCATATATATATATATAGGGGATGGTTTGAATGTTAACCTTTCCTTATTGCGATAACCGAAAAACTATATCTTATTACTTTGGGGCTACATTAAAGTAAATCTAAAATTGTATGTTTTTTTTCAAATTTTTTTATTAATGTGAATGAGCCCTACATTAATTAAAAAAAATCTACACATTTATATTTACTTTAGTGTGGGGCCCAAAGCAATAAGATTTAGTTATTCGGTTAACGCAATAAACATGAGTTAACATTTAATCATCTCCATATATATATATAGCAAACATCTGGTCACCTAGGATCATGAGAAATCATGATAGCACCAGGGACGTGACGGAGGATTATTGGGGCCCGGGGGTGCCCCACCCCCTAGTTTTTTCGCTCAGAATGGTTGATATAATAGTATTTCATAGGAAAATCCTTTGGTTCCCTTTGTTTTCTTTCTAATAATCCTCCGGCCCCCTCCGTTTTCATCCTAAAAATCATTTGCCCCCCTTCATTTTCTTCTTAAAAATCCTTCGGTCCCTTCGAACTTTTTTTCAAGCTCCGTCACTGGATATAACCCCTCACCCGAAAAAAGGAGTGTGGTGACCAAAGGTCCAAAACCACCTACTTAGGAGGTAGAGGTGTGCAGATGTTTGTTCGGTTCAGTTATTAGCCTCCATTGAAACCAAAACCGACGGTCCGGTTAATGGAATTTCGGTAACCGAGACTGAGTACCGGTTTCGGTTATTTCGGTTATAAATGTCGGTTTTGGTAATTTTCGTGGTGATTATTTTAAAGTTATAAATTTGGTTATAGAACTTGTTTTTATTGTTTCGAAGTGTTTTGACTCTTTTTCAAGCATACATATACATAAATATTGCATCAAATACATGAAAATAGGTTCAAATACATGAAAATAGGTTTAAACACATGAAAATATGATTTAAATACATGAAAATACATGGAAACCATATGAAAAATACATGAAAACACATATATCGATTCGGTTTCAGTTATTGAAGTTGGGTAAATCGAACCGAATGGTTCGGTTATTGCCCTATGTTAACCGTAACCGATCGGTTAAGTCGGTTTCGGTTATTTTCGCTTCGGTTTCAGTTATTGGTTTAGTATGCTCACACCTATTAGGAGTTAACTCACAACTAGAAAAATCTCTTGACCCAACCCAAAGTAATATTTGCTTTAAGCAAATTTCCAACTTAAGACCTCTAATAAAAGAAATCAATGTGTAATCGCTAAGTTATTCGACATCTTTCATGTTATAAAATATGGAAACTTAGATTAATACTTGCATGGAGGTTTGACCTAAAAGCAACCATAATTAAAGACGAGCATGAAGGACCCGCGAATGAAACCCTAGCCCGGGGTGCGTGCGTACGTACCATTTTCACATGGCTCGAGAATCCGGTAAGTGCGTTGCGGTGAGCCCAGCAAAACATTAATTTCGGTTTCAGTGAAACACCATTGCCATTGGCTATTAAACAAACTTAAAAGGACTTTATTTTTAGGAAACTTGTCGGATTATTTAGTGAAAGTGGGTTCCTTTAATCTCAGTGGTTAACACCTGTCTTTTCCTCTAGACATGCTTGAAATTAAGGAAACCAAACTATAATAATCTTGAAAATGAAATAAACAATTAAATTTTAAACACGATATTATAATCTTTATAAAAGATAAAATATTATTTTTAAGAAGGATAACCTTTTTTTAAGAAGGATGGCCTTTTTTACAAGGTTTCGGATATTTTATTGTAGCACCCTTTTATCATACAGTTAAACAAAAGATTAATTATATCTCCCTTTCACATCCTTCGCCAATAACACTTATTCCATTTATGCGTATTATATAAACTTATATGAGGCGTATAACCTCTTTTAACACGTAATGATTCAATATTAATTGGTCTCGTGTATGACATACTGAAAAACTTATACGAAACATACAAAAGGTTCAGAGGATTTGGGAAGGGTATTCAAATTCACATAATGGTAAAGTAATCTAATCTCGAACTAAATGAATAAATTCAGATTGTGATAATAATATTATATAAAAAAAATTAGTTGTTAATTAATTGTTATATAAATAGTATTTTTATCTTGGTTTCACTTTTCAAACTTTATTGATTAAGGGAAGCATATTAGTATGTTTGTTTGTTTTTATAAATTTGTTTTTGTTTGAGGAAGGATGATTGATGAAGTTAACTAGATATATGATTATATAGTTATGTTATTTCATCACAAGATTATATGCATTTTAATGGGAATTAATATTTAGAGATCAATCTTTGTTCAAAGATTCAATTTTTTTTTTCTGGTATTTCAATTCCATTTAGGATGATGATCATTATCATCTTTTAAAGTTATGATTAATTACTTGATTAATTAAATTGAAATGCTGAAAGTAAACAGATGCAGGAAATTTAAGCAAGTCAAATAATGCAAGAAATCATGAAAACTTTAACATACCTGAGATGAAGATCTTTAGTTGTTTGATTTTCCCTTGTAATGATCTCCGTACAATTGCAGAAGTTGAGAGTCATACCCCGTCGCCGGAAAATGCTCAGGACCACCGGAGCTGATAGTCGGAGCTATAAAGAACGAAAGGTTTGCAGGTGTGGATCCATCCACCATCGACACCGGCGACTGAAACCTTTGAAGGTGGTGATGATGATGTAAAGATGACAATAAATTGGACTGAAGGGTCCCCCTATTCAACGGCGGAGTTAAACCGCCAACGCCGGCGACGGTAACCACCGGTGCAAAGTTATCTTGAAAGAAAGAAAACTGATGATTCTGATGGGGTTGGTTATCTCCGGCGAAGATGTTGAATTGTGGCATTTGGGAGTAATCCATCGGAGTTGAATTCCCGGTGATCCCGCCGGTAAGAAGATCGGTAAACGACGAACTTTCTTTCTCCTTTTCCTTCTTTGCCGCCATATCCCGAGCCCGTTCTCGAGCTCGGATCCGGTTTTTCGACCTGGAAATTGAGAGTCCGGAGCCCTTACTGGTCTCGGACGTACTGCTGCACACTGATGATCTGGACAATAACACATCACTGTTACTATTACTGTTATTCTGCTGCTGCTGCTGGTGATGGCAGTGATTGGTTTGGTGGTTTGGATCTTCAAAATCCGCATCGTTTCCGGTGATGGATTTATTAGTACCGGCGAACGACGACGGATGAAGATCCGGGAGCTCAGCTATAGACCCCGACGCCGCCTTAATCAACCAGTCAACCGCCTTGCTCGGCTGGTCATACCCCAGCCGGTCTTGCAGGTCGTAAAAGTCAATCGCGGTGGTTACCGACAGCCGTATACGGCGGTCTCTCAACCCTTTAGATGTCACAACCTTACTGTGTCTATCTTTCCCACCGGAAGCCCTAGAAACCCTAACGATTCGAGACGACGGCCACCCACAAAGCCTTCCAACACCACCGGCGGCAGCATCTTCCACCGGAAACAGATGATTCTGGTGTTGTAAACCAAAATTTCCTCTTTGTGTAGCTAATTTATTAGGGTTTGAAGAAGTATCAGTAACATAACTACCATTACAACTGATTTTCTGAAACTTCCTCACCTGTGTTTGAACTCCATCCACCTCCATACCCTAATTTCATATCATATCTTGATTCACCAACACCAGCTCCCTCTCTCTAACCCTTTTTAGAGAGATAAAACAGTAGAAATCTAGAGAGAGAAAGTGATTTCACGATTAGATGCTACTGTATAAGTTGGTGTGCTTTGCATTGATGACATATGACATTCGATAGAAAACACGCACTAGTGCGTGTAAATGTATGCATACAGATGTGTGTATGTATATATTCTTTTGTGGGTTCGATGTATATATATCATTCATGAGGTTTTGCAGGCCGAAAATGTCAGAAGGGAAGCTCCGTTTAAAGGTTATCTTTTTACAGTTTGATCTTACAAAAAAGCAAAGCCTGTAAATTTCATCACAGAAATTAGAAAGAAAAAGAATTAAGGGCTAAAAATAAGAAAAATTCTCAAAATTTCTATCTTTTTTTTTTTATTTTATTTTGTCGTTTTAACTTTCAAATCTCACGAACTCTTCATGTATGTACTCACGACGGCCCGTAAAACCAACCAAGTAAAAAAACACCGACACTTGTTGACATGTACACAAATAAGCAAATGCCTCTACATAATTTATACGAGCGGACGTCTCTATACCATAACCTATACGGACGAATGCTTGTATATTAACTCTCTGGGCGGGAGCCTCTATACTTTAACCTATATGGGCGGATGCCTCTCCATACGAGTGCCGGTCAAAGTGTATGGGGGTATGCACCTGTATACGAAAAATGACTTTTTCTGATTGGTTGGTTTTACAGACATATGTCCTTGCAATTTCAGGCGACGTCACCGTATATGCATAAACATTTCGTAGGATTTGAAAGTTAAAAAGACAAAATGAGAGAAGATGGATATTTTAGAAATAAAATATCTTAAAAATAAGCAATAATATAGTAAAATCAATACTCCTCTTGGGCATTCCCCTTTCTCCTCCTTGTAGTTGACTAGCTCAAACCATGAATGTGAAGTTTTGTGCTCCTAATTCCTAAAAATAGGCCCGGCCTTCGATGCCTCCCTAAATTTGTGGACGTATAGATAGATCTATAAGTTATTGATTATCACTTGGATTAGAGGTGCACAAAAAAACCGGGTTGAAAGGTTTGAACACTTGAACCAAATACAGTTCCTACATGGTGAACAATAGAATCAGGTTGTACTCACTTGTAACTGACAAGTCCTACCCAGTTCTAGAACTTGTTTCGGGCAGGAACCAGTTGAGGAAAAATGTATTACATTTTTCCTCAACTGGTTCCTGCCCGAAACAAGTTCCTACCGACTCAAAAAAACTGATTCCTAGTAATTGAGATGAGACTTTTAATCGTTTAAAGACTCCAAACGACAACTTTTGTGTGTTTTCTAGCCCGCAAGTTGCTATAAATAGGTATAAAATGAATAGATTGAGTACTACACTTGAAAATGCAAACGAAAAAACGCAAAAACAATATACTCGTTACACTCGCTTTATGCTCTTAATCCCTCTAACAAGCTCTTTACTTTTATTCTTTTAATACCAAGGGTTTATTCTACATCTTTCGTTGGTCAAGATTTCAACACTGAGCCAACCATTATTCATGTTTTTACACATAGAAGAAACATAGAAATTTGGTACAATTCGGATTTTGTTGAGGTAAGTGACAAGTTTTTAAAAGTCTCATTGCAAGTCTTGTAATGCTCTTTTAGCAAAGGATTCAAAATTTAGCTTGAAGACGCACATTAACAAACATTATTCAAGGCGTTGAAAAACAACGAACATAAATTAGCAGTAAAGGTGGGATGTATCATTAGCAGTAAGGGTTTATTCTACATCTTTCGTTGGTCAAGATTTCAACACTGAGCCAACCATTATTCATGTTTTTACACATAGAAGAAACATAGAAATTTGGTACAATTCGGATTTTGTTGAGGTAAGTGACAAGTTTTTAAAAGTCTCATTGCAAGTCTTGTAATGCTCTTTTAGCAAAGGATTCAAAATTTAGTTTGAAGACGCACATTAACAAACATTATTCAAGGCGTTGAAAAACAAAGAACATAAATTAGCAGTAAAGGTGGGATGTATCATTACAACACAGATGTGATTGGGATCGAATGAAGAAGCTCATGATTTAAAAAGTTTTGTAGTTAAACTATTTCAACAATATAATTGACAAACATGATTCAATAGATAATTCAACCTTATTACACATGTAAGAAGTATTACGTTAATACATATATTATTGTTTAAAAATACGAAAAAATATATATAAAAAAAGATTTTATTTTATTTTTTGAAAATTCAAATAACGTGAAGTTAACTAGTAATGCTTAATTGGATTGATTTATTCAACTCATACATTTGCGTCACAACACATGTTAGCAACAATAAAAAAATTATATTATTTTTCTAAAATTGTAATTTGTAAATAACCATTAGAAAATAATAAAAACTACATTTATATTTTTTGATTTTATTTTTTAAGTTGCTATAATTGATTTTTGTTAATGTTTTATAGACTGAAAAGTGGTAGTATTTTTACGACAATGCATGTCTAATCAACTGAAAAGTGATGAAAATTTTTGGATAGAATTAGTTTGGTTTTGTTGGAAACATGCTCCACGTGTTTACTAATGATTAGGTTTCTTTTATTGAAAGATTTATAACAATTAATTTAGTCATTTTCATGTAGAAAATTCAATAGCCATCGTGATAAAAGTTGTACTAGCATGATTATTTTTCTGACTTTTTTTAAATATGATTTTTTTGGTTGTGTAAAATTATAAAACACCCGTGATCCTAAAATTGTAAACTAGCTTAAGAAAAGTGATGTATCGATTAAAGTGAAGGATATACAATTTTTGTTTCAATTCTCATATAAGACGATTTTTCTTGAAGGTCACTGACCTGGTTGTTTATTATTATCCTTACATGTTCCTCTCGGTTAGTCAAGTATTGTGAGGATCCAGAAAATTACTACGTAAGTGGTTCCTGTTGTCATAAAAAATATTGCAAACTTGTTTATAAATATATTTGCAGAAAATACTAACGTAAAGAACTAAAAGCTATATAAAAAAAAGTCCTGATATTTCTACACTAAAGCTTTGAAGATTAAAAAACCATGTTCACGAGTTATTAGACCGTGGGGTGTGCCACATGAATGGGCGTGGAGGGGCGTGGCACACCGCCCCCCTAGGGGCGTGAGAGGGGCGTGGAGTGAGTGGCGTGACTGGAACAACGGCGTGGGTGGGTGGGTTGGGTTGGATCATTCGACCGTTGCACATAAAAAAAAATTAAATAAAACCTATATATAAAATCATCACACACTCTCTAATATTCATATCTCTCTCTAAAATCTTCAAATCTCACAAAAAAAATCAAACAAAAAATCAGTATTTTTATATAAATGGAGTTTCTACGGGAGGATGACGATTTTAGCGAATGAGAAGATTTTTTAATCGAAGCCGCACAACTTACTCTCGACATCATCAGACAACAAGTTGAAAGACCTGTTCTAACAAGAAGAGCACGAATTAATCGAGATCGTCTTGGAGCTCACGAACGTCTTGTTGAAGATAATTTTTCAGAAAATCCGAAATACCCCGAACATTTATTTCGGCGTCGGTTTCGTATGAGTCGAAATCTTTTTTCACGAGTGCCTAATGATTTGGAACAAAACTATGATTTTTTCCAACAACGGTGCGACGGAAGAGGAAAGATCGGGTTTTCCGGTCTTCAGAAATGTACTTCTGCAATACGGCAACTAGCCTACGGCACTAGCAGCGATTCTTTTGATGAGTATTTACAGATGTCTGAGCGAATGGGGCGGGAATGTGTTTATAAATTTTGTAAAGGCGTAATTAGATTGTACGCGAAAAAAATACTTGAGGAACCCAAATTCATATGACATCCAACAGATTTACACGTTTCATGAAGATGTTCATGGTTTACCCGGTATGTTAGGTAGTCTCGACTGCACCCATTGGGAATGGGACAATTGTCCAACAGCATGGCGAGGTCAATTCCAACGAGGCAACCATCCAAGACCAACTTTTATGCTAGAAGCTGTTGCGTCTTAAGATTTTTGGATATGGCATGCCTTCTTTGGTGCATCGGGATCGAACAATGATATAAATGTTCTAGATCAGTCGCCGATTTACAACGATCTTATTGAAGGCAAGGCACCCGGTCAGCAGTTTATTTGCAACGACACAACATACAAATACGGGTATTATTTAGTCGATGGTATTTATCCACAATGGGCTACTTTCGTGAAATCGTTTACATCACGACAAACTGAAGATGAAAAACGTCTGTATTTCCAGAATCGTCAAGAGGGGGCAAGAAATGATATTGAACGAGCATTCGGCGCTCTAAAGAAAAAGTGGCACATGATTCAACACCCTGCTAGAGCATGGAAGCCAAGTCGTATCCGAAACGCGTTATACGCATAGTCTTAGACCGACCACAATGGTCGTCCCGCCCGGCCAGCGGGCCTCCTCCCCGCGGCGGCGTCTCACGGGAACACCGCCCCCCTTATTCACGGCTCCCGCTGAAAAGCCTTCCACGGCTCCCGCTCCCCGTCGTGAATGTCGTGAATGGTGCAATGTGATTGGCCCAAAATCAATTAAATGTGGGATGATGTGGAACAGTGGGGAAGGGTTTTCAGTGGGGTGACCATTGTGAGTGTTAAAGGTTTTCAGTGGGGTGATGACGTGGCAGGAAATTTCAGTGGGAAAGGGTTTTCAGTGGGGTGACCGCTGTGGATAGTCTTATAAAGCTTTAACAAAGTCTGATATATACACTTTTTTTGTGAATGATTATAATTATAGAGTTGGATATAATAAAAAGATATTTGTCTTAAATAGACAAATATCACAAATTAATTCATTACAAAAAATAACACAAATCCAGCACAAAAAAAAATCATAATTTAGTAAAAAAAATAAAAACACTGCACAAAAAACAAAAATACAATAAAAAAACAAAAATTTAGTATAAGAAAATTTCAATATTAAAAAAAATACTGAACAAAAAAATACAGTATAAAAAATAATATGTTACACATATATTGTCATTCCTTTTTTTTAACATTTCGTATGTTAAATTTATATTGGTTGCTAATATTTTAAAGAAAAATTTTTTCTTCCCTATAATTATAGATGTTGTGTGGAACTCCCAGTCAGTTTTTATTATTCTACTTTTTAATTGAATGGATATATAAATTGAAGATATATTTTGGAAACTATAAATTATTTTTCAAAATATTATCAAGATACAAAAAATTTTCCAAAAAAAAAAAACGGTTCTTTTAATAGAAACCAAAAAAACCTATAGTTTATAATTGACTTGTGTAATCTATTGTTGAAATCATATAATGACATGATTTATAAACAAATGGTATTTGAGGACTTAATTATAAGTTTGTGAAAATATAACAGACAAAACACTTACACACATATATATTAGTGAGATGCCCGCGTACGTGATACGGATTCACTTCTCTCCATTATTTAGTTTACAAATAACACATAAATTAACATAGTTACATGTATTTAAAAAAAATCATACCAAATAAAAATACATATTTTTAAAATTGATAAATGTTTTTTCATACAATTCGATTATGTTATTCGAATGTATTTATTTTCAAACATATATAGTACATTAAATAATTAAACTGGATTTGGAACTAAACAAAAATTAGGGTTAACGTCTTAATGAGTTTATAAAGGCAAATTGGATTTAAATAATACAAACTTTGACCCATTGGCCGCTGCCGGTCCCAACTACGAAAATCCCCGATAACGGTCCGAACTTTCGACATATTTTCCCGAGGCGGACCGCCGTCAAATAAACCCTAATGGCGTTAACTTTTTTTCGAATTTCGAACGGATTTTTGAGAGCTTTTGTTCAGATGGAGAATACGAGTGGAATGGCGTAGAACTTACCTCGAAACGTTGCTCCAAATTTCTCAATTTGATGATTTCTTTGACGAATTGAAAGTTTAAACACCAAAATTGGGAAATCTGAAGCAACGTTTCGAGGTAAGTTATACATCATTCGACTCATATTTTCCATCTGAACAAAACCAAATTTCTCAATTTGATGATTTCTTTGACGAATTGAAAGTTTAAACACCAAAATTGGGAAATTTGAAGCAACGTTTCGAGGTAAGTTATACATCATTCGACTCATATTCTCCATCTGAACAAAAGCCCTCAAAAATCCGTTCAAAATTCGAAAAAAAGTTAACGCCGTTAGGGTTTATTTGACGGCGGTCCGCTCCGGGAAAATATGTCGAAAGTTCGGACCGTTATTAGGGATTTTCGTAGTTAGAACCGGCAGCGACCAATTGGTCAAAGTTTGGATTATTTAAATCCAATTTGCCGTTTATAAAAGAAGAAAGTACAATAATAACTTGTGTAAAAACAAAGTAACACTCCACCTAATTTATATCGGGTGGAGGCTTTTTGTCATTGTCTCACTTCACTTCACTTCACTAACCTTTATTACCTACTAGTGTATTACCCGTGTGAACACACGGATTAAATATAAAATATTAAACAAATAATAATAAAAATTTAAAATAATAAATGAAGATATTTTTATATAAAATGATTAAATTATGTATTAATAATTACTTTAGATAATAAAACAATAATAGAAATTTTTAATAACAATAGTAAGATCTTTAACATTCTTGATTTGTGAGATATTTGAACTACCTAAAGTTAAAAATCTAATTAGTTAATTTACTATAAAAACTAACTATTTTAAAGTAAGATGAGAATGTAATATTTTTGTAATTATTAAAGTTAAAGAACATAATTTAAAAATACCGTTAAACATACAAAACAAAACAAAAAACTGTAACTTTTATAATTATTTACATATTTTTCTGCTTATATTTTATTTTATTTTTTGACATAATTTTTTTTAAGAATTTTTTTTGTAAACCTATTATTTTGTAATAATAACAAATTGAAATATTTCTTATTTTTTAAAAATTTGATATTTATGAAAAAATATATTTTATAAACTTTTTAAAATATATTTTATAATAAAATGATTCGATTTAAATATATAAAAACTATTTTTAGATTTGCAAAATAAAAATAATATCATTAGTTATTATTATTATTATAATTATTTAATAAGATAGAAAATATAATTTATTTAATAGGAGAGATAATATAATGTATTTAATAAGAGAGAATTGAATAAGTGCATAAAAATTTGACAAGTGACATTATGGCTTTAGAATGTGACAAGTGGCAAATAAACATTTTTGTTTATTAGAATAGATAGATCTTTACTTTAATTTATTATGTTTATTTTTTTGCTATTTCTTTTTTTACGTATTCTTGATGCCTTTTTTTTTATTTTTATTTGACCAACCACCACTAAGATACTAAGGGTTCATGTTTATAAATTGATTTAGTGACAGTCAACATAAACTCAAATACAATACGAACATGAAAATTATTATCTCTTACAAATAATTGGAACTTTGTTGATTCAACAAGTTAATTTAACTACCTTTAATAAAATTGGGCACCCCATTGTTCCAACTAAAAGATTCACCAAAATAAGAGTAGCTTCATTTTGTTATGCATTAATTAATATTATTCGCAAAAATGATTACTACCTTTTTATTGAACAACCAACTAATCAACTGTCGGGTACTCCGTACGCGGCCTCCAATGGCTAAATAATGCCTAAGCTGGCCACTAATTCAGACGGATGAAGCCCCTAGTACAAACGGACCCCCCAATGGCTAAAGGATTACTACTAAGTATTCGTCTTTCATTCATTATGTTTGACTTTATAATTTTGTATTATCTATACTATATAATAAATGAAGGTTTTAGGATGACATATGTTAAGTTTTTAGACTATGTAAAAGTTGTTTTTTCGCCTCTCTGTCCTATTTAATATTTATACGCTATCTTTTATTAAATTTTGATTTTTTTTCACACACTATCTCTCCTATTAGATATTAATAATTTTATTAAACTTGATAAATATTAAATAATATGATTACACCATAAATAAATTATTTATTTACTTAAAAAACATATTTGAAAACTATATATTATGTTAGTTAAAATAAATCATTTTAAAGTTTATTTATTTAACATGTGTAATACACATGTTTTATCCTAGTATAAGTATATAAGTGTCATATCTTATCTTACTATCTTAATAAACAAAAATAATGTTTGTCACTTGTCACAATTTTAGGCCATTAGTGTCACTTGTCAACTTCATATCACCTCTTTAATTCTCACTCTTAATAAATAAAAATATTAACTCTTATATTCAATAGTTATAATATTAATAATATTATTGACATTTTTAATGCTAAAAAGTTTGATAATCAATTAAAAATAATATTTTAATAAGAAAGACTTTAAAAAAAAATTCTAAGATATTATTTTTTTTTCTAAAAATTATGTATTGTAAAAAAAATTCTAAGATATTATTTTTTTTCTAAAAATTATGTATTGTAAAAAAAATTAAAAAAATAAAATAGACTATAATACAAAGATTTTAAAGAATAGTTTTTTATAAACAAATGACGTTTTGTAGTATTAAAATTTTAAAAATTAATTTCTTTTAAAATAAAGTTTTTGATCATTGTTTTATTACTTAAGTACTAGTAATATGCATTTTTAACATTTTATATTAAAATATTATTTTATAATTTATAAATTTTTATTGCTAAGTATTTAATATTTTATATTAAATCCGTGTAACACACAGGGTATATTCTAGTTATATGAATAAAAGATCTCTATTTCCCATCTGTTAGTTCTATATTTTCACAATACATTTCTCTATATAGATGTATTAATTATTCTATATATAATTTAAGGTGGGGGGAATAGTAACGTGGGCCCCACGGTTTTTTTTTTTCTCTTACACACACTCCCACATATTATATATATACACCCACTCCCATATATTATATTATATACACTGGTATATTATTAAAAGAGATAAGGGGAGTAGTAAAATGGGTCACCTAGACTTTATCTGTACCATTGATTTGGAATTTTGAAAATAAAAATGTGGTGCGCATTGAATATGAATAAAAAAATTGGTTTTGAATAAACAAATCAGCTTTAATGTGGGTTAATGTGAACCACGTATTTATTTTCAAGATTCGAAATCGACGACCCAAATAGGGTTTAGGGGTTTTCTCTCTATGATTAGTGAGAAAATGTGGTCATTTCTACGGTTTTGGTGGTGTTCGAAAAAAGCAACTGTTATTTTTTCTCTTACACACACTCCCACATATTATATATATACACCCACTCCCACATATTATATTATATATACTGGTATATTATTAAAAGAGATAAGGGGAGTAGTAAAATGGGTCACCTAGACTTTATCTGTACCATTGATTTGGAATTTTGAAAATAAAAATGTGGTGCGCATTGAATATGAATAAAAAAATAGGTTTTGAATAAACAAATCAGCTTTAATATGGGTTAATGTGAACCACGTATTTATTTTCAAGATTCGAAATCGACGACCCAAATAGGGTTTAGGGGTTTTCTCTCTATGATTAGTGAGAAAATGTGGTCCTTTCTACGGTTTTGGTGGTGTTCGAAAAAAGCAACTGTTATTTGTTTGTTTTCATATAAAATCGATGTGTGCTTAGGGATTTGGGGTTTTTTTAATTCAACCAATTGGTTGCAGATGAGAAGGATATTGCCAGTTTTTTTTAATTATTTTCGTAACATATTTGTATGGATTTTGTATGATTTTATGTTTTTATAAGAAATTTGTATAGAGTTCATGATAATAGATTTGATTTTGCTATGTAACTTATGTTTCTGCAAATGACATATAATACACGTTGTCAGGAGTGTACTGTGATGACCCGCCGCAACGCGCGGCAGGTATAAACCTAGTTAATATTAATTATGGACGTGATTACTATTAACCTTTAATTTTTTTTTTATCTATTATATTTGACATTACTATACAGTCTCATTCTATCAGTATATAAGTGTAATATTATATGAATAAAAATTTCAGTTTCCTCTTTCTTCTCTTCATATTTTCACAATACATTTCTCTATATATATGAGACCGGATCAATGATGTAGATAACTCTTCCATCCTAAATTATCAGCCATATACATTCCTTTTTTACATTTTTTATACTTTTATTTCATGAATAATAGTTTGCGCAAAGCTTCATCCCAGTCATTTCATTGATAGACTAAGGATTTTTAAATAAACTGAAAAGAACTTAATCGTATTCGAAACAAGAAAATTGATCCGAATTCTTATTCAGATTGTTTCGGGTTGGATAATCGTTATTTTTTAATCAGATTGGATATCATAGACATAAATTTGTTCATATACTGACCACATATCCAAATTCAACCCTATTAATAAACCAGAAAACAAAATTGCCTATTCAGTTTATTACTTTATCGGGATACAAAATCATGATAATAAAGTAATTTGGTTTATTCGGATAGATTCAGATTGGTTAAACATAATTTTTACTTGCATTGGTCGAATTTAAGACATGGTCCTAAAAATTTTACATCTGAATATATCTATCATAATAAATCATTATTCAACCCGATAAACACTTACAATATGAAACATCAATTCCCGGGCTTAAAAAAAAGGTTTTGTACATTCGAGTTTGATCGGTCAGGGAAGAGATTATCACATGGAAAGTAGGACACCCATGTATAAAATATGAAATCTTTTGCCTATATCCTTTGATCATTTCATTGACCTTCGTAATACTAATTGAGAGCTTAAATAGGTCCAATTCAAGCTAAAAATTGAAAATAACAACTAGGGGTGTTCAAAAAAACCGAAAACCGTTTAAAACCGATAATTGAACCGTATCTGTAACCGAGAAAAAACCGAACTGAATTCTGAATTCAGTTTTCGGTTCGGTTCTTAACCGTATCCGAATTCCAAAGTCGGTTTTCGGTTCGGTTAACGGTTTTAGATTTTTTTGAATTCAGTTTGTTCGGTTTATTTGGTTAACCGATTAAACCGAATTCATGATTAAATTTATTATTTTTATTAATAATATAAGGTTGAATTCGGTTTATTCGGCTGAATTCGGTTTATTCGGTTCGGTTTATTTGGTTTTTAACCGGTTTATTTGGTGTTTAATCGATTTGTGCGGTTGAATTCGGTTTGTTCGGTTGCAACCGAAACCGAATTGAAATGAATTCGGTTCGGTTTAGTTAACGGTTAGGGGGGAAATTTGAAAACCGATTAAACCGAACCGAACAAACCGTAAACCGTTACACGGGTCTATAAGCTATCTATGTAATATAATAAATCAAAGTTTATTTCAGCCACGTGTCATTCATTGACACAGCTTCTGGCTTCTTTTTCCCGCCCATATACTCCACTCTTATTTTCACACGGGTCATGGAGCATTCGTTTTACTTTTTTACCCGGGTATAAAACATTTTCTTACACATGAATTCTGAATGTTTTCTTTGTTTGATGAAACGATGAAACCCTAGATTGGATCGCCACCTATCGAACTTCTCTGCTTCTTCAAAATCTTCTTTCAATAATGTTCATCAGATTTGTTGATATTCTGTGTGATATAAACCCTAATTCCATATTGTTCCATCTAATTCCCAACCCATTGGCCCCTCTGCTTCTTCACAATATTCTTTCAAGAACGTTAATCACCTGTAACTTTCTTCTCGTATTAGTATGCTCATATTTTATTGATGTTCTATGTGTAAACCTTAAAATTATGCCTTTTATTTTTTGGGTGTTTTTGATTTTTTTATTTATATATACATCAGGTTTATGCAAGTTCTTCGTCCCCTGATTCATATTTTGATTGATTTTATTATTAAGTTTCCTCTTAATTTCAAATAGTATAATTTCCAAAATTATGGGATTTTAAGCTCTGCATCGTGTGTATCGTCGTCTATTTAACTGGATTCATTTTAAAATTGAATTCGTATTTTAGGGTTTCGTATAGAAGCGTCTATGTTCCAAATCGTTGATTAAGGTTGGATTTAATTGTTTTCTTTTTCGGTATTGTGTATCAGTATCTTCAAATTTGTGACGTCTTCCCTTTTATGATTTGGCCGTATTCAATTGATTGTAGTGATTATTATAACATGCGACCAATTAATAGCCAATATATCATTGTGTATTTCAATATTGTTGTATCAATATCTTTAATTTATGTTATTGTTGGTCTTTTTGATTAATCGTCATGTTTTCGTTCTTTGGTTATGTGATGATACCACTAAAAAATCAAACATCCATAAAATATGACAAAAACAATTTAGGATTTGATTTGTTCCTTTTTGTACTTTGGTTCTCTCATGATACCATCAATCCTCAAACCACAAATGCATATGTTTATTTGCAAAATTCATGTATTTTATGCATAAAATTTGACAAAAATAACTTAGGGTGAGTTATTTGATAAAAATGTGTAATTATATTGTTTTTGTTTGAAGTGAGTAGTACCCGTTAGAACATTTTAAAATCTGCCTGAAGAATGAATTATATTACTACTTTTATGTTTCATTTTGCGAGTATGGGTTGCTTATTTAAAGAGGTTTAAACTAATTATGTGATTTTGACTCTAAGAATTGGGATTGATTATTAAAAGAGGTGATATACTCACTGGTTTTTTTTTAAAGCAGATGCTCATTTTGGAATTTGTGAATGAAAATAATTGATGATCATTGGTAGTTTAATCTTAATTTTGCATTTCATTGTCCTTCCTTTTGTTTTCCACGGCTTTGATAGTGGTTTTCTTCTCCTTTTCATGCCGAAAGCCTTTATGTAAGTGTTCAATTTCAGAGAAGCTAGATTGACTTTCAATCGTCAATGTTTATTTTTTGATGATTTAATCGACTAAATTATGAAGTAATATTACTTACTAGAGCACTAACAAAAAAAACTTGTCTCTTGCTACAGCATGTTCAATTACATCCTGATTATATGATTTTAATTACCTATAATAACATCATGACTTTCAATTTGTAATTGTTGTTAACAGGTTGAAGAGCTACCACTTTTCTTTAGAGAGACCAAACAGACGGTGAAACAACCACATATAGGTGATATCTTTTTTAGATTTCTATTCTTTCATAACCTTGATTAACATTATCTCATTTATATACCAGTTTAGATGGAAACAATTGGTCTTTCCTAGGAAGCATGATTCATCTTGTTTGTTGCAACTTACAAATGATTGACTTTTTGAATACGTATTGTCTTTTTTATAGATGAAAGAGAATGTCTACAAAAATAAATCAACTAACTTGGGTATCATGTTCTTTAGTAGGGGTTTTTTTTTTGTATGTGTGAACTTATTGGAACCATTTACATTAATAAATTTGATTGTAATCAATCGTCTGCTATGTAATGCACAAGTTTGTAGCAATTTTTAGTTTATGAAGAAGTATACTACTAATGATGAAAATAAAATTTTGTATTTTGTTTTTCAAGTTTCTACTTTTTTTTATTACTTTTGAAGGAATTTTATTACAATCTTTAATCTGTCTTTTTATTTGAAAGAAATTCAAGAGTAGTGGTATGAAATATTTTTTATTATTCAATCCGTGTATCACACAGGATTTAACCTAGTACTACTAATAAATGATTCCAAATAAATGTCACATGGCATTCCCTCATCCACTTTCTAATTTAATTTAAATGATCATTAAATAAAAAACATTCTTTTATATAAAATTATATTTAAGGAATGTTTAATTAAAAACTTTTTCTAATTAATTGTTTTAAATCCTATTAATATTACTTTTTTATAGAACAAAACCATGTTTTTTGTTTTATTTTAGATTGTAACAAAGTTTGTTATTTTTCAAATATTAATCCTATTAACAATTTATTACAAAAATATATTAATTGATAACAACTTTTTTAGTTTTTGAAATTCATAATATAAGAATAAACTCAATAAAAAATTTTAATTTCAAATAAAACACAAATACGGCGTAAAAAATGTTAAAGATTTAAATCATAATTATACTTTTATTTTATATTGTTTTATGTAATAAAATTCTTTTAATTATGTACTTAAATTTAATAAAACATCATAAAATGACATAATTTTTATTTTTAAACTCGTGTAATACACGGGTCTATAATGCAGTCTATAATAAACAAGTAATTACAATGACAATTGTCAAATTTTTAAACCACCTAATAACACTTGTCAAACTCTTAAACCACTTTTAACATGTGTCATATTTTAACAATGTTATCCAATCCCTGACATATTAAATGCTTATATAGTCTCTTTCATATTAAATAATTAAATTAAATACAATAACTAATGATTTTAGTAATACATTTTTATATTAATAATAATTATTTAATAAATTTTAAATCAAATCTTTATAATAAAAAATAGATTTTGAAAATAAAAATTATATAAAAACATTTTTTCCTGAAAAAAAAAACCCAAAAATTTAAACAACAAAATTTGTATATAA
Organism: Mikania micrantha; assembly: GCA_009363875.1. NCBI lineage: Eukaryota > Viridiplantae > Streptophyta > Magnoliopsida > Asterales > Asteraceae > Mikania > Mikania micrantha. The sequence continues at coordinate 83,580,738 of CM018681.1, read as the reverse complement.
AAAATAGTTTTTAATACAATTTTAAGAATGAAATGTTAAAAAATAATATAAATTCAATAATATTCAAAAATAGATTTTTATATACTAAATTTTTATTTATTATTATATAATATTTTTTATGCAATCCATGTAATACACGAGATACTAACCTAGTAACAAATATAAAAGTATACTTTCATCATTAACTTATTTTTAGTCCTGACAACTTATACATCCATCTACCGATCATATTTTACTTGACTATATTCTAACTCATTAACACCAAAATTCATTTTTACGTGTCTCCATCCCTTGACCTTAAAAGGAGCAACATTATACTAATATATAATTCTAACGTCTTTGTCATTTGAATCCATCCCTACCTTGCATATCTTATATTTAATTAAATTTTTTAACGATCATACGTTTAATCTTAAAATATTACAAATTACTAGCTCGAGTATGAGCATGTAGCTTCTCCTTTTAAGAAACAAAATCTCTAATAGTATTTATATTTATTTAAGTAACCTAGTTAAAGGTAAAGTGCTATTTTTTTAATAATATATTCTATATTGATTGATTTTTATTCTTTCGGTTGAGTTGCCTGACAACTATATAGATTAATCAATGGCTCTTTTATTTGGACACCCCACTTTTTTATTTTAACACCCATGTGAGTCAAGACGGGTCGTACTGGCCCGTACGGCCCGTATTGAGTACAGACAAACATTCCAGGTAATTTATTGGAATCAGTGAAACATTCTGTGGGACGGGCCTTACAGATCAGTACGGTCCGTCTTGGTTCAAGCTTATTTTTCCAAGTCATTTTGGGTGTCAACCAGTTTTGATATAACCTGATACGGCCCGTACTGGCCAGTACGGGCCGTCTCGAATTAATTTATTTTATTTAAACATAATTTACGTATTTAAATAATTTTTAACGATATACGTTTAATACGTGAATTATTTGAACGATATGTGTTATTTATTTTATTTAAACTTAATTTACGTATTTAAATTTAATTTTTAACGATGTACGTTTATTATGTAAATTACTTGAACGATATACGGCTATTATGTTAATTAAACGTCATAATTTCATTTTAACTAAATATTTCATTTTATAATTAGTTTGTTTACGTTAATTTAAATAATTTAAACGATATAAAGTTTGCCGCGCAAATATTAAACAACACAAACAGAAACAATACAAATGCAGAAAAAAACATACGTATACACACTGTACGGTTTTATATACAAGTAAACAAAATACAAAAATACAAAATGAACTACGATCCGGATGGTCCAGCGTCCGATCCGTTCGTCTGCGTAGACGCGTGGCTCCGGGAATGATGGAAGCTGTGTCCCGTCCCGTCGCGCATGCTCTGACGCGACCGTCCACTGGACCAAATCCTCGCAACGATCGAGCCGTCGCTCGACGCGTGCCATCCGCTGAGCCGTCTCGTTGCACTGTGCGGCAATCTGGTGCAACAACGCCTCCAGTGGCTCGGTCAGGCGCACTGCACGGTAAACGTGCGGTGGATGCTGCGGAGGCTCCTCCTCGCGCGGCGGTGACTGAACCGACTCCTCCCGAATCGGCTTGTGTGACAACTAGTACTAAACCGTACGGCAAGTCCGTACGGTGTGTGTACTTTCACCACGTACTGTGTGTGAATACAGTACCTAAACAGTTGTGTGACAACAGAACTCAGGAAACAAATTACAGTTGTATGTGTTTAAGTGAAAACTTAAATACGATTAATACAACAACTCAAGGGAAACAACAGTATTCAAACGAATAACAATAACAAATCGGTTGCGATCTGATATCCATAGATGACAGGAATCAGATGACCGACAATTCAATACGAAAATCAAGTGATAACAGGATGTTCAGTTGAGTCCGACAGTGAGGAAACACAATTCAAATTATATTGCAGTGTTGTTTTAGAATAATTAAACTGACAGCGTGTTTGCGTGGGTGACGATTCACACAAACATATCTGTGAGTTTAACGTTCTGAACGATAACTGATAATTAGAAAACCAAATCAGAAAGTGAAACTTACGACCGTGTTTGTACAGTTAGCGCTCTGTACGAAGACGCGCGTAAGTGACGCGATCTGACGAAACGGAAACGAAAACGCGACGCGAACGAAGAAAAATTTATAAAATAAAATGAATAAACATTTTTACAATTTGAAACTCATCAAATTAAGTAAAATAGCATTTTTATTTATTTAGTTTAATTACGCGTATTTTTCCGGATACACGACCGAATTACGAACCGAGCAACAAAAACGAACCCGAACATACGCGGGGTATAAAAATCAAATTACAAGCATTAACACCCATTTTTATCATCACCTACTTCCTTCTCTCTCTCAAAATTCGGATTCCCTCTCTCCCTCTACAATTTCAACCTAAAACCTTCAAGATCTTGTTCTATTCTAGATGAAATCGTGCAAATAGCATACCAAATCGAAGCCCTTATCATTTACTACCTGAAAGTACAAGGGATCGGCACCAGAAATCACTGAATCGAAGGTATATGGACCTCAAAGGTTGCGAAAACTAGGGTTTTCAGCCCCTAGTTCGAACCCTTAACCAAACCGGTTTGAAACCCTTTTCTTCCAACCCTAGACCCTCGAAAGCATCTCAGGTGAAAGGGGTTTGAGTGCCATTTTGGTTGTTACCCTGAGACTCGATAACATGGAGGTTGGGGGTCGACTGAGCACCATCGGTCGAATGGCCATTAACCAGTTGACCGAATGGCTTCATTCGGCGATGCCCTATTCGGCACTGTTATCTCATTCGACCATCATCAGTCGCCACCTCCCATTCGATGCTAACCTATTCGGCTAACAACAGGTCATTCGACCCATTTCCCCCATTCGTGAAGCCTTCATTCGGAGATGCTATTCGATGGTCAATCCTCATTTGGGTTACCCGCCTTTCAGCATGAGAGTGGATCTTCATTCGACCGGCCAACACTATCATTCGCTAAACCATTTCTTTTCTTTATTCGGCCAAACAGCTTTGATTGTATGGGGCCACAACTGTTGGGCCAGGCCCAGTTGGTTTGGTCCTTTTTAATTAAGTTGGGCCACGTGACTTTGTTTGACCCATGCCGATCAAAATAGCAGTAACACTAGGTGACACAAACAAATCATCCGGTTCATTATGGTTCATTTGGTCCAAGAATTTGAACCGGCCCACTATGAGGGATTGGGCCCATGACACATTACTTAGGCCCAATGAAGCTTAGTTTGGCCCACAGATCATTGATCTGGCCCACTGTGACTGATCCAACCCATGAAATTTGTTAGGCCCAGATTCTGTTATTCGGCCCAAGACACGGGGCCAGGCCCAATATCATCATAAGACTAGGGCTGATAAGGCCCATCTTATTGCTTCGGCCCATCTACATTCTGTTTCGGCCCAATGAAATGATTCGGCCCTTTTGACTCAAAAGTAAACCAAAAACATAAACTCGTTCTAAGATGGCATACAATGGAACTTGGCACTTACTACAAAGTTAATGAGAAGCTTGGGTTAATACATTCACAAAATCTAAAACCTTTAAGTTTAAGTTATAATCATAGTTTCATGGTTACTTACTAACTATGTAATAGACCATTTTCAACTTAACAAGGACAACAAGGGAAGTCTTAAACCCTAGATCTAAGTTGAATACTTAGATTGGTTTACAAGGATCCAAGTAATGCAAATAACTAACATGTTATGTAAAAGTGTTGAGATTTCAAGAATGGGATAGGAACAGTGAAACCTAAGAATCAAAACACCCCATACTAAACTTAACTTAAAGTAGTTAAGTGCTAGTATGATCTATGACCAAAGATCAAGGGCCGAATGATGACCAAGACCGAGACTTGCGAGTGTTAGCCAAATGTGATGGCTAACACATACACACACACAAATTCATACGAACTTATACTTACGACTTACAATCAACGTGAAATCAACACAGGATCATGAAAACAAACTCAAGTACAAACAAGAGCGTGTGCATTTTTATGTAAGCTAAGGCAACCATTACAACAAGGTGAGTTCATATGCCCCCTTTTCTTTAATCTTAACTGATTTTAAACTCTCGGGGCTGAGAAACATGCTTAACTTTTAATTATTTAAAAGTTTTATGTTTATCATATTGCTTACACTTTGATTAGATAATAGTAATTGAATTATTATTATTTATCATTGTATGCATGCGTGCTTGATCATGATATGACAGAGATAACCCAGATGAATATGATAATATAATTTCATAACTCATCGACACAATAGAATAAACTAGTTGTAAGATTATATCACACAACACATAGTTATTCTTACAAGGATAAACATTGAGATGAACATAGATGAACATGATGACAAGGAACAAAACACATGAATGATGTGAAGATGACACATCTTTATAACATCATTCAGCACTAGAATTAACTAAGTGTAATAAGTCAAGTGCTTACAACACTTAGCTTACAACTCGAAACATATTACAAGATAACATGGAACGACTAACAACTACCACCTGAGCCGATTAAGTGAAGTAAGGCTATCTCTTACAATAGCTTAGAGGCAACATGGTGACCCTATGGAATGACAAGGAATGATAATCATGATAATGCAACTTCATGATAACAACATCATTCACCACTAATACTAACGATGTGTGATAAGACTAGTTCTTATCATACATGGTTAAACACGAAAACATTTATCACTGAGAGAAGATGACTTATGAGACTACTACTTGTGACATCAAGGATGACATCAGGAAAACCTAATTCCAAGATGTCATTCCCCATACAGGCTAACATTATACTATAAGACTTGATCTTATAACGCCATGTTTGTACTGTAGTGAAACCTATGACACTATACCGGTAATACCTATAAACAAAAAGGTGACAGTGTTAGGGTTAGATTAGATCCGATTTGTGTGAGACCATGAACTTGTGACTATGTAATTAAGAGGTGATATCTATGTGAATTTATGCAATATGATTCTATATGTGCCTATGTAAGGTGACTATATGAGCCTATGTGATGCGACTATATGAGACTATATGAGACTATATGAGAATAATGAGACTATATGAGACTATATGAGACTAATGAGACTATATGAGACTAATGAGACTATATGAGACTATGTGATGAGACAATATGAGACTAGGGAATGAGACTATGTGATGAGACGATATGAGACTAGGGAATGAGACTATGTGATGAGACTATATGAGACTAAATGAGACTATATGAGACTATGTGATGAGACTATGCGATGAGACTATATGAGACTATATGAGACTATATGAGACTAGGGAATGAGACTATATGAGACTACGCGATGAAACTAGGTGAAATCACGTGGAACAAATGGGAAATGGATATCTCTAGTTGTACCGCAAGTGGTGTGAAACTTGATTGAGTATGTGGTGGGATAGCGTCTGGGCTCGACCCTTTCTTGATTCCCTATATATAAGCATGCTTGATCAGGTGATACTCTACTTGTACGTATAACTAGGGAAAGGCCATTGGGTGGAACAGGTGAATCAATCATTACAAGTAATCAGTATGACATTGTGACTGTGTGCATGAACATTTCAAGGTTTTCAATTACTTACTTATGAACTCACCAACCTAGTGTTGACTTTATTTAAATGCATGTTTTCTCAGGTGACGGACAGGTCTAGTTAACAAGCATCAGTGTTTAAGCCAGCGGACTTTTAGAAGACCTAGCTTACTTTTGGATGCATACATCTTGATGACATTGTGAATCTATTTTGCATATCTTGTACAGCTACAAGATAGAAACTACACGATTCTTTTGGATTAGATTTACTTACTTAAATTATGAACACATACTGTGTAATTTAACTTTGTAATTCTATGTTATATGTCATGATTAGCATTTCTCATTATACATCATGTGCCATGCAAACAATCTGATCATCTCGATTATCATTCAAGATATCGCGCCCCGGGAACCTTCCGCCCGACGGGAAAACCCGATCCGTTCCCGCCGGCCCGGGGTGTGACAGCTCGGGCTCCGGCATCGGGCCACCGTCCTGCTGGTCCGGCAATACAATGACCTGGGCCGGCTGAAACGGGCGGCCGTCCTGCCCAATAAACCGCAATCCCAGACCCGGGATGTCGGCGGCAAGTTTCATGCTGATGATCGTCCGCCGATCGAGCTTACGAGGCTCGATCGCCGGCAGATCATCAACCATGTCAACCATGCCTCTGCTACGGGCGATATGGGTGACAAATGCGCCACCCCACAATGTACCGCGCTCCTGTCGGTGGTAGAAGGAGGCGTAGTACAACACAAAACACCGTGCCAGCAATGAGTGAGTGCATATAAAACAGATATGTCGTTGTCACCCACTCCTGGCTCTGAACGCGACCTGAAATGGTCGTCATGATGCAGCGATAGATGTAACGGATCAGAGGATCTCTGATCATCGTGGCCCGTACCCGGTGGCCGGTGAAGGGCGTATCTGATATATGGGCCCACCAGGCCCTCATAACCCCTCCTCCCCCTGCTAAGGGCGTATCTCGAAGTGTTGGCCGCCTAAGGAGAACATGATATCTGGAGGAAGCTCCTCGTCATCCTCCTCCCGAACTGCTGCCTAGTGAGCTCGGTATCTTGGTCAAGACGGCCCGTCTTGGCCATACCAGGCCAAAGGTCACCTTCTTCATTTGGTGAACAAGACGGACCGTACTGGTCAAGACGGCCCGTCTTGTTCTTGACAGATTCAAATTTTGAATGACCAAGACGCGCCGTACAGGCCAAGACGGCCCGTCTTGATCTTATTTTGAAAACTTAAAATTGGTCTAAACAGGTCCTATTTCGATCAAAAACCTAATCTAAATACATATTCATGATCTACGAAGGAAAATACATACCTGGTGTCGAAAGTTTGAAGATCCAAGACGGGTTGTATAGACCAAGACGAGAGAGTTTGGGTGTATGTGAAAGTGAAAAAAGTGAAAATGGCGTCTGCCATTTGAATTTAACATAGAACAGTACGGGCCATACTGGGCAGTACAGGCCCTACTGTTCTTTAATTTTTTTTTTTACATATACACAAAAAAATCAATTTTATTACATTTAATTAAAGACAGAATTTGTTTTTTACATTTACACGTCTATGTAGTCAACTAACTTATTTTCATCTAGAAATCTTTGATATTTTTGCAGCCTGTCATGATATACGAACTCCCAGTCGGATGCGGCATCATTTCGGTAACGTTTCCAAATAGGATTTACCATTGGAATTAGATAATATCCTTGTAAGGTAACATTAACGAAATGGACGCCAAGATGAACTGCTGATACGACGTTATGTCGCGGCAAACTATTAGCAGATGTCCACAAAGGAAAAATGGTTTGAGGACCTCCTCTGCTGAAAACGTGAACGATTACGCCAAATATTTGAGCAATTACTATACCTGTGTGAGGCATAAACATCCAATGTTCGGCAGGAGCATGTGCAATCTGTTGCCAATTTATTGTGTTGCATAGTACATCATAAGATCCTGGGTCGTAGGAGTTAAACACATATCTGTACAGATCTGCGTTGAAATCCAATTCTTGCAAGAGTTGTTGTCGAATAAATGCCCAATAACTTTCATCGAATCCTAAGCCCACGGCTACAGAACGAAAACCACAGTTATCATCTGGCTGGACATCTTGTATGTTTATCACGTAAGGTTGAATGAGAGGAAGGATGTGATGACGAAGCGATAAACATTGTTTAATACTTCTGGCTTCATGTTACGTGGAAAACGGAATTTGTTTTGACTTAGCGAGTCCGATGGTGGCATTGCTTTTGATACCGATGTGGAACGACTGCGCCGAAATACGGGTTTCTGACTTTTCTCGGTCACAGCTGTAAACGAACTATGCCTCGAAGGTTCAAATGTACTTTCTTGGGACGCTAAATTATCTTTAACAACGTCTTGCTTTTTTTGTTTACGTGCCTTTAAAGTTGGATGACCACGTGTATCTTTTTGAACTAAAGGCGTCTTTTTGTCGCTTTTATTTGGAAATACCTGCGTCAAGACCTTCTTTATTAGACTCTTTTTTATTTCAGGAGGTTTGAAATTTATTTCTTCTGTAACCAAAGCCATTTGTCCTATAACATCTATTTCTTCTTCTTTTAACAGTGTTGGGTTAGATGCGTTAAGTTTTGTCCAAAAAAATATCTATATCTGAGAGCGGTATCTTCTTATCTGCATAATTTATAATTAGAATTAATATAACAGTAACTATGTGCGAAACAGTTAAGATTTACATTTAATATTACGAACCTGTGTTGTAATATTTTGATATATTACATGCGCACGGCAACCCACAACTCGTCCAAAGCTGGTGGCCACACGTCATATTTTTGTCGCGCATGACTCTTATTTTGTCTTTTTCCTCGACCAACAAATCAAGAGCTTTATGGGACACCTTTCCTCGAATGTTATCAAATATTGGTAGTTTATGATGACCCATAGTTTTAATCAAGCTCATTTCAAAATCGTGTTTCATTTTTTACCTCTTGTGCTTGCACGATTTCATTTACGAAACCGACAAGCGAGACAAGCGTGCTGTTTGTTGATTTGAGAAATTGTTTTAGGTTCGAGTGCTAACTTTCCACCCGGTTTGTTGTACGTTGACCAAAGTTGCGCGTTCTGTTGGTCCATGCTGTTACAAACATATCTCTGTAACTGTTTAACCAGGTGTGCGTCAGATACTCCAGAACCCCTGAAATGAAACAAAAACCAATGATGATATGATGATAATAATGATGGTATATGATGCTTGCTTTTTTTGTTGTCTTTGATAAGTCTTTCGTACAGACGGTTGTAGTTGTAGTCGTATAACTCTGTTGTCGGAGAGTTACACAAATTCTCCCATCGACCTTTGAATTTCTTCCAGTCTGCGTCCGAAAAGCTTGCCTTGCAGTGTTTGGCAATATTTTCGTCTATGTGCCATCTGCAGAGATATTTTGCAGCTTCTGGAAACACCTTACGCCACGCACTGTGAAGTACGTTTTCCAAGACCTGCATCGGAGTATCACCGAATTTCTTATTGTTTTTTATCTTCTGCTGTAAATTGTATACATCCCTAGGGACGGATACATTTGCAGGGTTATGTTTCTTTACGCTCGAAAGTATGTTACGAGGATCCATGTGTCGCTCGGTCAGATTCTCAACCAGATCTTCTTCTACTGAGTGAATCTTCTAACATATGGATGACCCTCTAGATTCTGAACAGGTTCGTGATTGTGATTGTCGTTAATCACCTGTAATTTCCAGGATTCACGAACTTCGTTGTATAACCCTATCAGTTGAAACGGACAACTGATTTTCTTGCTCCCTGACCGTCTAAGGATTACGATGCTATTGTGCTCGCCACCACGGTCACACATGAGCCAGACTTTGATTACACTGCCTGTTTCTTTGATTTCTTTGTTCTTCTCTTGACTACAATGTAACCATTGTCTAGTGCTCTACTTTCCACCCACCCTACCAGCGCTTCCTTAGACATAAACTCCTGACATATAAAAACAATAATAAATATCGTAAATGGATAGCGATAATATACAATCATCAACATTTATGTTTCATTTAAGTTACCTCTTTGGTTTCCCAGTTAACGTTTGAAGCCGCCGGCTTTTCTTCATTACCCTCCTCCGGGTTACTTTGTTTACTGTCGTCATACACGAACCCATACGATGCTTGACTGTCAAAACTGACATCAGTGTTAGGTTCAGCATTCAGATCTATCGTGCCGTATGAATACTCAACAGGAGGCTCTTCGTTCAAATTTGGCACGGAATAGTTGAAAAAACTCCCGCCCCAGAACGACATCGTTACATATATGATTATCTTGAAATATATTCGAAATCGAAAGTTACGCGTTCGTTTGAAACGATTCAAGCTTATATACAAATTTGAAAATGTTCAATACGGCCCGTACTAGATCAAATCAGTGTCCTTTTGACAGAATTGAAAAAGCAAGACGGGCCGTACTGGCTAGTAGGGGCCGTCTTGCTGTCAAATCATTGTACTAGGTTGCATGGAATGTCTGTACGATGAATGAGACGGGTCGTCCTGGCCAGTACGGCCCCTCTTGCTCCCAATCATTAGCACAGGTTGTCAGACTGAATATTTGACCAAGTACTGAGACGGGCCGTACTGGGCAGTACGGGTAGGGGTGTAAACGAGCCGAGCCGATCCCGAGCTCGTTAAGGCTCGAGCTCGGCTCGTTTAGAAAAATTAAGGCTCGAGCTTGAGCTCGGCTCGTTAAGATAAATTAGGGTTCGAGCTCGGGCTCGGCTAGTTAAAGAATTTTTAGGCTTGAGCTCGGCTCGGCTCGTTTAGATTTTATTTATTTAATTTATTTTACTTTAATTACTAATTTAATTATATTTATAACTATATTTTATAAATTTAACATAAAATATTTAATTTAAATATATTTATCATAATTTTATATATAAAAATAATTAATTTTATAAATAAACACTTAATATAATAAATAAACACTTAATATAATAAAAAAAAAATATATAAACAAAAAGCTCGTTAAGGCTCGCGAGCCGGCTCGAGCTCGTTAAGTAAAGCTCGGGCTCGATAACTAAACGAGCCACACTTTTGGGCTCGAGCTCGGGTTCGTTAAGGCTCGGCTCGTTCGAGCATTTTACCGATCCGATCTCGAACATTTCACGAGCTGCATTGGTTCGTTTACACCCCTAAGTATGGGCCGTCTCAGGGGTGTATTTTTAAAAAAAGAGGGTGTGAGATTAACACCACTCTTAATCAATATATAATGATGTAATAATGTCAGAAATAATTTTTAGCAGTATTAAAAATGAAAATTATAAAATTTATTGTAGTGCAGTATGCCGTCAAATTTTATGGTCGTGAAGCGGAGGTGCACAAACGGTATTTTTAATTGAAACATATTTTGGTTTTAGTCAATAAAATCAAAATTTGAGTAGAAATAGAACCAATCTTTTTTAGGTTTGAGTTTTGACTGGTTTTAAACTTTTAATAAGGTTTTATCAGGTTAAAGGGGGGAAAAATTTGTAATTATGGTTCTGATTTCAGTTTCGGTTATGAATTTTCTGAGAAATTGAAAGCGTCTAGCATCCATATCCGCCGGGTCAGATATGATTGGTTCCGAGTAAGATAGGGTAGTTGGGTCTGGTTTCAAAACCAATTTTTTTGCCCATCTTTAATGTGAACAATGGAATATAACCTATTAGTTAACCGAGTAAGCTTTTTATAACTGGAAAATTACCAAAAACATCATTGTTGACCACCTTTTTACCAAAATAATCAATCAAATTCCAGCGTCTTACTTTAGACGCGTCTTTAGACTCCCTTTTTGTGTACTTATTTTAAACATACTGGCACACATGTCGGCGGCTTTGTCGGGTGTCTAAGACCCCTTTTCTACCGGCGTCTTAGACGCCCCATTAGACGCCCTTTTTTGTACTTTTTGTAAACATACGGGCCCACATATCGGCGGCTTTGTCGGGGTCTAAATGGGTGTCTAAAACCCCTTTTCTACCGGCGTCTTAGACGTCACTTTAGACGCCCATGTGGGCCCGTATATCTACAAAAATTACAGAAAAAGAGCGTCTAAAGTGGTGTATAAAGCAGCGTCTAAGATGCCGGTAGAAAATGGGGTCTTAGACATGTGGACCCGTATGTTTACAAAAAGTACAAAAAAAAAGTCTAAAGAGGCGTCTTAGACGTCGAAATTTGATTGATTATTTTGGTAAAATGATGGTCAACAATGATTAATTTGGTAATTTTCCCTTTTATAACGATCAATGTAAAAAAAAACTTTTGGTAAAATTTAAAATGTTACAAATAGGAAAGAAAAAAAAAACGGAAGAAAAAAAAGAAGTAAAGACGGGTAAAAGACCTTAACAAAACATGAGTCACATAGGAAAAATTATTGTAAAACATAGGGGAAAACGGTTTGTGTGAGACTCAAACGCCGTTGGCTTTTCTAAAAGGCAGTGGTGGAGCTTGACCGTCTTGAAAAGAGGGCGGAAATTTACGTGAACCACAATAAATGTTAATTTTTGAAGTGAATGGGGACGAAACCAATACTTAAAATAAAAAATATACTTTCGGTCTAAAAATTAACACCACAAAATGAAAAAAAGAGGAGACGCGGTCGCCCCCTTCGGCCCCTATTAAGCCACGTCCCTGCTGAAAGGAAAACACCTTAGCATAACGCTACTTCATTTAAACTTAAATTCATATCCATAATAATAATCAATTGATCGGTTAACCACCGGTTATTGTTTTGATTCGGTTATATTTGGTTAATAATTTAATTGTTGAAAAACATAGATATACATGTAAATAAGCTTATGAATTAAAGATATATTAGTAATAAAAACTAAGTGGAGCTCATATAAATTTGGAGTTATTAAGAATTAACAAAAAGTAAACCATGTAAACACTAATTTATCTCTTAATATATATAGTTTATCATGTAAAATATAGCATTTTCATTTTATTAAAAGCACTAGTTCACCTTCTACTTGACTTGCGTCATCACTTTTGAAAAATAATAAGAGGAAACACACACATATATAAAATATTAAAAAAAACAAATATATAATAATCGGTACGGCTCGGTTACAGTCGGTTAATGACTTTGCTTAACCATAACTATAACCGAATATGTCGGTTAATGACTTAGCTTAACCATAACCATCGTTTAAAGTCGGTTTCGGTTAATATCCGTTATGGTTCAGGACAATTATCGGTTAATTTTAAGTTGAAAGTTATACTATCCTCATCCTATAATCAACCTACCTTAGTCTCTTTCCCCAATTGTTCTGCTTGCTTGAGTTTCGCATATCTTTTATTATTATTTATTTAGTAAAAAAGAACTTTACTCTTCAAAATTAAACCCAAACAACAGACAGGCTCTTTCCTTTTTTACCAGTTTCACCAAAAATGCCATAAAATCTTTCTTGCATTGCACACGATGCAAATAACCCGTTAGTGTGGTTTACGGATCATTTGATTAACTTTACCAATATGACATAACTAGTTCCCAACAATTATTTGATGAAAGTAATTGTAATTTGTAAATATCGATCAGTTTAGGACATTATTATTGATTTCTTTTTAAATGCCTAGTATAAATATAGAGAACCACCGAAAAGTTCACTACGTGAAAAATTATCAAGATCAATAATTTTCTCTATCAATTCAAGGCATCATAATGAAAACTATGATATCATATATATGTTCATTCAAGTTCTCAATTACTTTCAACAAGCATATTCTTGATTGTTGTTTATATATCTTTATTTGAATGAATTGATCTATGATATATTGATATTGAAATATTCAAGAGTACAGCTTTAGAAAATATATCCAAGTTACAAAAATAATAATAAAAAGTAATAATGTGAGTTAAATAGAGAAAATAAATTAAGAAAGTGAAAAAGCAGGGCACGTGTCCATGTGCGAGAAAGAGTGAAAAGTCAGGCATGTGGCTGATTTATCGATGCATACCACTGCACGTGTCGCGATCTTCACTAATAACATGTATTCTCTTTGCTACTTAGCCCCCCTCAATTATCAAAATACCAAATTCAATCCCCCAACAGGTGGGGAAAATCATATTTTGATACTAACTACCTAAAACGGAATCGGTCTAACTCGAACCGGCAAGTACATATGGTTCTATTTTCTCCGATGAATCACAAATGAAACTGGTTTCATCTTTGCCCAACTTAAACCGAAACAAATGCTTGACTTTCTTAACTAAAACTATAACCGATTTGACCCATTTAGAACCAGAATTGGTTTCAATTCCCAAAAAAAAAAAAAAAAAAAAAAACTCTTTGGGCCCTTCTCTAGGGGTTCTAACAACAGATCTGATTCAGTACTTGTATAAACACATTGGTCGATCATTATTTCACTAAAACCCGTCAGGTTTTGAATACTTGTGAATTGTGGTCGTCGTCTGAATCTAATAAAACCACACCATGGAAATAGATCAAAAAATGTGCATTTAGATTAAAAATATATAGTTTAGGTTTTCATTAAATAATAACTAAGATGTTAAAACTTAAAAGTAACTTTAATTTATAAGATTTATAATCATTTATTTATCTTTATAAGGTTTATAAAATAAATTCAAGCAATCAAACGTATTTGCATTAATCTACCTATACTAATAAATAAAGGTTTTTAGTGTCACGTGGCATAATTCTAGAGCATCTCAACATTCATTTTCCACATCTCTCCTATTAAATACATATAATATTAAATAATAATATTAAATATTATATATATTGTTTATACATTTTTATAATAAAAATAAATACATTAAAATATATTAATATTAAAAACATACTTTTTTTAAAAAAAATATTATAAATTATAAAATTTTCTAAAACAATTATTTGAAACACAATGTTTAAAGAAAAATAAACTACAAAAAAAGTTAGTGTTTAAATAAATAATATTATTATTTTAATACTTAAAATATTATATCATATGAAATTGTAATCGTATTTTATATTAAAAAACATCTTAAATTTTCTAAATTTTCATTAATAATTATTCATTATATTTCTTTATTTAACTTATGTATTACACGGGTTACTAACTTAGTAACTAATATAAGCAAGATATTAATCAAAACGGTTAATAATAAAATGTGTAATATCCCAACCTATATGAACATGCGAGAACATAAACAAATAGGATATTCTTAAACAATAAAAAAAAACACTATATTTTTAGTGTTAAAAACCTTTTAAAATGAGAGTAAAATCACGAGACTATAAAACCGTTTCAAATTATCAATAAAATAACAACACAAAGTTTTCTTTATATATACAAAATACATATAACAATCATCATATACTTAAAATCAAAGAAAAATAAAGCTAGTAAATCAAACTAAAATTAAAAAAGATGAGAAATTGCCTAATAAAGTTACCCAATACTTGATCTAACCTTCTCTATTCTTTTGTCTTCCTGATCATAATTCATAAAAAAAGGGGAAAGTCTCTTTTTCTTCTTGTTTCAACGACAGAAAGCAATGTCGACCCAAAACAAAGATAAATCAGGTCATCGTCAAAGCCTGTTTTTTGGGGCTCAAAAGTTTAATTTGTTTTTTTTTTTAAATTTTATATAATTTCTTTATACATATTGGGTTTAAATAAGTCTAATATCAACCAAAAAAATTTGAGCCCATTGATTGAATCCTAATATTACTAAAATCAAACGCAGGTTCGTTTACTTAAGTAATACATTAAGCCTACGATCCAATGTCTCAAGAAAGTGTTGAGAATTGTAGTAAACATTTTAAACTTTTAATTAATCATATTAATTATAAAATCAGATTTTACGATAGCGGAAGCGATTAGGTTACACATTTTGTTTCATAAACGAAATTCCCAAATCCAGGAATCTAGTTACATACGAATAAACGAAAAACAACCATATGGTGTTTAGATTTTAGAATTGACCTCAATAAAGAACCCTCAAAAACACACATTGGATTCGATAGTAGCATCGCTAGAATACTTGAATCACGAACCACGATCTCTATCGTGTATTACCGCAACAACCGCGTGCTCCGAAACCACTTGTGATGGTTCGGCTATGGTGGTGGCTCTTTAGTGGTGTTTGGCCGAAACCAATAGAGGAGGAGAGGGGAGGTGTGCGGCCAACAAGAGGGGAGAGAGGGAGAGTGAAAGAGTCCTAAAAACTGTGTTAAAAATGTGGAAGGTTGGATCTAGTTTTAATAGTCAAAACTAAATCCACCTTTTTAGGATCTTGGATTACCAATTCAAAATTGGTTTCCTACCCTTTTATTTCACATATTATTTAAATTAAACTCTTTTAATTTAATTGAACTCTTTTACTAATTAAACCATTTAATTACTACTCTCCATATTACTAACTAACAACTAGTTAGTAACATTTAATTAAATATCTAAAGTTTAATTAATTAAACTTTATCAATTTAATTACAATTAATTATCACAATAATTAATTCCTCCAATATTATTATTATTTCATAAATAATAATAACACACCACTTTATATAATTCATGAAATTGAATGTGTCTAAAACAAATTTTAGACATAATCACATTACTATCTTCCAAAGTGTAACTCTTTGAATCGTACCCCGATAGCAACGTTGATATTATCGATGATCGGACATCACATATCCAACAGAAAGATTTAGTAGAATGGCAATGACAACTATTGAGAACGAAATCTTAAAAACTATGAAATGCAAATATGTGATCAAAAAATTTGCTACCAAGAGGCAAGAGAGCTTTACAGATCATGGGTTAGCTATTCCAGTGTGTTATTTTCATCCTATGATTTTGTTTGTTTATTGTTATAACGTTAATCGACGTTTTAAATAAATAGCTTAAATAATTGATAATTTGTTTGGGCCTTGGAAAATCTTTTTCCTTCTCGTCTAAAACGCTTAACTACTCAGGAACCCTCTTTTATTTAAAGACTACAAACATTAACAAAACACGATTTTTAGTATTTTTAAAAGAAAACAGTCAGCAACCTAAAAGCCAAAATTATTTACTTATTTTCTTTTCATTTCTTTTCTATTAACAAGTTTTCATCATATATTTATTTGAGTCAACTTGAGGCTTTCTCATGTGACAAAAGTAGCCCAATAAACATATGTTTTCTAACTAGTCAAGGTGTTATTGGATCATGTTTGTGTGTGTTTGACGGGTTATATTTTATTAAATCTAACCAGTACCCAAACTCAAAAGTGTCAATCCTTAAACATATGTGTAATTATGAGTTGGCATAAACACAAATAGCTTAAGATTAAGTTTTAATTTTATAATAATCTCATGTTATTTACTCTAAGTTTTAATATACAACAAAAATTGCATATTATATTAAAAAGCGAATTATCTTTTACTCTAAGGTATGACACGATGTTGAAAAAACAGTATCATGTCGTTAAAAAAATGCACATTGTGTACAAACAACTCGCAATAATAATGTTTCTGACGATTACAATGATTATTTAGCTATGTCAGAAAGGTCTTCATGCAATGTCTGTAGTATTTTTGTAATTCATTATCATTATATAGATAAAGAGTTTTTGTGTCCTTGTTAGTCATGGTATTGCACTTTTGTACATGGCACATAACATAAACATGGGAACGTCGGTAGCATCGTATGTATATATTAGCTTTGGAGAAAGTGTTCAAGTAGATTGCTACATTAAATTCATTGAGGTGATCACCAATACTTAACAATCATACCCAAAAGAGTGGGCTTACATGATTTATGATTTTGGCATGTTTTCTTTGGTTTTTTCTTTTTTTATTTGTTTTTTTTTTTGACTCAAACAACAATATCAACATACTTAATCAATCGTCATTATTCAATAATCAAATACATGGAACCCCCTAAGATGTCTATTCAAGCTAACATACGACGCAACAAATGTGGCTACTATCTCCCATACGGGATTTACCCATACTGGTCGATTTGGTAAAGTTTTTCCTAGCAAAACAACGAAAACGAAGTATTCAAAAGAGAGCAAGAGTTGACAATAAAATATGTTGATCGAGCTTTTGGTGTTCTAAAATCCAAGTGGGTATAAATCGACGTTTAGCATGCCCAACGAAGCACATAAAGATTATGAGTATCATGTATACACATATTATACTGCAAGACATGTAAAACCTCAAACATTTTACTTGTGGGTTACAGTTTAAACATCTAAATATTAAAAGGTGGGAATTTCCTTCCATACTCCTAGCCACTCCTATCTCCCCTCGTGATTATCACTAAACAAACAACAATAACAATAGCTGAATAACAATAGTAATTTAACAATATTAATAATAATAGTAGTAGTAGTAATAATAATAAAAATAAAGAGAGAAAGATACATACAAACACACATACATACATACATATACACACTAACAATTAATCAAGGATCGTGTTTTAACATCATGTAACGAAAGAGAAAGCCATTAACGATCATTGATCACCATCTTCATTGTCATGATTTATTAGAGATGTGGTGGAGATGAATAAAAGACGAACATTATTGTTAAACATAATACTTACCTTTTTAAAATAATCTGAAATTAACCAAAAAACGGAACTAACATAAATCGGTTACGGTTTTGGTTTTGTACTTTTGGTTAACCAAATATATATATATATATATATATATATATAGGATTGTGAACAAATAATAACCCACCTTTAAAGCAATTACCCAGATAACTTTGCCAAGATGAAGCAAAATCTTGAATTTTTTTTCCTAAAGATCATTGTAACACATTTAAAACATTATGTTATTTTATGAGTTTGCAAAAATTCATCACCGTTTGATAGTTTACATCGTTGTAATTTTTGAGCCTAAAACAGTTACAGTGTTATAAATCAAAAACTTACAACGATGATATCTCTTAAATGGTGATGAATTTACAGAAACTCATAAAAGAACATAGTGCTATAAATGTGTTACAATGATGTTAAAAAAATCCAAGATTTGGATTCATATTGACAAAATTATATGTGTTATTGCTTTAAAGGTGAATTATTATTAGAACACTACCATACATATATATATATATATATATATATATATTCCTTTTATTTTCTTTTTAATTATTTTGTATCTTTTGTAATCATTTGACTAAATATTAATTTTGACCTTCTAAATTAGATTAGAGTATGTTAACCAAAAAAATAAAAAATATGTACACTATACAACTAAGTTTTTTATTGTTCATATAACATTGCTTGTATAACCAAACTGTAAACATATGACTAAGTGAAAATCAAACAAAAAAATACGTTGGATAATAAACCAAAACTAAACAAAAAACCGCGAACCTAATCCTTAATACTTGAAGTAACAAAGAGAAAAAAAATAATAAATTGTCAGGATAGTACCTGTGTTTTGCTTGTATTTATTCTTCGTTCTTAAATTTCATAAATTACATACATTGTCACAAACATTTAAATATTTATAACATATACAGTTTTTAAATTTGATTTTGATAAAAAGTAGAAAGATGTATGTATTATAAATATTTAAATATCTAAGATTATATGATTAATTTATGAAATACAATAAAATAGTAACAAAACAAATAAAATCATCTGATCAATTAAAAAAACTTCTCTTTTTACTTGAAATTCAAAATCCCCCAAAACCCTCTCCTGAGCCCTGACTTATTCGTCTTGTTGGTACAATCAGAAATTTGAATCTCGCTCGCTCGCTCTCTCTCTCTAATTGCTCGCCTGTGAATTTGTATCCGGTGATGATAAATAACTTGTTTTTGATCTGAAATCAGTCGCTATATTGAGGTCGATACCGCCATTGTCAATTTCTTATCGCACATACAGGTATTCGGCATGTGTTTTTCTTTATAATTTGATGTATGGGTTTTGTATGAAGGTTCTTGATTAATAATGTGAATTTAGCGTGTCTGATGTTGGTGAATTAGGGGTCTCTTTGGTTGCTGAAGATAAAATTAATAGGATGTGTAGATGAATTGGTACCTTATCGGCTTCTTAGCCTTCTTTTTTATGTTTATTCGAGATGTGAGGTTTATATTAGAGTTTGTTGTTGATGTTTTGGTTTTGTAATGTTTCTAATTGATTGGTTCTTGTGATTCTTACGGTGAATTCAGTTGCTGGTTAAGGAATAACTATCAGGGTATTAAACATGTTTGCTCAACAAGTATAGTTGTGTATTTAAGTGTTAAATTGCTAATTTGTCTGATGTATGTTGAGATTATGTTTTTCTTAGATTTGAACAGTTTTGATACTAAATGTATTTTTTGACAAACACATATATGATTCTTCCAGAAATCCAGTGTGCAAGTTTTGCATCTATCTTTGTAAGTTTGCTATGGAGGGCGTGTTAATTGACTGCGTACAGAACAGTCTGCAGCTTCTGCTATACCACAATGCTGTTTTCATGTGCGAACGACTTTGCTCCGAGTTTCCTTCTGAGGTTTGTTTCCCCCAAACCTATCAATGTTCCAATATTATTGTAATGTCTTTATAGTTTATACTATCACAAAATAATTGCAATGTTTATGTATGTATGCAATATTATTAGCTGATCTACCTGTTATCTTTTCATGGAAAGCACATAATAAAGATCAATAATTGCCCTTCATTACTATGAAAGTTGATTGTCTGTTTTGTTTGATAGAAGGTTTGTGCCAGTATAATTCTTCATGCATCTCTATCTAAAGTTTCATACTTCAGTCATAGAGAAGTCTTGGTGGAAAATTTAGTTGGCATAAGATAATAATTTAGTTGGCAGAAGATAATAAGTAGACTTCAAGACTATCAAGAGTTAATTATATTTTAGTTCTTTAATTTTTGGCAAAGCTGGTAGATTCTAATTTATCAAGTTGCCATATTTAAATACTAAACAATCAAAATCAACTATCATCATTCATAGCTTCATATTCACAATGCACTAATCATAGCATCTCATTTTCTTTCCAGTTATTACTTTCCTGCTAATTTTATCAAATGCAGACAAACATGCAATTATTAGCCACATGTTACTTACAAAGCAATAAAGCTTACTCGGCTTACCATATTTTGAAAGGTATGTTCAACCTAATTTCTATTTCATGTCAAGAGTAGTTTCGGCCATTGCTATATCATTTGAATCAGATTTAAGTACCTTCTCTTGCATTCTCCTTTTCTCATAACTTGTACTATACTTGTTAGATTATTAGCAATTTAGCGTACATTGGATGAATGGAATCTTATTGTTCTTCCCTTTTCACCTATCATTTAATATGAGCTTGAATGTTTCTAGGCGCATTGTGCCAGAATGGCTGCGCGGATATAAAAACATGACGCAACGGTTGTCTTTCCGATTTAAAACCTAAGCCATCATGAAATTTGGTTGCAATCTCAGGTCACGACAACACCCACACCCTCATCAAATTGACAAATTGTACCACTTGCTGCCTTCCTTCTACACTGTGACATGTCCCATATGTCAAAGCGTAGACCACCTCAGTTTTAAATAAAATTTATACCGAAAAGTACATAAAAATAAGCGCGTCTCAATGTTGTGTTCAGATTGTAAAAAACACTATTTTTAAAGTTTGTAGAAAAATGTGTAAAATTATTTTTAAGTATTTGAATAATAAAATATTAAATGAAAATACTATTTTATGTATTTTTTGTATAGTATTTACAAATACAGTAGAACAAAATAAAATATAGTACAATACAAAAACAAACAAAATCGAGTACAAAAAATAATATCCAATACATAAAATAGTTTAGGCAAACATTTGTTTTTATTTGATCTTCCTCTTATATATATGCACACATACACATACTATGACACATCCTTATGAAATATAAGAACTGTGACTAACAAGTTTAGTTTTAATATAGATATAAACAAACTTACCCAGTATATTCCCACTTTTCAATAGGGTCTGGGGGGGGAGGATAGACACAAACCTTACCCCTATCCCAGTTGGGATAGAGAGGCTGCTCCGAAAGAGTCCCCGACTCAAAGTTATCTTTTGAAGTTGATCATCCCAACATTTTTAACGTTATTTTCACAAAATAAGTAAAATAACGTTAAAATTAGTGCAATTTTACTTTGGCCCCTTAAGGGCCCACACTGCCACACATATATACATTATATGTGTGCATCGCAAATGGAGAGATAGTTTTAATATAGACATAATGAGCACAAATGCCTCAATCCAGATTCTTGTAGATGACTCTTTACACTTCTAAAGGCTTTCATTGGATTTTAGCTTGACTGCTTGAGACATGAAATTTTCAACTGTTAACTATGACTTGCATCAACATGATTTAGACCCTTTGGAGTGTTGACTTTGATATTTTATGACCTGATAATTGGATAGAAGTATTTTATCCTATAATGCAGAACTTTATTGTAATTTTAGAAAACAATTTAGTGAAAACTTGTATATATAAAAACGGCAGGTAAATTCTTCAAAAATGGAAAGGTTTATTTTCATTATTCACTTCTGTAAATTCAAAGAAAATTTTGTAATGCAAACTAGTGTTGTAAAAATCGCTAAACGCTATTCGGGTGGTGATGTACGGATTAGGAATTAGTCAAAATTAATTACATTGGAAGCTTATTTGTAATTTTCTAAATTATATACATGTATATACACACAAAATTTTGTATATAAAATTTTCAAATACCTAAAAGAGTTTGACGAATTTCGATTGAGGAGAATAGGAGATAAAAAAAAAAGTCATCAAAACTCAACAAAGTTTAAAACCCAAATAAATCAGCCTTTGACCGATTAGATCCCTTTAACCGACTAGCCTGAGTTTTGGCATACTAACTCAATTTTTGCTTGACTTGGCCAACTACCGATTAATACCACTAATTTTGTTAAATCGCATCAGTTGCTAGCCGACTACCAATTAATCGCTAATTAATCCCTGTCTAGATCTGATTTTTACAACATTGATGCATACTAGTAGCCTTGAAAGTCATTTGCTTTAACTTGAAAAG
The DNA here is from genome assembly GCA_009363875.1 of Mikania micrantha. Taxonomy (NCBI): domain Eukaryota; kingdom Viridiplantae; phylum Streptophyta; class Magnoliopsida; order Asterales; family Asteraceae; genus Mikania; species Mikania micrantha. The sequence continues at coordinate 83,558,157 of CM018681.1, read as the reverse complement.
AGCTTCTAAGGCTCTAATTGTTGCTAGGTACCTCCACTTTAAAACACCACAAATTATATATTTTCAACCACCGACTAACTTCCTTTCGCTTGTCTCGTTCCACATCAAATAGAAACTTAAGAGGCATACAAAAAAGTAAATTGCCATTTGCTAGTTGGAGTTACTAAAGTCTTCTGGTATTAGTTTTATTTGTTAGTATTGGATATTAGGTTTATTATAATGAGCCCATGGACCCATTTTCTTATTATGTTCTCTATACTGCAATGCATTATTCAGTAATAAGAAATTCAATATTTTATCATTTAACATGGTATCAAGCCTTAAAGGAGAGAACAGAAAGGAAAAGAAAGCGAAAGAAATGAGAAGAAAGGAAAAGAAAAGAATGGATTTCTTTCCTTTCATTTCCTTCCAAATCGGAAGGAAAGAAAAACTATGTAATTTTGCCTAGGTTTCCTTCCACTTCCCTTCCTTTCTCTTCTTAAATGAAACTCGGGAACACAACATGTGTTATTTTCTTTTCCCTTCCTTCGTTAAATGAAACTCAGGAACACAAAAATGTTTTTCTTTCCTTCCATTTCATTTCTTTTCTCTCCCTTAAATGAACTCGAGAACAGAGCGTCAAAGATCTGGTTACCTTCTTCTTCGTTGTGCCACTGCTAAAATATAAACCCTAGCTGTTGCTACCGTTGTCAAACCTTAGACCGGGTGGCTTGCTGCCACCAATGCCTTGTTTCTTGTTTCTAGTATAGTTTCTTGTTTTCTTTTCTCATTACCCGATCTGTTTCTTATGAAGTTTTGCCTTGGTTCAGTTTCTTCAATCCTTGTACTTTTCTGCCTGTTTGTGACCTCTTCTCTTTTCGCCGCCAATCCTGACTATGTGATATTTGTTTTTTTGCTCCGTTTTCCACTCGTGTCTCCCTGCAAAGAACCTAGTGGCTGGCATAACCATAAAAAAAGTGAAATTGTTTGACTATTTTTCCGTCTCACTTTGTCATGCTTATCTAATAACCTTACCTAGGTTGTTATGTTCGAATGTTGTTGCCGTTAGTGATGTTGAATGAGACACTTTCTTGCTTCTGGCGACAACTTTCTTCTTCTCAATCATTGTTTGATTTGGGTTCCTCAAGAACATCTTAGTTTCGTATGGCTAGATTAGGTATCTCATCTTAAGTATCATCTCTTTACCACCATCTGCTTTTTTTTTTTTATATTGACTCTTCCCCAATCAAATTGGTGTTTTTTTTAAGATCAATGGTTACAAGTCGGCCTGCAATTTTTTTGAAGACTATAGATGGCATAATCAAACAAACCATGGATGGCACAACCAAACACAAATACACAATATGGATTTATTTGCATTAATTTGGATTTTGGAGTCAATCAAAGCATATTTACCTTATTATTAATGGTTATATATATTTTTTCCAGTTTAAGCATCCGGTTTACTTCCGCCATGACTGCGGGAGAGTGTTGGATATTAGGGTTATTATTATGAACCCACGGCTCCATTTTCTCATTTTGTTCTCTATATATTGTAATGCATTATTCAATGCTAATCAATTCAATATTTTACCATTTAATAGTTATAGAAGTGTAGAGTCGCATATAATGTAAAATATACAAGATATATAATTATATGCAATACTATCAGAGTATCAGTTATATTCAATTAACTGTTTTTTAAAAGTGATAGATCATAGTTCTAATCACACACAAATAGAAAAATACTATCTAATGATAATACCATATAAAAAAACTTCAATAATAACTGTCCTAGTATTAAAATTTATTTTGGCTGGTACCTGAAGGTCCAAACAAATTTTACCTGTTATTTACCCAATATTTGTTATTTTTTGTTAAATATTTTTTCAATTAAATTATTAACAGCTATCTAATGAAGGGGAACTTAATGTGTCTGACCCGGTTTTCTCAATCACTTAATCTGAAGGAACACAAATGCCTCAGTCCAGATACTTGTTTGCATTATCATGCTTTCAGATGGATCTCCTAAATGAAGCTGAAACAGCATTATGCCCTTCAAATGAACCTAGTGCTGAGGTAATCCGGTGATATTTTGCATTGCCAGGAGTAATAGAACATGCATTCAATCTTCCCTTATGAATCTTTGTTGGAAGCATATCCATGTCTACATGCATATGTTTTCTTTTGTAGTTTTCAAGTTATTGTTATATTATAATGGTGTTAGTTGAATGAATTGATGGCACTAGTTGTCACAGATTAGTTGAGCCACTGGCTCATTGCATTTCCTTTTTTACTTTCCAGATCCCAAATGGCGCAGCTGGTCATTATCTTCTTGGGCTCATATACAGGTAAATAACCATAAATTTATATTAATTATTCTTTTATTCTCTTTGAGAAGCACAGTTATATAACAATATCTAGAAGACCAAAAGGTTGTCTGCTTATGGTTGTATATTTGCAAACTGGTATTTGGTATTATCTCTAATGAATTCCTTTCAATCAAATACGAATATAAATACACAATGTAACCTAACTACTTCCCCTAAAATCAAGAAAAGAATAATTCCAAATATTTACAAAAGGTATGCAAAGAGGCAAAGATATATACCAAATATAGAATATTTGATATATATATGGATAAATTTGTGTCCATCCTTCCCCCCAGATCATACAAAGAGTGGGATATACTGTGTAAGTTTGTTTGTATGGTCTTTATTACACCCTTGCAGTCAAAGCAGTATCTGGACAAATGCATAGGTGAATAAATGGTGTGGCAGTCCCTTAGTAATATGTCTACATATTGGTGGTAAATAGCAGGAACATTAAGTACTCAAACCATACCCAACCGTATCTTTAATGTCTATTCAACATGCTTAGTGCGTCGGTGTTGGACCATGTTATGAGATAGATATACAGCCGAGATATTATTCCAATAGGTAAGTGTGGCATGGGTAATCAGAATATGTAATTAAATTAGGAGATTGTATAGCCAACTAACCTCGGCAACCCCATTTGCTACTCTTGATACTTCAGCCTTAGAACTAGACTGAGAAATAGTAGCTTGTTGCTTAGATGAACAAGAGATGAGATTGCTCCCCATTCCCAATAAATACACAGTAATCGGAGGTGGATCATCCCATCGGGGCATCCTCCCCAATTAGCGTCTGAATAAGTAGTGAGAGCTATTGACATGGAAGATGTTAGATGAAGACCATAATCAAAGGTGCCTTAGATATATACCGTAGAATCCTCTTCATGAAAGTAAAATGATCTCAAGGAGCATGCATGAAGAAGCATATCTGTTGAACTATGTGTAGTGTCCAGCCTCGACCACCTTCTAGTACACATACGAAGACGACCTTGACCTCCCCCTTCTCCTCAATCAAATATGAATACAAAAAAAATGGTGAAGGCCACCATTAGGCGCCTCTCACCGACCGGTCTCACGGCCAACATGAGGGAGGTAAATCGCGTGACCCAGGGAAAATATGAATACAAATATACAATGCAACCTAACTAATTTCCCTATAAATAGGAAAAATATAATTACAAAATATTTACAAAAAATATACAAAGATATATACCAAATATAGATATGCGGTCGCTAATAATATTTTTCTGCTAAGCTTGAAGATAGTCCTTTTAAAAAAATTGATACACAAGGGTTGCAACTATAATTCTTTTTTACAAAAAGATCAATTCAATATGTGGGCGTTCCGTATTGGGTCAAATGGTTAATATAGGTAAACTTAGTTATAAAGGTAATAGGTTGAGCAGGACAAATGGGTTGGCATTCACCTTAATTGTATGTGTTTCGTTTTTTCATTTGGCACCTGTTAAGATTTCTAAACAAATGGGCTTGGATGTCTTTCAGATACACAGATAGATTGACAAATGCTGCTCATCATTTTAACCAGGCTTTATCAATAGATCCTCTTTTGTGGACTGCGTATGAGGAATTGTGTAAATTAGGTAAGCCAAAATTTTCTGCACCGCATGCCTTTAAAGTGTTTTTCTCATTGACGGGATTCTTTATTAGTTAATCTTTTTGTGCAATAATCATTTGATATTTTTTATAATGACCTTGCATAAAGCTAGATGGTCAAAGGCTCAAGGGCAAAGGGTGAGCCTGTCCCCTAGGTGCAAGGCACTTAAAAACCAAGGGTTCAAGGAAAGCAAGGCGCGTGTGTATCCGAGGCCATTTTTAGCCGTTGTAGGCCGTCTCTGGACCCATTTTACATGTTTTAGACCAATTTTAGCTGTTTCAGACTGTTTTTGTTTTGCAGAATTTGACCGGAATTTTAGCCTGTGTGCCTTGATGGAGATCAAGGCGTTATTGCTGTGACGGGCACCTAGGCGAGCGCCTTTTGTGCCTTTCTGACTATAGAACAATACAATGTTCTATTTATATTAGTATTTAACTTCATCTTTTGTGTTTTCAGGAGCTGCGGGAGAAGCGACAGCAGTGTTTGGGGAATCAGCTGCTGAATGCATGAAAAAACAATACTTAAGTCTTGATGGGGTTCCTCATTTGCAGACATCCAGTGATGATCACAGTGTAGTTTCTGGTAGACAAGTGGCTGAAAGTGTTAGTCCCAGGCAACTGAGACATTTACTTGACAATAACATCAAGGATAATTCCATGAATCATAACGGTGCAGTTTTTTCGGCCCGTACTACTGCTAACCAACCCAATAATGGCGTACATGCTAACACTCCATTTTATAATACTCCTTCCCCCATGACTACCCAGGTATAGCTACTGAACTCATCTTTATCTCACTGGTTTTTTACATTTTATAATATTATGCTGATTTATTTTACAACTTCTCTTTACATTTGCAAAAAATTTCTTTTTATTTATTTTTGGATAACAAATTTGGTGAATTCATATGTCATTAATGTGGTAATTTTTTAGCTGTCAGGTGTGTCTCACTCCCCGCCAGCAATATGGAGGAACGTGCTCCCAAATGTTCCAACCTCAAGTTCTGTTTGTGCTGATGCATCACCAAGATCAACTGTTAAATCTACCATTCAGGCTCCTAGAAGAAAATTTTTGGACGAGGGGAAGCTAAAAAAGGTAGTTAAGTTTTACGTGGTCAATTTTTTAGCTTCAATGATGTTTTCTTAGTCTTCTTTTCACATATAAATTTTATGCTATCCCTTTCACATGTCTTATGTTCTCTTCTAGATATCAGGAAGGTTGTTCTCTGATTCTGGTCCTAGAAGAAGTACAAGACTTGCGGGAGAATGTGGATCAATGGCAAACACAAATGGGATAACTGCATCTGGAAATGGAGCTAATCATTCTTCTAAATATCCTAATACTTCTAAGTTGGGCTCCACAGCGTTTCGTACTGTTACATTTAGGAAAGGGCAATCTTTGTCTATGGAAACTTTTAGTGAAGGTAAATACCTTTGTTTTAAAAAATCTGTATTCCTTCACTTATCTAATCTGCAATGTTGCTTTTTCAGATCGGTCTGAACTTGATTACACTCGTTCAAATGCTACTTCAACCGGGTCTGGTTCATCCCCGTCACCTGATACTAGATCTTGTGAACGTGATGGTTCAATGGACCAGGCTTCCATGAGTGTATCAAAAACTGCTATTGGTGCTTTAGAGGTGTTGTCTCTTTTGAAAATCATTGGTGAAGGTTACAGACTTTCATGTCTTTACAGGTGTCAGGTATTAGAAAACGCCCGCGTGCAATAATAACATGATAATATTGAACTTTGCTATTTTTGACAATGATGTGACTTTGCTGATTTCTACTTTTATTTTTTATTTGAAACAGGATGCACTTGATGTATTTCTGCAACTTCCTCATAAGCATTATAACTCTGGCTGGGTGCTCTCTCAGGTAAATTAATATATATATATATATATGTGTGTGTGTGTGTGTGTGTGTGTGTGTTTCTTTGTTTGTGTGTGTGTGTGTCATGTTTTCTCATTATTGATTTGTTAATGATGTTTGACCTAGTGGCTGAATGCAGGTTGGAAAAGCTCATTTTGAAATGGTTGATTATCTAGAAGCCAAGTGTGCCTTCAGCAATGCTCGTTTGGCTTCTCCATATAGCTTAGAAGGAATGGATATATATTCTACCGTCCTATATGTAAGTTTTTTATGCAAGTATTATTGATATTTTTACGTCTTTCTTGTGACCTTTGGTCGTTTATGTTCTAGCATCTGAAGGAGGATATGAAGTTGAGTTATTTGGCACAGGAGTTGATATCAACAGATCGCTTAGCTCCTCAGTCTTGGTGAGTTTTCTGACAAGCTTTTTAACCTCTAAAAATATGAATGATGCTCTCCAATTATTTATGTTTTCCTGCGATATACCTTTTTGACACTACGTATCAGGTGTGCGACAGGAAATTGTTATAGCATGCAGAAAGACCATGAAACTGCTCTAAAAAACTTTCAACGAGCAGTGCAGCTAAACTCAAGATTCGTCTATGCTCACACCCTTTGTGGCCATGAGTATGAATTTCATTATCATTCTATTTTTCTCTCCCACTACATACGATTATCTTATATGCACTATGTATAAGTGCTTATCTGGTTCTTTGTCCCCTTATACGTGGATATAATACAATAATATATCGTTTGATGATCTACATATGGGTTTCTTATCTTTATGTACAGATACGTGGCTTTGGAGGATTTTGAGAATGGAATCAAAAGTTACCAAAATGCCCTTCAGATAGATGCACGACATTATAATGCATGGCATGGGCTTGCAATGATATATCTTCGCCAGGAGATATATGATTTCTCGAAGCATCATTTTCAAAGGGCCCTTAGTATAAACGCTCGTTCTTCTGTTATAATGACTTATCTTGGGATTTCCTTGCATGCGTTAAGGGTTAGATTCTACGTATTTTCACATGATAATTGATACACTTTATAGTTTATATACTTTCTTATTTTTCTCAATGAAGCCCCTCAACATAATTCTTATATATTAAAGTCATGCAACTTGTGAAAAACGCATGAAAAAGTCTCAAATAATTTTACTAATAAAAGTTCATACACTCATTTATTTGCAAAAATGTTGAATGCTATTTTATCAAATTTGGACCAATTTAAAAGTAGCAAGTTATTATTAAGAAAAAAATAATCATAAGTGCATGCATTTAAGAAAAATTTAGACTAATCTTACATACCAAATTAATTTAGCAACTTTTTTCTTATACTCTTTACAGTTTTTAAGAGTTCAATTTGCCAATAATAGGTTGAGGGTCTTTCTTTTGAAAGTAAGAAAATATATAGGCTTCTATGGCATTAACCCTCAAAAGCATTAAATATTTATTGATTTTTTCCGGAAACAAAATTGTCAGAGAAATGAAGAAGCTTTAGCAATGATGGAAATGGCTATATTAGCAGATAAGAAGAACCCTCTACCCATGTATCAAAAGGCAAATATTCTTGCAAGTATGGAGGAATTTGACGGCGCCTTAAATGTTTTAGAAGAACTGAAAGAACAAGCTCCTCATGAAAGCAGTGTATATGCATTAATGGGAAAGATATATAAACGTCGCCTTATGTATGACATGGCCATGCTTCATTTTGGTCTAGCTTTGGATTTGAAGCCTTGTGCAACTGATGTGGCTGCTATCAAGGTCAAATTCTCTTCTCTTATTCATTTAACATGTCATGAAAACACAATAAGAACCTATCACGAAATTCGTGATTTTGGATTTAGTATAAACGAATATGGGATGAACCAACAAACACACTTAACTGAACTGGTCTTGCGCGGTCAGCCTGGCAGGTTTGGCCTTTTTTTCTAATAATTGTTCAAAAATGTGTTTTTGACTTTTTGACATAAGTTACACTAGAAATTGTCATGATGTTTTTAATTGTTTTATATGTATTTGTACTTTTTGTTGTAAATTTGTAGTTTTCTAATATTAATATGCAATCTGGGTTAAACAGATCACGTTTGTGTCAACCTGTGAATATTTATGTCGTGTTTAGGTTCTTGTGTCTGATGCTAATTTTAGGTTCATGTCAAAAATTTTGGGGTTGCATAAGGTTTGACCCATCCGATGAACAAGACCCGAATAACAACTCCCAAGTGTTAATATAATGTGTCCAATGGATCGCATTTTTATTAAGTTTCTATTAGATAATTAATTAATTATTGGCTTGAACATTATTGCATCTTTATTACTTGCAGGCTGCTATTGAAAAGTTACATATACCTGATGAATTAGAAGAACACTTGTAGACCGTCTTTGTAAAAATTTGCATCAAGGATTTGATTCAACGGATCTCAACTCCATTCATGGATCGAAAACCAATTGGTTTTGCCTGATTGTGCACAGCTGGAACCATCGAAATAAACATCCTTCAATGTATCAAAATGTTTCCTGAATTTTGAAAACATTATTAAAGAAAGTTTTCCGATTTATGTAATTTACTCTTTTGTAAAACATTAGATAATTCATTGTTAAATGAGAATTGAATGAAATAGATTAACCTAAAATGATCATTATGTTCTCATGATGACCTAAACCACCCTAAGATCATCTGTTATAGTCATATTTTACTTTTCATCATTTTGTATCACTTACCTAAGGTAGGCCTAGCAAAATGAACTAGCTGAGTAATGTGTTGAAATAAGTTTGGGTCATGATAGGTTTTAAGCAAAATCAATATAGGACTATAGGTCTACATATATGTCTAAAGGGGTTGTTTATAAAAATTATTAATTTAATGTAAGTAAAAATATGTTGTAAGTAAACAAGTATTATACTTAAATAATCTTTAATGATTTTTTCATTAAATATTAATTTATCATTTCTACTTATTTGAGTCTATTTACATTGTTTTAGGTTACTTATTTCGAATAAAGATGTTGTCTATCTTAACTTGTTTGATGTTAGCACTTTTAACTCAAAATATAATAAAAAATCACACAAAACAATTCATTTATTTTGTTTTGAGTCAAGATTGCTAGATTATTTAAATGTAACATTACCACCTTTCTTACATCTTCCGTTGCATCTTATTCCCATCTTTCATCTTGCAGAAATTGATGATATCGATTTTCAATAATACTACATATATAACATGTTAAGAAAATTATTACAAAGATGTAGCAAGAAACCGAACAAACTTTAATAACCTTCATTAATTCCACGATGATAAAATCTAAAAAAATTTAACAAACGAACAAATTTAACAACCATTTTTAGGCTCGACTGATGCATAATTCACATGACTAGCAAACAGACAACACATTTATATATATGGTTCTTGATCATGACTGTTGTTGAAGATTACGCGTCGTACGTAGGTGATTCGTAATCAATCAATGTTGATGGTAGGGACAGTTAGTTGTTTGAACTCTGTTCTTTCTCTTTTGAAGGAACCTCTGCAAAGATCTTTTCATGGAGAGCCCACCTGCTGACAATGATGGTGATGAAGGTGATGGCTCTGAAGAAGTAGTTGAACCTGGTGTTCTTGCACATTTTTCATCCATTTCTGTACTAGCTAGCTTTATTATTGTTCTTGCCTGTAAATAATTATTAATGATATTAATTAGGTGTCAATTAACTGTTATTATTTGCATTATTATGATAAAAGATGTATAAGTTATTAAGTTGGTTAAAAAAACAATAAAATGTTAAAGAAAAGATTAACCAAAACAGTAAAATGAAATATAAAATTTACCAAAAATACAATATATTCATGATACCGTTAAAGAACAATTCAGAGCATATTATAAACAAAACAAATTAAATTTTGTAACCTAAATTATTTAATTGTATTATTATAAATTTAAAATATAAGCAGACTTAATCATATGATAAACAATTCAAAGAGTAAAAAACAGTTTAGACATTATTTTGTTTCAATAATATTTGCATAAAAATATTTTCATTAATCTAACAACTGTACCCTTAATTAGTCTTTCATTAAAAAATATAAAAAATAGTTAACAGATGGTAACGTATATATGTAACAATTTCTGGTTTGACAAATTGTATGATGCTTCACAAATGAGTAGCTGGTGTGTATTAATATAAACTTTAACTATTCTTTCACAGTACATGTCATTTCTTTTTTATTTTTCTCTCTTATAAATTATTAGTTTATTATAATTATAATATTAAATATGATCTATCATTTTCTTTCATTATTATTTTTTTAAATATTCATTAATAAAACAACAATGCACTTAATCTTTTATTTACTTGAATCAATCCTTAAAAAGAACGAAACAGTTCTCTCTCTCTTCATCAAAAGAGCATCCACACAAACGATTTGACAAACATAACTAGAGTTACGATAAAGGTTACTCAAATTTTATATAATGCCGGTTATATACTTTTCAAAGCTTATTCCAATACTTAAATTTATTATTTGTTTGTGTGTAATATGTTATGCCCCCTATATCCTACTGATTAGTGAGACTAAACATAGTATATTTGTTTTGGGTTTCTTTGTATTACACTATACGTATATATTTATATTTTTTTTAAATAAAGCATAGGTTAATTAGACAGGCATTTAAAATACGAGACCATATATACAAAAGAAAATCGAAATTAAAATTCACAAGCAAATAATAATTTAAAATTTTACCTGAAGCTCTGTAACGTCGCAAACGCTGACCTTACCATCATAAAAGATCGTAAGTTGCTGGTTTTGTTTCTCCTTCAAGTCTCCACTCACGTTATCGTTATCAATGTCGTCACTAATGTTCAAGAAAAAAGATTAATAATTTGACATTTACCAGAAAATATATCGTCTCATTTTTAGAATTTTTTTAATAAACATGGGCAAAAATGTGAAATTGAAAGAGTATGCGACAGGGGCCGGGTAGTTATATTGAGCTTCTTTAGAAATGGATATGTCGGAAGTGGTAGTTGCGACATTTCTATTTTCTTTTTTCGTTTTTGTATTCAGTTTTTATTTAACATTTAATTTAGGTTAATTTTCTAGCGTGAATAGCATAATATCTAATATTTTTATAAAACGTACTCTAAGTGTATATATATACGGGTCAATTACATATATCCCATATAAACTTCATAAATTACATATATCCACATATAAACTTCATAAAGTACACATATATACCCGACTTAAAAAATGAATTAATATATATATCCTTATCTAACTCTTAAATTACATATATATCATTTTACCTAAAGTTTTAAATTACGTATATTCGCTTACTAATTAACTAAAGAAGGAAAATTATTAAAGAATGTGATATATGTATTTTAACTTTTGACTTAGATATATATGTAATTAGAGTTGTAAATAAAAGAATATATGTAATTATTCATATATATATATATAGTTTTGCATATAATCTTTTTGCTATGTTTAATTAATTTGAATTTATTAAAACCAAATGTATCCAAAATAATTAATGCAATTTTTTGATCTCTCGTAATATCAAACAAGACTTATTTTTTGATCTAGTATCATCAAACAAGACATTAACGAAATTAAGATGCTAATGATCGAAAACATAGAAACCAAAAATTTTGATTTAGCAATAAACATATGTACACCAAGACTTGCAATCTAAATATCGTATGTAGATGAAAGAATTATGATGAAACATTGATCTATTTGTCAGGATAATTCCAGGTGTCATTATAGGGCTGTCATAACGGGTCATACATGACCCGTTAAGACACGAAGCACAAACTGGTTAGACACGAACACAGCACGAATTCTTATCATGTCTGTTTTCTCAAACACGAACACGACCCGTTAAAAACACATAAACACGAAATGACCCGTTAAGAAACATGTTAACAGTTAACACTATAAATGACCTATTAAAACCCGTTAAAGAACCTTTTAAGGAATCCGTTAAAGAACTAGGGTTAGACAATTGGATTTCTTCTGAAACTAATCGGTTACTCACGTATTTTATTATATTATTTATTTTAAATTTTAAACAGGTCTCACCGGTTCTTAACAGATCTTAACATGTATTAACGGATCTTACCTGGTCTTAACGGTTTTACCGGTTTAGACACGAAAAACTAGACAGGTCTTAACTAGTCGACCGGTTTAGACACGAAACGTGTCTTGTTAACGTATTCGTGTTTGAAATTGCTTTTCCTACGGGTGACTGCGTTTGCTTTACCAAAAAAAGAAAGAATTATGGCCTAATTTTCAGACTTGAAATTTCATCTTTTAATTCGATGTTTATATTTCGTTCAGGATCAATCAGTTTAATTATAAATATTATATAAAAATTTAATTTCAGTTCATCTTTTAAGTTGCATGCGCAGATCGATGTAAATCCTGAATGAAATCAAGAAACATGTTAATTATTACCTGGGATTTCCTTGCCGGAGATGGAACGGAGACGGCGGCGTAAGGCGGAGTTCCAAATTGCAGTTCCTCCTCATAATAATAATATTATTATACGTATAACCACGGTGGTCGGAATGTATATATCCGTACAATTACAAACTCTTTTAGATATAAGCAAATTTTCATAACAAGAGATGGTCGATATAAATCAAAGGAGATCGAAGATGATATATAATATATATATATATATATATATATATAATAAAAAATTATATATAAATATTAAATAATTAACATGAAACGCATGCAAAAAGAAAGAAAGAAGGAAGCGGCTATGGTCAAAACGAAAATGAAAAAAAGGAAATAAAACACGTGAAAAACGATTTCGTTACAAACCCATTAACACCGCCACCATCATCCCACGTTGTTATAATTTCACCTCCATGCATGCACCCAACCCTAGTCTACGGACTTCTTAAATATCTACGTTTTTTTTTCTTTTTTATTTTTTTTAATATTGATTTAAGATATTTAATAATTCTTGTCATACAGTTAATAATTTTATAGTTTTAGAATCAGGGGGGAACGATATAAGGGGCAAATGATAAAAGGGACTGGGAAAGGTGGGCACCCCCTGTTTTTTTGTCATTAGTATCGATTTTACGGAGGTTAGGTTAAAATTTTATATTGAAACCGATATCGTCACTGTTGTAAACATTTTACCATCGATTTTCGTCCCTACTTCAAAAAATTTAACATTAGTAATATATTTGTGTTGTTGGGCAGATTTGTAATTTTTCTTTTAAATACTTGTCGTTCTCACGTATTATGTTAAACATTTAGTTCATTGTTTGTTAAGAAATATCTACATTTTAAGAACATTTTATGTCAATCACTGAATTAATGTCGATAAATTAGATACTTATAGTTCTTATTGTTTGATTCAATCCGACCTGAATTATCAACCGGGCATTTAACCCAAGACATCGACATAAAAAAAATTTTGTGAGTCTTGTAAATTTTTCAGAGACTCTTTATATTTCTTCAAGCTCTGTTGTTTAGAACATAATAAGATTTATACTTTCACATAAGACAACTGAGAGGCCCCGAGTCCCGGGAGTCCCCTCAGTTGGCAAAACATCAATCCCAAAGTCATTAACCATAATTACATTACTATAGCAGCGGAATTTAAGGTGATGACATAAAATAATGTACACATATTAAACAAACGTTAAAACATAACCCACACTTCTAACAGTTATATAATATAGCCAGTCTATGCCAGGGTAGTCTTCAACGTATGCCACGAGCCATCATGTTATCCTTTCTCAACATATTCAACCTGATATACATGTAAAACAAGTCAGCTTTATGCTGGTGAGTTCTAAGTTCATTTCTTAGAAAAATTCTTATTTATTCATGTCATTACATGGCATATTTCAAATACATAGCATACATGTCCTCATAACATAATTACATAACATACATAGCATCATAACATCATTCATACGGTGAAGGAACTTCACCGTCAATTGCTGACCCGAAGTCAAACAGGCTTGTGCAGCACAAGGCTCTATAACCATGAACTGACGACCGAAGTCGCCATGCTTGTATTAATACAAGACTCTATGCCTACCAATCGAATTTGGCAGCTCATGCATGCATAAGACTTCTTTAACTGAACTGGCGACACACAGTCGACAGGCTTGTGTTTCCACAAGACTCTATGCCTATCAACCGAAGTTGGCAGCTCATACCAGTACAAGACTTCTTTACGTTGCAATCATTCACATAACATTACTTTACATATATCATTCATATACATAACATGGTTTAAATCAATTAAACCATCATAGTCATAAACAATCCTTCGCACCGCAGTGCTCAAGTTTTGCCCAACCGCAGCCGGGACTTCAAAAATCATATTTTTCCACTCGACCTCGGCCGAAACTTTCAAAATCATTTATTTCTCAATCACGGTTGAGACTTAAAACATTCTTTACTAGACCACAATCGGGTCAAAAATCATTTTTCATAAAATAGCTTTATAACATGCATAACAGCCCAAAATGATAAAACATTTAAAATAGGACTACAAAGAACTCACCTGAGCTTAATAAAGCACAATCTTCTAGCTTTCTTCCTTTCCTTACTTTCTCACGTTCAGAATGATATCCTATTAATATGGATATCTTATCATAATTATAACCTTATCATATAATATAAACCCTCTTTTCAGGGTTTCTAAACCGGTAACACAACGACTACGTTATAGTTATCTCAAATACAAGTGTTTAGCTTGCTATAACGACCCAAAGAGTTTTATAAACTTAATATTATTTATCTCAATTAATAATAACTTGAGATAAATTTATAATGCTTATCATGAAGATGCTCAGATTCATGATTACCGCTCGAAACTTCGGCATGTCATAACTTTCATTCGGAGCTTTATTTCAAAATTTCGCTTCCACTCATTTTGACCATTTTTATCTCTACAATCTTGTTATGCTTAAAAATTACTTATTTGCTCGGCTTAGATAAGCGTATTCTCTTATTTAATTAATTCATCTTAGGGTGTTGTTAAACTTTCTGTATAATAACACGCGTTTAAGGCAACCAGGAGCACATGCATATTATATCCTCATAAAACTCAAGAAAACTTGATCATTATCTAGATATAATTTGGGCTCCAACCGGATCAAGTTCATGTTCATCATCAAAACCAAAACTCTATCTAAACATGGTGTGTTGATCTCTTTAATCAATCAAAACTAAACTAATACGAGATGAGAATCATAAACACATACCTTAACGATCGATCTATTCTTCTTTATTCTATTCTCTGCTTGTAAAAACAAAAGTTGATCAGAAAAGAACTTTGAATGCTATCTGCTACTTACCTTCACGAACTGATATGTATACATTTTAAGTTGGTTAACTTAAAGTTCTTGCAGATCTCCACGTCACTTTTTTGAATTCTAAAATTGAAGTAATTTAAAATTTACGCTTAGGGCCCTTGAACTTTGAGGTCCTATTTTTAAAACTCCCTTCTACTTTGCTCACATATTTTTAATATTCACGAGCTTATATCTTGTTCATACTTTATCGTATAACGGTCCCGCTTATATTACTTTGATCGTAATCACTTCGAGAACGTTCATAAAAATTACGAACTCAAACGGTCACAGAAATTTTTACACATTATTAATAGGCTTTATAACGTGTCCATACCTTATCAGATATTTTTATCGTTTATATAAAGTTTGGACATAAACGGTTACCGAAATTTCGCAAGTTTATTATTAGGTTGCTAAATTTTCGGTTGTTACAACAATTGTCAAAACTTACAATTTCTAGATAATGATACAAGTTGATCTTATGATAGATGTTAATAGGGGCTGCAATTCCTGACGCGACCCGAAACACGACCCGAACATGACACGAAAATAATCAAGTTTTGATATTTGGCAAGTATAACCCGTTTTAAAAAACGGGTCATGTTCGTGTTGAGCCGTTTATAAGACAGTTCGGGTTGAGCCGTTAACCCGTTTAAGGTTTCAAAATTTTTATTTTTTTATTTTTTTCCTGTAACATATATTTAGATGTTTTTCTTTTGATTATTTACCATACTTAACAAAATTTATATATTTTTCATCTAAAAAAATGATTTTATTTTTTTTCAGTTAACTATACAAACCATTTTAAATTTCATGCTTTATTATTCTGATTAAATAATTATATTTTTAGTCATAATAATATTAATTTTTTGTTAAAATATTAGTAACTATTTGTTACACATACATAACTAATAGACACTATATTATTGATGTGCTTTCAAGCAACATCCAACTTACAATATTTAAATTAGTTTGACTTACTTATATAAACGGGTTAAACGGGTTAGGTTTGGGTTGACCCGAATTTATGTCAATCCGGGTTAGGGTTGAAAACTTTAACACGAATAAATATATGAGTCGGTTCGGGTTGCAAAATTCAACCCACCAACCCGTCAACCCGCAACCTGTTAATCCGCAACCTGTTAACCCAACCCCTAGATATAATATTAGTGATTTTACATGCTAATGTTTACTTTTTCTTGATTTTCAAACAGTCTAGTTCATATAGCATATTCATTTGATCTCTAACTTTATAAAAATTTTCTTTTAAAATACTAGAAAAGTTTTTGCCATATTATACTCACAACCCTCCACCTGCACAATATGTCTACACTCAATGTGCGATGTTAGTGTGTTTCCATCCCTCTACACATACATTAGGCTTTAAATTAACCCTAATATATATTTAGCATAACAAAGCACAACTTGAACCATCACAGCATGCTGTTTTTTTTGTTATCATAAGGCACATGAATTATATTTATTTAAAGTGTTATTCTACTGTTTCTGGTCTACTAAATCCATCTACTATACAAAGCTACTGCCAAAGTCCTATTCTACAGATTCTAGTAAAGTCTACTAAATCCATCCACTAGACTGTCTTTGGCTTTTAATCTATTTTGAGTTTTATTACTTTGTTAAATATGTATGTTTTCTATTTAACTTATTTATTATGTGCACCGCAAACTCATGTATTACATTGATTAAAAAATTTGATATGTAATAAACAACAATTTTTAATGAACATTTATATGTTTGATAACACTAATTGTTGAGTGTTGATAAGGAATATATTAAATTAAATAACTTCTTTATCCTAAAAAGTCTATTAGTGATTTTGAGTCGTTAGATCATTAATTAACGACATGATTTAATCAAGTTATTGGAGGGTGTTTTAATTATGATAACTTTTGTTGACTTTTTTATTAAGTTCACTCACATTCTTTAAAAGTTCATAACTTTTATATACAACATTATTTTTTGAAAAAAATGTATACCATAAAAACGAGCATTTTTTTTATCTTCAAAATTAGTATATATTGTTGTTATAAATAAAAAAAATATCATATGTAAAAATTATGAACGTTTAAAAAGGATGGGAGAAAGTGATCATTACTAAATTACACTCGAACAACTTTTCCCTATAAAATTTTGAATTTTTCTTGTTAAATTTGATCTTATAGTTTATCAATGGTCAATAATACTTTTTAAACTTTTTAGGATAGATGTAATATTTAGTTGAAACTAATCCTTGTTGATAAAATAATAAATAATGAATACTTAAAATAATAAATTGCAAATAAAAAAAATTAAGAATTATTAAATTATATTTTAAGATATTATATATATAATTGAAATTTTCTTATTTTTTATTAAGTTTCTATAATTTTTATTGTAAGATCTATAAATTAGATGTTTAGTATAATATAAAATATAATTAATATTTAATAGGAGAGATCAGATGAGAAAAAATTTCTAGAGTTAATGAGAAGATGCATGTGTACAATCTAGCTATTTTTTGTTAGAATAAAGTTTATTTAAGATTTATTGCTTTGGATTTTTTTTTTTCATTTTAATTTGAAAAAGTATATACTTTTATTATGTAGGGAGTTTTTAAACAGTATGAATGTATGATACACGGTTGAGTCTTGTATTTATTATGTTGAAAAATAGTTTTTCAAGAAGTTTCCTTCAAAGATATATAATGTAATGTTTTTAAAAAAGACGAAAACTTATGAGAAACTACTATAGAATATTTTTCATTAATTCGTAAATATCATTGTATTTATTTTGTGTTTCTTTGTGTTGATTAATTTCAACAAATAGAAATAAAGAAATTCAAGATATATATTTTTGTTAGAAGTTATGGTCATTCTCGTGTGGATATATAATATCATATATGTGATCATCTAACATCATTTTATGTCCAAGTTATGATAGATGAATATCATTCTTTCTTATTTCTCATAATCTTTTAGAGAATTAATATTTAAGTGATTGATTAACTGGACATTAAAAAAAATTAATGTGAATATCTTCATATTTATTGTTTTTATAAGAACAACATATACATCAAAATATTGTCATGGAAGGACCTAGTACAATTATCAATATTTATAATTTAATTAACTTATATAAAGATTTATTTTTTATTATAAAAACATGATAATTAAACCATATTAATAGTGACAGTGTCATAAAACTGGTAACTTCTGGCTTCTTAAATTCCAATGAAAACGTTAATTTTTTATTATAGTATTGCATGTTTATTATGTGACCAACCACTTCAATGTATCCAAACCAAAAAAGGTTCATATATGCTTTCAAAATATCTATTACCAATTATAAACTTGTTTTAAATTTTTTAATATCCGTTATTATTTTAATAATAATAATAATAATAATAATAAAACCATTATATGTGTTTAACGAACTCTTTAATTTTTTCAAAATATGCAGCGTACCTTACAGATAAACAAACAATAGACAGATCATGAGCTGAAGAGCATCTAAAAAGACATGAAGAGATATTTTTATAATTCCATGTGAGCATACAAAAGGTTGGGAAGGTGGGGCAAAATTTTATTTATATAATCTTTTCAATTTAATTTAGGAATATGATTTAAATTGATAATTTAGAATTGGAAAGCAATAATTATCTTTATATATTTTATATTTTAATTGTAATATTATAAGGATTAAATTTTACTTGTATCAAATTTAAAATTAAGCATTGTTTAAACTATGTTAAAAATGTGACATTTTTGTTGGGTTTTTTTCCTTAAATTACTCGCCTACTAAAAAAACCTTTTTAGATAAAATGATCACGAGTTCAAATTTTTGCAAGATTCAATTTAGTTTGAAGTATTTTAAAAATAAGAGTATGATAGATTTGTTGTTAAAAAAAATTAAAGATAATTATTTAAGTGACAAAAACACAAATGAAACTTGCTTGTAAGGACTGGTTTTGATTAAACTAATTAATAAAATATTATGACAAATCACAATGAGTTCAATTAATCTACTTATGCTTTTAGATTGTTTTTGAATTATATAGTAAAATAGCTAAGATTACTAGGCTAAGTTTGGAATTTATATGCATGAATAACATGTTATTAGAATAATAATTAAATTTTTAAAACTAAATCAGTTTAAGGTTTTTTCTTTAATTTTCTCTCTCTTTTCTTTTTATTTTTTCTTTTATGTTTTTTCAAAGGACCAATTTATAGTTTTCTTTCTAGAAAAAAACGTGTTTCAAAATACTTTGGGCCCTTTTTGGGGGTTTGAAAATGGATCCAATCTTGTCATGAATTAAAACTTTCGGTATTCTTTGCGTTACCAACACTCAAACACATCTTTTTTGAAAATATGTGCTACCGTTGCACAAAGAAATTTTCAAACATAAACTTCGGTTGCATATGGGGCTGTTCAAATCGCTCGCCGCTAGTTGCTCGTTCGTTGCTCGCTCGGAAAAAGCTCGGAAATAGCTCGTTCGAATTTCACTCGATTTTAAACGAACCGAGCACACTCGGTTCGGTTTATAAACGAGCCGAGCACGAGCCAAGGTAAGCTCGCTCGTTGCTCGCTCGGATAGTCGCTCGGTTGGCTCGCTCAGTTGGCTCACTCAGTTGGCTCGCTCGGTTGGCTCGTTTGCTAAAGTATAACTGAATTATATATATATATATATATATATATATGTATATATATATATAATATTTTATTAATGTATAACTAATATAATTTTTTTATATTTAAACTACTTTCAAAAGACCCAATATCCAAATAAGCAAATACCCAATACTCAAAAATTTAAATCTAATTCCCAGATTCATTTGTTTCATTTTTCACGTTAGAAGTTAATTCCCAAATGCCCGATACTCAGCTATTTGTTTACTCCCAACCATGATCTTTTTACTTAGACTAGTATGCATGTTTGGATGTGTTTTTAGAGGTTTATACTACTTGGATTATGTTTTGAAAAAAATTATATCATTGCTTGAAATTATTGCAACCGAACATAGCTTCCTTTAATCTTAAATTTGATTGTTTGTGGTTTGGGATTATTAGCTGCTAATGTGAGTGTTGATATGTAACTATAATAACCAACTAGATGGCAGTTAGTAGTTATTCGTGGTATTAAATTTTATTAAACTGAGCAAAACCGAACCAAGCCGAGCCGCTGGGTTTTAAAACGAGCCGAGCAACGAGCACAACATTTGGCTCGGTTCTGCAAATCCGAACCAAGCCGAGCCGCTCGGTTTGAAAACGAGCCGAGTACGAGCATACCCTCGCTCGGTTCGGCTCGTGAACAACCCTAGTTGCATATTTGTTTCTATTTTATTTATTTATTTATTTACTAGGCTAATATCTCGTGTAATCTACACGGATTGTATAAAAAAATATTATGTAGTAACTAATAAAAATATAAGATTTGAAAAAAACGATTTTTGAGATAAAATATTATTGAATTTACGTTATTTTTTAACATTTTATTTTTAAAATTGTATTAAAACTATTTTTTATACAGAAATCTTGTTGGTTAAACTTCTGAGTTTCGTTTTTTGTTTTTTGAATATTTTTTTTTTGTATAATTTTTATTTTCAAAATGTATTTTGAAATATAAAGATTTGATCTGTAATTTATTAAAAAAATATTATTAATATAAAAATGTATAACTAAAATCATTAGTTATTCTATTAAATTTAATTATTTAATATTAGAAAGAATACATAAGCATTTAATATGAGGGATAATTAGATAACATGGTTCTAAGATGACACATGTCAAAAGTGGTTTAAAATTTTATAAGTGTCATTAAATAGTTTAAGAATTTAACAAGTATCATTTGAGTTACTTGTTTATTAAAAGTACAAGATATATTTATTTACCAAGACATAAGTTCCATTTGCTCTTAGCAGACTATCGTTATCATGAAACTATGATCAAATTATGACACCACCCGCATCATCTACAAACAAACAAAAATTAAAATAAATTAAACATGGTTCCATAATTAAAAGGTTCAATTCAAAAGCCCATGCATGCATCAAGATAATGAATGAAGGGTGAGAAAATCAATATAACCATGCATCAAATATCATTTATTTATTTATTTTTTCTATAGTTGATCCATACACGCCTACAAATTAAGACTGCTTGTTTAGCTACCAGATTGAGACATCATGAAATTAACCTGTCATCATTGATGATTAGACTTGTCATTTTAAGCGAAAACAATATACATTGATTGATTTAAATAAATAATTATTTTATTTTAGGTTGAAATTGATACGTTATAACTAAGCCTAGCAAAATGTACGGGTTGGATCGGGTGAGAGCGGGTTCTAGTCAAGATGAGTACAAGTTAGAATGAATTTTAAGCATAATCAGTTTGTGTCTAAATGAGTTTTAAAAAAACATTAATTTAGCTCAAGTTAAAATAAGTTGTAACTAAATAAATAGTTTATTTAAACAATATTTAATAATTTTATCATCACATATATTTTTGATCAATCTTACACATTTGAATTGATTCTACTGAACCTAATTTTTAGCTTATCCATTTGAATCTTACGCATGGGCTTTTGAACCTTTTACGTTATATAATATAACTATAAACAAGATAAGATGAACAACATGTTAACACATTGTGGGTCAATACAAGTAACTAACAACAATGTGAATAAAACAAATTCAAAGGAGTAAAGAATACTCAATAACATATTTGTTGAGAAAATCACTAAAGCTTAACTAAATATGTTATTTTTTAATTACAGCTCATTTTAACTTTTATTAAATTGTTTTTTTTTAAATATGACCCATTTAAACCTAAAATGATTTTTGCTTAAAACACGTTACGACTCATACCCATTCTAATCCAAACATGTCTTGACTCGTTACCTAACCTAACTCAACTCGTTTATTTTGCGAACTTGTTACATCATCAACTAATCTCACAATATTATGTCTTCATATAACATGACCTCATAATGCAAGAACGTTCATATCTTTAAACTTGCAAACATTTAAAACTTGTAGCATATAAGCATTTGAAACGAAACAATCAAATCTGCAAACGATAATTGTTTTGCATTTGTTTCACTGAACAAAATTCATCAATGGGGGCATTGACAGCATCACTGATAGCAATTGCAGGTTTGGCGTTAAGCTGGATCGCCATCGAGATCGCATGCAATCCGTGCCTCGAGAGCGGTCGTGAAGCGATTGATCGTAATCTGAATCCTGATTACGACCCCGATGACGACGATCCTCACCTACCGCTTAATCCGAACCCTACTCCTTTAGATCACAGTGTTTCTGTTGATTCCACTTCCAATGTCGTCAAAATCTTCTAATTGTTAGGTAAATTTGCTTCGATTTGATGTTTGATTCGTTTACATCGATCTAGTAAGTATTGGATATGCGTTATCTTTGTGTTGATTTGTTGGTTGTTGTGTGATTATGAATTTATGACGTCTGGTTGAAATCATTTAGGCCTTTTGATTCGATGTTTTGTTGTTTATTTAGATTTGTCTTCAATTTTGATTCTTGAGGATCATAATGATATTATCTACAAGATCTGTATGACAATCGAGTAGCTAAAATCTCAAGTATTTCAATATCGTTTGAGAATTTATGAACATAAAGGCGAACTCTGTCATTTTATGGCAGTATGGTTACTTGAATTTAAAGGTTGAGACATTCTGAGTTTTTATTGTAGAATGTTAACTTATGCTTTTGAGTTTTGATCAATGTTTTCAAAACCGAATCAACCAATGAACATCACGTCTTACTGGTTACTGATTTTACAAAATTTCAAAAAATTATATAGATTATAAACATATTTAAACAAATATAATTTTTTTGAACAACCATTTCTAAGATGCAATGTCTCTATCAAGTAGACGAGTCTTACATTGGCTTAAACAAACATAATCAATGTTTAAACAAACATAAATATGTTAAAAAAAATAAAGGGTTTGATTTTAATGTTTTATTCTTTGAATTTTAGTTAAAAAAGTTGAATTCAATCCGACCAACGAATTTGTTCCCGGTTCAACCAGTTCGTTAATGCAATTAGAGTGACTTATTTGAGTCGGCCACCCCTCCGGCTCCCAGACAGACTGGTCGAGTTCTTTATTCAAAACAATGCTATTGATCAATATTATAATTATCATGCTTTCTTAGTTTTTTTTTCCTTAATTACGAAAACTTAGTGCCAGAAAACTCACGAGACCTCATCGGCATGTTCTAACGAATGAAATTTACAGTATAATTGAAACTTTCCCTTGTGCTCTCATTTTGAAAAACTAACATTGAGAACATACATGCTTACCCACAATTAAGAGCATCAATTTTTTACACGTTTTTTTCATCTGAGATGTTTTTCATTTTTTACATTTTTGGAGTGTAGTTCTTGTTCAAAACTCATGAACCAGAAAAAACAAATTATGATGGGACCTCTTGTACTTTCTAATCTTTATTTAAGTAACTGTCATAATATGTATGTGAACTTAAGATTTGTTTGTCATTTTTCTTATTCCGCTCTATATTATATTTTACTTATAATCTATTATTTTTTAATTCAAACATCTATTTCTTATTTATTTACCTATTTAATATTTTCTTTATTCAACTCATATGATACAATCTTTTCAGCCTAGATATAAAAACAACTATTTTTTCACTAGATTTGTTTTTTTACTAGATTTATGTGTTTTTATACTTAATTTAAAAGTACATTACAAAGAAGTATAAATCCAGTACAATTAAAAGAATTTTTTTGTTATAAAAAATATAATAAAAGAGTTTGCCTAAACCATCGAAACACATATTCGATTTGTCTTTTTGTATAGGATTTATGTTTTTTATAATATATTTATATTTTCGAGTAAACTTCTCTTTTGCTCCCTGTGGTTTGACAAAAGTAACCATTTTCATCCAAATTTTGAAATTTTGCAATTTTCCTCCATTAGTTTCAGAAAATTAACCATTTTCATCCAAAGTCCATTTAAACTTTGGATGAAAATGATTACTTTTGTCAAACCACAGGGACTAAAATGGTTAATTTTCTGAAACTAATGGAGGAAAATTGCAAAATTTCAAAATTTGGATGAAAATTGTTACTTTTGTCAAACCACAGGGAGCAAAAGAGAAGTTTACTCGATATTTTCCTATTTTATATTTAAAAATCATGTACAAAAGATAGATATTTTTATTTTATCAAACAAAAACTTGTTTTTAATATATCTTATTCTTGTGTGTGTAGTGAGAGAGAGAGATTATGAGCTTAAAAATGAAACAGTAGTAGAATGTTTTTGAATTTTTAGTTTTTTCAATAGAATGCTTTTTTAGTGTTTTTAAAGAAACAATGTTTTTTTTTCAAGATAACAACTTACTTTAAGAGTTAACACTTAACACCTTTACAAGTGATATTCATCCTTTCAACTAGTTGCAAGATGCTTGTTCGTCTAAGCATGCTTGCTATATTGACTGTGGGTGGCGTTTGAATCTGAGTTATCTGGCATAAACTCAATAGCGGGTCATGTATTCTTGAAGAGTTGTGACCCGATGTTTCAACCGAAGGGTGATTAAAGACTGCGTGATTGAACTAAGAGGTTTAGAGGTAGCCCCAGAGCTGAGGAGCGACCTTCCCTGACCTATCGCGAACTTATGAGCTTTGAGTTTGTGGTCATTTATTGTGGTTAATACTGTGGCAACCTCATTAGATATGTTATTAATTATTCTTAAAAGATTGAATGTATCGCATTCATATCGTTTTTAGATTACCCATCTTGACATGCATTGTATTTAAGTGTGATTCATCTCAACTCATTTCATATTATAATGTTACTCATGTCAACCTATAATACAACAATTACTTACCTGAACCAACCCATTTTCTTTTGATTTGGGTGAAAATTGTCGCCTCTAAATTAGTGAACTTATGAGCTTTGAAATTTTGAATGTTTGTGGTCATTTATCGTGGTTGATACTGTGACAACCTCATTAAATATGTTATTAATCATTCTTAAATGATTGAATCTATCGCGTTAATATCGTTTTTAGGTTACCCATTTTGACATGTATTGTATTTAAGTGTGACTTATCTCAACCCATTCCATATTATAATGTTACTCATTTCAACCCATTATACAACAATTGCTTATCCAAACCAACCCATTTTCTTTTGATTTGGGTGAAAATTGTCGGCTCTAAATTAGTGAACTTATGAGCTTTGAATGTTTGTGGTCATTTATTGTGGTTATACTGTGACAACCATGGGTTTGATTATGAGTCAATTGTAGTTTATGATCAATATGATCCAAAACCGAAGTCAAAGGACTAAACTACAAGGGGCAAGCAGGCAGCTCAGTTGTCCCTGAAATGTCTAAAACTATATTGCAATAAAAAGCCTTATAACTTTTTTTTTTGTGCTATTGGAAATTGATTTCATTAGGTTAATCAGTAAACACATTTTAATCTTTAGTTGTTTACTTAAGATGCTAAGTGCCTTATATATGTGTGTTTTGCACACGCTTGTGTGTGTGTATATTAAACACTAGGTTAAATCCCGTGTGTTACACGGGTGAAATAAATGAAATATTATGCTTTTCGAATACTTGTATATATTGCACTACGTTATAAACATGTGTATTACACGGATTTAATATAAAATATTAAATTAAAAAACGTCATTGGATGATAAAAATCTCATTGTTTAAAAAATCCTTTTATAATATATTTTATTTTTAAAAAAAAATCATTTTTTAAGATAACTTGTTTTTTTACATAAATTTTGTTTTTTGAAAATAAAATATTTCTTACTTTAAAAGTTTTGATTTTAGAGAATTTCATATTTTATAAAATTTTTTAAAGTATGCTATATAATAATAAGATAATTAATATGTTAGTTATTAGTATTATAATTGTGTATTTAATAAGAGAGAGAATATAATTATTTAATAGGAGAGAGAATTAAGTGGAATTATAAGGTGTTGACAAGTGGTAATTGTAGTGTAAGAAGATGACATGTGGCATTAGTGGTGTAAGAATGTGACATGTGGCAAATTTGTTACTCTTTTATTATAGAGTATAGATATAGATATAGATATAGATTAGGGTTTGATCCAACAATAAGATATTTTTGCCTAAGAAGAGAAAAAAAATAATAGAATTTTGACATAGAACATGCTAAAAATATAAAAACAAAAATCGAGTACAGAAAACAAAATCCAGTATAAAAAAATCCAATACAAAAATCTAGTACAAAATATAAAAAATCCAGTACAAACAAATCGAAACCAGTACAACCAAATAAAAATATAGGATAAAAACAAAAAATACAGTACAAAAAATACAAAAATCCAGTTAAAAAAATACAGAACAAAAAAACATCTAGTACAAAAGATAAAAAGTTAGTACAAAATATAAGATGTAATATCTAAATTATCATGTCACACGTCAAAATCCTATTAGTTTTTACTCTTCTTAGACAAAAATCTATTTTTATTTGATCTTTTCTCATTAAACAATATAATCACTTGGCTGCAAAAATAAAGATATGTATGAAAATGATGTCAATCGATAAGAAGATGAACAAATCGTATTCTTTTTTTAGTTTTTAAGCTCAAGATAGGTAGCGACACTTTAGCCAACAAAGATTGACACTAGTCCAGCAGCCAATGAAGAAATTGCACACGACAATGCCAAATTGTCAATGACATTTTTTGAGCCCATAATCACTACAATGATGATATCTATTTCCACCGTCTTTAAATTGAATTAAATTTTTTTATGTGATGTTTTCTTAAGTTCAAAGGTTAAAAGTTTATGGATTTGTTCACGTTTATTTGGTAATCGCACTCTGCTTGTGGTTTCAGTAGTATAGACATGATAACCTTAAACCAGTAAGATAAATGAGTTATTTTGGATGAATAATAGTGCATTTTTTGTTGAAATAGATATCATCATAGCACAAAATGGTTAAAATATGTAACATCTTAACACAATACATATCAAGATAAATAACCTAAAAACTATATGAATATAATAAATTCAAATAGATAAAAATTATCAATAATATGTTTGATAAAAAAATCACTAAAGATTATTGAAATACAATATTTGTTTAGTTACATTTTTTTTAAACTTTAAGTAAATTGAAGCTTATTTGAAAACATGTTTAGATCTAAATTGATTTTGCTTAGAACCCATCCGCACACATACTGACCTGAATCCGTTACCCCGCCGGACCATTTTACCAAACTTACTTTGAATACCCAAAACTCTTTTTATTTTTTAAATAACAGCATGTTTATTTACTCGCTACCATGAACTGTAGTCATGAAATATCAACTTGGAATATTCATAGCCCCCCAAACAAACCTTCAAATAGAGACCTTTTAACATAATCGGATACCCATAGAGTCATAGGATATTAGGATGGTTGATCATTCGGGTCAACCCTGGATGCCTTGGGCATCATTCACAAGGATGGCCAAGTGTTAGGCTCCCATGGTTCAAGTCATATCACCCGTGTCATGGAGCATAAGTTTGTAAAAACATGCGTGTGTAAGGGTTAATTAAGAGTTTTTAAGACACTACAACAGAAGAACGAAATCAAAACAATAGATTAGACTTTTAGCAATGAAAACAAAAGCTATCACTTTACATAAATTGACAAGTTGGGTTAATGTTCATGCCAAGTAATTGTATATTTGAGGGTTGTTTTTATCTCTCTCCAAATACTCTCTGTCAATTAGGCTTTCAATCCTCTTCTTCAAGTCAACTGGTTTTATAGGAAACTTGAGCTGTTCCAGAAGATAAAATTAAAAAGGTTGCATTTTTACGTGTAAAATTAACCTAAAAAGCTCAAATCTTAGAAATCTTATTATAAAAATAAAATAAAAAAATAAAAATGTTTTCAAATGCTTTCTAAGGGTTCAACAGCACAAAAACACCTAAAATTGGTTTATTATGAAATCAGATTATTTAGCAAATAATATCATTTTTTTAAGCACGCTTAGCCAAAAATAATTCTTTGTACTTGAAAAAAAAAAGATTAAGCAAAGTGTTTTCCATGTCAGCACACAGCACACAGTCCGACTTGGACTGTTTTGTCCTTCATTAAAAATTATTGTTTTTGACTAGCCCACACATTTTGCCACCTTTTACCATGAGGTATGTTTGTGCATTGAAAGAATGGAATTGGGATCCTATAATAACTCACTTTAATTGCGGAAACCCGATTAACTCTGACATTATCAACCATAATCTTTGTTTTTTATTCATGATCTTTATTATACATGTACAAGACTATGTTATTTTATAGGCTTGTGCAAATTCATCACCGTTTGGGTTCTTATGTCAGTGTGAGTTGTCGCAACAGAAAATAAATATTTATAGTGTAACGCAAGCTTACACTTGCTTTAAATCCCAAACAGTGATGAATTTGCACAAACACATAAAATAACACAGTCTTGTACGTGTATAACAAAAGTTGTGCAATAAAAAACCCAAAGATTTGGGTTGATCTTGTCGGAATTAATCGAATTTCCGCAATTAAGGTGAGTTAACAACGGATCCTTACCCTGAAAAAATAATCATATCTAGATCATATTTTCTTGTTAAATTAATAGAGAAAATGATTACCTGCTGGAAGAGTTCTGTTATCAGAAGTGTGTGACTCAGAATTTTCCTAGTTTTCATTATCCGAACGATGGCAGCATCAACCTGAAAAATATCCAAACAAATTCTAATCAAGACTCTAGCATGCATTATGATTGCATAAGATTAAAATTATACAAAAATATCATCATGCTATTTTGATTTCATAGTGTACATACCTGATATTGACGATCTTGGAATACTCGCTCTGTAGTGCTTGCATTTTCTTCCACAGTTTCCTTCAGCTGAATCGCATTAACCTGTACAAATATTTTAGTGACATTAAAAATGAGTTGAGTTGAGTTGCTCATGAGCTACCTGAGAATCTAAAGATCAGATCATTAAAAACATGAATCCAACCTAGAATAAACAATCTCGAGCCAATATCAGAGCTCATTTAATAGACGAGCTCAAGCATGAGCTTCACATATCCCAACCTAACTAGGTTCGCAATTGCATAACTTTAATATAATTAATAATTTAATATAACTTTACATTATAATTATTATTATATTATATTAAAGATAAACCACTGAAATAGGAAAGTTTTGGATGTTTTCATTTTGGCCACAAGGGTTTTGGTTTGCATACATTACTGATTACCCCTTCAACACAAGCTTTTGAATTTTTTATTAGTTTCTTATTTATTTCTTTTGGAAACAGATTACGCTTTATGATTTTACAACATAGCAACAACTGTTGCAACATGCTTTTTTATTTGTTATTTGATATTCAGTACGTGCCGCCGCCAATGGGACGGGTTCAAGGCTTTGTTTTTTGCCGTCGTTTTAGGTTTTTTTTTAAGTGTGTGGGTATTGTTGAGACTTGGGTTTGAAACTGGGTTTCTTGATGCATAGGGGTTTCATCTTTTGTCAAGGCCCGTGAAGGCTATTTATTTGAGAAACAAAAAAAAAGAACTATTGATTAAAGAAGTGTGCCAAAACAAAATTTGAGGGATGTGTTGGAGCTATATATATATATATATATATATATATATATTTGCCATTGAGATTTGGTAATTGGGAGCGTGGTGAATTCACAATGCAACGCGCATGGGCATAAAATCTAGTTATTACTATGTATAAAAATTATTATAAAAATAACAAAATAATATATACTATGTTATATTAAAAAATATATAAAAAGTTTATTTAAATTGCATAAATAAAATAATAAAGGTGTCGAGCCAAAGGTGGGTTTGATTTTGAAAAGTGCTGAGACCCGGTCCTTTCCACACCTAATTGTAGAAATGAGGATTATTTTATATGATTTATTATTTGGTTGCCCTAACCTTTATACGATAAAGAGGAGCAGTAAACCCATCATTGAACACAAATGAATCATCATCATCCACTTCCCTGCCTTTCGGTATCTGGGTAAACATCAAGAACAGTTAATTCTTTTAAGGGTTACAATTGTAAGGAAACTCAACTCAATTAATTCTTTTAACGGTAGCAAACAGTTGTAAAGAAACCTAACTCAATTAAATTAAAATTAATAAACTACCTTTTGAAGGACACGGACTTTTCCACAAGCAAGTGACTGCAGTGTTCTCCTTAGTTCCTTGTCTTCAATGCTAGTAGAATCTTTAATATCTTGAAAACTAAGCTTTTGTGCATCGTTGAACAGCATCAGAACAACTGTCTGAAAAGATATTTTAATCATTTATTAATAAAAAAATTGGATAAAAAGCATTTCAGGTTGACTCATTGCCCAATATGTCTGACCAGCTAACACACCCATTTTGCCACCTTTTACTCTGAGCAACTATGCAAGACCTGAGATGGAAACCAACCTGAAATAAGGAAACCGCCAGTTCTTTTTTTCCCTTTGGAAATTCTGCTTTCAAGACACAGTGACCTAAAGAATTTTGCCACATTAATCGTCTACCACTATATTTGCTCAAGTAGAACTCTTTAAAAATGTCCTGCAGCATTGTACAATCAATCAATCAATCAACGTACTCAGTATATCCAGCCATTAGCATGCTAAGGCAGGGTCTGAGGAGGGTGAGATGTAGACAGCCTTACCCCTACCCCGTAGGGGTAGAGAGGCTGCTTCCAGTGAGACCCTCGGCTCATGATGCTTGATCAACCGTCCGAAACGATTTTAACGTTATTTTCACTGAATAAGTAAAATAACGTTAAAATTAATGCAATTTTACTTTTGCCCCTCAAGAGCTGTCGACACATATATACATTATATGTGCAATTGTACAAGTTTATTGTAAAATCAGAAAGAGTTGAAAAAACATAGTCAGAATCATCTTTCCGGCATGTCATACCTGATAAACATTCAGTTCATGGGGAAGGCGGACATCCATTGGAGGATATGTAGGCCAATAACTGTACCCAATAACCATGTTAATTTAATTGACAGCCAAAAACACATTTTTTGTTATTTTCCCAAAGAGATCAGGATAATAAAACATACCCGGTTGTTAAAACATGAACACTCATCTCAATTCCAGAAGGTAGTTTTGTCCTAGCTTGAGAAGATTGCTTGAATGATTCATTTATTTCCTTTGATAACTCTATATCCTAGAATAACAAAATATTTAAAATAAATCAGCACTATTGAATATTGATCAAATGCTCAAACTGCCCCTTGATCGCGTAAGATAAGGAAAGTGTGTAGATGAATAGCATCATACATACCTTAAACATTCCTTCAAGCTTGTTGGTGAACTGGCTACCACATTCGGTTTTCAACTATAACAACGACCAGTTAGTTTAATAGTTACACATATCTTCCTTATTACCACATAAATTTTAAACTTTGAACCTTAGAGATCATCGACTTTTCAGCATCTATAGATGCACTCTTTCCCAAAAGAAGCCTTTTTGCAAGATCCTTTTTATAAAAAGCCTCAAACACATCTTTACCCTATATCACAAAAATAAATACAAAAAGATGAAAATTTTAGGTGAAGAAATAAAGAGCTTATATCACGGAATAAGCATTGGTTTATTTTATTAAATTACTGCCATAATGCCATTTTGTAGGTACCTGTATAAATCTGAAGAGAACCAAGACTTTATCAAGAGTGCCCTCCAACTCCTCTTCAGAAGTACCCTTATTTCCAGCACGTAGTTTCTCATCCAAAAACTTTGCAATCAACTCAGCAGGACGATTCTGCAGACAGCACATTAACATTCTGTTAGTGCCGACTTCCAAATTAAACTTAATTGTCGATTTTAGTTACTACACCATAACAAAATCGGTACCTGGCGGAGATTAATTAGATGCTCAAATGCCTCCTTAATTGTGTTGCTAAAAACATCATTCTTTGAGAAGCTATCTTCCCATATTTTATCAAGAGACATTTTGAATTCTAAAAGGGAAGCCACCATATCTTTGTCCTTTTCTTCATCGGTTACAATCCCCTGCCCTGTTTTTCTGATGTATGAACTTAGGGCATGTCTTAAGGATTCAAGGGCACCAACTCTAGAGAAAAGGGTATACATCCTTCTGAGATCTTCAGTACGATTACCATCCATCAACATTGTGAATCCCTAATTATAACAAAGGTATAAAGGTTAACACTTAACAGAAACTTATCATACTGAGAAATATAAAAAAGAACTTCAAAAAAAAAAGAGTTCATGCCTTATCAAGTATTGCAGATATATGGAGCTCAAGGAGTTGTCTTTCAGCAGTAGCTACCAACTGTTTTCTTGTACTAGCATCAAGATACAGTAGACATCTGTCATGTTCTTCATGCAACCTTACCTGCAACCATGAACAACATCAAAAACCAATGAAACATAGAACATATGATAAGCTTTTTTTTAAACCAATGAAACAACATCAAACTTCATGCAACCTCAACATGTTTCAAATAGTCCGGGACGTCCGAGTATTGCATGTATTTTACTCCTTCAGCAGCATAGAATTCTGATGTACATTCAAGGAACGGTTTCTCAAAAGTCTCAGAATAAATGCCTAAGGCAGTGAACATCTTTAGAAGATGGCTAAGAAGTGTTCTATCAACAGCTTCACCTAATCTGACAAGTGTAAAAGAAGAGCATGTAAGTCATAAAACATACAAGATTGTTCATATAACTATGCAGTTGTTCAGTACTCTAGGACTAGTGATATTGTGTTAAAAGACATGGTAACCTACCTCTCACTCTCTATCATTTTCAAAAGGCCGAACACTGTTTTGTGTTCAACTTCTGAAGCTTGTGACAAATGCTTCCAGAAGAGCTGAAGGCCCATGTCCCATAATGATCGTACAGATGGAGTTTGTTTCACATATGTACGGTCAAGATATAACGCAATACCACGGATCATTAACATTTGATCACAAAAATCTTGCCAGGTTTTTTGCACAAGTGATAAAAAAACCACAAGATCTTCACTTTGCCCAACTAATGATTGTATGGCAGAAGATATGTGGGCCTCACACTCTTTCTCGATCCGTAGGTAAAGACTTCCCCCCATCTTGTGGAGGCAAAGATCATTGACTGCCTATAACAATAAAATATAAAAAAATTAGCCAGTGAATGGAGGCTAATTCATATAAAAATAATCATGAAGCATAACTCACTTGATAAAGCTTCTCCAAATCACAAGGATCTGGCTGCTTCAAGAATATGGCACTAATTGCAGACTTCAAGACTACCCATGTAGTCTCCTCAAAGTTTGATGGCAAAGTTGGTTTAGCTTTAAGAGAAAATACAAAAGGAGAAAACTTTTAACAAAATGTCATGTACCAAGAAAATCAAAGTAACCAAAGAGCCTTTGGCCTAGCATTTTCAAGGTGTTGGCTTAGCCTTTCCATGTAATGAGGACTCAAATCCCGTTGGTGACAAAAAAGAAAGTGTAATTCAAGCTGTAAAATCATGTTTTTCCCTTTTTGAACAGCAACCATAAAACAATACCGGGAAATATGTTTTAAAGGTATATACCACATTACCACCACAAGAGGCTTGAAGTAAATACAAGGTTCATTAAACATAGCCAAATGAGAAGAAGATGCTTAACCTAACACCTTACAACTAACTATCAGCCTGCAACTCATCACTAAACCCTTGCATATTTGTAAGTATCACCAAAACATTCTATAAAACAACTAACTATTAGCCATCTACATTCTATAAAACTTTGTCTTACTTTCCTTTTTGTTTTTTAATCACCTTCGTTAAACACATAAACAAGTAAAAAAAAAGTGCTTTTAATGCCCTTTAGCTGTGTAAAATAAAAATAACAAAAAATCTGTAATATAAATCCTTTGATAAGAAAAAGGCAAGAAACAGCTCGAGTAGATCAGCATCAAGTGGGAAATGCAAAACATGAAAATGTCTTACCCTCCAGAAATAAGGACATTAAACAATGACAATGAGCATATCAATAAAGACATAAAGAGTATGTTAGGTAATCCATCAATATAATTTCCTGAAGTTAAAAGTTAGTTCACAGATTATGGAATGAGAAATTGAGCAGTAATCCAATTGTCCTCCGGGCTGCCCATGCACACCAGAAATGACATCATATGTGGCATCACTACTAGAATTCCGTTAACAAATTTAAAACAGAAATGCGTGTAAACTTTACATGCTCTAATGTAAAACCTCCAGCAACTGCATCAAAAACTAAACTATGTTTTAGGGTTTTAGATACAATAAATTCTGAATGTATGCACTAGAACATTTTACGTGGTTTTTTATGAACAAGCTGAGATTTTCCTCGTATACATCCTGATAACAAGATATTGTTCACGTGTCTGATTCAGGAATCTTGCGTATATCTTTCTGTTCATAACATCTAGACTAGTATTTATAATATGCTAAAAGAGCAAATAAAAAAGAGGACGGTTTACAAAGATACATATCAGTGTCTTGATATCTAATTCAGCCAACAGAGATATCATAAACCTGATAACAAAGTTATGGACTACTGCAATTAGCTACTCAATTTCAGCTCAATTCCACATAATTATAGATACAAGATGCATGAATCAGTCAATATATCAAAAGCCCTATGTCTACAATACGGTATAAAAAAACACATAATTCAAAGCAAATTGAAGTTTTCTTTCAGACAAGATACACGCATAAACCAAATTAACCATATACATATGATAATTGAAGTGGAGAACTGAGTTAGGCAATAGGTTAAATCGAAGACCTTTAAGTAGCTTGATCACGAGCTTCTTAGCAGGTTGAGGCGGCGTAGCTTTTTTACGCGCTAAATTGGCGGTGAATCCACCGGCAGAAGAGGCGTCGTTATCAGTTGGATCAACGTCGACGGGATTATTATGAAATTGATGTTGTTGGAAGGCGTTTTTGTTATCCAAGGAGCAAGATACGGGGTGTGATTTGGCTTTCTTCATCGGAGGGAAGTGAGGTGGTCGGCCGGCGGTGGATGGTGGTGGTGGTGGTGGTGGAGATGTGCACGTGGTGGATGAGCGCTTTCGGTTGTTGTTGTAGGGTTGCGACATATGAAATCGAAATCAAAGATTCATTTTGTTGAAGGGATGTAGATGAGATGATGTTGACGAAGGAGGAGGAAGAACGAGTTAAAGAATTTCACACTTTAACCGTGGGCCTTTCGGAACCCATCTATCTAATACATGTGTGAGAGGTATGGGTTAGTTTATCTCGTTGTTGGGTTTTATTTATTATTTTCTTTTTCAGGTCGGCTAATTCTTGTCTCAAGTGTCGTCGTATCAAATTGTTTTAAAGAATTTATTTAAATCATATTGCATGTCTCTACTCATCCTTGATATCCATAACACCAAACTCGTAGGTTCAATTCCTATCGGATGCATACCAAAAGTAGTCTCAAGGAAAGTTAGCTCTGTGAATAGGAAGTCTCTATCCTTTCGATTGTTATTGGCTTATTCTCTAGCATCCGATTGGGGGCATCAATCTACATCTATCAATTGAAAGATCTGAACGATGGCTGCAACATGGAATACTACGAGGCATTGTTGCAAAAGTCGGCCTCCAAGGCCGAGTACTCGTCGAGTACATCCCGAGTATTACCCGAGTACTCACCACCTAGACCGAGTTCTCCGATTACTCGCTCCAAGGAACTGTTCCGATCAGTGAGCGCCCAATGATTTTTTCAACCTTGCTACGAAGAGGAAGATTCAATTCATCATTGGCTCGCTCTATATCTCACAGAACGATAAGATACTTTTGTCTTATCCAAAAAAAATATTTTACGCATATTACCCGTCTCTACTCATCCTTGATATCCATAAACACTTTTGAGTTTGTTTGTCCGTTAGATTAATTATTAATCATTATGTTTTGCCGGTAAACATATTTTTTGTGAAAATAGAAATAATAAAATATTTAGAAAATAAATGTTATGTAGTTAACCTATGCTATGTTTATTCATTTCAAGAAGATGATTATTTTAATTCAAATTATACACACGTATATTTTTTATATCACATTACTAAATGTCGGTCCTCACAAATTATACATCTCTCTTCAAACATACTTAATATTTTTTTCAAAATAAATCGTTAAAATCAATATATACTATATAGGGGAGAGATATTCTACAAAGGGATAAAAGCTTAAAAAGTGTAGGAAGCCACAAAATGTTGACACGTAGATAAGAAGGCAAAGGGTAAACATGTCAAAACCAAAAATGAACCTACACATGCAAGTCACATGCAATTTTCACTCATTTTTTTAAACATTCGTAAATTTTGTATACGTTAATATTTTCTAAAAAAATTACACCATAAAATCAAGCGTTTTTTATCTTTTTAATGAGTATAATATTAGTATATTTTTAAAAAAAAATTAAAATAGCGTCTTAATTTTTATGGCGTTTTTTTCGAATATTATTCAAACTAGACTTTTATGGTGTTTTTTTAAGACGCATCTGTACGTTTTATGGTGTTCACGTTTTATGGTGTTTTTCGAGATATATTATGGTGTTAATATTTTATGGTGTTTATGGTGTTCGGGCATTAATGAAACTCAAACAGGGCATTTTATGGTGCTTTTAAAAAACTAAAAACACCGTAAACACTTAAATGTGTATACTGTGTTTTTAACTTAGTTTTATGGTGTTTTTTTGAGATGTTTTATTGTGTTTGTAGTGTTCACGTTTTATGGTGTTTTTTCAAGTTATTTTATTGTGTTTATGGTGTTAACATTTTATGGTGTTTTTCAACTTATTTTATGGTGTCAACATTTATGGTGTTTATGATGTTCAGAAGTTAACGAACTAAAACAAGGCGTCTTATAGTTTTTTTGAACACCAAAAACACCATAAACATCTTTATGGTGTTTTTTTTGTAACGTATATGTACATTTTATGGTGTTAATGATTTCCAGGTGTTAAAGAAAATAAAACCGGACATTTTATGGTGTTTTTTAACTTAGTTTTATGGTGTTTACTTTTCATGGTGTTTTTTCGAGCTATTTTATAATGTTTATGGCGTTAACATTTTGTGGTGTTTATGTTGATCGAATATTCATGAGATCGAAGCTAAACATTTTATGATGTCTTTTGTGTTCATTGATATGACCATCCCAAAAACACCATAAAAACGCAACATTCATATACACCAATTTAGGTCGTTTTTTTATATAACAATATTATACTCGTTGAAAAGATAAAAAAACGCTGTATTTTATGGTGTAATTTTTTTTAAAAAATAATTACGTACAAAAAAGTTATAAACGTTTAAAAAAAAGTAGGGGGGAGTTGTTAAAAAGTCAACAATGGCTACAATACCCATTATACCCCTCCAACCACTTAAATTCCCCCTTAATTCTCTTAAATGAGGTGGCACCCTTACAACCATTCATCTTAAAAATCAATGGCTAAGATTTTTAAAACCTTAAAAAGTGTAGGAAGAAACTTCATAATCGTGTCTAAGTATTTCGATTCAATAAGAAATATTGAATAGATGATTTCCTAGAAACACATGATAAAAAAAATATT
Organism: Mikania micrantha; assembly: GCA_009363875.1. Classification (NCBI taxonomy): domain Eukaryota; kingdom Viridiplantae; phylum Streptophyta; class Magnoliopsida; order Asterales; family Asteraceae; genus Mikania; species Mikania micrantha. The sequence continues at coordinate 83,520,385 of CM018681.1, read as the reverse complement.
GGTATATGCTAATATGTACTGACATAAAAAATTATAATATTCTGACAAGATTTTGTACTAATAGCACAAAGCAAAACAAACAAACAAGATTGTTAACAAGTATATGATTGAGTATATGTGTTGATATATGCAAACATGTAGTAAGAGCACATATTAACACATAACAAAACATGCAAACAAAAACTGTTAACATTTATATGATTTTGTATATGTGTTGATATATGATAACTTGTAATAATAACACATATTAGCACAAAGAAAAATAAGCAAACTTGATTGTTAATAAGTATATGATTATGTATATGTGCTAATATATGCTAACATGTACTAATAGCACATGTTAGCACAGGCATAAAGTCAACCGATGGTTTCCTTGAAAAATCGTAAGTGACAGTGTATCATTTAAATGCAGCGTGATTTTAGCAAATTTGGTTAATGCAAATTTCTTTTATGCCCTTATTTCCATTATAAACAACATATAATTACAATCTTGTCATTGGTTCTTTTATGACCATTGATGATAGCATATTAAAGGTTCAGATCGTTTCTCATTATTTTTACAAAATTATCATTTTGTACAATAACCTTACTCTAGTTTATATTAATAGAAGTATTAACTAATGTGTAACATCACTGTACTTTCGGTTGTCCGTACGTCCGTACATTCGTACGAATGTACTGTTACGACTGGAGATTTATAATTATTAATGATTATGAAATCTTTGATTTACATTACTGATATTATCACTGTTGCTGGTATACATGATTATAATTTATTATACGCGTAAACCACGGGAAGTTTAGTTGTAATTCAACTACACGGACCCGTAGTGTTTATTGCAGTTACTTGTTACTGATGATGAAGGATTATTGGTTGAGAATTGATTTGTGATGGAATTGGGAGTTTGTTTGAGTCTGGTTACTAAACGTAGTCAAGGACCCATGGTCATGATTTATCGAAATAGCGGTGGGACGGTGGCTAGGGCAGTTGCGACTGACCCTTACATATGCCCTATATATATGCATATTTCGGTCTATCATGGATGTGTCAGTGACTAGGGTTTAGTGGGTTTTGGTTTGGGAAATGATAATATTAAAGTTAATAAATATTGGGAATTAATTACGCGAAGTGAGGTTACGAACATTAATTAAACGCGAGTATTGATTCAGAAACATTAACTTAATAATGTATTAGCGTGAGTGACGATTCACACGAATATGATTATTAAGAATAATGTTCTAAAACGATATTCCATAAATCATAGACCAGATCGAAATACGGTACGAGCATCGGATTCGCAAAGGTGACGATCTTTACGAATACGTACGCGAGTAACGAGTTTCGACGAGATAATTAAATAATATCAAACGATATTAATTTAATAAATTAAAACTAAAAATATTTATTAGAAACCACAACCTAAAAATGACTTCGAATAAATAAATTTATTAATCAGTTATTTAACGATAATAACCCGAAAGCGATTTACGAAATAATTTACTTAAACTTATTTTATTTAAACAAAATCAATTTATTTAAAAATGACTTATTGTTTTAAAGATGTTACGTTAGAAAACCGAGCATTTTAAGTATGTTATCGCGATAAAAACGAGACCGGACACGCGGGAACAACACACGATATAAGGAAGAGGATCACCTCTCCCTTCTTTCATTTTCTCAACATCCTCTCTCTCTCTAAACTTGATTTTCGTCACTTTCACAATCACCATCTTCTCTCTACCATAAATCCTTCATTTCTCAACGAAACTTCAAGATCTTGGAGCCTAAACGACCGGGGAATCAAGGAGAACGTGAAAGTACAAGAAGATCTCGAGTTTAGTCAGCATTTCGAGGTAAATCTAGGTTGTTATGTTCGGTTTTGTTAATGTGTTCATGGTTGCCATCATTTAAACGATTTTAGGGTTTTGGTTGGTTTAGGCCATGTTGTTGTCGAGCTGTAGAAAACCTAGACGACCATACAACCCTTTAGGTGTCGAAGAGGATGATGCAGGAGCTGCTGGATCACGACCACAGGTTGGCGAACCTGTAAGGTTCTGACCGAACCTTTCTTGGGCGGGAAAACTAAGTGGCGAACCTTAGAACTAGGCGAACCCTGCATCACCTTTGGCCGTCCTTGGCCGAACCTTTATGGCTAACGAACCCTCACCCTCATCAGCCTGCATGGAGCGAACCTTCTCTGGTTGGCCGAATCTTATGAGGGTCACGAACCCTAGCGAACCATGGTGCTAGGCGAACCCCCAGCTACGAACTTTCGAATGACAGCCGAACCATGCAGGTTGTCGAACCTACGGGTGGAGCTGAACCCTAGTAGGGCGAACCTGGTCGAACCTTATGTCACCAAACGAACCCTTTAAGTTCTATTAACCGAACCTTTCTACCTATTTGGCCGAACCCTAACAATTGGAGCCGAACCTTGGCTGTGTTTTGCCAAAGGTTCGCTGCCCAAAAAGGGGAACCCGATTTATTTTCACTTAACAAGGGTTTAAGGGTTAATGGAGGATATAAATTATATGCATAAGAGTATGTAGAAACACATGCATGCATGCAAGGAATTCTAGTTGCCACCTTTGTTTTAATAACCATAAATTGTAAATTGAGTCCTTAAACCTAAATTGTATAAGGATGGCCTAGAGGGCATAATGGTTAGATTCGTATAAAACATGCATGTGGGTATATATATATGTACATACACATAAACATAGTTGTGTGGGTGTGTGTGAGCAACATAAAGGTTATTATCTTAGAATGCATAAATCCTTGGGAACCTATATAAGGGAACACAACTAGTCATCTTTATGACAAGGTTTAATTTAACAAGTTAGAATGCATGTAAATCATGATTTCTTAATGAAATCGTTGGCGTTTCGTTTAACTTAAACAAATGAACTAAGTTAATAAAATGCAAACGGGTTAGTGTAAACTAATAAAGACGTTAATTGAATATGAAATACTTATGCTTATAAAAGTGGAAATTACACTAATTACAGATCCTTGAGTTGATTTGAGTTAATTACGCGAGCGCGCATAATACAGGAACACTTATCCTAAGGACTTCAGGTGAGTTCTCATAACCTCCCTTTCTTTAAACTGTTTTGTTTTAAAACTCGGAGGTGAAGCATGTATACCAAATTCAAATATTATTTTGATAACTCAAGGTTAATACCTGTTTATCAATATGATACTCACAATATTGAATTATCATTAATTATGGATTATCACTGATTAATATTTTATAACCGTGTAAACATTGTTATTGACTTTGGTCAATAACAAAGATTACATGTATTGTCACAAACTCCGAGAGTCATCGCTCTTAACTCCGGTTAATTGCTTTGACATCATGTATTGTCACGTGGATGGTTTCCACATCTGTGAATCATTGCCTTTGACTTCGGTTAATTGCTTTGACTTCATGTATTGTCACGTGGTTAGCGACCACTCCATGAATCATGTATTTAACTTATGTTAATTACATAATGATCATGTATAGTCACGAACATTATTTGAGAATATGATTGATGAGATTGGTTGATTTGTTGTGGATTGATTATCTATATTTGATTATGATTATTTGAAATTGACTATGTTTGATTTGGTTATGTGGTTATGTGATTTTGTAAGTGTTTGATTGTTGAATTGGTGGATGTGTGTTGGATTATCTCATACAGGTATTCATATGGATTTTCTCAAGGAGATCATAAGTTTTATACTCGTTTTAAACAAAGCATCTTATAAAACTATTTTAAAACATAAACTTTTAAACTCATTTTACTAAAGCATTTTTAAATATAAAAACTTATGATTACTCACCAACTACTTTTGTAGTTGACACTTGATTTCTTACATGTTTCAGGTGATGGAGACAAGTAGGATGAAGAGGATGATCTCTTCTATTTTGGACATCATCATCATATAGGATTCTTGGACTTAGTTAATTAACTAAATTTCTGGCGATTAGAGTTTAGTTAGTTTAACTAAATCTTTTGTGTATTTGATGTATTGTTTCATGATGAACATGGTTTTTGTGTAATTAATTTGATGAATGGAATGTTATGTGATGATTTGATTTAGATGCCCACGAGCTTTTGAACAATCTACACATCCCTCGTGGCATCCCGACGTTTCTGCCATCGGTCGGGGTGTTACATAATGTGTGATATAGAATGTAAGTATATTTGGTTACATCATTATGAGAGTCTTATATTTGTCACAAACTTATCGTTATATGAGTCATGTACTTGTTACGAACTTACCATTACATGAGTCTTGCATACGCAAGCTCACTGTTACAGGGATCATGTACTTGTTACCGGCTCACCGTTTAAAGTCTTTCGTTTGCAAGCTCACTGTTATACGAGTTGTGTACTCATTTTGAACTCATTGTTATACGAGCTTTGCAATTGATACAATATCACAACTATAAAAGGTTGGATTTCACTGTGCGTCTTGTATAGTTTATAGTACGATCCATCTTTATATATTGATTGTATATTGTATTATGTTAACTATAGCTAAAATCACCAATGTTAGCTGGCTTCTTTTGTATACATGCGAAGCTAAAGTTTATATATATATATATATATATAAGTAAAGTTGAAAGAAGGTAATTGGCTTGCTAAATGAAATTTCTATGAGAAAAGACTAACATCCTAGTTCATTCATTTTGTTCGAAAGATTCAAGTTTATGGCTATGATATAATTGACTTGAATTGTATGTTTAAATGATTTTTGTAGTTTATAAATGTAATTACAAATTAAGAATTATTCTTATGAAGCATGAAGTTAATTGAGAGATTAGAGACCTTTCATGGAACAACATATATATATTTTGAAACCTAACATAGTTAAAAATTGTTTTAATTTTAGAAATTTGGGTGGTGTAATCCGCATTCAAATATATATGAAAGAAGACCATGTACATAAATTATGTATGAATAGAAGCTAAAATGATCGTTTTTTTTTTAAATTTTGCAGACGTAACTTTTATATAATTTGGAAGTGTAAAAGCCTATTTTGACCTAACATAAAACAATCTTTATTTGTAACGATCCATCTTGACCTGAACTAAGTTTGGCACAAACCTCTCATGGCATATTAATTAGAAGAAAATGACATTAATAAAAAGTAACTTATAGTAAAAATTATAAATATAACAAAGAATGGGCAATAATTAACCGAGACTCTCTGAAGCTCAATCCAAGTACATTTTCAAGCCTTTTTTCATCTAAGTATGCATAACATATTCATCTGATAAGTTTGTTACCAGAGATGAATCATCGGGATAGAATGTGCTTCGAGGAAGTCAGCCAAGATGGTTCTATAGATGGGTACAAAATAAAATCTCAAGAGGTATCATATAAAGAAGGAAGATATTGATAAAGGTTTTAAGAAATTAAAAATAGTTAAATTTTAAGATAATATTATTAGTCCTAATAATACTGGGCCAAGCCCATGAAATTTGGGAGCATTCTAGAAGAAACAAGACTATTCTAGGCTTCTAGCCATTTTTAAACCTCGCATACCTCATATACGCTTTCTTCGATCCTCAGATTACATCTTCATCGTTTTCTCACTGATTTTGTTGTTAATTTGGTGCAATCGTAAATCGACTCTACTATGGCGGATGATTTTTCTCTCGATTTGGAAGAACTTCGACAACTTCAAAGCATTGCGAAGAGGCCACGCGTTGTTTCTCTCATTTCTTCCGAGATTCGCAACCTCGAGAAGGTTAATTTGCGCCTTCAATAACAATACGTTTTCACGATTCTGATATTTATGTTGTTTTAATTATTTTTTCATTATTTTGATTCGTAATTTTGGCGTGATTATTGGCTGACATCTAATTGCGTCGGTAATTCATGACTGTTCGTATAAAATTATATACATATCGTTTGGTTCATCAATGAATACCCTCCGGGTTGCTCTGTAATGACTTATATAATATCCATTCATATGTCTGGAATTCTGGATGTATGATTACTGGTAACAAATGTGGAACTTCTTAGACAATCTTGTGTGGTATATGCTGATATTGTATTGAGCTTTCTTGACAAAAATTTTAATAATGAATTTGTATATATTTTTAGGGTCAATTTTTAAAGTATTACGCCACTGAGCAATCTTTTTACAATCATACAAAAGACTTTGATAGCCTGGTCTTTCGGTTATTATTATAATTTTTTTTTAAGTTGTGCCTTGTAAATTTAGAGTATAGCAGTATAATGATTCATGTAGTAAAGAGGATGACCAAATATGCACACCAAATTTTTTATGGTTGATGACTTGAAGCAACTTGTAGTAGGAGTTTCTCAAGGGGATAGAAGTTGAGTTGAGTTACATGCTACTTGAGAAGTTTTTAATTGTTTCTCTTTACATATTTGATTGTTTGGACTTATGCAGCAAGCAAATGCTGCTGCTTCAGTTGCACCAATTCCTACACCAGTTCCAGTTTCTACAAATCTAAAGGTGGCTACTGAACCAGCATTGAAATACACTACACTTGGATCTTTCAGCTGGGATCAAGATACTGACAAAGTCAAGGTGAGTGTGTGAAATTAGATTATTTGTTTAAGTAATGCAGGTTTCTTTCTCGTTAGCTTCCAGTTTAGTAGTTGCCTGCCAGTTGTATATAGAAACACCATTTTATCTTAATTGTTTATATGCTATGTCTCTGGGTGCCGATTCTGTTGTTGCAATTTGACCCATTTAATTATGAATTGGTTGATTTTGGGTTGACCCCCTTTGTTTTTTAGTCTCAAACTAAATTTAGCTATGAAGTAAATGCGATAAATGGGTTGAACGTTGCCTAAAGTATTGTAAGACACGCAACCTTGTAAAAATTTTTAGTTTTTGTAATCCTATCTAACAACATTGATCATTTAATAAAAATTAAGGGTCTTCTTTTTTGTAAGTTTGGCTTTATGTTTCCCTCCCAGACCCCACTAAATAGTTGTATTTTACTGGGTATGTTATATTATGTTGTTGATCATTTAATAAAAATTAATTAATAAAGGGACAATAATTGGCATGACTGCACCTATTTAGCCTCCCATAGCTGTTAGAAGAGGAATTCATACCTATGGTTTGGTAATCTTCATCACATTCTTGATTATTTCAGATATATGTTTTTCTGGAGGGAGTTGATCAAGAAAAGATCGAGACCGAGTTTAATCCCATGTCTGTTGATGTGAAGCTTCATGATGTCAAAGGTAAAAATTACCGATGTGCTATACCCAAGCTAAACAAGGAGATTGTTCCTGAGAAATGTAAAGTGTTGGTTAAACCTACAAGAGTCGTCATCACATTGGTTAAGGCTTCGAAGGGTAACTGGTTGGATCTGCACTTCAAGGAGGATAAGGTAACCACTAACCACTAACTCCACTGTTTTCCTATCTGCACAAATATTGCTTCATTTTTTCTTTCTAATTATCAGATCAAGACGCCAAGCCTTGACAAGGAGCGTGACCCAATGGCTGGAATTATGGACTTAATGAAGGTACAGATTTGTTGGTTTTGGATGTGTCTATCTCCATGGGTAAAAAAAATTAAAGTAAGCTTAAATGTAGAAAAAGATGGGCAGTTTTTGGGGCAAACCCAACCTGATCTGCCCAGTTTACCACCTTGGGTTATAAAGGGCATTGGAGATTTTGAGGTGTGATACGTGAGGCAAATGTAAAACTGCCTCATACACATCTGGGTAAAAAGTTAGGGTCTATATAAAAGAGATGACAAGACCACTTCTAGTATGCTGTTATTGTTGTTGATTGTCTATTGAAATGAATGAATTGTTGTGTAGAATATGTACGAGGAAGGTGATGATGAAATGAAGAAGACAATTGCTAAAGCATGGACTGATGCTAGGTCTGGCAAGGCGGCAGATCCTATGAAGAGCTACCGATAGGTGTATTGGTTCCTATTAGGTCTGGCAAGGCGGCGGATCCTATTAAGATGGGTTTGGTTGTTTATGTTGCATCGTGTAGACCTTGATGTTAAGGTATACCATGTCTTTTGGACCATCTTTTTGCCTTGGTTTTTATGGATGATAGTTCATTTTACGAGGACTTTCTGAGATCTCGGATGCTCTAAAAATAAGCTCATTTAAATTCAAATGTTTTTTTCCATGCGAAGTGATTTTAGAAAACATGTGAAATATTATGCGCAGGCAAAATCGCAAATGTTTGTGATTTTATCATATAAATATACAGATGATGATAATGGTGTTAATACCAATTACTAAATAAAACTATTGTAACAAAATAATATTTGTTATATAGTTAAATAAATATTGAGAAGGTCACGGGTTCATAGGGGTTTTATGCTGAGCTAGGAGGTTCTCTCACTCATGGTGGGTTTCCTTCTAGTGGGTGTGGATATGATCAGGTGAGTCTATGATTTGTCAGTGATCCAAACTGTTGTTTAAAAAAATATATATGGTTAAATAAATATTTCGAACTACCATCTGGAGACATACCAATCGGACAGTATATATCAAAGAACATACACGAGGCATTACTCTATGTACAATCTCAAACCTGACCCAATGAATCACCGAGTTGGGGTGTTTTTCCTATTGACTCACGTTTGTCACATTTCGCGTTGAAGACGAGTCTGTCATTTTCTAAGTGCAAAATCATGATGGTACACAAAAAAAACTGCAAATCTTCATTATTGTTAAAATGGAATGCAAAGGCATAGTGCAGTGGCAAAAATTGATATGAACTAGCAATACTTGCATGAGTTTAACACAAGAATCATACTTCACTCGAGTATATGACTGCCATAATCTGAGTTAAACTTTTCATAACGAGGAGCATGTAGATGCGCAGAAGGCCTTGTGTTCTTCAATGCCATCTGAATGTCTTCGTGTTTGATCGGGCCAACCTTTGGCAGCTCTGCAAATACGTTATTCACATAAACACATGAGACGGTGATCCAATTCATTTCTGCACTTGCTAAGAAGTTGCATGTTTTATTGTTTTGATCCATTGCCCAACCCGCTCAGGCATACATGTAAAAAATGACTTGGTATCTAAACCTTATTTTGTCACAAACAATATTGTAGAATAAAAGAGCTCTAAGCCTGAGACTCGCATGTTATGCATGACTAGGCGTGCAACTCCAACCGGTTTAATATTTATCTAAATATAATATTAAATATATATAGTACATGATAATTGTTATTCTTTATCATATATAACTAAATAATATAGTTTTATGTTATATAAGAATTAAAGAGATACATATAGAAATAATTATAAATGTATACCCAATAAAAATAAATAATAAACGAACGATTGTCAAAAGTGCGGAAAAGATTGTGTTGTCAAAAACCCCAAGGTGTGAGCCTAAGGCCCTGAAAAAAGCCCATCCCAACAAAAATGCCTCTGGGAGGGCTAGGCGTAGATCTACGCCTTTTTTTACAAAAGCCCATCCCAGCAAAAACGCCTCTGGGAGGGCTAAGCATAGATCTACGCCTCTTTACAAAAGCCACAATAGGCGATGGCTTTGATGTAGCCATGAAGGCAAACGGGTATTAAGACAGAAGGCTTTTTTTGAAAAAAAAAAAAACATTTGTATCTTTTTCTTGGATTGTTTAAATTTGGGCTTGATTTTTGTGGATTTGTTATGATTTAATTTAAAAATTATACCTAGAAAAATACAACGATTATATACGGCATTGGTTTTGAACATTTGGTATTGGTTTAGAACATAAGGTTTTGGTATTTGAACATTTAGTATTGGTTTTGAACATTTGGTTTGTGAAAGAGTATTAGTGTATTACCTTTAAAAGCATAATATTATTTAGTTATATATTATAAAGAATAACAATTATCAATTACTATTTATTTTCCCACCTATGTGGGCTCATTTTTCATCAGACACATTTTATGTGTCTTGCGCCTAGGCCTCGAGCAAAACCTTTGCACCTTGAGGCGTCTATCGCCTTCGACAATATAGGAAAAAAAGGAAATAAAAAGCAACTTACCATCATCAGGCAACATGTCTTGCTGTTCAAGAATAGCCATAACGCGTCTCAGAGGTTGCATGGCAGCCTCTTTGCATAACAACCGTATATCAGAACCCGAATAACCTTCTGTTTTCTCCACCAGCAAATCATAAGGTAGCATCTCTTCTTCAGGCGCCGAAGGCAATAATTCCTCAAACATTGCTTTCCTTGCTTCAGGCTCGGGAAGAGGTACAAGAATCTTGAACAATAATTAAAGAATCACTAAATAAGATATGATCCAGATTTTGTCAACCCGACCCAAATAATAATTACCCATTTTGACCCAACCCAGCCTTGCCCAGTGACCCTTTTTCCATATTAAAAAAATTAACAAAGTTTCATAATGGTGCAGTTAAAGTGCAGGATACTCTCTTCTCAAGACGTCTGAGCATAGCAGCATCAAGTTCCCAAGGGAGGTTTGTAGCTGCCAATACAAACACGAGCTCATCTGTTTTTGTCAGACCATCCATCTGTAATTCAACCAAAATGAATTACAATTAAATAAATTTATCCAAGAACAATTATACACGCATGAGCGTGTGTGCATGTAAGTTCATAATAAGTACTAAATGAGTAAACAAAGACAGCAGGTTAAAATCTATTGATTAGGAAGTACATTTAACCTGGATTAGTAACTCTGTTTTGAGACGTCTGCTCGACTCGTGTTCACTTCGTGATTCACCACGTTGACTAATGATTGCATCAATTTCATCCAAGAATATAGTTGACGGTGCATGATATCTTGCAAGTTCAAATAACACTTTCACCAACTTCTCAGAGTCACCTGTTATACAAGTGTTTGTATTTTAACAAAAAATGTATATACCTGTTACTTGTTAACTTATGTTACTAGATTTAGAAACTACAGTATTTTTTAATAGTGAGTGACATACCACGCCATTTGCTGACAATTGATGATGCTGAAATGTTGAAAAATGTAGTATTGCACTCAGTTGCAACAGCCTTTGCAAGCATGGTCTGAAGAATCAAACATATATTTCAGCTCAAAGATAACCACAGCAAAAAAAAATTCTTCCAACAATTTTATAGCAAGATAAGTTATAAAAGCATCTAGACGTTTAAAAATAAAATGAAAAAAGATTTAAAAAATAAAACTGCAAACCTTTCCTGTTCCTGGAGGGCCAAACAAAAGGATGCCTTTCCATGGAGACAAAAGACCAGTGAAGTACCTAAAAATGGACCAATAAAAATTCAACTAAATAAGTATATCAAATAAAAGTATAATGTGTTTATTGATTCTAAATCTAATTAAAAGTATGACTGACTTGGGATATTTTATTGGCATGACAACTGCTTCTTTAAGCAGGCGTTTTGCATTTTCCAACCCTTTTATGCTCTCCCACTTCACATCAGGACTGCCACGGATAATATCCCTGCATACACAATATTTATAGCATATTTAATGCATATCTTGGAACAATTAAACTAAGCTATGGAACTATTTAAACAATAAAACGAGCATAAATATTTGAGTCTATACCTAGTTAAACTCTCTGCCAAAGTTCGCATTTCTGCTGATTCAAAAGGAGGAAGCAAGGATTTTTTTCTGTCAAACAAGATATCAAAGATTAAATTCAAGGAAATTAAGGGAGATACTATAGTTGGTGTGCCACAAGGCCCACAATGTAATTTTTTCTGTAGTATATGGTTCTTTCATCATATAAAGAGTCAAATTCATCAATGTTTCTAAACAAATGAAAAATAACACTATCTCCATCAAATATAGACAACAACTTTTAAATTTCAGATGGTTTAAACAATGTTTTCTAACAAATCCTTGGTGTCATGCCTTCATTGCCTCAAGATTCTTTCATACGGGACGTGGATTGTAATGGTTTCCTTTCAGATATCTGAACGTCTGGAGCTTGAAAGCCATGAAATTATATTTCCATATACCAATCATTGTGTTTTAACTTTTAATTGATAGAGGTGCATCTTACTACTTTCAAACTCAGACTGCAAATAAAATTTCAAAACATAAAAAGTAGGCAACCCTAATAAATGGATAGAACTATAGAAGTAACAAGACTGATAAGCTTATTATCTTTTCGAAATCTTGGTAAAAACTGCATCATTAGACATATAACAAGTGCAACAATACCCTTTAAATTTCTAATTCACGTGTCTATGTCTTTAAAGTATAGAAGTTTCGGTAGCAAGTTTGCCTATTTGACAGCAAGTTAAATGGAGCCCTAAACCATTAAATTGGCACATTGCATAAGTTCAACCTCAGAAACTTACAAATGTAGCCAAACCCTAGATTATGCAAAACTCTACAATCAGCGTTTCTATTCTCTGCTACAAATTTAACAGGTGATCACATTTCTATCCTATGCTACATATGTAACAACTTATCAGTAAAACACAAGTAGCAAGAAAAGATAGCATACGGTTTCTCAGCATCAGACAATGCAACTCCATTTGATGTAGAAATCTCTCTTGCCTGAACAAAATAAAATATAAATTCAAACATGGAACGATTCATCTATTGCTAAAATGAAATTTGGTTCAGCTTTGTGGTCAAAGTAAGACTTCCTTCTGTTTTGAAAACATGCAATAATATCTTATTATGTTATGGGAGTGATCTTGGTTTTAAAAAGCATGAGGCGCTCAGAGGCTATTAGGTCCTGAAAGTCTAGGTGTGTGGCACTGGGCACGAGGCAAGGGCTTCAGGCAAGCGAGGCACCACAGATGAGGCATTTTCCCAACCACCTTGACCGCCTAACACCTCATTCGTGCTTCTTAAAATCGAGGGATTGATAAAGAATTAAAGATCAAGGATTCAAGGGTACCTGTCTGTACTGTTCATATATTGATAATTCAGCCATGTTGTTTGTGTGTCCATTTCCATTTGATGAGTTCACATTACTTGAAGCTTGACCAGAAGTGTGTTGACCATTTGCTCTATCATCTTTTGGATCAAATTCCTTTTTCCTCCCAAACTTAATATCATAAAACATCTTAAAATCCTAAACATAAATGAAACAGAATTATAGCAACATAATCACTTTATCATTCATTAGCTTCAACTTGTTCTCAAAAGATCAAATCAATTAAGCTACAAATAACATGATTGCATTGACCAAATGAGTTAATAACTTCAAATTTCTAAACCCTAGTCATACAAAACGATTGGGAATAGAAATCACTAATCAATTATCACCAAATGCGTATGATTTGATTGAATTTCACATGGATTCGCGAAACAATCACAATACAAAACACGAATTTGAGCAAAATGGGGTTACCTGAAAGGACCAGCGAGTGATTGAAGGCTCATCCGCCATCGTTTCTTCTCTTGGTTATGGCACAAACAAGAGAAAAAACTTGAGAATTAGAGATCTTGATACGTGGGTCTTCCTCTATCAGTCGTTAATCGATTTGGGTTTTCATGAAAATCAAAGAAACTGTGGAGTATGATCAAGCAGAGAATACTGTCGAGTGAATAAACAACGAAAGGGTTAGTGAGTGTCAAATTTCGCCATGTGCCAAGATGCCCATTTCAAATCGTTGATCAATTTGTTCGCTGTCTCGTCTCCTTTTTCCATTACATTTTCTATTATATATATTTAAAAAAATATCAGGGATGGTAAATTTATTTTGATTAATTTCGACAAAATATTTAAAAGCATTTACATACAACATAGCAAGACGTGCAACTACTCTGTTGTCTTCAACTTTTGTTGTTAAATCTTTTTAATCGGCTAGCAATCGGTCTCATAAAACACAACTAGACGTACAAGCTCCATCATAAATCAGTGTCTCCATTGCTCTGTACAAGGGATTCAGGATCTCTCGATGGAAGTGAAGATGAGCAGAGGAAGACCATGGTTGACATAGAAAGAGCATATTCAATAGGGTTTGTTAGATTTGAACATAACCGAGGACATGATCAGCGTTAGGATTTTTTTTAAGACATGATAAAAACTATAGACTTTTAGATTATCTAGACTCTAGATAGGGATATATGTGACCATGGTAAAAGTAACTATTTAATAACTATTTATCATTAGCTTTAATTTCCACTAACACACTATATAATAACTATTTATCAAAACCATCTATTTCTTTTTGAATTAAAATTGTGACCTTTAAATCTTTGATAAATATTATTTGTATTTTAAATTAGAAAATAAGTTAAAGTAAAACTTAACGGTTGAAAAAGTAAGGGCAGCTATAACATTGGTAAGAAATAAAAGTAAAAGCGGTGGCGGGAGATATCCGAAAAAAATAAAGTTGTGTATAAGCTTATTTGTTATCGTGCGTGATCCAGGCGTGAGAGAGCCCGGTCATGTCACGGTGACGCCCTCTCCCACTACATAGGGCGTGAAGAAGGCGTGATAGACAACTGCGTGAGCATCATCACGGGGGTGAACGGGTTTTAAAATATATATCTATACATATACATATATATTAACCAACGGCTCTTTTGACCGTTTGAACAAAAAAACAATTTTTTACCTATACAAACTCGTTCAACCCACAACAAAAAATACTTACACTCTATGAAATATTTCTAACTTTATAAAAATTTATACTCTCATTTATTCAAAAAACATTCTACACACTATGGACCCAAACAACCTAAATAACACGTTTATGAATTGTTATCGTCATCAAGTCGATACAAACAACTCGAACCCATTTATAATGTTTTCAAATTGGTGCTCACAACAACCATTTTCCAATCAAAATTCACCCGCTTTTGAAAATGTTTCCGAACCCCAACCGGAACCTGACGTTGAGGTGGTTCCGGACACACAAGCAGACCCTTAACCGGCTACATCGCGACGCAGGCACAGACGAAAGGAAGTGCCCGAAAAACCAACAAAACCGACCATTACTCGATGCTCGGAAGTTGAAGAGGTGGCACTAGCTCGTGCTAACATTGATGTTTCTGAAGATCCGTTCGTTGGTAATATCCAAACAAGTACGGAATTTTGGAAACGTGTTAGAGCCCAATTTTTTTTAGCAATGGGTCGTGAATCCTACCGGACGAACGACATGATTTACGGAAAATGGCGCTACTTACAACGTAAAGTCGCGAATTTTAACGAAACATGGATGACACCACAACAACCGAAAAAGTGGTGATAATGACGAAACTGTCATGAACAAGGCGTTGATGACATATGCTAGAGAAAACATGCTATTTTCTCATATAGCGGCGTGACAGGTTATGAGAAAATCGACAAAATGGCATCCCGTCAGGAAGTTACAAACTTCAAAACAGACGAAGACGTCATCGTCCGGAAAATACACGACTACTCAATCCGACTCCACCGGTCGATGTTTCCTTAACTTAAATGAGTCGGATGAGGAAGTCGAGATGGACATGCCTCACCCTCTCCTCAAGGTCTGCTCAGTCGAAATAGTAAGTGAAAACGACCACAAGCCTCGTCTTCAACCGATTACAAAAACACGTTGGAGACCATCTCTGACTCATTACAAAAATTTATCGACTTACAGGAGAAAAAGCAATACAAAATTGATAGAAAAATGTTGTGGACTCAAACCGATCACTTAACCAGTCAAGCTCGTGAAATGACCTAGAAGACGAAGAACAAATAATGAAAAGATATAATATGGATTTATGTTTTTATGTATATTTTTATTATGTAATTTTTTTAATTTTATTTTATAATTTTATTATTTTTAATAATATTATGTCTTTTTTAATTTAATTTATAATTAAAAAAATAAAGATCAAATAGTAAAATATTGAATAAAGGTGGTGATGACGTGAAGTGATAGGAAATTGACGAGGAAGACGGGAAGTGATGATAACACATATAATGATGATGTTGAGTGATAAGAGGTGATGATATTGTTTGATTATGTGACGTCTACGTGTAGTGATGGGGGCTTGATGAATACACATTGTCTAAAGTTTGAATGAGTTTATACAATTTAATGAGAAGTTTGTTAGTAATTTTCTAAAGTATTTCCTGATTAAAAAAAATAAAAAATGCTCGCATACAATTATTGGTGTTTTGATAATTATTATATATATTAAAATCCATTAAAAATGAATAGTAAACATATACTTTTTATTGAATAGGAAAAATTAATAGTTATATTAAATACAAAAATTATATTATATATATATATATATATTAATTGTGAAGTACAGTAAAATGAATGCATATGTGTCTGATCTATTTATTAACGTTTTGATAATTTATACTTGGATCATCATAATTTTTTTTTTACTTTGAAAAGTGGTAAAGAAAGATGAGGGTATTAAATTTGAGAAGTTTGTATAGAAATTTGGGTTTTTATTAAAATTGAAAGATTTGTTTGGAGATCTGGGTTTTTGTTTTAATTCAAACGATTGGTTGACGGTAAGAAGGATTTTGTGAATAATTTTTTTATTATTTTTGTAACATATTTATAAGGATTTTGTATGATTTTAAGTTTTTATGAAATATTTGTATAGAGCTTGTGATGAAAGAATTGTTTTTGCTATGTAACTCATGTGTTTTGCAAATGAAATATAATATCAGTTCTCGATAGTGTATAGTGATAACCCGTCGCAACGCACGGGGGTGAATAAACCTAGTTACTTTAAAAAATATAATAACCGCATAAATGATTTTTTTTTTAATTTGTGGTTTCAATAATTTTTTGAAGAGACATCAAATTTTTTTAAAAAAATATTCTTTATATTTAAAATAGTAGGGATTTCCCCTTTTTTTAGAAGGGAGGAAGGGTTTATGACATCAAATATTAGTCTGTCACAAAAAAACTGAAAATCCATAAAAAGTTAAATAACTTTAGTTTGTTACAAAAAGATGTAAAGGGAACACTACAAACACCTCCTATGATCATGTCACCTTAAAAACCTCTTTTCTCTTATTTGGTTATGTATGTTTCTATAAACAGTAAGAAAATATGCAAGTTTGAATGTGTTGATTTCATAATTAATTGATATTTTCTTAGTTTAATGATTTAATTTGCATAAAAAAAATTGTTCTATATTTTGTTTTTAGTTGTTTATACGCATATTTTATTTTTTTAATTTATTCTGTAATATGATTTTTTAAACCAGTATGAGTAGTAAAACTTATTATTAGTAAAAAATAAACGCTCTCGTTTACCTTTTTAGTCGCTCTTTTTTTGACAAGAAGTCAAACTATAACAATAGGGGACTTATATGTAATGCAGGTTGATCTCGATGTGAATGTTCTTAAGAATATCATTACAATGTAGACGTGACCCATGCATGACACACTATATGTGTCAGTGGTAAAGTGTGTGTTGGGGGGGGGGGGGTGAATAATGTTAAAAAAATGTGACTTTTGGATGATGGTTAAACCCTTGTTACACATATAAAGTCACTTGTAGATAATGAAAGTGACCTCTTTCGTGACGTTTGTATGACCTAGTCTAGTTTCTATCAAGTCTTTTATTACACACGTCTAATAATGACAATGACAATGACAATGATAATAATAAACATATTGTTAATTTGATTGGTTTTACATGATAGTTGAACATTTGAAGATAAATAAAAAACAAAAACAAATTGATAATAATAAACATATTGTTAATTTGATTGGTTTTACATGATAGCTGAACATTTAAACATAAATAAAAAACAAAAACAAATTGATAATAATAAACATATTGTTAATTTAATTGGTTTTACATGATAGCTTAACATTTGAACATAAATAAAAAACGAAAACGAAAAAAAGAATGATTATATAATATTGTCCGTGTATTTTAGTTTACTTTATTTTATTAATCACTTTAATTTTGTTTTAAATGAGTAAACTCCACTGGTATGACCCTAGTTTGTTACCATCAAACGGAAAACAAACAATCCCTATAAAACACCACATCCCTATTGCATGAAAACCTATTTAATTTCTTTAGGTCATCTATCAAAAGACAATGTGGAAGTTGAAGATAGCAGAAGGAAATGATCCATACTTGTTTACAACCAACAACTTTGTTGGTCGACAATATTGGGAGTTTGACCCCGATGCCGGAACTCCAGAAGAACGACAAGAAGTCGAAAACGCGCGACAAACCTTCCTAGAAAGGAAAAAGAAAGGTTACAGAACATGTGGTGATTTGCTTATGCGTTTACAGGTAAACTTGATCGATCAATCAGAAAGAAAGTTGATTTATAGATAGCATGATATAATAAAATAAGTAAATAAAAATCTGAGTTGTATACTTGTATTTGCAAAGTAATTATATATATGATTATTGTGTTTTTAAATACTTAAAATATACACTTTCAAAATGCAAGACTGAGGGGAAGTATGGAAGGAAATATTTTGGACCCAAATAAATAAATAAATAAATAAATAAATAAATAAAACAGATTAATGAAGTAAGTTTCATTAACATATAAAGTTTGCGATTGTTTTATCAACCTGTAAATATGTAATTATTGAGTGACTTGATTATCTCATTTTTTTTCAAAACTAATAATGGCACAACTGCATAATTGTAAAGACGAAAACACACATGCTATAAAGAATGAAAATCATGATAATTTTATACTTGTGTTATGGCTGAGTAATTTGATGTTATGTTAATACAAACGTATTTTTATGCATTTAAAAAAAATCAATATTTTGCAATGCAAAAAAATAACAAAACAGATTTTATTAAAACAACTAAAAGACAAAAAAAAAACTGTCTCATAAACTATTAAAACAAAAGCATATGACAGTTCTTAAAATAAATATAGCATTAAACAATCATATTTGGTAGAAAATGAAAATAATAAGCATGCATGTTGTAATTGAGATTTGTATTAATTGTAATGACAACTATACTCAATAATCTAAACATTGTTAATATCCTTGTAAAATTTTCCAAAAATTGAAAAATTATAACAAAAACATAAAACAAAATTAAATTGAGTTTCAAAGATAAATTTATTTATTTGCAAATTTAAAAACAAATAATAAAATCCGCTTAACTTGACATATTTTTAAAATTGAGTTTCAAGATAATATTATTAAAATTGAGCTTCAAAAGATAAAATTATTTATTTTGTAAAGTTTATTTAATTTCGTAAACTTTTCAGTATCTTACTTTATAATTTTCTAGTTTGAATTTTTGGTGCTCTTTTTGAATTTTTGAAACATACTTTTTTTTACAAGGATATGAAATAACAACTACATTAAAATTGCTCAGGTCATTTATCTAAATCCTCGTTTGAAACTTTTAGCCAAAAGTGTGTGAAACCGGCAATAACCATTGGTATCAAAATGGTTTCCGTCCTACATCCCAAATCCTTGTTTAAAATTTTGAACCAAAAGTATGTAACCCATCGTTTTATAACAAAGATTGTATAACTGTTATGAAGCATTGCTTTTTAGAAGGTTTTTAGAGAATTTGAATGATCATAATAAAATATGAAAGATCTTAAATGGTTAAAATCTTTTCAAAAGATGTTTACGAACTACACACATATATAAAATTTGAAAATTTCACATTATGTATGAAATAATTAATTCTCATATGATTATCAAACATATTTTTTCTATTTGAGCATAATAACTTATTTCATTTCATATTACATTTATACTTATACATACAAAAGAAAAAGAGTAAATTGTCATGATGGTGAATGATTCATGTATTTTGCTAGTATACTTCATTTTAAGTCCTTAGATCTTATAAATTATACATATGATTTCAAACTTTAAACATTTATAACACATGTAATACTTAGCCTTCTCATAAGCTTAACCAGATTGCCCTTATGTAAGGACTTGTTACAAATGTTTAAAGTTTTAGACCATATGAGTAACTTATTAAACATAAGGACTCAAAGTGAAATACTAGCAAACCATATCAATACTTGTTGAATTTACTTCTAAAAAAAAACTCTTAAACTTGTTCAAAGAAACTAAAACTTGTTATTAGTTTCAGTTGGTAATTCATTTTGTTTTCAATAAAATTAAATAATGTGGATGGATTGTGTGGTGTATGTAGTTGATTAGGGAGAACGGAATAGACGTATCGAGCATACGACCCGCGAGGTTGGGAGACGAAAACGACGTGAATCATGAAGCCGTGACAACCGCAACAAGAAAAGCCCTTCGGTTCATCCGAGCCATCCAAGCTAAAGATGGTCATTGGGCTACTGAACATGCCGGTCCGTTGTTCTTCACACCACCCCTTGTAAGTGAAACCTTCCTCACACGATATCTCTGTCGCTAAAACCGAATACCAGGACCAGCTCAAGTTTTTCGGGAGCTTTCGGGAGCTCAAGACAAATACAAAAATTAATTGAGGCTCTTTTCATGAATAATTTTTTTTCACACGATAAAAAAATTATGGCTCTCAAATTTTAAAAAATATAAAAATATGTTAATTTGTCTCTATTTACATAAGGTTACACATAGTTACAGTTAACAAATGATAATCATAAATTATGTAAATAAAGAAGGTTATTAAGTAAATAATTAATAATAATATTTTATGTTTGTCATGTTTGTTAATCAGCTTGATTAACATATTTACCAATAGAAAGTTTGTCTAAATTTTTCGATTGTACCATTAACAAAAGATTTGTTACAATGTCAATGAAACAAAAAATGAAGAATATGTAAATATTTGAAAAGAGATAACCTTAAATAAACTCTCTTCTAATATGGCTGGAGCGCATATTGTGTTTTCTGGGTTGGCCCTTGAGTGCAAACGCAGAAGGGAGCTTGACTGCAAGACCCACCCGTCGAGCAAGGATGAAATGAGTGGACTTTCTAATTTTTCATATTTAAAACGGCAAAATAAATAGCTTGAACAATAAACCAAACATAACCCGAATGGTTGCTGCCTCTAGGCACTTGCCTCTAAATTGTTAAAGGGGAGCCGACCTTGACGACTACTACAAAATCAACTTTTGCGACGGCTAGCGATCTTTTTATAATTTGGTGAGACCAAAACTAAACCGTCACACAACACATTTATATGTGCAGATTATTATCTTCTATATAAGTGGAGCTATAGACACACATTTATCAAAGGAACACAAGAAAGAGATGAAACGTTTTATTTACAATCATCAAGTAAGAATCAAATGCATTCTTTATATACTTACATTGTTAAGGTTGGCGTCATAGATGACTGACCGGTGTCGAAATACTGATGTTAGGGTGAAGACGGAGGATGGGGATTTCATATCGAAGGACATAGCACCATGTTTGTGACAGTGTTGAGCTACATAGCCCTAAGACTACTAGGCGAAGAGAAAGATGACACAAATGTGGCACTCACACGAGCCAGAAAATGGATTCTTGACCATAGTGGGGCGACTTACATACCCTCGTGGGGCAAACTTTATCTATCGGTAACTAATTTGATATTCAGTGTTTGTGTCTAAATCTTATTCAATATTTTTTTATTACATCTATACTATTTTTATATCTATCTCGTGTAGACGTTGTCGTGTATGTAATAGTGTAATACATATGTTTCTAATCTAATTTTTTATGCATAATTATCAATTTTAACCAATGGTCATTTTAAATGCTTATATTACAATTTTGTGATGTGTTTAGGTGCTTGGTGTTTATGAATGGGAAGGATGCAACCCAATTCCTCCAGAATTTTGGCTTTTTCCAGAAGCCTTACCCTTTCATCCAGGTATATTTATTTATTTACTTAATTAAAAATTAAGTTTCACCCGTCTCAATGGTTAATCATGGCCGTCTCAAAGATTTTGAATACCATGTACGAGTATTAAAATGAGTCATATACATCTAAGACATTGTATTAAAATCGATAATGATTAAGATAAAAATTAGTCAGTTAATAAAATACAACAAAACTATTGTAATAAGATCTTGTTTTCACATATTAAAATTATTTTTGTTTAAAAATGATTTTAAATATAAAATATATATTAAAAAAATCAATTTTTTGGCCTCTCAAAAAATCGGGCTCGGAGCGGTCGCACCTCTGATACACCCTTAAAGCCGGCTATGTGATTAATGTTTCATTGGTAGGGAGTTTTTTGGTTTAAAAGCACTTTCATGGCACTAACAGTTAGAGCTGATAATTTATGACACAAAATAACTCGACACAAAGTTATATAATTAGCGTTTGAAGTAAATAACATGATCGACTCGTGTCATTATATTTATATGAATGGGTTGGCATGTTAATAACACGATTATAAACGTTCCTAAACATCGACATAAACTCCTAGCAAATGATGTTTTTGATATTGAGCCTGATTTGATCAGTTGATCTTGATGCTAACTATCTTGTCACTGTTATCTTACCCTTGATGTAGCGAAAATGTGGTGCTACTGTCGAACCGCGTATATGCCAATGTCATACTTATACGGAACAAAATTTCATGGCCCGATCACTAATCTTGTTCTTCAACTACGTCAAGAGATTTATCTTACGCCATACGATGAGATAGACTGGAACAAACAACGCCATCGATGTTGCAAGGTTGTTAAATGTCGGGTTTTATAAGCATTCACGCTATGAAAAGTTGTTTGTTGTTACAATTGTGTTGTGATTTTCATGGATTACAGGAAGATTTGTATTATCCTCATTCAATGATCCAAGATTTGTTGTGGGATGGTGTTCATTACTTGAGTGAACCACTTTTCAAGTACTGGCCTTTTACCAAACTGAGAGAAAGAGCCCTTCTAAGAACGATTGAGTTGACTCGTTACAACGCAGAAGAAAGCAGGTACATTACCATGGCGAGCATCGAAAAGGTAAGCTACTATTAAGTTTTAACAGAATAACGACATACGGAAAGATAAAAAAATATATAATTATCGTCGTTTTTAACTGTATACGGATATGTTTGACCAATTATGACTCCAATTGATCTCTATAGCTATGTTTAGAGGTG
Source organism: Mikania micrantha (assembly GCA_009363875.1). Lineage (NCBI taxonomy): Eukaryota > Viridiplantae > Streptophyta > Magnoliopsida > Asterales > Asteraceae > Mikania > Mikania micrantha. Next base: position 83,497,483 of record CM018681.1, on the reverse strand, counting down.
GCAACCTTCACCCAAATCAAAAAAATTGGGTGGGTTGGGTAACGAGTCAGAACGATTTCGGGTCAGGATGAGTCCGGGTCACAACGAGTTTTAAGTAAACTTAGTTCGTGCCTAAATGGATTGTTCTTAAAAAACATCAATTTAGTTTAACTTAAGATTTATAAGTAAACAAATAGTTTATTTGGAAAATTTTTAGTGATTTTCTCATCAAATATATTATTAATCATTCTTAAATGTTTGAATCCATTGAGTTTACAGTGTGTTTTGGTTACCTATCTTGACCCGCATTGTGTTTAAGTGCTACCCAACTTAACCCATTCAACATTATGATGTTACCCATTCAACATTATGATGTTATCCATTTCAACCCATTATACTACAATTGTTTACCCAAAACAACCAATTTTCTTTGATATGGGTAAAAATCGTCACCTCTAACTATAACATAAAATAAGTTAAGATGAGTAACTCTTTAACATAATACATGTCAAGATGTGTAACCTAAAAACTATTTGAATGCAATGGATTCAAACATTTAAAATGATTAATAACATATTCGATGAGAAAATTACTAAAAATTATCCTAGATATGGACTACTTATTTAGTTCCAACACATTTTAACTTAACAAAATTGATTTTGCTTAAAACATGTTCTAACCCGCACCAATCCTGACACGAAACCATTCTAACCCGTTACACAACCAACTCATTTTGCGAGGCTTAACTATGTTTAACCATATATGGCTATAATTGAATGTATATTTGGCAAAAAAATTCCATGTTTGACCAAAATCGACTATGTTTGATGATTTAGTGACTGGTAAGTAACAGCTGAAAGTTGTCGCTAATTCTATAGTTATTTGTGGCTGATTCACAATTGAATAGCTTCATATCAACATTAGCAACAAGATTTACCATAGGCTGTTAAAAAAAAAACAAGATTTACCATAGAATACTTTTATTGTCTTCAATCTGTCGCTAATTTTGCAATGCAAGTTTTATGTTGAAAGATCAGCTCAGAACTTGTCGGTCGCAAATTGCGTATCTTACCCATTTATGGACCGAGAACAACCGACCACATTGAAAAATGGCTATATGAAAATTAGTTTGATTATCAGGATGACCCGGTGTAATCCGACCTAAACATAAGAGAAAAATTATTATATAACGATCCTTAAACGAGATAAAAAAATTTCTGCCGCTCATGAAAAATTGTTTATTACCATCGCAAAGTTAGTGATGGAACGTACGTCGCTAATGGTCCTGTTTTCTAACAATCCTCCTTTTTGGAGGTAGGGATTCCAAATGATGTGTTGGTGGGCAGCGAACCCAAACGGGGACGAGTTTAAGCACCACTTGGCTCGAGTGCCCGATTACCTGTGGCTAGCCGAAGACGGAATGAAGTCGCAAACATTCGGTAGTCAACTATGGATCAGCGCGTTCGCAACTCAAGCGATCATCGCGTGTAACATGCCCGACGAATACGGCGATTCGCTTAAAAAGGCGAATTTCTATCTCAAAGAATCACAGGTCCAGCAAAACCCAGCCGGAGATTTCGCTAAAATGTGTCGACAATTTAGCAAAGGGGCATGGACGTTTTCTGATCAAGATCATGGTTGGCCCGTTTCGGATTGCACCGGAGAAGCACTGAAAGTGATAATTTAACCGTCTTTGAACTTGTTTTTTTTTTCATATTTTGGAGATAATGTTGTTGATGTAGTAAACGTATTGCAGTGTTTACTGTTGCTATCCCAAATGCCCGACGAAATCTCAGGCGAAAAAGCCGATAAGCAGCGACTATATGATGCTGTCAATTTCCTTCTTTATGTGCAAAGTCCGACAACCGGAGGGTTTGCTGTTTGGGAACCACCAATCCCACAACCATATTTACAGGTACATGTGTTAAAAGATGCTTCATGCTTCGGGTCTTGGGTTTCGGTTCGTGTCATGGTCTTGCATTGGCAAAGTTGCACTGTATGGAAGGAGGGCGGAAATTTATGTGACCCTAAATACATGTTAAAATTTTGAAACGATGGGGACGAAACTCATATTTTTAACTAAAAATAGCATTTCGGCCCAAAAATTTACGCTACTAACAAAAAAAAGAGCCGTTCCCTTATAAGATCCGCCGTCTACCACGGGTCAAGTGATCGATTGTTCGAGACTTGGATTGAATCATGGTTCACATCATACGTTGGATCATGATGATTTGGATCATAGGTTGGATATTTGTTTGAGCAATGGGTTAGATCATGGGTTAAATCATGGTTTGAGACAAAGGTTGGTTTATGATTCATGAATTAAAAAGAAAAAAAAAACCATTCCTTTCCTTAAAGGAATGAATAGATAACACATCTCTTTCAAATTAATAACAAACAAATTTATCCAGTATATTCTCACTTTTTAGTAGAGTTTGAGGGAAGATGGACACAAACCTTACCCATATTTCTGTTAAAATAGAGAGGCTGCTCCGAATAAGTACTCGGCTCAAAGTTATCGTTTGAAATAAATCAATCTCAACATTTTTAACATTATTTTCACAAAACAAGTAAAATAACGTTAAAATTAGTTCAATTTTACTTTGCCCCCTTAGGGGTCCACACATATATACATTTACACGCGTGCATCGCAAATGAGGCGTGTCTTCTTCAAGTTAACGATCCATTTCAATTACATGCGGTTACTAAACATGTTTACGTTCATTTCATCGCAACGCAATGACCCATTCCATTACACCTCGTATTCATATGGAACAAACACTACCTAACATTTGTATATATTTAAGTGCAGATGTTGAATCCATCGGAAATGTTTGCTGACATTGTCGTTGAACGAGAGTAAAGTCCCTTACATACAAACATTCAAATTTATCAAACATTTGTAGATCATTAACTTTCCTTTTATGGGTGATCAAATCAGGCATGTCGAGTGCACAACTTCGGTGATGCAAGCTCTCATAGCATTCAAACGGTTGCACCCTGGTCATAGGGAAAAAGAAATAGAAATTTCGGTGGCTAAAGCGGTGCAGTATTTAGAGAACACCCAATGGAAAGACGGTTCATGGTAATGGTTCGAACCGATCACTATGAATTATAAATAACTAATTATAATTTTAGGGAAGGAACTGCTATAACCACACAAGCTCGATCTTGTACATAGTATTTAGAGAAAACGACACCGTTAGGCTGATTAGGGGTGTCTGTAAACCGACCAAACCGTCTAAATCCAACCGAACCGAAGACAATTGGCCAATTTGGACAGTTTTAAAACTCGATGGTGCCGTTTATGGTTTAAGCATTCTAAAAACCGAGTTGTTCGGTGTGGTTTACGGTTTGCATTTTCTTCTAAACCATGTACATCACATCAACTGTGCATGTGTGTGTTTGTTTATATCTTAAAATTATCAAAAACCTAAGGTAACGTCTTTTCATTACCTAGCCCTTTCAGTCTCCATTCTCTCTATTCATAGTCTTCGGGTTTTATTAAAATGATAAAAAGTTTTATTAAAATGAAAAATGGATGAAAATAATATTATTGATTTAGAAGATGATCTGCAAACAATGTCTGTTAATCACTCTTTTTAAACGAATTTTGTTATTTTGATAATGGTGAATTTTTGGATTACGGTTTTCGACTTTTGAAATTTAAAATTGAAATGAATTATTTCTTTTGCATCACTATATTTGCAGTTCTCTACTATTATTTTATAATAGACCGTGAAACCGTTAGTATCGGACAGTTTAGTTTACACAACTTACCTGGTCGATTTAATTTGCCCTTTTTTTTTGTTATTTTGATAATGGTGAATTTTTGGATTACGGTTTTCGACTTTTGAAATTTAAATTTGAAAAGAATTATTGTCTTTTGCATCATTATATTCACAGTTCTCTATTATTATTTTACAAAACCGTGAAATCGTCAGTACTGGTCAGTCTGGTTTACACAACTTACGTGGTCGGTTTGGTTTGTCATTTTCTGAAACCACAATTAGTGGTTTGGTTCAGAAATTTTTACAAAACCGCCCAAACCGCACCGCAGACATCCTAATGCTGACACATAACAGCCTTTTATGTAGCTGTTAAAAGCCATGAAAAAATTTATCTAAAAACGTTGTGAATTTTGTAGGTATGGCTACTGGGGGATATGTTTCATATACGGTACATTTTTTTCTCTAGGAGGTTTAGAATCTGCTGGAAAAACATACAACAATTGTGAAGCCATTCGTAAAGGAGTCAAGTTTTTAGTTTCGACTCAAAATGAAGAAGGTGGTTGGGGAGAGAGCTATAAATCTTGCCCTAGTGAAGTGTACACACCGTTGGCTCAAAACCAGACCAACATAGTGCAAACATCATGGGCTATGCTCGGTCTCATGTCAGCCGGACAGGTTAGCTTACTCTAGTCACCACCACAAATTAACCATACATGCACATTATACCTAGCAAAATGGGTCGGGTTGGGTAACGAGTTAAAACGGGTTCATGCCAGGATGGATGTGTTTTAACTAAACAAATAGTTCATTAGGATAAATTTTAGTGATTTTCTCATCAAATATGTTATTAATCATTTTTAAATGTTTGAATCCATTGCATTTACATAATTTTAAGGTTACCTATCTTGACCCGCGTTATGTTTAAGTGTTACATATCTCAACTCATCTATATTATGTTGTTACCCATTTCAACACATTATACCACAATTGTTTACCCATATCAACCCATTTCTTTTTATTTGGGTAAAAATTGACACCTCTAATACACATTGTTGTTTGTTTCACTAGCTTAAAAGAGTGTTGGTAATTACATCCATATGAAACCGGTTTTTATCTACCAGTTAAGAAATTGGTCAAAACTAGCAATTTATAATTGGTTTGAGGTTTCAAGTGACCAAACTGGTTACTTGATTTGCTTTAAGTAAAAAATTCGTTATTAGTAATTAACTGGTTTTATCTATTAGATCAATTTTCATTTTAGAGCTTGAAAATCCAGTTTTTAATCAAACCAATTGGCTTCCCATAGGATCCCATGATCGAATGTTAAAAAATATTGTTTTTAAATAATTTTGCTTAATTTTGAAACAAAAGAGGGCACAAATCTGATTATACGGGGCACAAATCAGATTACAGATTACAGAAGGTACAAACTTGATTATAAAATGACACAGTTGAAATGAATGATAAAAGTTGTGTTCTTTTCATAAATTTTATACGAATATTAATTTGTGATGTAACTTTGAAATTTATTATATAAGCAATTGTTTTTCTAAATATTTTTGATATATTTGTTTTGTGGTTTCAACTAACCTAAACAGTTTTTTAACCCCACTGATATATCTGTTTTATGGTTTCAACTAACCTGAACTGCTTTTACACGCATTGATAGATTTGTTTTGTTGTTTCAACCAACCCGACCTATTTTTTACCAGACCATTTTTTAGTAACCCATTATTTGCCCCCCATAAAAAAAAATTCTGAATTTACGACTGAAACCAATACATTATGTTTTGGGGTAACGACCAGGCTGAAAGAGATCCGACACCGTTGCACAAAGCTGCCAAGATCTTGATTAATGCCCAAATGGATAACGGAGATTTCCCCCAAGAGGTAACTTCCATCTAAACACTTGGCAAATCATTTCTAAATACTTAACTATGCAAACGATTTTTCAGAACATGACTGGAGCCTCAATGAGGAACTGCATGCTACATTATCCGTTATACAGGAATATTTTTCCGTTATTGGCACTTGCTGAATATCGCAAACGTTTTTGGGCTAATTAATCATATATATTATACACATGAGAGGGTCGAATTACGAATATGTCACGTTGAATTAACTATCGGGTCGAATACATATTATCCGAATGTAGTTGTGTTTAGTTTCTTGAATATGATCATGTTCTCGTAGACAATATATCGCTAAGTTACCATGATTTGAAAAGGAAAATCATAACTGTCGAACCATTTTAAGGGTACAAATCAAAATAAAAACCAATGGCTATTTTCAAATTCTAGGCTCAGCTCGAGTCTGCTCAGCTTGAAAAATTCAGTAGACCAGAAAGCTTAAGCTTAAGATCGGCTCATTTTTAAATCAAGTTAGCTCTATTCAACTCGATTTGCCTTGGTTTCTTAATTTTTTTTAGAGATAACCTTTGTTTTCTGAGTTGTAAAGAGAATATGAGACTATAATTTATAGGAGCTACAGAAATGCTCAAATAGTAACAATTGGCAAAGTAGGACGATGCTTTAAATGAATAAAAACAGTATAGCAACAAGGGCAATGTGAGATGAGAGAAATAGAGAAATGAAACATCACACACAGAGAATAAATGAGGATGTTAGGTAGAAATGGGCAAAAAAAAACATGTTCCAGAACCGATTACCCGAACTACAACCGTCTTACCCGAACCGCCTGGAATAGGCGGTTCCGGTTTCTCAGAGAAAATGGAACCAAAATCGGTTCCATCTTTACCTGGCTAGAACTCGAACCGGAACTGGTCAAAACCGGTCAAAAGCCCGAACCTAACCGGAACCAAATTTTGACTTTGTTGACTAAAACCGGAACTTTTGAATCAGAAACAGTTAAAAAAAACAGTTTGTTCAACTCTACTGTGAGATTTCAAACATGAAATCTTTAAGGGTCAGGCTAAATATACCCCCTATTCTGACTTGTCATACCCCCTCCTCCCAAATATTAAATATAAATTTGTTAAAATCAACCCTTCAACATTATAACACAACCAAAATACACCAAACATTATTTTCACCTTAAATTCTACGAAACATATCTCCTTCTTACTTGTCAAAAATCAGTTTTAATCATATGAATCCTAATTCATCTTTGTTCAAATTCGATTAAACTGAGGTGTGATCGTTTTTACAAACATAGGGCTTTAATTCCTTGAACAAAAACGAGTGTAATGGTGTATGAAACACCTATCTTAGCTAACTTATTCGTGTTCGTTGCTTGATGAACCGAAGTCGAACCGCTGAGCTCTTACAGGCCTTTTTCTTGATTTGTTTAAGATTGTGAATAACTTTGGTTTACGCAGAGAGTTTCGCAGAGGTTAAAGGAATGCTTGGGTTCAATTAATTTTGAGTTTTATATTCGTTTTAATAGAGTTTGAGTTTTCGTTCGACTATGGTTATTTAGGCTTCTATTTCGTATTGATTTGATTTTTTAACGATGAATTGATGATGATGATGATGATGATGATGATGATGATAATGATTCCGTGATGTTTGTAGTTATTTTAATTTTAAATGCTTATGGATCTTTTTAGTTAACAACTAAAAACATAAGGTTTACTTGTATATATTCAAAAAGCTTAAGAAGGGGTATGACAAGTAAAAAAATTACAAAAAAGGGTATATTTAGCATAACCCAATCTTTAATCTTATACAAATTTAAGGAGTTTTTAATTTTGTATCACTTGGAATAATTTTGCAGGCCTAAGGCCCAATTTTTAAAAATCAGTGAATAGGGTCGGTCATCGAAAAAAATTAATTATACGTAGTAGTGTATAAATCTGTTTTTTTTTTCTTTTGTCTCAAACCGGTTCGGTTTAGGAGCCGGTCCGGTTCCAAAAGTTGACATGGAAACCGGTTTGGCCCCAAACTGGTTCGGTTTCAAAATCGGTTTATAGCATGAATGGACCGAACCTATGGAACCAGTTCGGATAGGTTTCAGACCGGTTCACAACGGTAACATATCGAGTTAGTTATCAAACCGGTGGTTCGGATCGGTTTGAGACCGGTTTTAGCCAAACCAGTTTTGAGACCAGGGCCGGGTCGGTTTAGAAACCGGTTCCCAAACCCAAACAGGTTTGATTGTACAAGATTAATTAAACGGACATCCATCGACACATGAGTGATGCTTGAACATAATCGTCTGCCTCCAAAACAAGGTCGTGTCAGATGATGATTGATCGAAAAAATGTTTAAATTACATGTAAATATACACTTTTGGATTATAATGTTACATTCTCATGTTTGGGTTTTATAAGTTTAAAAGATTATGAAAATTAATTACCTTAAAGATTAGGTCTCGTGGTTTTGTGGTCCGACAATATTAAAATCATAAACCTTCAAAGGATTGCACGATTGTAATTAAACGCTTTAGTCCCTCCGACAAACATCTTTTTTTTTTAACGGCAATTTGTATCACTGACGGGTCATACACCCACCCGATCATATCCACACCCAATCGGTGGAAACCCACCATATGTGAGAGAAAACCCCATAGCCCAGCATGAAACTCCTATTTTGTTCATGCCATGACTTAAACCCGCGACCTCCTCAATATTGAAGCCACATGATACCTCCTCTCAACCACTTAAGCTGAGGATCATTGGTCTCTGACAAACATCTTAGGTCCGAATACAACTTTCCCTTGAAGGCCCCCGGGGCAACGCAATCTATGTTTTATGATTCGACCCGATCCTATTGATTAGCAAGATATTAGCAAGGTTTTAATTAGCTTTCTGATAATATTGTACTCATTTTAGTGAAAAAAATATGAACTCTTGTACCATTTGTCACATTCCTATGCTTTTGTTTGTGCAAAAATTCTGCTATCCATTAATTTTACTGTGTTGGTTTATTTGTTTGTTTGGTGTTAAAATTCCTAAATTTGAAGAGAAAAAATGAACTCTTTCTAACCAATCAAAATGATTTTACACCATAAACATTATAATAACACTAAATCACCCGTAAATTTTCAGAAAGTGTATATAAATTATAATATAATGGATTACATGTAATTTAAAATTAAAAAATAATTCAAACTGATCAATGTGGACTAGAATTTGGAATCATTTCTTAAAACTTTCTTAACTAAACAAATTAAAGATTACTAGGTTTATGCCCGCGCGCGATGCGGCGCGTTAAACTGGGTAAAAAAATAACACCCTCAAAAGTTTACAAAATGAAAAAAAAAAAAAAAAACCCAGTAGATTAACTCACCTGGGCGAAAGCCACAGGCAACAACATCCGCGGCTGTCATAATAAGACTTCTGGTACTTTTAAACTCTGCCAACACCCAATCCCTTTTATCTTGGCTTTTATCACCATGGATGGAGAGGCCACACCATCAATCCATTATAAGTTGTCTTGTGATCTGATCACATCCTTTCTTTGTTTCCACAAATATAAGAATCATGTTCATGTCCCTCATTTCTTTCAGCACTTTGATCAGCCTACATGAAATCCTTTTCAAATCAATAACCCAAAAAATTATTCTATGTGTGTGTGAGAGAGAAGAAATTGTTTGCAGAAAAAGGATACTTTTTTTATACCTAGTATACTTTTCAACATCAGTAACGATTTCAACAATCTGACTTATTGACTGATTCACTTTCAGGGGATCCAATGATAACCTAAAGAGTTTGGGTTTTAAAATATGAAATAAGCAAACTGATTAAGAATGTGTGCACATGGGAAAAAAAAATCATCACTGGATTGTAAGATGCACAATAGTATGCAAAATAGTAACATTGTAAGGATTGCATAAGAATTGTCTTTCTAAACTCTCGACCTCTGCAACAATAACCAAACAAACATAAACATTACATACGATCATTCAACCCTATAACAACACCATAAAAATTATACCCATATATTTTTATTAAAACCTTATAAACAGAAAGGTATATAAAGATAATCAGGATATATTGATGTATTTTATTTGGCCCAAGATAAAAAGTCAATGTAAATATAATTTATATCATACATGATATAACTTAATTTGAATTCAGTCATTTAAATTTTAATAATTACATAAATTATATTATACCTTATTTATTTATAAAAGCTAGCATTTGATAGAACACATGATGAAGTTTATTATCAGTTAGTTGAAATATATAACTGTTAAAAATCAAAAGATTACATATCGTTTGTATTGTTATTAAAGTTTTTAAGTATTGTTTTATTAGTTAAAGTATTCATTAATACGTAAATTAATCATTTTATCTTAAAATATTCTTTTACAATTTTTAAATTTTTATTACTAATTATTTAATATTTTATATCAAAATCCGTGTAATACACGGGGTAATAATCTAGTAAATACATAAAGAAAATCATTAGTCAACAAATTCTATAAATGACAGAGCTAAATAATTTCATTTAGACATTTTAAGATACACTTTGCAAGAAGAAAAGTTGATTCCCCAACAACCACATCCTTTGTATATGATATTAAGCCCAAGTTCGATTCATTGACTAATATAGACTTGTATAATCAAATGAGGCATTTACATAAAAATACTCCATGAACATACATTTGAAACTTTTCAAATGACGAAATTTTCTAATACTTTGGCTAAAAATCCAAATTCTTATACAAAAACCATATTAGCGAACAAAACACCAGATTCACATCCTAAAGATTGTTGAAATAAAATATCAAAAGAGGTACAATAGAAAGGTCATCCAGTATTAAAAATATCAAAATTTCTTGGCATTATTAAAATAAAAAATTATAAAATTCAAAAAGATCTGGATTTAATTTAATTTTAGCATGAATTGGAAATCAATAGAAATTTAATTCAGATGCATAGTTGCTTTAAAAGATCGGTCCTATTGTTTTGAAACGAAACCACCAAAATCTGCATGTGAACGTCCTCGTCGGCAAGCACGTCGATCCCTAGCACGGAAAGCAAAGCCTTGTCCTCTTTTTTTATTTGGTAAATTTTGTTGGCCAAATTTTATAATATTTTATCATTTTTTTACGAGGACGATCATACATACTACGTGTGTTGTCTTAACAGGATCTAACAGGCAGAGGTAAAACGCGGGCACACCAAATGCACTGGAAGTCTGGAACCCTGAAATAGGTAAAATCTTGCCCCTCATTGGTTTAGAACCCGAGATTAAGTTCAAGATTTCTTCCCTCATCTGGATGTCCTTGGAATTGCCCCTGACAAGGCTCAAACTAGAGGTGGCAATTTTTACCCACATCAAAGGAAATGAGTTGGTTTGGGTAAACAATTGTAGTATAATGGGTTGAAATGAGCAACATCATAGCTTTGAATGGGTTGGAATAAGTAGCACTTAAACAAAATGCGGGTCAATATGGGTAACCAAATAATTTTGTAAATGCAATGAATTCAAATATTTAAGAATGATTAATAATATATTTGATGATAAAATCACTAAAATTATCCAAATATACTATTTGTTTATTTATAACACATATTAAGTTAAACTAAATTGATGTTTTTTAAAGAATAATCCATTTATACCCGAACTGATTTTGCTTAAAACCCGTTGTAACTCACACACTTCCTGACCCGAACCCGTTCTAACCCGTTATCCAACCCGCCCATTTTGCCAGGCATAGCTCGAACCTATGACATCTCGGTCACATAGTGAAACCCTAACCAGTATGCTGAATTCGCATTACATTTATTTAAAAGAATTTTATCTACTATCCACGTACTTAAAAACACCTCGAAATTGGTTTCCTTCGACTCCCTTTTCTCGTAATTTGTGTTTCTTGAGTCAACCCAAATTTTAGTTTTCAAGTCTAAATCAATTTTCTAAATTCCAAATTGAATCCTCTATAAAAAAAATGATAATCGATCAAATAAACGATGATCGGGTCTAAGTCATTCTTTGAGCAACAAGTAGCTCACCATATCTAAGGTGGTGTTTGTTTTTTCAGAGGTAAAACGTCTGCAGTCCGCGGACCACATCTGCAAACCTCTTTTGCAGAAGAGGTGGACCAAACCCCTGCAAGAAGAGTTTTTGAGGGTGTTTGTTTTCCAAAAACCTCTTCAAACAAATAAACCTCTTCTTATGAAAACCCAACCTCCGATCGATCATCTGCTCAACCCCACCGATCACCATCACCTCGATCGTCCACCACCGTTGAGCCACCACCGTCCTCCACTACCGTTGAGCCCTCCGATCGTCCACCACCGTCCTCCACTACCGTTGAACCTTCCGATCGTCCACCACCGTCACCATCTCGAACCCTAACCTGCAATCTCGAACGAAGACCTGCAATCTCGAACCCTAACCTGCAATCTCGAACGCATATCAAGGAAGGAACCCTCGGTGGTTCGAACGAAGGAAGGAACCCTCGGTGGAGTACGGTCGAAGGAACCCTCGGTGGGGTACGGTCGAAGGGATGGCGGTGGAGCAGGGCGGCGAGGGCGAGGGCGGTGGAGCAGGGCGGCGACGGCGATGGCGGTGGAGCAGGGCGGTGGAGGAGTTCGGTCGAAGGGGCTGGGGGAGTAAATGAGGAGAAGAGGTTGGAAGAGCTCAAAAGAGCTTGGTCCATGTCTGCGCCAAGAAGAGGTCGCGCAAACCTTTTTTAATGAAATGTCTTCGAGAAAACAAACAGTGTAACCTCTTCCCGCGTCTGCGCGGCGCAGACATAAGAGGTTAGAAGATGTTTTTTTTAAAAAAATAAACACCCCCTAAGTCATTTTCTATAGTGCTCTAAACAAACTAAACGTTTTCCATAGGTGTTTACTTTTAATTTATTAAATGTTTCTTTAACTTAGTTTATTTAATTCTAAGTTAAAATGAAATATCCAACATTTTCTAAGTGTTCATCATTACGTTATCGTTTAGACTTGCTAGTCTTAACTGATTGACAATGATAATTATTCATGACATCTTATGTGTGTCCCCATAAATGTGTATATGTAAAAAGTGATAATCATTACCATTCATCTATATACACATGCATGCATACCTCGTTATATTGACCACCATAGTCTAAATTGTTTAGAATTGCTTTTCGATTTAATACATCTCACTTAATTTGTTTATATAAAAGTGTTTTGTCAATGTATATAACTTATGATTTCTATAAAAACTTGTATTTTAGAGAGAGAAAAGGTGGTAGCCATTTATATTTTCCCATGCACGCATGGTATATATGATACCCCATATTCTCTAGTTCACCCTCAACTCTAGTTCAACAACTTAGGTTCATTTGCTAGGGAATTCCAGCGAACCTATCAGGTTCGTAGACTAGGGTTCGGCTATCATCTATACTAGGCGAACCTCATGGTTCGATATGATAGAGGTTCGGGAGCCCAAGAAAGAGTTCGGTGTTGATGGGAAAGACCTAGGTTCGGCCAGAAGGTAGTCCAGGTTCGCCCCATTTTGGGTTCGTGGTTGGAAGCTTCGGCAACTAGGGTTTAGTCAAAGGTTCGTGAACCTCCAGGTTCGTTCAACTGAGGATTCGTCTTCCTTAGGTTCGCTGCTTATGGTTTGCGTGGAAGAGGGGTTCGGCTAGAGTCAAGGTTCGTGAAGCATCAATATGATGAGGCTGGTCAAGGTTCGTCCAACTGCTGGGTTCGGCCAAGGAAGGCTTAGCTGAGGTAGGTTCGCAGGATGACACTCAGGCTGGCACAAGGTTCGGCCCACCCCAAAGGTTCGCTGCCGAAAGTTAGCAGCCGGTTAGGTTCGGCCGACCTGGATTCCTTCGAACAAACCTGTTCGTCATCATCATCCTTGTACCCAGCTATGTTGCAGACTCAACCATGACTTCCCATCACTCACACACATGTATTTTAATGTTTTCATTAAATAAAATCGTTTAACACATAAGATTATAGCTTGGTTATGGTTTAGAGTGAGAAACCGAGAGAAAACTCAAGATCTACCTGGAATTGTTGACCAAATGTGAGATTTCTTCGTGGTTTCTTGTTCTCCTCGATCACACGGTCGTTTTGGCATCAAGATCTCGCGATTCCGTCAAGAATTGAAGAAGATATGCTAGAGAGAAGTTGGAGAAGATGTGGGTGACGAAAATGGCTATGTAGAGAGAGAGAGTGTGTGTGTGGTATGAAGAAGAAGATGTGTTCTTCTTCTTTAATTACCCACGTAGTCCCCGCGTGCTCGGTCTCGTTCATATCGCGATAAAATAATTAAATGTTCGGGTTTTCTCGTGAACGTGTTTTAAAACATAAAACATTTAAATAATTAATGTTTCGTTTTCATAAAATGATTTTCATTTAAATATGGTTGTTTCGTAAATGGTTTCGTTAAATTATTTATTTAAATAAGACGATTTGTTCGGTTATGATTTAGGTTGTGATTTCTAATAAACGTTTTTAAACTCCTTTTTCTTATTTTTAATTTCGTGAAATATTATTTCGTTATCTCGTCGAAACGCGTTACTCACGTACGTATTCGTAAAGATCGTCACCTTTCCGAATCCGACGCTCGTATTGTATTTCGATTCGATTTACGATTTATGGAATATCGTTTCATAATATCCTTCTTAATAATTATATTCGTGTGAATCGTCACCCACGCGAATACATTATCAAGTTAATATTTCTTAAATGACATTCGCGTGTAATTAATAATCGTAACCTCACAAACGCGTAATCTATTCCAATATCGTTTTCATTATCTTATTATCTTTAATATTATAACTTCCCAATCCAATCCCACTAAACCATATCACTGACACATCCGTGAAAGACCGAAATATGCATATGTATAGGGCATATGTAGGGGTCAGTGGCAACTGCTCCAGCCACCGTCCCACCGCTATTTCGATAAACCATGACCATGTGTCCTTGACTATGTTTAGCAACCAAACAATAACAAACCCCAAATTCCTTTCCACAATCCATATCAATAATCCCTAATATATGAATTCAACTGCGATAAACTCTCTGGTTTTATTTAGTTTTTTTTCAACTAAACTTCCCATGGTTTATGCATATAATAATATGTTCTCAATATGTATACCAATATCAATAATAACATCCAATAATTCATTATCATTAATAATTATCATATCAGGTCGTAACAGTATACTCGTATATGTACGGACAACCTAAAATACAGTGATGTTACACATAAAAGTTGTTCATGTGCCCTCCGCTTCGCAATATGCAGACATCTTCACCAAAGGTCTTCCACGTACACTTTTTGAAGAGTTTCGATCCAGTTTGAGAGTTTATTCGCATGCCCCTCAAACTGCGGGGGACTATTAGAGGATGTAGATATACGAAAAGATTAGAACCAATAATTTTGGATATAGTTTTGTATTTTGAATAGTTTCCTTTTATCTTGTATCTTCTCCCTTAAATAGGGTTATTATCA
This sequence comes from Mikania micrantha, assembly GCA_009363875.1. Taxonomy (NCBI): domain Eukaryota; kingdom Viridiplantae; phylum Streptophyta; class Magnoliopsida; order Asterales; family Asteraceae; genus Mikania; species Mikania micrantha. Next base: position 83,482,404 of record CM018681.1, on the reverse strand, counting down.
ATGAATGGACGGACACAGAATATTATGATAACCATAAACACTTTTAGATGTGTGATTAAGTTTTTTGTGATGCATTACTTATCAATTAGTGTAGTACTGACAAAACAACTCTTATCGTTTTAAACATGTTATAGACGACGTAATTAATACAAATATAAAACATGAAAACGAATTATTTAGCACTTTGCTTAGTGATTTAAATATGACAGTACTTTGTTTTAAGCAACAAAAAAGAGACAAGATGAAGCATGACCTTCTAGCTTTTACTCTTTGGAAACAAGTGTAATATCAAAATGTGTATGTTTTGATAAACATGTCTAATCGTGTTTTATCATGTACATGTTTTGTCAACTTTAAGTTAGTGCGCCAAACCATGAGGGGCCAATGTGGCCTATGCCAGATTAATTATATTTTAGGTGTAAGAATATTGAATTCATTTTAATGTATGCTATTTTGTATTCGAAAAAAGTATCTTCAATAAAATAAGCTTAATGCAACATCTTTTTACGAAAAAAAATGTTTCATTAAATTAAATTGCATTAAATCTAATGCAACTTTTTTGTTACATAATGTAACATTTTTAATGCAAGTCTTTAAAAAAATTATATTATTTAATAAAAAGGTTGTATTATGTTAATGTAACTTTAGCTAATGAAACATATTTGTAACTTTTTGTAACGAAAAAAATGTTGTATTAGGGTTTTTTTTTAGCTTTGTATGAACAAGGACTAAATTTAGTTATCCTCTCTAGGTTCAAGGGTACGTCTTGAATGGGGAAGTTCTGTAATATAAATAAAGATATCTAATGGTCGATGTTATTATTATTCTTTTTTTGGTCAGTCCTTAGCGTGACTTGTTGAAAAATATCAACCGTCCACAAATGTATAAATCGACAATGTCATATTAATAAAACAATGATTTAATTTGTCTTCTGAGCTAATAATCTTGTAGTTTAATGATATTAGCGGTTGTCTTTCGCAAAAGATATTAATTTACATTATTGCAAAGATAAAATTAGGTGGGATTTAAAAAGTAAAATTTTGTTGTTAAATTTTCTACTTCTTTTTGGAGCTAGGTAAACAAATGTAGCCAATAATGAAAGTAAACAAAATCAAACTTATTTATAAGACAAAATTAACCGAAACTAAATAACTATATATACAATTATGAAATGTAACATTACCAGTAAAGCATCAAAATTACATATATCCTCAATGTTAAATTAAAATTACAAATATCATCATGTTCCAAGATTGCCTCTTAGTAAGGAGAAATATGTAAATTATTTTTAGTTAGTTCATTAAGGGTGAAATAGGAAATACATAGTTTGTTTTTTAATGAAATGGATAAATATGTAATATATTTGGTTTAGAAAGGGGAAATATGTAATTTAGTTTTACGATTGGGTAAATATGTAATAAATGGTTTTAGCAAGGGGATATATGTAATTGACCATATTATTAATTATTATAAAATCCTAAAAATCAGACTTATCAAGTTGGTTTCAACTTTATGCAAACAACACACATACATAGTTAAAATCTCACTCTAAGTGAGGTCTGGAAAGGGATAAATAAAGACACACGTTATCCTTATCTTGAAAAAATATAGATGTTGCTTTGTGCGAGTCCCCTAACTTTATGCAAAAACGACAAAATTTAAACGGGGATCCCCTCCACAAAATACTATGCAAATGAATCAAAATCTATCGACCATGTACGATTTTAACAATTAAAAACGATAAAATGAATTTATATATAACTCCAGATGATTCTCATGCTATTTTATCTGCACTTAATTTGTACATTAATCACATTTTTGTTTTCTCTTTCCCTTAAAATGAAGTAATTATCAACATAATGTGTCATGTAAACTATTTTTTTTATTATTAAATCTTGAATCTTTGTATTTTGATTCTTGTTCTTTGTTTAATTTTAATTTTTTTTTAGAAAAAAAAAACACTAACGGTATGATGGTGTTCCATATCAATTATCAAAGCAAATTTGGGTCCACTTTAGATGTGATCATGTTTGGCAGTTGGCTTCGATTGATGACACTTTGCTAGCCAAGATTTTTTTTTTTTTTTTTTTTTTTGAGTAAAATGTCATTTTAATACTTATGGTTTGATAATTTTTGTCATTTTACTCTAATAGTTTAAATTTTGTCATTTTGGTCATTGTGCTTTCATTTTATTATCATTTTCGCCCCTGTAGGGGGTTTGATTAGGGATATGGTAATAAATGATACATTTATCGTAAATTTTTATGCCCTTGCTATGCTTTTAAGAATGTGATACAGTCACACGAATCAATAAATAATTGAAGACTACAAATACTTAAAGGGTAGTGGAGTCTTAGAGCAGGTACGAGAGGTGCGACCGCATATGGTCCCTTTTTTTAGGGGGCCTAAATTTTTTTAAAAAATTGTATATATTATATATATTAATTTATTTTACAACAAACATATATAATTTATGTTCCAATTTTTTAAATATATTTAACCTAGTTGTGAATTTTATAATAACAAAAAGAAAAAAAAATAACATTTGACCCAATAACTCATTAAAGTTTAAAATTTAGGTCAAAAAAACAAATTAACTCTAGTTACTAACCAACTACCACACACGCACATAGGAGCCAATTTTTAGCATTCGTAAAAGGCATCTAATTTCTTAGATACGGCCATGTTAAAAGGGAACATGACTCATAAAATGTATTTAAAAGAAAAGTTTAAAATTATAAATAGTTAGGGGAATTTGACAACATGCATTGAAAAAAATTCGATCTGTCCAATGAGAGGTTCGGTTGGTAGAATGGAATTATATAGTTGACATACTCTGCTTTGCTTTCTAAAAGTATTGATAAAAAGATAAAAGAGTAAACTTCTCTTTTATTTTCTATGGTTTGACAATATTAACTATTTTGCTTCAAAACTTTCAAAATGATCATTATGCTTCCTTTGGTTTGACATTTTAATCATTTTGCTCCAAACTTTTCCAATACATCTCCATTATACTACATTTTTTTTCGAAACCACAGGGAGCAAAAGGGTTATAATTGTCAAACTACAGGGATCAAAATGATTAAAATGTCAAACCACAGGGAGCATAATGATCATTTTGAAAGTTTTGAAGCAAAATGGTTAATATTGTCAAATCACATGGAACAAAAGAGAAGTTTACTCAAAAGATAATGAAAAACTCATAATTACCTTGCCTTTCATTGTGTTGTTTGTAAGTTTTTCTTTCGTTTAAAGGGTCATGTTTTTCTCACACATAACTCTCAAATTTTGCACCTTTTAAATGACTCGTATAGGCCCATATAATGCGTATAGGGATCTAATTATTATTTGTCAGACTTTTTCATTATTAATATATGATTAACATCTTATACATGTTTAGACCTATTCAACGCATATACAAGGTCAACAATTGTCGAATCTGTGGATGATAAAGGGGTCATACGTCTCGTATAAGCCCTTACTAAATGTATACTATTAATGGGGTTTAAAAATTTGAAAAAAATGTAAGACAATAACCACTCCCTTCTAAAATAATATCATTCAACTAAAAAAATATCATTCAACTAATTATGGATACACGTAAAACTTGTAAAGTACATACATACACACATACATATAATGGAGCCGGATCGGATACAAAGGAGGTTTAACGTGAGAAGGATAGTGATGAGAAGTGTTTGGTAATGATTCTAAAATGCTTAATTGGATAGTTGGTTATGTGACGCATACGTGTAGTGATGAAGACTTGATGAATACACATTGTCTAAAGTTTGAATGAGTTTATACAATTTAATGAGAAATTTGTTAGTATTTTTCTAAAGTGTGTTAAAAAATAAAAAATGCTCGCATACAATTTTTGGTGTTTTGATAATTACTTTAAAAGTATAATAACCGCATAAATGATTTTTTTTTAATTCGTGGTTTCAATAATTTTTTAAAGAGACATAAAATTTGAAAAAAAAAAATCTCCTTTATATTTAAAATAGTAGGGTTTTTTCCCCTTTTTTTAGAAGGGAGGGAGAGTTTATGACATCAAAAAGTTAAATAACTTTAGTTTGTTACAAAAAGATGTAAAGGGAACACTACAAGTCTACAAACACCTCCTATGATCATGTCACCTTAAAAACCTCTTTTCTATATTTGGTTAATGATCATGTCACCTTAAAAACCTCTTTTCTATATTTGGTTATGTATGTTTCTATAAACAGTAAGAAAATATGCAAGTTTGAATGTGTTGATTTCATAATTAATTGATATTTTCTTATTTTAATGATTAAATTTGCATAAAAAAATATTGTTCTATATTTTGTTTTTAGTTGTTTATACGCATATTTTATTTTTTTAATTTATTCTGTAATATGATTTTTTAAACCAGTACGAGTAGTAAAACTTATTATTAGTAAAAAATAAACAACTCCCTCGTTTACCTTTTTAGCCGCTCTTTTTTGACAAGAAGTCAAATTATAACAATAGGGGACTTATATGTAATGCAAGTTGATCTCGACGTGAATGTTATTAAGAATATCATTACAACTTGTGCGTGACCCATCCATGACACGTTATATGCGTCAGTGGTAAAGTGGGGGAGGGGGGGTTCATGTTATTGTTGGTTTCTTGGTTTTTACAACTAGCTCTTGAATAATGTTAAAAAAATGTGACTTGTTGATGATCGTTAAACCCTTGTTACACATATAAAGTCACATGATGAAAGTGGCCTCTTTCTTGACGTTTGTATTACCTAGTCTAGTTTCTATCAAGTCTTTTGTTACACATCGCCTAGTAATAACAATGACAATAATAATAAATATATTGTTAATTTGATTGTTTTTACATGATAGTTGGACATTTGAACATAAATGAATAAATAAAAGAATTTATATTGTCCATCTATTTACTTTACTTTATTTTATTAATCGTTTAATTTAAAGGAGTAAACTCCACCCGTATGCAGAGGGGTCTTAAAGCAAGTGCAAGAGGTGCGACCGTATATGACCCTTTTTTTAGGAGGCCCTAATTTTTTTAAAAAATATTGTATATATTATATATATTACTTTATTTTACAACAAACACATATAATTTACATTCCAATTTTTTATATATATTTAATACAGTTTAAATATTTATAAAAGCTAAAAGATTAACTTTTTTCCTAAATATTTGACTCAATAACTCATTACAATTTATAATTTAGGTCAAAAAACAAATTAACGCACATCACATTTAGTTACGAACTAACTACCACACACGCACAGATAGGGGCCCATTTTTAGCATTCGCACAGGGCACCTAATCTCTCAGATAGAGTCATACGGGGCCGTGTGACCCTAGTTTGTTTTCATCAAACGTAAAACAAACAATCCCTATAAAACGCCACATCCCTATGGCATGAAAACCTATTTAATTTCTTTAGGTCATCCATTAAAAGACGATGTGGAAGCTGAAGATAGCAGAAGGAAATGATCCATACTTGTTTACCACCAACAACTTTGTTGGTCGACAATATTGGGAGTTTGACCCCGATGCCGGAACTCCAGAAGAACGACAAGAAGTCGAAAACGCGCGACAAACCTTCCTAGAAAGGAAAAAGAAAGGTTACAGAACATGTGGTGATTTGCTTATGCGTTTACAGGTAAACTTGATCGATCAATCAGAAAGAAATTTGATTTATTTATAGCATGTTATAGTATAATTAATAAAGAGATATGATTATTGTGTTCTTAAATACTTATAATATAAATTTTCAAACGCAAGACTCCTGTAGTCCTGTTGTAACTAAAGAGAGCGAGAGGGGGGGAAATATTTTGGACCAAACTATATAAATAAATAAATAAATAAACTTATGAAGTAATTTGTATTAGTTACATATAAAAGTTGCGATTGTTTTATCAACACCAGTAATTATTGAGTGACTTGATTATCTCATTTTTTTTTAAACTTATCGTTGTAAGTTTTTGGTTTAAAACAGTTAGAAGCGCATGTAAGTTGAAAATTTACAAAGAAGTTACGTCTTAAACGGTGATAAATTTTCGCAAACTCATAAAAGAAGAAAGCGTTGTATATATGTTACAATGATGTTAAAAAAATCCAAAATTTAGCTTTATCTTGGCAAAGTTATTTGGTTTAATGCTTTAATAGCGAGTTATTATTTGAACATTACCTCATATGTATGTATGTATGTACGTATGTACGTATGTATGGGGGGATGTTCCCCTAAAAAGTCCACTTTGCCTAAGAAGGCTAAGAAAGATTTTTAAAAACTCGAAAAGCGACCCAAACAAACTTCGATTGAACTTTTTTTTGCATCATTGGAACCGGCTTGTCGAATACTAAACCACAAACCATAAACCATAAACAATAAACCTCTAAAACTCAAATCAAAACTTTGAAAACAATCTTAAAGCTAAAGATAAAAGCTAAAAATTAATCCCTAAAACCCAAACTCTAAAACTAGTTGTTAAATCTAAAACCTAAAAGCTAAAATTGTAGTGTTCGATGAGATGGTTTCAATGTTGTATAAATGAGCTTAATCGGAGTTCGTTTGGGTTGGTTTTGAATGTTTTAAAAATCCTTTTTAGCCTTTTTAGAAAAAAAAAGCTTTTTATTTGATCTTTCCCTGTATGTATGTATGTATGTATGTATGTATTGAAATGATTAAGTCTCGTTTGATTATCGAACATAAATTTTTTGCCATTTGAGTTTATTAACTTATTACATTTATACTTATATATACAAAAAATAAATAACAAAAAAAGAGTAAATTGCCGATGGGGAATGTTTCATGTGTTTTGCTAGTATTTAACTCTTGTTTCAATAAGTTTTATAAATTACTCATATGATCCAAAACTTTAAACATTTGTAACACTAACACATACAATTCTTAAGTTACCAAATTACTCTTACATACTAAACCAAATTACCATTACTTAAAGACTCTGTGTGTTACAAATATTTAAAATTTGAGAACATATGAGTAATTTATTTAACATATAAACCAATAGTGACATAATAGAAAACAACGTATACCTCTCGGCAATTTACTAAAAAAACCCTTCAAATTTATTCAGACAAACAAAAATTATGTTCCCGAGTTTATTAAATGAGAGAACTGAAAGGAAAAAAATGAGAGGAAAAAAAAAGAAGGAAATTCTTTTCTTCCATTTCCTTCCAAATTGGAAGCAAAGCAAAGTTAAATAATTTTGTCTAGTTTTCCTTCCATTTTCCTCCCTTTCACTCATTACATGAAACTCGGGAACACAACATTTGTTATTTTCTTTTCCCTTACTTCTTTAAATTAAACTCGGGAACTCAAACATGTTTCTCATTTCCTTCCAATTCCGTTCTTTTATCCACTTAAATGAACTCGGGAACAAAGTGTAAAACTTGCTATTAGTTTCAGTTTTTAATTAATTTTGTTTTACAATAATATAAAATAATGTGGATGGATTCTAATTAGTTGATTAGGGAGAACGGGATAGACGTATCGAGCATACGACCCGCAAGGTTGGGAGACGAAGACGACGTGAATCATGAAGCCGTGACAACGGCAACAAGAAAAGCCCTTCGGTTCATCCGAGCCATCCAGGCTAAAGATGGTCATTGGGCTACTGAACATGCCGGTCCTTTGTTCTTCACCCCTCCCCTTGTAAGTGAAACCCTCCTCACTCGATATCTCTATCGCTAAAACCGAATACCAGGGCCGGCTCAAGTTTTTGGAAGGCTTAAAACAAATACAAAAATTGAGACTCTTTTCATAAATAATTTTTTGTCTGCGATAAAAAATTGTGGTTTGCAAATTTGAAAAAATATAAAAATATGTTAATTTGTCTCTATTTACATAAGTTTACACATAGTTACAGTTAACAAATGATAATCATAAATTATGTAAATAAATAAAGTTATTAAGTAAATAATTAATGATAATATTTTATAACTGACATATTTGTTAATCAGCTTGATTAACATATTTGCTAATAGAAATTTTGTCTAAATTTTTCGCTTATACCATTATTAAAAGATTTATTACAATGTCAATGAAACAAAAATGTAGGATATGTAAATATTTGAAAACAAATAACCTTAAATAAACTCACTTTTACGAATATAAGTGGACTTTCTAATTTTTCATCTAAAAACGACAAAATAAATAACTTGAACGATAAACCAACATAACCCAATCGGTTAGTGCCCCTAACCACTTGCCTCTAAACTGTTAAAGGGGAGCCGACCTTGCCGACTACAACAAAATCAACTACTTTTGTGATTGCTAGCGATCTTTTTATAATATGGTGAGACCAAAACTAAACCGTCGCACAACACATTTATATGTGCAGATTATTATCTTCTATATAAGTGGAGCCATAGACACACATTTATCAAAGGAACACAAGAAAGAGATGAAACGTTTTATTTACAATCATCAAGTAAGAATCACATGCGCTCTTTATATACTTACATTGTTAAGGTTGGCGTCGTAGATTACTCACCGGTGTCGGAATGCTGATGTTAGGGTGAAGACGGAGGATGGGGATTTCATATCGAAGGACATAGCACGATGTTTGTGACAGTGTTGAGCTACATAGCCCTACGACTACTAGGCGAAGAGAAAGATGACAAAAATGTGGCACTCACACGAGCCGGAAAGTGGATCCTTGACCATGGTGGCGCGACTTACATACCCTCGTGGGGCAAACTTTATCTATCGGTAACTAATTTGATATTCAGTGTTTGTGTCTATATCTTATTCAATATTTTTTTTATTACATCTATACTATTTAAAGTTTTTATATCTATCTCGTGTAGTCGTCGTCGTGTATGTGATACATATTTATCTAATGTAGTTTTTTTATGCATAATTATCAATTTTAACCAATGGTTTTTTGCATAATTATATATCAATTTTAACCAATGGTCATTTTAAACGCTTATATTACAATTTTGTGATGTGTGTAGGTGCTTGGTGCGTATGAATGGGAAGGATGCAACCCAATTCCACCAGAATTTTGGCTTTTCCCAGAAGCATTACCCTTTCATCCAGGTACATGTATCTATTTACTTAATTGGAAGTTACGTTTTACCCGTCTCAATGGTTAATCAGGGTTGTCTTTAAGATTTTTAATATCATGCACGAGTAATAAAATGAGCCATATACATATAAGAAAACATATTAAAATCGATAAAAATTAATCAATTAATAAATAAAATAAAATTATTGTAATAAGACCTTGTTTTTACATATTAAAATTATTTTTTTTAAAATGATTTTAAATATAAAATATATATTAAAAAAATCAATTTTTGGGCCTCTCAAAAAATCAGGCCCGGAGCGGCCGCGCCTCCGACACGGCCTCAAAGCCGGCTATGTGGTTAATGGTGAATTGGTAGGGAGTTTTTTGGTTTTGAAGCACTTAGATGGCACTAATAGTTAGAGCAGATAATTTATGACACAAAATAACACGACACAAAGTCAAAAGAATTAGCGTTTAAAGTAAATAACATGATTGGCTAATGTCATTATATGAATGGGTTGGCATGTTAATTAATAACACAATTAAAAACGTTCCTAAACATCGACATAAATTCTTAGCAAATGATGCTTTTGGATATTGAGCATTTGAGCCTGATTTGATTAGTTGATCTTGATGCTGACTATCTTGTCACTGTTATCTACCCTTGATGTAGCGAAAATGTGGTGCTACTGTCGAACCGCGTATATGCCAATGTCATACTTATACGGAACAAAATTTCACGGCCCGATCACTGATCTTGTTTTTCAACTACGTCAAGAGATTTATCTTACGCCATACGATGAGATAGACTGGAACAAACAACGCCATCGATGTTGCAAGGTTGTTAAATGTCGGGTTTTATAAGCATTCACGCTATAAAAAGCTGTTTGTTGTTACAAATGTGTTGTGATTTTCATGGATTACAGGAAGATTTGTATTATCCTCATTCACTGATCCAAGATTTGTTGTGGGATGGTCTTCACTACTTGAGTGAACCACTTTTCAAGTATTGGCCTTTTACCAAACTAAGAGAAAGAGCCCTCCTAAGAACGATTGAGTTGACTCGTTACAACGCGGAAGAAAGCAGGTACATTACCATGGCGAGCATCGAAAAGGTGAGCTAGTAATAAGTTTTAAGAGTATAAGGGATCACTATTATAAAAAGAGTATAACGACATACAAAACCATCAAAAAATAATAATGATTAGGGTAAATTTCACTTTTGGTACTTTATGTTTACGCAAAATTTAAAATGTGGTCCTTTACGTTTCGAAATATCAAAACCAGTCTTTTAATTTTCCAAATGTTGCAACTTGGTCATTTTTTCGTTAACTTTGTTAAGTATCAACATGATAAAAGACTATATCTGAGAATTTATATAAACATGAAAGACTAAAAGTGAAATTTACTCAATTACTTTTATGATTTTTTTGACATTTATATATATGTTAAAAGCTTGCGTGACCTCCTTAATATTTGCATAATCAGACTTGAGATTAGAATTTAAGTGATAATTTTACTTGTTTTTTTAAAAAAAATATAATTACCTAAATTAGTCCTCGTAAATGTTGTTTTGGATATATATCTGAAAATAAAACCACGTTAATAGCAATTTTTAGATGTATTGTAGTTTTATTATATTTTTATACATGAAATGTAGTTTAGTTGTCGTTTTTAACATGACTCGACCCGATTAAACCCATCCGACATGAACAAAATATTAAAAAAAAATTTATTTAGCGGTCATCATACGATCCTAAAAAAATTCCGTACCCATGAAAAGTATTTTTGGGTCCGTCATTATTAACGGTCGTGTTTTCTGACAATTTTCCTTTTTGGATGTAGGGATTCCAAATGATGTGTTGGTGGGCAGTGAACCCAAACGGGGACGAGTTTAAGCACCACCTGGCTCGAGTGCCCGATTACCTGTGGCTAGCCGAAGACGGAATGAAGTCGCAAACATTCGGTAGTCAACTATGGATCAGCGCGTTCGCAACTCAAGCGATCATCGCTTGTAACATGCCCGATGAATACGGCGATTCGCTTAAAAAGGCGAATTTCTATCTCAAAGAATCACAGGTCCAGCAAAACCCAGCCGGAGATTTCACTAAAATGTGTCGACAATTTAGCAAAGGGGCATGGACGTTTTCTGATCAAGATCATGGTTGGCCCGTTTCGGATTGCACCGGAGAAGCACTGAAAGTGATGATTTGAACTTGTTTTTTTTCATATTTTGAAGATAATGTTGTTGATGTAGTAAACGTATTGCAGTGTTTACTGTTGCTATCCCAAATGCCCGACGAAATCTCAGGCGAAAAAGCCGACAAGCAGCGACTATATGATGCTGTCAATTTCCTTCTTTATGTGCAAAGTCCGACAACCGGAGGGTTTGCTGTTTGGGAACCACCAATCCCACAACCATATTTACAGGTACATGTGTTAAAAGATGCTTCATGCTTCGGGTCTTGGGTTTCGGTTCGTGTCATGGTCTTGCATTGGCAAAGTTGCACCGTATGAAAGGGGGGCGGAAATTTATGTGACCCTAAATACATGTTAAAATTTTGAAACGATGGGGACGAAACTCATATTTTTAACTAAAAATAACATTTCGACCCGAAAATTTACACTACTAACAAAAAAAGAGGGGGGCGACCCCCCGTTCCCTTATAAGATCCGCCCTCTGGCCACGGGTCAAGTGATCGATTGTTCGAGACTTGGATTGAATCATGGTTCACATCATACGTTGGATCATGATGATTTGGATCATAGGTTGGATATTTGTTTGAGCAATGGGTCAGATCATGGGTTAAATCATGGTTTGAGACAAAGGTCGGTTTATGATTCATGAATTAAAAAAAAAAAGTATTCATTTCCTTAAAGGAATGAATAGAGAACACATCTATTTCAAGTTAATAACAAACAAATGTATCAAGTATATTATCACTTTTTAGTAAGGTTAGGGGGAAGATGGACACAAACCTTACCCTTATTTCTGTTGGAATAGAGAGTCTGCTCCGAATAAGTCTCGGGCTCAGAATTATCGGTTGAAGTTAATCATCCCAACATTTTTAACATTATTTTCACAAAACAAGTAAAATAAAGTTAAAATTAGTGCAATTTTACTTTGGCTATTGAGGGTACACATATATACATTACATGTGTGCACCGCAAATGAGGCTTGTCTCCTTCAAGTTAACGATCCATTTCAATTACATGTGGTTACTAAACATGTTTACTTTCATTTCAACGCAACACAATGACCCATTCCATTACACCTCGTATTCATATGGAACAAACACTACCTAACATTTGTATATATTTAAGTGCAGATGTTGAATCCTTCGGAAATGTTTGCTGACATTGTCGTTGAACGAGAGTAAAGTCTCTTACATATGAACATTTAAATTTATCAAACTTTTGTAGATCATTAACTTTCCTTTTTATGGGTGATCAAATCAGGCATGTCGAGTGCACAGCTTCGGTTATGCAAGCTCTCATAGCATTCAAACGGTTGCACCCATGGCATAGGGAAAAAGAAATAGAAATTTCGGTGGCTAAAGCGGTGCAGTATTTAGAGAACACCCAATGGAAAGACGGTTCATGGTAATGGTTCGAACCGATCACTATGAATTATAAACAGCTAATTTTGATTTGAAGCAAAGAACTGCTAGAACCATACAAGCTCGATCTTGTACAGACTATTTAGAGAAAACGACACCGTTATGCTGATTAGGGGTGTCCATAAACCGACCAAACCGTCTAAATCCAACCGAACCGAAGACAATTGGTCGGTTTGGACGGTTTTAAAACTCGATGGTGCAGTTTATGGTTTGAGCATTCTAAAAACCGAGTTGTTCGGTGTAGTTTACGGTTTGCATTTTTTTCTAAACCATGTACACCGCACCAACCGTGCATGTGTGTGTGTGTGTGTGTTTATATCATAAAATTATCAAAAAACCTAAGTTAACGTCTTTTCATTACCTAGCCACTTCAGTCTTCATTCTCTTTATTCAAAGCCTCCAGGTTTTATTAAAAACGAAAAAAAGTTTTATTAAAATGAAAAACGGATGATGATAATATTATTGATTTAAAAGATGATCTGCAAACAATGTGAGTTCATCACTCTTTTTAAACGAGTTTTGTTATTTTGATAATGGTGAATTTTTGGGTTATGGTTTTCGACTTTTGCAAATTAATTTTGAAATGAATTATTTTCTTTTGCATCACTATATTTACATGTCTCTATTATTTTTTTATAAAACCGTGAAACCGTCAGTATCGGTCAGTTTAGTTTACAGAACTTACCTGGTCGATTTAATTTGCCATATTTTGAAACCACAGTTAGTGGTTTGTATCAAAAATTTTTGCAAAACCGATCAAACCGCACCACGGACATCCCTAAATTGCTGATACATAACCGTCTTTTATGTCGCTGTTAAAAGTTATGAAAATATGTATCTAAAAACGTTGTGAATTCTGTAGGTATGGCTATTGGGGGATATGTTTCATATACGGTACATTTTTTTCTCTTGGAGGTTTAGAATCGGCTGGAAAAACATACAACAATTGTGAAGCCGTTCGTAAAGGAGTTAAGTTTTTAGTTTCGACCCAAAATGAGGAAGGTGGTTGGGGAGAGAGCTATAAATCTTGCCCTAGTGAAGTGTACACACCGTTGGCTGAAAACCAGACTAACATAGTGCAAACATCATGGGCTATGCTCGGTCTCATGTCAGCCGGACAGGTTAGCTTACTCTAGCCACCACCACAAGTTAGCCAAATATACACATTGTTGTTTGTTTCGCTAGCTTTAAAGAGTGTTTGGTGTTTACACCCATATGAAACCGGTTTTTGTCTGCCAATTAAGAAATTGGTCAAAATTGGTAGTTTAGAACTGGTTTGAGGTTTCAAGTGACCAAACTGGCGACTTGATTTGCTTAAGTAAAAAATTGGTTATTAGTGATTAAATGGTTTTATTTATTAGATCGGTTTTCATTTTAGAGCTTAGAAATCCAGTTTTTAATCGAACCAATTGCCCCCCCCCCCCCCAAATAGGATCCCATGATCGAATGTTAAAAAATATTGTTTTTAAATAATTTTGCTTAAGTTTGAAACAAAAGAGGGCACAAATCTGATTATATGGGACACAAATCTAATTACAAGGGCACAAACCTGATTACAAGGGCACAGTTGAAATGAATGTTAAAAACTGTGTTTTTTTCATAGATTTTATACGAATATTAATTTGTAATGTAACTTTAAAATTGATTATATAAGCAATTGTTTTTCTAAACACTTTTGATATGTTTGTTTTGCGGTTTCAACTAACCTGAACTGTTTTTTACCCCAACTGATAGGTTTTTTTTATGCTTTCAACTAACCCGAACTGCTTTTACATGTTTTGTTTTGTGTTTTCAACTAACCCGGTCTGTTTTTTACCAGACCATTTTTAGTAACCCATTATTTGCCCCCGTAAAAAAAATCTGAATTTACGACCGAAACCAATAGCATTATGTTTTGGCGTAACGACCAGGCTGAAAGAGACCCGACACCGTTGCACAAAGCCGCCAAGATCTTGATTAATGCCCAAATGGATAACGGAGATTTTCCCCAAGAGGTAACTTCCATCTAAACACTTGGCAAATCATTTCTATAAACTTAACTATGCAAACGATTTTGCAGAACATGACCGGAGCCTCAATGAGGAACTGCATGCTACATTTTCCGTTATACAGGAATATTTTTCCGTTATTGGCACTTGCTGAATATCGCAAACGTTTTTGGGCTAATTAATTGTATATATTACACACATGAGAGGGTCGAATTACGAATATGTCACGTTGTATTAACTATCGGGTCGAATACATATTATCCTAATGTAGTTGTGTTTAGTTTCTCGAATATGATCATGTTCTCGTAGACAATATATCGCTAAGTTACCATGATTTGAAAAGGAAAATCAAAACTGTCGAACCATTTTAAGGGTACAAATCAAAATAAAAACCAATGGCTATTTTCAAAATCTAGGCTTAGCTCGAATCTGCTCAGCTTGAAAAATTCAATAGACCAGAAAGCTTAAGCTTAAGATCGGCTCATTTTCAAATCAAGTTAGCTCAATTCAAGTATTCAACTCGATTTGCCTTGGTTTCTTAATTTTTTTTAGAGAGAACCTTTGTTTTTTGAATTGTAAAGAGGATATGAGACTATAATTTATAGGAGCTACAGAAATGCTCAAAAAAATAAAATAAAATAGAGAAATAGAGAAATGAAACATCACACACACAGAATAAATGAGGCTGTTAGAAAGAAATGGGCAAAAAAATGTTCCCGAACTACAACAGTGTTACCTAAACCAGCTGTTTAGTAGATTCTTATTTTTTATCAATCAAAACCCCTTCCCAAACTGTACAAGCTTCTTCCAAAGCATACGAACTAGGCGGTTTCAGATTCTCAGAGAAAACGGAACTGAAATCGGTTACATCTTTACCTAGCTAGAACTCGAACCGGAACTGGTCAAAACCGGTCGAAAACCCGAACCTAACCGGAACCAATTTTTGACTTTGTTGACCAAAACCGGAACTTTTGAACCAGAAACAGTTAAAAAAAACAGTTTGTTCAACTCTACTGTGAGGTTTCAAACATGAAATCTATAATCTTATACAGATTTAAGGGTTTTTAATTTTTATCACTTGCAATAATCTTGCGAACCTGAGGCCCAATTTTTAAAAATTAGGGAATAGGGTCGGTCATGGGGAAAATATATTTACACACAGTAGTGTATAAATCGTTTTTTTTTCTCAAATCGGTTCTGTTTAGGAACCGGTCAAGTTCTAAAAGTTGACATGGAAACCGGTTTGACCCCAAAGCGGTTCGGTTTCAAAACCGGTTTATAGCATGAATGGACCGAACCTATGGAACCGGTTCGGATAGGTTTCAAACCGGTTCACAATGGTAACATATCGAATTGGTTATCAAACCGGTGGTTCGGATCAGTTTAGAAACCGGTTTAACCCAAACAGGTTTGATTGTACACGACTAATTAAACGGACATCCATTGACACATGAGTGATGCTTGAACGTAATCATCTGCCTCCAAAACAAGGTCACGTAAGATGATGATTGATTGAAAAAATGTTTAAATTACATGTAAATCTACCCTTTTGAACTATAATGTTACCGTTATGATTTTAGATTCGGGTCGGGTCGGGTTTCGGATACACAAAAAATGGTTTTTTCGGGTCGGATATCCGAAAAAAGGGTTGTTCGGGTTATTCGGATTTTTCAGGTCGGATAATGTATTTTGAATTTCGGGTCGGGTTTCTGATAGACCAAAAAATTTTTCCAACCCGAATAACTCGTTATCCGACCCGATGAACTCCCCTAAAGGAATGGTATTCACAATGGAGTACCGGGTGACATATTATGATCATTTTAGTCTGTAAGATGTTTGGTATAATATGTTTTGGCCTATAAGTGATTGTACTCTCATCAGAAGTCCCCAGAAAAGTTAGACAGGTCCCACAGTACATCGGGGATTTATACGAATAGCATTCCTAGACAGGAATTCCAACTACCGGTACTACACTCTTCCAGTTAGTACATATCCACCTCACAAACTTTTAATTCTAACGGGATCTTAAAATCAATAACAGAATTCTTATTTTGTCTAAGGAAAAATATTAGGCATTAAGCCAAATGATAGTTGAATTCATATCAACTAAAGGTTGTTTGCATGTATTTGAGTTTGGAATAGATTTCTCCTAAAAGCAAATACTAAGGCAATTGCTTAAACTAAGTAATCCATGATATAAAGTAACTTAGTCTAAGGCATTCCTAACTAAAGCAGGCAAGGCATATTAACAATTATGGCTTTCCTCTATGGTAACAACATAACACATAATGAATAAGTATGACACATAATGAATAAGTATATAATATATAGCACATAAGCAAGTAATAAACAAACAAGTGTAATATGAGATAACTCATATTTGGGTTAGCTTAGTTATAGTCTAGGCCACCATTTTCTAATAACCTAGATCCCTATAACCATGGCTCTGATACCAATATCTCACACCCCGACCTACGACGGAATACGTCGGGGCGCGAGTTTGACTGTTCATTAGCTCATGGTGCTATTAAAATGTTTCAATTTTTAATGCATCATTATTACAAAACAATCATAACATTCATTGAATCACATACAAACATTTCATTAATTTGAATATACAACAATTACATTTGAAATGCAAAACATTGTTTACAAATTAACTAGGTCTACTAATTCGTATCCCATGTCTTCATCATGTCTTCCTTAGCCTGTTACACATGTAAAATAAGAGTTTGTCAACTATTTGCATAGTTGGTGAGTTCACACACTAAGTTTAAATAATAAGTATAAAAAGGATGCAAACTATAGCCTAACTAGATATGTATCATAAGCATAGCATGTATACAAGTTTGAATAAATTGAATGAATGAATGAATAAATAACAATAGCTTGTGTCCAAACAAGTATCCTTACAACATGTTAATTCAAGTATGGTCATACTATAAATTAACAGTTATAATTCAACAAGTTTGCTAGGTGTACTTTTCACCTTTTTCACACAAAGGCAAAAGCCTTTGCGAATATAGTATCTAACCATCTTAGGCTACTAAGTACTAGCTTGCTTGATTGTCAACACACATAGAATCAACACATTATATAAGCTTAGCATCTAACACATAAAGCTAACTAGGTCTAAGGCTTGCACCATAAATTGAATGAATAATAGAATGAATATTGTCTTGAATATGACATGTGTAATATCCCAAAAACAAAATGTAAAAGGGAGTGTGAAGAAAACTCACATTGATTGCTTAGAAACTAGTCTTTAAAGCCTTTGAGTAATGTTTGAGAAAGCAAGAGTCAATCACCCTAAAGATTGAGTAACAATGTGTCTTAGTATTCTAAACTTTAAGTTTTGATGTCTTAGAATCTATAGCATCCTAATGAAAGTCCTAGAATGAAATATCTAAGTTTGAATGGATCATTTGAATATTTATTTATTAAATATTCCCATAATATTGATTAATAAATAAAATAGAACATAACATATTCCTTTTATTTATTTAATCGATATTATTGTATGAGTAAACTAAAATAGTGTTTTTTAGAAAATTTAATAATATTCTTATGTAGAATATAGAATATTCTTTTTTTATTTATCATTTTGTATTTGAATTTCTAAGAATGTAAATTGATTAATTTCCATTCATTTATTTTGTAATTAAATGTTTATATTTAAAAACATTCATTTGTAGAAAATTATGAGTGTTTGATAACTAATTTGGAATAGTTATAACTTTATCGTTTTAAATTTCATAGAAGGATTCACATACTTTATTGAAATAATACTTTTAGTTTTCAATTTTATTTAAATTTTTACTAACAGTAGATTAAACAATCCTTTTGTTTTATTTTAAACGAAAATATATTTATTGATTATTATTTTTAGATTATTTCAAATCTTCTTCTAAAATAATTTCATAGATTAAATTTCAAAATTTTAAGAATTATATATATATATATATATATATATATATATAATAAAAATGTATTAGAATAATTTTTTAAAAAAAAAACAAAATTTGTAAACTTACGTTTTAAATCATTTATTATAAGTTAATTAGGTTTATAACTTAACATAGTTTAAACCTAGTTCATAATTCAACTAAACTTTTCAGAATATGAAAAATGTATTTTTTTTATTTTAAAATTAATTTTACAAAAAGAATATAGATAAAACAGGTGTGTTAGCAACAACAAAAAAAAACTGTTTGAGCATAGAAGGGAGGCTCGAACATCATACCTGCCCAATCTCCATTTTTATCTCATACATCAATACCAGTGAACCAAGCCATTTATTGGTTTTTGTATCCAACCAAATAATTAAAATAACACATATACTGTTTCCCCTACTTCTGTGTAAGAAACCACAGAAACCCTAGTTCTTTTTGGGTTCGAATTTGTTTGATTTGGAGATTGTAAGCCACTAAAAGGATAGGGCTTTTAATCTCCAGATTATTTCGAGCAGTTCGACATAGAAAATTACCTGGTTCGCGTTTAATTTGATGGTGTTCGAGTTCGTGAAACTTCCGGTTGTTCTTGGGTTCGATTCGCTAATTCCAAGAGCTTGTGAGAATGTTTACTTTGCACAGAACAGTTCGTGGGAGTCTAAAGAACGAGGGGAAATAACTTGATTTGATTTTTATGCTAATTCCATTCTAATTTGAATTTAAATCAATCGGTTTATTTTAAGAATCCATTTAACGTGTTAATAGCTTTCAAATCAGCCATAATTGATAATTTAAATTGTTCAGGGGTTCGAATCTTCCCCAAAAATAGCCTTAATCGAACTGGGGGTGAGCTGGAATGGTGGATTACGAAAACTGGGTTTCGGATAACCCATGGGTCATGTTGCTGTAGACGGGTAAAGAAGGAAGGAACAATTTTGAGCTTTTGACACTTCCAGCCCTTATGTTTTTGTTTAATAGGATAAGTTTCATTAATTGGCATAACTAGTCCTTTCAAGTTATCAAATCTTTTATAAAAATTCTTTTAAGTATTTTATAACTTAATTCTGTTTTTTATTAACTTTGTGTGTATATGTATGTATATATACACACACACACCCCTAAGTGTATAATGATTTTTATTTTTTTTATACGTCATTTAATGGTTGTTATATTTTATAAACTTTTATTCAATTATTTATTTTTATTATTAAACCTTTATAGGATTATATATATATATATATATATATTATAGAATAATTATAGTTTTAATAACTTTTATATCGCATTCATATATACACACGCGTGCGCACATTTAAATATCTTATAAAACCTTTTACTAAAATGTTTTATCTAACTAAATTAAATTTGTTTATTAAATTTTCTAGGTTTTGTTGTTGTGCTTGTGTATATATAAACGTGTATATGAATACGAACGTTTTAAAAACGTCATAACTTCTATTTCTTTGAAATAGAGAAGCATTGAAATTTGAATTCGCAACGATAAACCCTAGGGATTACATTGGACGTTTGGGTTTTGTTGTTGAAAGTGTTGGATGTTCGGGTTTTGTTGTAGTTGAACCAATAAATTTCGAAGCGATTCGGGATCGTACGAGAACGGGTTGAATTTGGGATTGGGATTGGGATTGTTAGGCCTTGGATTCATGTTTGTAATTTTTTTTTTAAAATATAGAGAGAAAGATGAAAGATGAAGAGAATTGGGTGGTTTTTTGGTAAAAAGGTTGGAGTATTTATTTGGTGTTAAAAAAAATTTTTTTTAATGAAATTAGCCGTTGGTAACGGCTATATTCATTTGGCCAATCAAAAATCGAGAAACCAAGCGGGGGCCGTGGGAGGGGGTTGTGCGGGAGCCGCTGAGGCAGGTGGCGGTGTTCCCGCTGGAAGCCGCCGAAGGGGTCGAAGCCGCTGGGCCGGCAGGGCAAGGGCTGCGCATGCTCTAATGATTACCCCCCTGACTTTCCTATGAGAGGTCTTAAGTTCGAATCCGGGCTGAGGCATATTTGCTGAAGCAAGGTCAGAGGGTTTACCCAGTTGTGAGGTTCCTCCTGAGGTGGGCTCGGACATACGCCCCAGAACGTCAAATCCGAGGGGACGGTTGAAATCTCGTCTTGGGTGTCGTTGTACCAAGCCGTCCAAAAAAAAAGAGTGTAAGACTTTCAATGGAATGCGTAATGTTTATCAAAATGGTTTTAAACCATATAAACTATTAAATGATTATAAGTTTAAAAACTATAAACCAAATAAAAAAAAAATCAAATATTATATAATTACATAATTTTGCTGAAAGTTTAATAGTTCAATAACTATAAAATATCAAAAGAGGCACAATAGAAAAGTCTTCCAATATTAAAAATGTCAAAATTATTGACATTATCAAAATAAATATTTATAAAATTCAAAAAGATCTGGATTTAGTTTAATTTTATTTTAGCATAAATTGGTAATCAATAGAAATTTAATTCAGATGAATAGTTGCTCTAAAAGATCGGTCCTACTTTACTGTTTTGAAACGAAACCGCCAAAATCTGCATGTGAACGTCCTCGTCGGCAAGTCTTAACACGACCTATCGGGTAGAGGTAAGACACGACCACATTAGATGCACGGGAGCCCCTGAAATGGGTAAATCCTCGCCCCCATTCGTCCTAAACCGGAGATTAAGCTCAAGATTTCTTCCATCACCTGGATGTCTTTTGAATCGCCCCTGACAAGGCTCAAACCTATGACATATCAGTCACATGGTGAAACCATAACGAGTATGCTGAATTCGCACCACACTTATTTAAAAGAATTTTATCTACTATCCACGTACTTAAAACACCTCGAAATTGGTTTCCTTCGACTCCCTTTTCTCGTAATTTGTGTTTCTCGAGTCAACCCAAATTTTAATTTTCAAGTTTAAATCAGTTTTCTAAATTCCAAATTGAATCCTCTATAAAAAAAAAATAATTAAAAAAATCGATCAAATAAACGATGATCGTGGCTAAGTCATTCTTTGAGCAACAAGTAGCTCACTATATCTAAGTCATTGTCTCTAGTGCTCTAAACAAACTAAACGTTTGTGAACTATTTGACAGAAGATTAGTTTATTTTCGTTCTTTTAATGAAGGAATAAACACGAACAAGAAATTTCGTTTGTTTGGTTAAATGAACGAAAATGAACAAAGATTGTGTTTGTTTATTTGTGTTCATAAACATTCGGTAAGGTGTTTGTTCATTAACCGTTTTGTATGTTTATTTGTTAAATATGTTTTATATTCTTAAGTTTCTTTATTATTAATATTATTCAAATTACAAATCTAGTAATTTGATATTTTTATTTTGTTAAAAACATAATAATTTAAAACTCAGATTTTTGAAATATTAGTTTAAAGTAATTTTTTAATTACGATTATTATTTTTGATTTTTTTCTGTTTAAAGAAATTAACTTTTGATTTTTATATTAAGTGTTTAACTTTATAATAATTATATCCAATATTTGAGATTGAAAATGCTAATTTTTATTTTTAAATTAATATGTGTTCGTTTATATTCATTTTCATTAACGAATTCAATTTTCAATGAGCGAACACAGACTAGATTTTTTGTTCGGGAAGCGTTAATGAACCGTGAACAAGTTAAATGTTAAACAAACAACATGAACAAGCCTCATTCGTGTTCGTTCGGTTCATTTACAACCTTAATTGTCTTAAAGGTGGTATGATACCATGGGCGTAGCTTAGTTCAGACCGCCCGGGGGGTGGGGGGGGGGCACTGCCTCCACTGTTTTTTTATGCAGTAGTGTATATTTCCCGATACGTAGTGTAAAAATTTTTAAAAACCTTTATTTCGCCCCTGAAGACAAAAATTTTTATTTCGCCCCCTTAGCTTACCTGTCAAGCTCCGCCACTGATGATACGATCAGCCTTAAAGGGGGAACCGGCTTAATCATTTATTTAAATACAAACTAATAACGAGATGCACGTAAAAATCATTTAGTTTATATACTAACCATACAATATCAAGAAATAACAGTCAAAACTAGTAAAAAGGACCGTTACCCCCTACAAGAAATCTAGCCTGCTTTTTCTTTAACGACAATTTGGATTACTAACGGGTCATAAACTCACCCGATCATATCCACGTCCAATAGAAGGAAACTCATCATAGGTGAGAGAAACCCCCTAGGCAAGTATCGAACCACTATTTTGTTCATAACAGAACTTGAACATGTGACCTCACTAATATTAAAATTCATCATAGGTGAGAGAAACCCCCTGTTTTTTCGTGCAGTAGTGTATATTTCCCGATACGTAGTGTAAAAATTTTTAAAAACCTTTATTTCGCCCCTGAAGAAAAAAAAATTTATTTCGCCCCCCCTAGCTTACCTGTCAAGCTCCGCCACTGATGATACGATCGGCCTTGAAGGGGGAACCGGCTTAATCGTTTATTTAAATGCAAACTAATGACGAGATGGACGTAAAAATCATTTAGTTTATATACTGACCATACAATATCAAGAAATAACTGTCAAAACTAGTAAAAAGTACCGTTACCCCCTACAAGAAATCTAGCCTGCTTTTTCTTTAACGACAATTTGGATTACTAACGGGTCATAAACTCACCCGATCATATCCACGTCCAATAGAAGGAAACTCATCATAGGTGAGAGAAACCCCATAGGCAAATATGGAACCACTATTTTGTTCATGACAGAACTTGAACCTGTGACCTCACTAATATTAAAACCACATGACACCTTCCCTCGACCAAAAATGCCTCAACGCATTTCGGGGAGAACCAGCTAGCTCTGGGTTCGAGTGACATTTCACCCCTAACCACAACTCATCCGCTGATTCTTCAACATCAGTCGGTTCGGACCTCCACTGAGGATCATTTGTAGAAATCTAGTCTGATACGTCACCCTCTTTCTAGGTAATGTTTCAAGACTCGACCAAGTGCTTGACCCAATGAACCATCAGAGCAACCCGCGGTTCGTCAGATTTAAAACCATACCCAACGCCTAAAGGAAACGGATAGAGTCGATGCCTACGTGGTCAACCAAATGATGACTAAGCATGGTCCTCTCCAACCACGTGGTGTCTACGCTATCATCCGTTAACCTTTCGTTGTCAATAATGTTACCTCTTTTGGCGATTGGCATATAATACTTTACTTCCACATGCAGCCCTGCCGAACATCCTTTTCTCAATTCTATCATTTTATATGTTTAAATTTTAAAACTGTGAATATGATTATATATTAACATATCTACTATAAAAGAGAGAAAAACATAATAATATCTAACTCTTGCATTAGCTTTTATCTATTTGGAAATTCAATATCTTAAACTTAATCAGAGTGATGTATGATTAAGTTTTTTGTGATGCACTACTTATCAACTAGTGTAGTATTGACAAAACAACTCTTTTCGTGTTAAACATGTTGTAGACGACGCAATTAATACAAATATAAAACATAAAAACGACTTATTTAGCGCTTGGCTTTGTGATTTAAATATGACAGTACTTTGTTTTAAGCATCAGAGTGTACGTTTTTTATAAACATGTCTAATCGTGTTTTATCATGTACATGTTTTGTTATTAATCATATTTTAGGGGTAAGAATATTGAATTCATTTGAATGCATGCTATTTTGTATTCGAGAAAATATCTACAACAAAATAAGCTTAATGCAACATCTTTTTACGAAAAAAATGTTTCATTAAATTTCATTAGATCTAATGCAACTTTTTTGTTACATAATGTAACACTTTTAATGCAACTCTTTAAAAAAAATATATTATTTAATAAAAAGGTTATATTATGTTAATGTAACTTTAGCTAATGAAACATATTTGTAACTTTTTGTAACGAAAAAAACATGTTGTATTTGGTGGTTTTTTTTTTTTTTTTTTTTTTTGAACTTTGTATGAACAAGGACTAAATTTAGTTATCCTCGCTAGGTTAAAGGGTACGTCTTGAAATGGGGAAGTGCTATAAAATAAAATAAGATATATAATGGTCGATGTTATTTGTTTTTTTTTTTTGGTCGGTCCTTAGCGTGACATGTTGAAAAATATGAATCGTCCACAAATGTACAAATCGACAATGTCATATTAATAAAACAATGATTTAATTTGTCTTCTAAGCTAATAATCTTGTAGTTTAATGATATTAGCGGTTGTGATAGAGATGTTGCTTCGTACAAGTCCTCTCACTTTATGCAAAAACGACAAAATTTAAATGGTGATCCCCTCCAAAAAGTACTATGCAAATGAATCAAAATCTATCGACCATGTAACGATTTTAACAATTAAAAACGATAAAATGAATTTATATATAATTCCAGATGATTCTCATGCTAATTTATCTACACTTAATTTGTACATTAATCACATTTTTGTTTTCTCTTTCCCTTAAAATGAAGTAATTATCAACATAATGTGTCATGTAAACTATTTTTTATTATTAAAACTTAATCTTGCATTTTGATTCTTGTTCTTTGTTTAATTTATTTTTTTTTTTTAAAAAAAAAAACACTAACGGTATGATGGTGTTCCATATCAATTATCAAAGCAAATTTGGGTCCACTTTAGATGTGATAATGTTTGGCAGTTGGCTTCGATTGATGACACTTTGAAAGCTTATAAACTTCATACATGGGATACCGTGGTTTCCACGACATATATACACAAAAATGCTGAATTGCTAACCAAGTTTTTTTTTTTTTTTTTTTGAGTAAAATGTCATTTTAGTCCTTATTATTTAGTAATTTTTGTCATTTTAGTCTAATAATTTAAATTTTGTCATTTTTGTTATTATGGTATCATTTTATTGTCATTTTCGTCCCTGTGGGTTGGGGTTTTTGATTAGGTATATGATAATATATGATACATTTATCGTAAAATTTTATGCCTTGCTATGCTTTTAAGAATGTGATACGGTCACACGAATCAATAAATTATTGAAAACTATAAATACTTAAAGGGAGTATGACTCATAAAATGTATTTAAAATAATAGTTTAAAATTATAAATATTTAGGGGAATTTGACAACATGCTTTGAAAAAAATTCGATCCGTCCAATGAGAGGTTCGGTTGGTAGAACGGAATTATATAGTTGACATAGTATGCTTTGCTTTCTAAAATAATTGAAATATAGATAATGAAAATATCATAATTACCCATGATCTTCCGCTCAAGCTGTTGAGGGGATGTACCATGTGGCTTTAATATTGGGAAGTTCACTGGTTCAAGTCCTGACATAGACAAAATCGAGGTTTCATGCTGGGTTAGTGGTTTTCTCTAACCTATGGTGGCTTTCTTCCTATTGGGTGTGAATATGATCGGGTGAGTCTATGACCCGTCAGTAATCTAAATTGCCGTTTAAAATTTTTTTTTAAATGGTCATGTTTTTCTCACAACTAACTCTCGAATTTCGTACCTCTTAAATGTCTCGTTATGTGTCCAAATAATGTGTATAGGAATCTAATTATTATTTGTCAGAATTTTTTAGTATTAATGTTTATCATTTTATTTATGTACAGACCTGTACGATGCGTATACGAGGTCAACTATTGTCGAATCGGTGGGTAACAGGGGTCATATCTCTCGTATAGGCTATTACAAGACGTATAATATCAATGAGGTGTTAAAATTAAAAAAATAATAATAATAAATGTATGCCACCCTTCTAAAATAACATCATTCAACTAATTATGGATACCTGTAAAAACCTGTAAAGTACATATATAGTATTTTCATGTCTATTTGTGACACCTCGTAAATCTCCAGGTCAGCAACTCTATTATTTTTAATAATAATGTTTATTATTATTTCATACGTGGCACTAGAATAAATGCATTTAGTGTGACACGATCCCACGCCCGCTTCAACGCGCGGTACCTCTTTCTAGTTGTTATTTAGATTGACTGATATTTTTTTATTTCGAATTTATTTTAAATATATATTAAATGTTCTGAAATAAGACAACATTATTATTTAGATGACTAATATATTTTTATTTCGAATTTATTTTTAATATATATTGAATGTTCTGAAACTAGTAAACTACGTGCCACGCGTTGCGGCGGTATCAAAACGTAAAAGACTCGGAATGTATTTTGACAAATGAAAACGTAATATATTTGACCCAATCCATCTCCTAAAGAATTTATGTTGAAACGTAAACCAACATAAAACATATATAGAAATTGGTACAAAAACGTACTACATTTGACTGGACTTGTTTTTGAACATTTTTTACATCAGAACATGTATCAACACAAATTTATACGGAATCTTACATAAAAATAAGCACGTAAAAAATTATTATATTTAGTCAAGAAACAAAAGAGGTAAATTAGAATTTTAGAAACATGAGGTAGTTAAAGTAACACTTTATAAAATGTTCAAAAAATTGAGGAGGTGAAAGTGATAACTCTGAAAACATAGGACGAAGATTTAAAGTTTAGAGATCAATTATGATGACGGTGACTTTTTTGTGGGTAGGGGTGTTCACGGTCCGGTTTCAAACCGCGAAACCGCCCAAACCGTTCATCGGTTCGGTTTTACGGTTGGTTTTTTCAAACATTCGGTCGGTGGTTTCAAAAGTTTAAAACCGTAACAAACGGTTTGGTTCACGGTTTTCATAAAAAACTGGTCATAAAAAACCGGACCGGACCGTACATGTGTGTTCACGCGTATATATAAATATAGATATACGCATATACACATAGATATATCGTGTGACAATCCGGCATGTCGGATTAACTCCGTTATTCAGAAACTAACAGAAACGAGACGAAATTATACGAAATCAAACTAGAAGGATTAAACTTAAACAAAACAACTTTACAAACATCTAAATTATGAGAATTAATGTTAAAAATAAATAAAATGTTCAAATTTGACTTTTAAAGTCAAAATTCATGCAATAAAACAATGAATATTCAAAATTAGTGTTTATCTACCATAATTAATCAAATTAATCACTCATAAAACATGTAGTGATTATGATAAACGGTTATCATCAGTTAATAATCTCATAATTGTCGAATTAAACCTAATTAAAACTCATTAAGTTGAAACCGTCACTTGTGGCTATAAGATCCTTACAATTCGAACAAAAATCACGAAATTGAGACTTCAAAACACTGAATCGGCATCATTAGGGTCTATTACAAACACCAATTCAACCCCAGAAGCTGTGAATTGACGAATTAGATCGAGAGTCGACTGAGGGTTGAGCTATAAGTTGAATCACTTCGATTAGAGATCAAATCAGGTAAAAACTCACCTCTAAACAACCTAAACAGGCCGAATAAGTAAACCCATATGTTAATTTCATGTCTTAACATCGAATTATATGATTTCGATTCCTAGGGTTCTTGAATAAGAACGAATTGGGGATTTCGAACAAAATGAATTCGATAATCAAATTAAACTATATAGCTAGTTTTGGAATCAATCAATTAACAAAACCCATATGCCAATTTCATGAAACAATAACGAATTGAATGAGAACCAGTTTTAGGGTTCTTAAAGAAAAACGGTTTGGGGTTTTTGATGAAAACAAGATCAATAATCAAATCAATGTATACAGACAGACTCGGTTTTATCTTTATATGAAAAACCATATGTTAATTTCACCTAAATATATCGAATTCTATGATTCTAAGTTCTAGGGTTCATGAATGAAAATGATTTGGGGATTTTAGATTGAATGAACTTGGTTTTCAAATTAAATGGTATTGAGAGTTTTGAAATAACCTGTGTAATGTTAACCCTATGATTTTATTAAATAACATTAACGAATTTGAAGGATTTGAATCAAAGGATGTACGGTTAGGGCTTGAATACGATTAAACTCAGGAAACCATATGATCTTGATGAAATTATGGAATTAAATCTATCATTGAACTCGTTTGAACTTATGGAAACAAAGCCCTAGGGTTTCATGTTCGAAGGTGGTCGAATCGGGGTTCAATTTGGAGTTCATTGCTTCGATTAGGATTAACAAAGGGAACCCGATTTGTTGTTGCTTAAAACCAATTAGAAATCAACTCTATTGCTGAAAATTAAGCTAGAGGGACTGGTTGGGGTTGTGTGTTTCATCCAAAAGGTCAAGGGTTCGAACCCTGCCTTTGTCTGTTTTTAGTATTAAAACCAATTTTGATTTTTTTTTATCATAACTTGCTCATTTTAAATCCGTTTCGATCGTTCAAATTGCATTGGAATCGAAATGAAAATACGAACAACATGAAATGATAAAATTCATATTTTCACTCGAAAACATAATCGCGTATAATTACGCGTATTTAAACAAAATTGTATTGGCTTAAACAATTTAAATAAACGAACACAAAGTAGTGCATACTTTGTAAGTACATTTCAAACAATCTAACATACGTGTGTTGACACGTATGTGATTTCAAACATAAAACGACATCCCGAATAACATAACGTTATTGTTAAAACACAGATTTCTCGTAGAAGACTGTTTACGCGATTTCACGTGTGTTTGATCATTCTACTGCATTCAAAGGTGCGTACACGACCTCTTTTCTTATTTTAACTGTTTTGGGGGAGAAAACATGTGCAAACAAACATTTTAGATACATATCACTTGCATGAGTTAGCTATTTACAATAAGTGCGAACATAGCATTACAAGTCCTTACATATCGAACTGTTTAGTTTGCTGTAGTGCAAAGCGTGGTAGTTGAAGATAGATCTATTGGGTTTGACAAACCTCACTTGGTAGATTGTAGGTGTACGCAAGTGTTTGACTAGCCAATTCAAACATTACTATCGTTTGTGCTAGACAATAGTGGAAAGACAAATTACAATATAACAGTCAGCTTCGGTGTCGACCGCTTATGTAAATAGTACAAATGACTAGCTATCATGACTATGCATGTGTGATTATGTTATCTGCAAATATTTCGTTTCAAACATTTGTTTCAAACATTTGTGATTATTCAAACCTGTGTATGTACCAACCTTTGTGTTGACTTGATTTACATGTTTTCTCAGGACACTAAAAGCACAAGTAAGGACAAGCATGGACTAGGATGTGGAGTCTCATGCATACATTTTAATTCATGTGTTTTGAATTTGAATATTTAAGACTTTGATTTGTAATTTACATTTTACAAATCGTTACGTTTTGTTAATTGTTTTAAAACGCTTCCGCAAACTTTGAAACTTTGATATTACAGTTTAGACTAAAATTATGTTTGAAAATCATATAGAGGTCTTTCGCTGTGTTTAATGACTGAGATCCTGGTTTGTCACGTCCTAAACGGTATGATTCCGTTAGTTGAAATTTGGGGGTGTGACATATCGGTATATACATATATAGATGTTTATATTTGTGTGTATGCACATATTGAGTTCTTGATTTATTCGAGATTTAAAAAATAAATATAAACATGGTGTAAATACTCCGTGTTCAACTATAAGGTTTGTTTTGATTCAATTTTATTTTTATCAGGATAAAAATCTCAAACCGTAAACCAAACCGTATGGTTCGGATTTTATTTTGAATGGTTCGGTTTTGGTTTTCATTGTTCAATAACCGTTGTTAACGGTTCGGTTGCGGTTCCACTTAAAAACCGTAAAAACCGGACCGCGAACACTCCTATTTGTGGGTGAGCAATTTGTTGACGGCGGTGTGTAAAAAAAAGAAAGCAAAAATGAAAATGAAAGATGATGAAAAAAACAAAGGGTTGTAAAACGGAAGATACAAATTAAAAATGAAGAAAATGACAAAAAATGGTGGAGTAGAGATTTGAACACAAGCCTAAGAGATCCAAATGAAAGTCCCTACCAACTCTACTATACCAACAATTGTAAAGTATTTTTCAAAATACTTTTATTTAACCAAGAAATTAAATACTCATCATATGTCGTTGCAAAGCTCACGACTAGGGGTGTAAACGAGCCGAGCCGATCCCGAGCTCGTTAAGGCTCGAGCTCGGCTCATTTAGACTAAATAAGGCTCGAGCTCGAGCTCGCCTCGTTAAGGGTTTTATTTACGAGGCTTGAGCTCGGCTCGTTAAAAAAATTTTAGGCTCGAGCGCGGCTCGTTTATATTTTAATTATTTAATTTATTTACTTTAATTACTAATTTAATTAGATTTATAATTATATTTTCCAAATTTAACATAAAATATTTTATTTAAATATATTTATCATAATTTTATAAATAAATACTTAATATAGTAAATAAAAATTATATAATGAAAAAGCTCGTTAAGGCTCGCGAGCCGGCTCGAGCTCGATATGTAAAGCTCGGGCTCGATAACTAAACGAGCCACATTTTTGGGCTCGAGCTCGGGCTCGTTAAGGCTCGGCTCGTTCAAGCTTTTTAACGATCCGATCCCGAGTATTTCACGAGCTGCCTTGGTTCGTTTACACACTTACCCACGACGTTGCAAATTGTTATATATACCCGTCGCGCGTTGCGGCAGCGTTAAAACGTAGTACTTCGAATTTATTATGTTGAATGAAAAACGTAATACATTTGACCCAACCTAGTTACCTTCTAAAAAAATTTATGTTGAAATGTAGACCAACAAAAACATATATAAAATAGGCACAAAAACATATTTCATTTGATCTGAATCATTTCTAAAGAAATTTTGTATCGAAAAGTGGATCAACACGAATATATACGAACTCTTACGTAAAACTAAGCACACAGCAAATTATCATTTTTAACTAAAGTACAGAAGGGTAAGCTGGAAATTTTAGAAATTCAAAGAAGTCAAAAGGATGAAAATGATGACCCCGAAAACATAGAGCGAACAATTAAGAAATGAAAATAAAAATCCAAAACTTTAAAAACCTAAGTATGGTCAAAACGACATTTTACAAAGTTTTTAAAAAGTTAAAGGGGTAAAAATTGTGAATGGTAAACAAAATAAATTAAGAAAGATGACCAAGAACCAAAAAAATTGGCTCAGATGGGATTAGAACCCTCGCGCTTCTCATCAAGTCATTGTTAGTTTTACCAAGTCCACCACAAAAACATTTGTGTGCATTTGCTGAAATATTGTTATTTAAACAATAAGTAAAAAAGTGAAAACCCTCTACTATTGGACATCGACCTTCCTTTTTATTATATAGGTAATATGACAATATTATTATTTAAATGAGTTGGTAACTAATGAGTTACTAAGTTCTTTTTACCGTGTGACCAGCGTTCGAGCCTTTGGTGGTGATTTTTTCCCTTCCTCTTCAAGGCAGATATACATCACCTTTTTTTGTTAGTTTAATTTTATTAATATTTGAAGACTTTTTTGATTTTGTTAACTGATTTTGAGCAGAGTTTTTCTCCCTTTTTTTAAGCTCTTAACTTTTTTTCTATCAATTTATTAATTCAACCCAACTTCAAAGTTACCCCTTATTCCAGAAGGAACAGGGGAAGGATCGAAACAGTGGAGGACACACGTTACATCACAATTTTGAATCATAAGAGAGATTTCTTGATTTTTATTATTATTTTAAGAGTCGTTTGATTTAATTAACTGACTTTTAGTAGACCTTTTTATGTCCTTAACTGTTGTGATTATAGCTGAAATAAAAAAAAATAGGTAGATAAAAACATCATTTTTTTGTTAGTTAAAATTATATTATTATTTTTAAAATCTTTTGGTTTAGTTAAGATTATATATGAATTAGCGACTGTTGTTTTTTTTTTTTACCCTTAATTGTTTTGATTATGTCTAACATAACAAGCTAGTCATATACCACACGAGAAAACGTAAAGAAGACATGTGCTATACACAAACACTACACAATAACTAATCGTGTCATTTTTTTCTAAACATGAACACGAACTATTTTACAAATGTATTCCACAATAAGATGGATAAATTTAGTTTTAAGTATCCTTTTGTTTTAGTTAATATTAATTTTGAGACTAAGTTCGATTGATTTAGAATTATATGTCGAATTGACGACTGTTGCGAGAGTTTTTTTTTTCTTTCTCTAGACTGTTGTGATTAAAAATTTAAAACGTACTTAATAGGTTAGACAAGATACGGTACATAAAAAGAGAAGAACAATCATCGTATGTAAATTATTTAAATAATCATAATAATTAAATGATAGCAAATTTTAAATTAAATAATAAAAACTATAAATAAATATTAATAATCAAATAATTGTTTGTTTTGTGTTCGCATTTCTTGATTTGTTTTTGCGATAGTTCAATTTATTGTTTTCGGATGGACTAAGAGTCGTTGCAGCCTTTTTTCGTCTTCGTTTTGATATCCGTGATGTTGTCGCTGCCGTTGTGATTGAATACATATCAGAAAATCAAAATTTTAATATTACGTGCTTATAATTGTGTTCTTAATAATTGCGATTGACATTTGCTTTTGCTACGTGTCAATTTATTGTTTTAAGATGAACTAACAAATGTTGCAGATAGTTTTCTGATTTGCGTTTGATATTTGTGATGTTGTCATTGACGTTGTGATCGAATAGTCATATTAGAAGATTGGTATTATTCAATTTTTTTGATAGAATTTTAGTTAAGTAGGCATCATGTTTTTTTGTTCAATACAGGGTTACTGTTGTAACACGCGGAGTAAATCCCTAGTTAGTTACAATTATTCAAATAGTAATCCTTTAAATGTAGGAAACATGGTTCAACTAGTTAATCATCCGGATGCTAGGTTAGGGGGTTTTCTCTCACGTATGGTGGGTTTCCTCCTATTAGATGTGGATATGATCGGGTGGGTTTATGACCCGTCAGTGATCCAAATTGCCGTTCAAAAAAAATTACAACCATATATTATCAAGGATGAGGTTGGGGATTTGAACCATGTTTCCTACATTTTTTTTCAATGATGCCATAATCGATTCAACAAATACAAACATATGATCACAATTCACAACTTACATAACAGTAAATTGTGAGATCCAAAACACAAATTATGAATCAAACCCTTGATTAGATGATCACAAGTAATCGAATATTAAATTGAGCTTGATTTTTTATTCTTAAATTGTTATATCAAAACCAATTATCTGATACCAATTCTTATGAATAGATCGATTGTGATTCAATGTGAAACAAGTAATATAAGTTGAAGAAGCACAATTTAAGTTTGAATAATCAAGCCACTAATTTCATCAGTTAATCTACAGTTTTCAATAGTTTATCTTCATCAGGTGTCTATCTTTTTATTCGGTTCTTCGTTATATGTTGATTTTGGTCAACTGTTAGTTATCATTATAAAATAGTTTTTATTTTTTTAATTTTTTTACTCTTTAGTTTTTTTTATACAACATACACAAAAAAGGAGTATATTTCTATTTATGCATCTAAGTTGCATTAGATCAACGACGCAGAAAACATTAATTTAATCAGTCTAGTTGTATCATGATCTATATTTGGTTGAAAGTTCTTTTAGGATATAAAATCTTCCAAATGATCGTAAATCCACTATTTAAAAGGGACAGAATGTTGTAATAAAATATCTGTTCGAGTAAATCAAGTGTATAATTAAAGAACAAAAATTATGTTTTTGGGAAAAAAAAGAGTGTAAATAAAACGTTATTGTATGTTAAACTCCACATCCATTTGATTCTCTACTATGATTATTGATGCAATGGGTTTGGAAGTGATTCTAACTTGATTAATTGGATGTTTTTATGTGATTTGATTTGTTTATTTATTCGGAATAGAAGCTACCGGTTGTCTTTGTATGTTTGTAGGTTGAATGAGGCAAGAAAGAGTTTTTAGGAGGAAACCGAGCAAAGAGGAGCAAAACCGAGCACATCCGAACATCCGAGTATGCGAAATGGAAGCCAAGAACTTTGAAGAGGCATATCTTGGGCTAGGAGAAGAGTTACGGGACGTATAATATATGAAAATCGTGTTTCTCGACGAGACGAAGCTAATGGTGATATCAGAGTGGGTGTAAGTTACGCCTAAGGGGCCGTAACTTACGCCGGGTTGCTGTTCCGTAACTAGAAACGTAAGACAGAGCATTCTGGGCGTAAGGTGCATGCATGTAGGCGTAAGTTATGCCTAGGGGGCGTAACTTACGCCGGGGGTCGATGGAAAGCATCAAAATTAGCGTTTTTTGGGGTATTTAAGGCTCAAATCAACCCTAGTCGACTATCACACCTTTGGGGCAAGTTCTTGGGCGATTTTGGAGTATCTTGGAGCGTTCTAAAGCCCCGATTCATCAATCCGAACAGCAAATTGAAGATTCCATCATGCAATTCTACATCAAGTTTGAAGATTTAAGTGTTGCTATGTCCGGCTAAGTTTCTCGTGATCGTCTTCGGATGGATGGTTAGGTTTAGTAGTTAAAGTTTACTTTGGATTGTTAAACATTGGTATTAGATTAGTTTTTCATTGATTATTTATCTAGTATTGCTTGATTGTGAAACCCTAACCATTGTTTCATTACTTTTCAATTTCAAGTTCAAGTCGTTTACTTTTTATTCATTCATAGTTTGAGTGGATTGGCGATTGATGAATTTGAGTTTTCAAAGCTTTTATGATCAATTGGTTTTGTGAACTTAATAATCAACCGAATCAACAACATCGGTCTAGTTATCGGTTGTCAATAAGGTCATTAATTGGTTTCCAAAGACTAGGTGTAGATCAATCCAAGCATAAGCTATGTCTATGTAGTTTCCAATTGACAATTCAAAGCATCTTTAATTACTTAATTAACCTGAAATCCGGAGTGATCACTTTTCCATTTTATTGTTTACAAATCTCTTAATTTAATTCGTTTGTTTTAGTTAAGTTAATTGTTTCTTAATTCAAACCAAAAATCAACAATTTCAAGTTTAAATTTTTATTGTAAGTAGTCAATTAGTTCGTGTTGAAAGTGATTTCCACTTGACTTCTCGTGGATCGATACCCGACTTCCCTAACTAAATTGGGTTGTAGGACTTGAGTTTAAACTCTTATTTTTGGTTGGTACTTCGACACCGATCAAATATTGGCGCCGTTGCCGGGGAGTCGTGCGCAAATTACTTTCAATTTCGTTTTAGTTTATTTTGTTTATTTGTCAGATTTACACGGGTTGTGTTAGTGCGCAGGTAAATTCAGGTTTGCATGCATACTAGATATTCTGGAAGATCTTCACCATTAAATTTTGATCCAGAAATTGAACGCACCGCTCGTAGGAATCGAGTACTCCATCGGACAGAGCTTGCATCTCTAAGCATACAACAACTAACAATGGAGTTTCCACCTGAACCACCAAGGTTTGAGGATTTTGAGAATCCGCAAGGTAACCCAAATCCTCTATCACCACCACCTGCTCAACCTCAATATCAACATATACCTCCCCCTAACCATCCTCCTAATGATGACCACCATACCAACACTACAGAGGAGAGACATACTTTTAGAGGAGGAAGTCATCATGGTACTATTGGGAGTGATGAGAATAACATCCAGAACTGGGATGATGGTTTGAATGGTGGTGATTACAACCTACAGAATGTTAATGCTGCTTATGATGACCCTTATGGGTATCCACCACCACAACCACAACCACAAATGCAAAACCCTTACCCACAACCAAATCCACAACCATTGAATCAAGGGGGTTACGGTTTTCATCATCAGCAACCACAGTATGGGTATCCACCACAACAAGGATTTAACAGGCCACCAAGACCGCATAATCAAAACTATGGGCCTGGAATCCCTATGCCTCCTCCAAACATGGGAGTGCCCATGAATTACAATCAAGGTATGGCACATGCACAAGGTGCCACTACTCACTTCCGACCTGCTTTGACTACCAATTCCTCACCGGTGGTCACACCCGTTAGGCATGGTAGATCATTTGAGGTGAGACCGGCTGTATTGACATCCGTGCCCACATTCCATGGAAGAGCCACTGAGGAACCATATCAACACTTGCAAGAATTCGAGCAATTCTGTCAAGTCACGGGTGGACAAGGATTTTCAGCCGATGAAGTTAAGTTGATTCTCTTCCCGTTTACTTTGAAAGATAGAGCTAAGGAGTGGTTTTCTACACTACCAGCAGCAAGTATTTTTACTTGGGAAGAAATGCAGCAACAGTTTCTAATTGAGTTCTATACAATGAAGAAGACAACAGAGGCTCGGGCTGCCATTAGAAATTTCAAACAGAAAGGAGGAGAATTGTTTCATGAGGCCTTCACCCGGTTCAAGGATATGTTGAGGAAATGCCCACATCATGGGATCAACATGTGGGAGTTACTAGTTTCTTTCTATGATGGGATGTCATCGGAGGATATAAGGGACATCAACTCCCAAAGCAATGGGACATTCTTGTACAATCATGTACAAGTTGATTGGGATATGTTTGAGCGGATGAGCACCACTTCAAAGAGGTTAGAGCAATCTAACAAGCGGTCAAAACACGAAACTGTTAATGGTGCAGCCACACAATTAAACGAGGAGCAATTGGAGGTCGTGGCACAAAAGATGGCCAAATTAGCTGGATTGGGAAAGGACAACACTAAAGCTGAAAATGTCTTTAGTGTATGTGGTGGATGTGGAGAGATTGGACATAAAGCAAGTCAATGCTCAGCTCAGTTTGGTCCAACAGAAGAAGTAAACCAAGTGTATGGAGACATGAATTCCAACACTTATCATCCGGGGTTGCGTAACCATCCGAACTTCAGGTATGGAAACACTTCCAATCAAATGAACCCCAATTTTCAAGCACCCAATAATCAGGGAAATCAGCAGCAGTTCAACCGCCAACAAGGGTACAATCAAGGGGGTTACCAAAGGCAATACCAAGGGAATCAAAACCAAGGTTTTCAATGGAATTATAGGCAACAACAACCTCCTCAGCAAGGTAATCAACAAGGCGGGTCAACATCTACTTCTGAAGCCGCAAAAATTGATGAGATATTCGAGATGTTGAAGGAAATGAAGAAGGAGAACGAGATGAGGGACAAAGCCTTCAATGCACTAAACAAGCAAGTGGGGCAAATGGCTGAAGATTTGGCAAAGAGGAATCCTGGAACATTGCCAAGCGATACAAAGGTAAATCCCGCTCATCAAGGATCATCTTCTAAGCATGCTCAGTTAAAACAGGTAACCACACTTAGAAATGGTAAGGTTTATGATAACAAAGTTGATGTTCCACCAACCTTTGTAGAAGGTGTGGTGGAAGATGTTGATGAGGATGAGGAAAGTGATAGTGAGGAGACACCTATTGCATCTAAACCGGTAACTAAACCCGAATGTGTTTCAAATAAAACAACCAAGGAAGCTCCATTTCCGGAGGCCTTGGTAAAACCGGATTTTTCTAATAAAATAAAAAGGGGCCCACAACAAGATGAAATGTGGGAAGTTTTCAAACAAGTTAAAATCAATCTCCTTTTGTTAGATGCAATCAAACAGGTGCCTGCCTATGCTAAGTACTTGAAAGATCTTTGCACACAGAAAAGGCAACCTAAGTTGCCCAAAATGCTTGATGTGAATGTGCAAGTTAGTGCTATTTTGTCGGGTGCTCTTCCACCTAAGTTGGAAGATCCAGGAACGCCTTTAATTTCTATTAAATTGGTGATTTTACAAGTGAAAGGGCGTTGTTGGATCTTGGTGCTAGTATTAGCATCCTCCCAGGAAGTCTTTATGATCAATTTGACTTTGGTCCACTTCAGAAAGCTGACACCACAGTGGTTTTAGCTGACTTAACTCCTAAACTTCCTAGGGGGTGTTAACAGATGTGATCGTTAAGGTGGAAGACTTCTACTACCCGGTAGATTTCTTGGTGTTGGATTATGTGTCGGGTATTCAGGGTAGGCAACCGGATGTCATATTGGGAAGGCCATTTTTGGCCACTGCTCATGCCCAAATCAATTGTGTTGATGGCACGATTGACATGACATTCGGGAACCGAAAGTTGCGTATGAATATGTTTTCTCCTGTTACTAACTTTGCTACTCATGACACATGTTTTATGGCAGATATTATTGACAGCTGTGTTCCTTGCTATGATCCTGTAGTGAGCAAGGACAACACAGTTGAGGTATTTTCTGTGTTTGACAGGTTGGATAATGAACACATTCAAGAGTTGATGGATGCTGAAAAGGATGTTGAAGTGAAAGCTACACAAGAGGGTAGACCACCATGGTCATGTCATCAAGAGAAGATTCCAGATTCATGGAACAAGGAGCTGAAACCCTCATTGGAAGAACCACCAGAGCTTGAATTGAAGGAGTTGCCAACACATCTCAAGTATGTGTTTTTGGGAGGCAACAAGACATTGCCAGTCATCATTGCTTCTGATTTGACTGAGGCACATGAAAGAGCACTCATTGAGGTTTTGTCCACTTACAAATCAGCAATTGGATGGACGATAGCGGATCTGAAAGGTATAAGCCCATCAATTGTCATGCACAAGATCATCACTGAGCCGGAAGCCAAGCCATTTCGAGACACTCAAAGGAGGCTCAACCCCAACATGAGAGAAGTAGTAAAGAAAGAGGTACTCAAGTGGCTAGATGCAGGTATTATCTTCCCTATTTCTGATAGCACTTGGGTGAGTCCTACTCAGACGGTTCCAAAGAAATCAGGTATTCAAGTGGTACGAGGGGATGATGGCGAGCAAATCGCAACCCGGCCTGTAACCGGGTGGCGTGTGTGCATCGATTACAGAAAATTGAATGCCGCCACATCTAAGGATCACTTTCCTTTACCTTTCATTGACCAAATTATTGAACGTTTATCAGGTCAGAAATTCTTTTGCTTTCTTGATGGTTATTCTGGTTATAATCAAATTGCTATTCATCCAGATGATCAACATAAAACTACATTCACTTGTCCTTATGGAACCTTCGCATTTAGGCGAATGCCATTTGGTTTGTGCAATGCCCCCGCCACCTTTCAAAGGTGTATGATGAGTATCTTTTCAGATATGGTGGGGGAGTCTTTGGAAATCTTCATGGATGACTTTTCAATATTTGGTTCATCCTTTGACAAATGTCTTAATCAATTAACCAAAGTTTTGAAAAGATGTGTGGAAACTAATTTGGTCTTAAGTTGGGAAAAGAGCCACTTCATGGTTCGTGAAGGGGTGGTTTTGGGTCATGTGATTTCTGAAAGAGGGATGGAGGTGGATAGGGCTAAAATTAATGTTATTTCTACATTGCCACCTCCCACAAATGTCAAGGGCATTCGTTCTTTTCTAGGACATGCCGGGTTTTATAGACGGTTTATAAAAGGCTTTAGTGTCATAACGAAACCTTTGTGCAATTTGCTTTTAAAAGATGTCCCTTTTGAATTTGATGATGAATGTTTGAAATCGTTTAACTTGCTTAAGTAACAACTTGTGGCCTCCCCAATCTTGCAATCACCAGATTGGTCTCTTCCTTTTGAGATCATGTGTGACGCAAGTGACTATGCAGTTGGGGCTGTGTTGGGACAACGGGTTGACAAGAAACCCGTGGTGATCTACTACGCAAGCAAAACTCTTTCTGATGCACAATTGAATTACACAACTACAGAAAAAAAGTTGCTTGCAGTAGTCTTTGCATTGGATAAGTTCAGATCATATATTTGTGGAAGTAAAGTTATTATCTATTCTGATCATAGCGCTGTTAGGTACTTGATGGAGAAGAAGGATGCAAAGCCAAGGTTGATTCGATGGATCCTTTTGCTACAAGAATTCAACTTGGAGATCAGAGACAAGAAAGGATGTGAGAACGTGGTGGCGAACCACTTATCTCGGTTACCACCTAAGAAGAATGACACCTCACTCGCAATCAATGACACATTCCCAGATGAGCATATTATGTCCATTTCTACTTTGCCTTGGTATGCTAACATTGTGAATTATAAAGTGACAGGTCAAGTGCCGGAGCATTGGGTGAAGAAGAAGCGACTACAGTTCTTTTCAAAAGTCAAGCAATACATTTGGGATGAGCCGGACTTGTTTAAAGTGGGAGCGGATCAAGTGATTAGAAGATGTGTGCCCGATGAGAAGATTCCAAGCTTGTTAGAGCACGTGCATTCCTTTGCATGTGGTGGCCACTTTAGTGGACACAAAACTGGGCACAAAATTTTGACTAGTGGTTTCTTTTGGCCAACCATATTTAAAGATGCTGCCGAATTTGCCAAGCGTTGTAATAGATGTCAACAATTGGGCAGCATCTCAAAGAGGAATGAGATGCCCTTACAACCAATTTTAATTGTTAATATATTTGATGTATGGGGAATCGATTTCATGGGCCCGTTTCCAAATTCGTGTGGTAACTATTACATCTTGGTGGCGGTCGATTATGTATCAAAGTGGATTGAAGCAATCGCCACCAAGACTAATGATCATTCCGTTGTATGCAAGTTTGTGCAAACAAACATTTTTACAAGGTTCGGAGTACCTCGTGTGATCATAAGTGATGGAGGCACTCACTTCAAAAACAGTCATTTTGCAAAATTGCTTCAACGGTATGGAGTTAACCACCGAATTGCAACACCGTACCACCCACAAACGAGTGGGCAAGTTGAAGTGTCCAATAGGCAGATAAAAGAGATCTTGCAAAAGACGGTTCGGCCTGATCGCAATGATTGGTCTAACAAACTCAATGATGCCTTGTGGGCATATCGAACCGCCTTCAAAACACCTATTGGCACTACCCCATATCAATTGATTTATGGGAAGGCTTGTCACTTACCGGTCGAGTTAGCGCATCGAGCTTTATGGGCGGTCAAAGAAGTTAATCTTGATTTTGATACTGCAGGTAAACAAAGGAAATTGGATCTGTGTGAGTTGGAGGAACTGCGAGACGAGGCCTACGAGTGCGCATCTGCATACAAAGACAAATTCAAGAAAGTTCATGATGCAAAACTGAGGCTGCAAAAGTTCGAAGTTGGCCAGAAGGTTTGGTTATACAACTCTAGGTTGAAGTTGTTTCCAGGCAAGCTTAAAAGCAAATGGATGGGACCGTACTCTATTGTGCGTATCGGTAATTACGGCGATATCGAGATCGAAGATTTTGATGATCACATACGACAAGTTGTTAATGGTCATCGTTTGAAGCCATATTTGGAAGCAACAGATTTTCAAGGAACATCAAAGGAATCGGTGAGTTTTGTCACGAGCTCACCTGATTACGTGGACGTCTGAGGTTCAGGTAACCTCGGGAGAAATCCCGAGTTGTATAGTTTGTACACCGTTGTTTTCTTTTCTTCGCATTTTTCGTTTAGTTGTGATTTTTTTTTGTGTTGATTTTCTTTTATTTTATTTTTTATGTTCTACTTTTTATTTTTATTTTTTTAATTTTTTTTATTTTTCTTTTATTTATTTCTTTATTTTTCTTAAGAGTTAAGTTTTCTTAAACACAAATCTTTTTCAACACGGGGTGTCCGGAGTCTTTTTCGTAGATGTGTGCTTAAGTGTGAACGTGTTGGGGTCAACACGACGTTTGTGAAGGGGTGGGTCGGTTCGGTTTAGTAATGTCTTGAAACGGTTCTTTAATCGTGGTGAAAAAGGGGTTATTCATACAGTTGATAATTTGTTAGTTTTGGGTTGTTTTGGTTTTAATTTTTGTTTTTACGTTAGTAGGTTACAATTTTTTATTTATTTATTTTTTGATTTAGTCAAGTTAAGAGTTTTAAGTATATTTATTACTTAATTTTATTATTATTAGTGTCTTTGATTTTATTTCGAAAGTAATTAATTAGTTGTTTTAAGTTATTTTATTTTATTTTTTTTCTAGTTAATCTAGTAATAAAAAAATAAAAAATAAAAAAAAAAATAAAAAAATAAAAAAAGGGAAAAAAGAGCAGACCATAACTTACGGCTGATGAGGAGTAACATACGGCCAAGGCAACAGCTTACGCTGGGCATCCTCTGGTTTACGGCCCACCTACGGTTCCACACAGGTAGGCGTAAGTTACGGCCCACTGAGGCGTAGCTTACGCCGGACATGAAGCATACGGTCAGCCACCTCGGGTTTACGGTACCCCTTACGCCCAATTAACCACCGTAGCTTACGGCTCCTTAACCGCAGCTTACGCCGGCCACCCTAACAGCCCAGTTTTTTTCATTTTTTTATGGATTTCGACACATACCCACTCCAAATGGTGAAATACCCGACCCCATGACCCACAAAGAAAAAATCGGGACCCATCATTCACTTTTCATCATACATCACCTCACTTTTCCTTCTGGTCTTCACCCCCATCGTTCATCTTCTTCACAAAACCACCATAACCAACCCAAACCCTAACTTATTCATTCCTCCACCGATTTGAGCAAACGAAGAGTCTATCTTGAGTATTTTTCGACGAGGATCGCAACCCCGGTATTGATTTCATCCGGTTCAAGCCTGTTTGAGAGATAATCGCTGCTGCAGTTACGAACCCTAACTTTTAAATTGGGGATTTTTAGTTTTTCGAGCTACTCTTTCAAATTATACTTATCTCGCACTCATTAAACTTCAAAGGTACGTGGTTTCGAATTACTTGAGTGATGCTATTGAGGTTAGTGTAACTTAGTGTTTACATCCAACATCTCTCACATTGTTGCTATTGAGGTTATGGTTTTGATATGTGAACCACGTAATAAGTTAGTATGGTCATTGGGATGGAGTCACATTTGCTAAGTACTCATGAAATATTAATAGTGAACTAACTTGTCTGAGAAAATGTTGAAATCATTTGCAACATCATTATATGGTCTTAATTACAAGTGACTTGTTTGAAAATAATGAAGGATGTTAAAGTCATGTTCACACACCAAATAGCCATAGTTGTAAACAAGTGTGGGGAGATGTTGGTCATTCCATATACATGCACTAACTTGTTATGTTTGCTTGTTTGTTGTTGTGCAGATGGTGCGAACGAAGCAACCAACCGGGAAAGGCAAAGGAGGAGCCGAAGCATCATCATCAAGGCAACCAAGTCAACCACCCACACAAAGAAGAAGAATAGATAACTCAGATGAAGAGGAGGATCAAAGAGGACCGAAACCCAGTTGGGGTGGAGGTCCATTAGATGGAATGGACCCCGAT
Organism: Mikania micrantha; assembly: GCA_009363875.1. Taxonomy (NCBI): domain Eukaryota; kingdom Viridiplantae; phylum Streptophyta; class Magnoliopsida; order Asterales; family Asteraceae; genus Mikania; species Mikania micrantha. The sequence goes on along the minus strand of CM018681.1, from coordinate 83,438,815 downwards.
TGGCAGTTGGAACTATTTCAAGACAAGATGAAGGAGTTGAAAACTTATAGTGAAGGGTTTGTGTGTGAACGGATATTAGATCGGGATCATTTTGCACCGTTTGGATTGGTTAAGTTCTTTGATGATCTAGGATGGGGAGCGGTCATTAATTTCGAAGAAATGAAAGTGGAAAGGCTTTACTTGAAGTTGATTGAAGAATGGGTAGGATCCCTCACTATTGATTGGGGTAATCGATCCCCAAGCACACTTAGACTGATTGGAACAATTGAGGGAGTACAAGTCGTGATGTCACGAGAGACACTGAGTCACGTTGCTCGGTTTGACTCCAAGCCCAGTAATCAGTATGTTTACCCATCCGTAGATGATCTGCAAGCTAAACCGGCTTTGCATCCCACTTGGTCTACAATGTTAGAAACTATCTTTCAGCCCGGAAAGGAGACTACAATGAGGAGGAACAATTTGAAGATTGAAGCTAAACTTTTACTGGTAATCATGCATTCGAATGTGGTCCCACGCAGGAGTGATAAGACAATGGTGAGACACCCGGAGGTGCCGGTTCTTTATGCGTTAATGACTAGGAAACCGAAGATATCATTTCGGTATTTGGCCATGTTGAACATTTGGGAAGCGAGGAACAACAAAGACAAGAAGATGATTCCTCACTGTAAGTTGATTCAAGCTTTGATAAGATGGCATGGGTTGATAGATGATGATAACCACGACTACATGAGAAAGCACCACACACCGCTTAGGTTGACTACTTTGAATACTCAAGCATGGGAGTACAAGTCATCTGAAAGGAATCATCGGTTGAAAGACATGGCCACTGGGAGAGTATGGGATACACTAAAGGTCAATGCTAGGCCTCTCCAACCGGGGGAACATGACACATTTGATGGGGAAGCAGTTTTGGGTGATGTTCATATGGCGACAGAAGAGGATGATGGTGATGATGATGGTGATGGGGATGACCAACCCATCGCAAGCATGATAGGAAGAAGAAGAGGAGAGGGGTCGAGCAGGGGGGTGGCAAGATTAGATCAGAGGGATACCACATGGGGTATCAATGATGTGGAGCTAGAACAAATCATTCAAAGAGCCCGACCGATAGCATGGCAAGAGTGGCCATTGCACGCAAGAGCAGCCTTTGATCAAGGCACGAGGAGTGGAGAGTTAAGGCGAAGAGAGGCACAAAGGTTGTATGAGAGGAATGAACAATGGAACCGACTTCATGCGTGATGTGTTAGTTTAACACATCCGTTTTCGTACATATTCGAGTCCATTTTCGTTAGTTTTGTTTATATTTCGAGTCGGTTTTATTTCCTTTTTACATTTTAGTGTTTTTATGCAGGAATGTGTCCCGGAGGAGCGGAAATGAAGGCAAACGGGCGTCGGAATCAAGAGCGGGCGAACAAACGAAGAAATCAAGAAAAAAAGCCCTAGGCGGTACGCCTAGCGTGGTCACTTGGACCCAGGCGGTACGCCTGGCTCGCCCTCAGCCGCCAACAATCCATTACATCCGCGCGTAACGCCTGGCTACATGCAGCCACGTCAGGCGTTACGCCTGATATGGATTTCAAGCCCTAAAACCCTAATTTCTTGCCCTCTATAAATTGGACGCTTTCCAGCCGTTTTAGGGATCCTCTTTTGCGTCTTTGGAACCCTAATTGAGCCTAGGAGCTGCTGGAGCTTAACCATGGAGTTTGGGGCTTGATTAGGGCTTGTTGGAGAAGAGAAGAAGGACCATTTTGAGTATTTTCCCTTTCTTTACATGTTCTTAGTTTAAAGTTTTGATTTTTAATGTTTCTAGACTTTGTTCAGACTTGTTTAGCTACTGTAGTTATGATTTGTGGCTAGATCTATGGTTGTATCTAGGTTTTGGATGATAAAGTTGTTAACTTTGTTGATTTTGGACTTGATTTATGCTCATGGATGATATATGCTTTGTAATCAGCTGTAAAGTTTGGAACTTTGATGATATTTGCATGTGTTGAATGGTTATATTTGGTGTATGTTTGATCCACATGTGTTTAGGAAGGTCTTTCCACACATAGACGCATGTTAGGCCTACTACTTTGTGTTTTAGGTTAGTTTATGGGTTGTTGATCACATTCCATAGGATTAGACTTCATTAAGTATAGTTATTAGCATGTGTAACCTAACCTAGAAATCCGGGAGGTGATAGGTTAGATGGTTGGTCTCTTACACTTGGGAATTTGGAGTTAAACGACCCGGGAGGGCGTTGTCTTAGATCTACTTAGTGTTAGTGTCAATCCATGTCAAAGTTGTCAACTTTATAGCTCTCTAGTGTCTTAGGATACAAACGGGTGGAGAAATCCGGGAGGTGATTCACCCGTTTGAGTGCAAATGCATATCGGGAAAATCCGGGAGGTGACTCGATAGACTAGTGCATACATTACAGCCTTAGGATTCCCATTTGAGTTGTCTGGTATTTGATCTGGGTCCCATTAGGTATTCCTTAGTCTGTTCCTTAAGATCCTAGTCTTCATCCTTCATAAATCAGTCCAAGTCAGCATCTGTCACACTTTTGATTTCCAGCCTAGATACACCAGTTTTCCTTACTGCAGTTAGATTCCAGTTTCATTATCAGTTTAGTTTGTTGTTTTTAGTGTAGTTGTTAGTATTGGTTTCCTTAGTCAGTTTCAGTCAGATTAGGTTATCAGTTGCACCAAACCCCCCCCCCTTTTCTCTTTTACTTTATTTTGTTCACAGTCTAGGTTAGTTTGCTACACTAGTGTCCGTGGTTCGATATCCGGACTTCCGTCAGCTATTCTGCCACCGACAGGTACACTTGCCTTAGGAGCGGTCTAGTTTAGGTTTTCCGATTATTACTAGGTGTTTAGGTTAAGTATAGGTCTAGGATTAGATTAGGTGTCTTTAGCTTAGGTTAATTAGATCAAATTTAGTCCTGTTTTTAGTATACTGACCGCTCGCATCAAGTTTTTGGCGCCGTTGCCGGGGACACTAGGCAATAGCGAAACTAGCTTTGATTGTGTCCGTGTTTCTCTTTGTTTTATTTTTATTTTTATTTGTGAGTCTTTTGTGGTGAGTCTTGTGAGTCTAGGTTGTATATATTTTTTAGGTTTTAGGTCTAGTTTTTAAGTTTAGGGCATCATGTATGCATATAGGTCTAGAGGGGATCTGAATGTATGGTTGAGAGATGCCAGGGGAAAAAGAGATAGAGAAATCCAAGATATCATTAAGTGCATATCAGCATCCCGTGTGACAAATCAGGGACGATTTACATACGACCAGGATGGTAACTACTTGGGATTTCAATTTCGGCATGATGATGAAGAAGAGGAGGAGGAAGTTGAAGTTGATTTGGAAGATGAAGTCACTGAAGATCAATCTTGGGAAGATGAGTTTGGTGATGAGCTGCTGGATATACCTTCTGCTGTAGAGGAGGATGTGCATTTTGACCCACTTGGTGATCTACAGATGTTAGAGTCATTATTAAATAGAGATCTAAGTGTGGGTATCCAGGTGGAAGCTCAAGAGTTTGTTGAGGAGACCGTAGAGATGGAGGTTGAGCTACCTATGATCGAAGGAGAAGTGTTAGTGGAAGAGGTAGAGCACCAGAGCCGGCCCGTAGGGAAGATAGAGGATGGAACTCCACTGAATTTCACAGCACCTCGGGAGAAGGCAACAAAAAGGAAGGTAGTGGATCCAAACCGACTGAAGAAAAGGAGAACCAAGCCATCAAGGTTTGTGCACAGCCATTCTCCTCATTACTTGTCACGCGTTAGGTTTGGTCCAGGGAAATTCAAATATTGGTGGCCCGACTCGTTCAATTGTTTTAAAATGTTCTTCAATTCCATTGGTTTGATTTTTAATCATGAGAGAAAGGAATTGAACGGGCTGGACAGAGGATGGATTAAGGAGAAGCCTCCTGACTAGGGTTATCTTCGGGATTTGGGCCTAAGCCCAAATTGTATATAGTGTACATAGCTTTTATTTGATATTTCGAGTATATGTGATTGGTGATGTGTTTGTGCCTTCGTGATTATGTCAGATTCAAGTGTGGGTATGACATCAGGATTGTTCGATATCACCATTTCGAACGACTGATTTCATTACCGTGCATTAAATCTGATTTCACTAGTTGCTTTACTCGATTTTTCTTTTATTTTTGTTAGGTTAGTTTTAGTTTTTAACTTTGTTTAGGGTTGTTTGCTTTTAACTCCATTGTGATTTTAACTCTATTTTCCCCTATTTTTCTAGTTTAATTTAGATTACTTAGGATTTTAACTAGTTTAATGGCCTAATTTAAATTTTGCTTTATTAGAATTAATTTTAATTAACTTTAGTTAAATTAGATATTAGTTTAAGTATAGTTAAATTTAATTTAAGTTTTTAGGAATTAATTAGTTTTAAGTTGATTAAATTTTTAGGATTTCTTTTCATTTAATATAATATATATATATATATAAAAAAAAAAACCACCGTCCATTAATGTGTGTATATAGTTTATTAAAAATAATAATCAAATGTATGTTTGTAAAATTTGTAAAATAAATTTGTATAAGTTTAATAATTAATAACAATTAAACGTATATTATTTTGTATGTAGATTTAATTGTATATGTATATGTTTTGTAACATAAGTGTTGTATATGTAATACTAATGTATGTATGTATGCATATTGAATATTAATGTAAATGTAAAATTAAAATAAATATACATGTTGTATGTTAAAAATATAAATGTTGTAAAATAAATAAAGCACTTGTAAAAATACATTGTAATTTTAAATGATTAATGCCTTAAGTATATAAATAAAATAAATTGTATATTATGAATAAATAATTGTGTAAAAAAAAATAATAATTTTAATAAAAAAAAATAAATAAAAAAAAATCAATTGTATTGTAAACTATAAAATTTAGTGTGTATTTTAGAAATAAATCAGTTATATGTATGTATCATATTGTCACCTAACAAATAAATTTGTATACTTGTACTATCACTTGTATTAAGTTAATAAATATTGTATGTATAATAATATAATAAATATGTATAACATATATGTATAATACTGTTAACATAAATAAAATTTGTAAATTGATACTTGTATGAAATAATTGAACACAAAATGTATGTATAATATGTATGTATAATTTTTGTAACTTATTAAATAAATTGTATACTAAAATAAAAGTTGTATATTTATACCAAATGTTGTTTGTAATATTTTGTTGTCATTGTTGTATGATTGTTTCAAATTGTATATTATTGTTTATGTTGTAACTTTGTTCTAATGTTGTTTGAATTATTGTAATATATTTGTTGTTGTATTAACAATTGTATATTTGAGTTTGAGATTGTATATAGAAAGGCGCGCGGCTTCACTCACGGCACGATTGCAAATTATCAGGGAGTCCGCCTCTTTACTTTGTTGTATTCTAGTTTTTATTATCTTTCGCCAGTTCTAAATCCACATTGAGGACAATGTGTTGTTCTAAGTGTGGGTATGACAGGCTGGCGCCTTTTAATTTTAATTTTAATTTTTGTAAATTAGGTCATTTTTGAAATTTTTGTAAATAAATATAAACTTGTAATTAAATAACTCAATTTGTAAATATTTTTAAGTAAAAAACACAAAAAAAAAAAAAATTTAAAAAAAAATTGAAAAAATTCACAAAAAGATTTTTCTTTCAATTGAGTCAGTTGTAAATATTTAATCAAGTCAGTTATTGAGTCTTTTTATTTTCAGTTAATCTAGTTGGTTGTTTGAGATCTTATTTGCAGTCTGGTTCTAACCGCTCGTGCTCAATTACATTCGGGTGGCGACTACTAAGACTATTCTATGTGCAAATGACCGGCTGTTGATTGACTTCTTTTTGGATTAGACTCATGCTTGCCGATTCTGCATTATCAGCTAAGTCTTTTCCACCTTTTTACCTTATTTTTATCTTTCTGTAAATATTTGTTTATTTATTTATTTATTTTGCATTTTCTGATTGAGTTTAGAGTTTTAGGATGTGTATATCTAGAGTCTTAAAAAAATGTCCTTGTTCTAGCTTGCATTTTATAAATGGAAGATGATCGGACTATGATTAGGGCTTAGGTTTTTAGAGGCTAACTTGTGTATTGATTTGGGATTTGTTGGTAGGCCCAGCCGATAGAAAGTTCCTTACGATTTGATAGAATAAACTTAAATTCAGGATTCTTGTGGGTTTAAGACTTGGAAAATTCGAGAAATCTGAAACTAAATAATAGTGAATAAAGGAACCTCTGTAAACTAACAACCTAGATTTCTTAAAATTTAAACCTGGCACATATGTTCTCTTTTTATGAAAATAAATCCGAGACTTATGGCGCCCGCTAAATAAAGAAATTCCACAATCCACTAAGTGAGCTGAGCCTGTGCAAATAAAAGAAAGAGAGAATAAGAGCTAAAAAGCAGTTGTCAAACCCCGGCTCATAACCGAGTGAAACAGTGCTGTAATATGCTCAAGTGAGGTAAAAATGAGTGAATAAAAAGGCGAAATGCTCACACCTTCATCCATCTCCATCATTAGGTTAAAATTTTAACTTTATCTAGGTAGTTTGCATATAGAGGTGGGTTTAAGTCTTTTGATTTAATTCTGTGCCTTGAAAGCTGTTATTTAGGATTAAGATAATTCGTTTTGACCAAGGGATGGGATCCATAAGATGAATGATTTAACTTGAACATAAATAAAGCATGATTAGGGAACTTGAAATCGGTGTTTGGGTTTAGATTGGACATTTATACCAACAATCGCGGTTAATACACAAGGATTTAAGATTGTTAAATCTTTGCATATTAAAAACCTAGCCCTGATCTATGATTCCATTTTGTTAGCTTTTTCGAGGACGAAAAAGGTTTAAGTGTGGGTATTTTTGATGTGTTAGTTTAACACATCCGTTTTCGTACATATTCGAGTCCATTTTCGTTAGTTTTGTTTATATTTCGAGTCGGTTTTATTTCCTTTTTACATTTTAGTGTTTTTATGCAGGAATGTGTCCCGGAGGAGCGGAAATGAAGGCAAACGGGCGTCGGAATCAAGAGCGGGCGAACAAACGAAGAAATCAAGAAAAAAAGCCCTAGGCGGTACGCCTAGCGTGGTCACTTGGACCCAGGCGGTACGCCTGGCTCGCCCTCAGCCGCCAACAATCCATTACATCCGCGCGTAACGCCTGGCTACATGCAGCCACGTCAGGCGTTACGCCTGATATGGATTTCAAGCCCTAAAACCCTAATTTCTTGCCCTCTATAAATTGGACGCTTTCCAGCCGTTTTAGGGATCCTCTTTTGCGTCTTTGGAACCCTAATTGAGCCTAGGAGCTGCTGGAGCTTAACCATGGAGTTTGGGGCTTGATTAGGGCTTGTTGGAGAAGAGAAGAAGGACCATTTTGAGTATTTTCCCTTTCTTTACATGTTCTTAGTTTAAAGTTTTGATTTTTAATGTTTCTAGACTTTGTTCAGACTTGTTTAGCTACTGTAGTTATGATTTGTGGCTAGATCTATGGTTGTATCTAGGTTTTGGATGATAAAGTTGTTAACTTTGTTGATTTTGGACTTGATTTATGCTCATGGATGATATATGCTTTGTAATCAGCTGTAAAGTTTGGAACTTTGATGATATTTGCATGTGTTGAATGGTTATATTTGGTGTATGTTTGATCCACATGTGTTTAGGAAGGTCTTTCCACACATAGACGCATGTTAGGCCTACTACTTTGTGTTTTAGGTTAGTTTATGGGTTGTTGATCACATTCCATAGGATTAGACTTCATTAAGTATAGTTATTAGCATGTGTAACCTAACCTAGAAATCCGGGAGGTGATAGGTTAGATGGTTGGTCTCTTACACTTGGGAATTTGGAGTTAAACGACCCGGGAGGGCGTTGTCTTAGATCTACTTAGTGTTAGTGTCAATCCATGTCAAAGTTGTCAACTTTATAGCTCTCTAGTGTCTTAGGATACAAACGGGTGGAGAAATCCGGGAGGTGATTCACCCGTTTGAGTGCAAATGCATATCGGGAAAATCCGGGAGGTGACTCGATAGACTAGTGCATACATTACAGCCTTAGGATTCCCATTTGAGTTGTCTGGTATTTGATCTGGGTCCCATTAGGTATTCCTTAGTCTGTTCCTTAAGATCCTAGTCTTCATCCTTCATAAATCAGTCCAAGTCAGCATCTGTCACACTTTTGATTTCCAGCCTAGATACACCAGTTTTCCTTACTGCAGTTAGATTCCAGTTTCATTATCAGTTTAGTTTGTTGTTTTTAGTGTAGTTGTTAGTATTGGTTTCCTTAGTCAGTTTCAGTCAGATTAGGTTATCAGTTGCACCAAACCCCCCCCCCCCTTTTCTCTTTTACTTTATTTTGTTCACAGTCTAGGTTAGTTTGCTACACTAGTGTCCGTGGTTCGATATCCGGACTTCCGTCAGCTATTCTGCCACCGACAGGTACACTTGCCTTAGGAGCGGTCTAGTTTAGGTTTTCCGATTATTACTAGGTGTTTAGGTTAAGTATAGGTCTAGGATTAGATTAGGTGTCTTTAGCTTAGGTTAATTAGATCAAATTTAGTCCTGTTTTTAGTATACTGACCGCTCGCATCAATGCGTATAATTTTCAGAGAGAGATCAATCACAGATTTGAGGACGCACAGATGCGACGCATGCATGATCAGTGGCATTCTGGGGAACTGGTGGTGAGGCATCCACCGGTGATTGATTACACTTCATTGGACCCATATGATGGGTCGGTTCGGTACCCACAGCCTCAGGTGCATCATTCGGAATGGTTGGACCCTTACCAGAATCAGCAACAGCAGCAAGGCACCGAAGGATCATCCTCCTCCTTCAGTTTTGGAGACATGCAGTCTATGATGGACTCCATCTTTGGACCACCACACCCGCGATATTATTAAGCACTCACTGATTATTCAGGTCCATGTGCTTAGCTCATTTGTGATTTATGAATTCATTGGGTTTATAACTTTGGGTGGCGGGTGGAGCTTGGAAACAATTTTTGTTTTGTACTTTTATTTGGTTTTGCTTTATTCTTATTGTGTTTGTTTAGTTAAAGTTAAGTAGTTTTAATTTGGGGAAGGTCGTGAAAGCTACTTGTTGGACATCCATACATTGTTGGGTGAAGTGCATACTATCACACATTGAGGACAATGTGACTCAAGTGTGGGGAGGGGAATGGTTGAAAGAAAAGGTGTCACATATCACATGTCTTGAAAATCTTGTAAAATTTTCAAAAATGTCCTTGTAAGCGAACCGGATCGAACATAAAAACTTGATTTGCAACGCACTAATCTATATCTATTAAGGAAAGGATAAAGGTTTTTAAGCATGCTTGTTCCTTTAAGTTTCATGAGAGTTTTGCTGACAAATGGTTTTTGGAAAAATTTAAAGGATTGCCTAATTAAGGATATTATGTTTGAGGTAATTGCATATGTTGCATGTCGGTAACTTTATTCCTCCATATATGTGTGAGATTTTGAGCCCTAGAGTGTAATATTTGTGAGTTGAATTTCATTTGTTGAGAGTGACCGGTAGTTGGGGATTGTGATAGAACTTGTGTGTTTTGATACATGCTGAAACCTTAAGTGAATAAGTGCACTAAAATAAGAAGGCATTAGGATTACACCAAATTCCCTTTTGATAACCCGTTATGAACATGTTCAACTCCCCTAGTTAGCCATTTTTGAGCCGTGTTGTTTACAAAAAGTCCCTTTTGTTTGTTAAGCCCAATAGCCGAGCATGAAAGCAAATCCTATGAAAAATGTAATGAGGATCCAACTATGAAAAAAAAAACAGGAAAAAAAAATAATAAAAATAAAAATCTTGGTGAAAATAAAGACGATGGATCGTGGTAATACGATGTCATTGGTTTAAGTGTTTTAGTTGGATTTTTCCTCTTATCACCCACCAAATAGCCTATACCCTTCCCCTAACCAAAGCCAAAAACCCGAAAAGCCCTTTGATTGGTGCATTATTTAACTTTGTGGTAGAGGTGTGATTGACATACAAGCCTATGTTCACAAGAATCAATACCTGGTTGGGAGTGATAGAGTTCCTAGCACATTTTTTGCTAGTATTCAGAAACCGAGAGGAGTGATTCATTGTGAGGGGTATGCAACATGTTTAGGAGTTTTAAAGCAGGTATTTTTAGTTATGCAATTCTTGTTTTTGGTTAAAATGGCATCATATGTTTGTCAGCATGTCAACCTCGATTGTGTCAGTCTATGGGATGAGTATGTTTTGAAAACTTTAATCTATAACTTGGTAGATATTGCATGTGTGTGTTGTAGAGAAGGTGAGTAATGTTTAAGAAAGTTTGCTTGAGGACAAGCAAAAAGATAAGTGTGGGGATGTGATGCAATGGGTTTGGAAGTGATTCTAACTTGATTAATTGGATGTTTTTATGTGATTTGACTTGTTTATTTATTCGGAATAGAAGCTACCGGTTGTCTTTGTACGTTTGTAGGTTGGATGAGGCAAGAAAGAGTTTTTAGGAGGAAACCGAGCAAAGAGGAGCAAAACCGAGCACATCCAAACATCCGAGTATGCGAAATGGAAGCCAAGAACTTTGAAGAGGCATATCTTGGGCTAGGAGAAGAGTTACGGGACGTATAATATATGAAAATCGTGTTTCTCGACGAGACGAAGCTAATGGTGATATCAGAGTGGGCGTAAGTTACGCCTAAGGGGCCGTAACTTACGTCTGGTTGCTGTTCCGTAACTAGAAACGTAAGACAGAACATTCTGGGCGTAAGATGCATGCATGTAGGCGTAAGTTATGCCTAGGGGGCGTAACTTACGCCGGGGGTCGATGGAAAGCATCAAAATTAGCGTTTTTTGGGTATTTAAGGCTCATGAGGCTCAAATCAACCCTAGTCGACTATCACACCTTTGGGGCAAGTTCTTGGGCGATTTTGGAGTATTTTGGAGCGTTCTAAAGCCCCGATTCATCAATCCGAACAGCAAATTGAAGATTCCATCATGCAATTCTACATCAAGTTTGAAGATTTAAGTGTTGCTATGTCCGGCTAAGTTTCTCGTGATCGTCTTCGGATGGATGGTTAGGTTTAGTAGTTAAAGTTTACTTTGGATTGTTAAACTTACGCCGGGGGTCGATGGAAAGCATCAAAATTAGCTTTTTTTTGGGTATTTAAGGCTCATAAGGCTCAAATCAACCCTAGTCGACTATCACACCTTTGGGGCAAGTTCTTGGGCGATTTTGGAGTATTTTGGAGCGTTCTAAAGCCCCGATTCATCAATCCGAACAGCAAATTGAAGATTCCATCATGCAATTCTACATCAAGTTCGAAGATTTAAGTGTTGCTATGTCCGGCTAAGTTTCTCGTGATCGTCTTCGGATGGATGGTTGGGTTTAGTAGTTAAAGTTTACTTTGGATTGTTAAACATTGGTATTAGATTAGTTTTTCATTGATTATTTATCTAGTATTGCTTGATTGTGAAACCCTAACCATTGTTTCATTACTTTTCAATTTCAAGTTCAAGTCGTTTACTTTTTATTCATTCATAGTTAGAGTGGATTGGTGATTGATGAATTTGAGTTTTCAAAGCTTTTATGATCAATTGGTTTTGTGAACTTAATAATCAACCGAATCAACAACATCGGTCTAGTTATCGGTTGTCAATAAGGTCATTAATTGGTTTCCAAAGACTAGGTGTAGATCAATCCAAGCATAAGCTATGTCTATGTAGTTTCCAATTGACAATTCAAAGCATCTTTAATTACTTAATTAACCTGAAATCCGGAGTGATCACTTTTCCATTTTATTGTTTACAAATCTCTTAGTTTAATTCGTTTGTTTTAGTTAAGTTAATTGTTTCTTAATTCAAACCAAAAATCAACAATTTCAAGTTTAAATTTTTATTGTAAGTAGTCAATTAGTTCGTGTTGAAAGTGATTTCCACTTGACTTCTCGTGGATCGATACCCGACTTCCCTAACTAAATTGGGTTGTAGGACTTGAGTTTAAACTCTTATTTTTGGTTGGTACTTCGACACCGATCAATTATATATCTTAAAGATAATATAAAATATAATAGTTTTACATAGTGATAGAGCTTGGAAAAAATTGAGAGGGAGCTGAAGGATTTTAGAAAGAAAAATGGAGGAGTGAATAAAATGTACTCATTAAGGTTGTTAAAAGCGTAAAGACAGTTGCAAAATGTTCATGAATCTAATTTACGTGAATAAAATGTATGATTATTACCTTACAGGATAACTTTACGGAAATATAAATTTACGTGAACAAAAACTTCACGAGTATCTATCGATCAGTAACAATTTTGTTTATAAGCAAATGTTTACTCGATAAGTTACATGTAGTATAATTAAGCTAACTTATAAGTAAAAAAAAACATACAAACATATAAGAAAAAAATGAAAATAACGCTATTTATCAAAAATTGTAAATATTGAATATGAAATATTAAAAAAAAGTACTTAATTATAATTGCTTTTAAAATAAAAATTGAATTAACTTAGTATTATGAATTTAATAGTCACAAGTTGTAAATAATAATTCAAAATAAAAAACTATAATTGGCACTTATCAGGATAGGGAAGTTAAGAAAAAGATAATAAAATTTAAAATAATGGAGATGCAAAGATAAAATATAAAAATAAAATAAAAATCAACACTTCATAATGGCGAATCTAAGAAAAAAATTTAGTTTCATTTTCTTGATATCTTTCACAAACAATTTTATACTCTATTGTTTTACAAGAGTTCTAACTTCTAACCAATGCAAACCTTTTTTTCAAGTTATATCTAATTACTGAGTTCCAAATACATAATGCTATAATATAAAGAGATTTTCAAGCGACTCAGGCCATCAGCAACAGAATATATTTTTTGTTTTGGTTTTTAACAATAAATGTCCGGATCATCTTCGCAAATAAATCATCATTTCACCCTACCTAGTTAATATGAACATAATTTTAATTTAATTATTTATAATTGTTATTTTATTAAATAAATATAATTAATTACTATTCAATTTTTTTATAAAATGAATGAGTTTTTAAACTAGTTTATAAACCTTAGGTAGACATGAAAATAATAAAATGAAGACTTGATATTAGCAACGTCACTCTCTCCGTAATAGGGATGGCAATGGGTCGGGTTTGGGACGGGTTTGAGTAATCCCAGTCCCATACCCGTTTATAAAAGTATGTCTCATACCCGTCCCAAATCCTATCGGGTATCTATCGGGTATTTACCCGTCGGGTATCGGGTATCCCAGCGGGTTTCGGGTATCCCGACGGGTTTAGCTAAATATATTCGTTGAGAATAACTGGCTTAAAACACGTCTGGCATCGAGTAACCGGGTAACTAATAATAAATTTATTTTTTTTATAACAAAAAACTATATGTTAAATATGCCAAAAAAAAGCTATTAATATATCAAAAAATATGAAATTTCAAAATGTTATAAGTTGATTATCATCATTCAAAACAAACCAGAAAATAGCAACTATTAACAAAATGTTTCAAAAATTTTTTTGTAATTGTCAAAAAAAAACAAAGATAAAAAAAGAAACAAATTATATGAACAATTTCTAAAGTTCAAAAAGATTAAAAAATAAACAAATTCTATTAATTCAAATGTATATAAATGGTATTTATAATCGGGTACAAGGGACGGGTAAACGGGTATATATAATCGGGTAATCGGGCCGGGTAAACGGGTATATGAACAAATCCCAAGCCCGTCCCATACCCGCGAAAATTTTAAAAATTAATCTCATACCCGGCCCAATACCCATCGGGTTTGGGAATACCCGTCCCATTTGTAGCGGGTTTCGGGTAAACCCGTCGGGCTCGGGTTTTTTTCCATCCCTACTCCGTAACACGTGTTGCGTGCGCGTAACATCCGTTTCCCTTCGCTTTCAACTTGTAACTGCCAAGCAAGCTTCCCATTTTGGCATCTAATCATTTTATTTTTATTTTTTATTTTATTTAATGCAAATTGCAAAATGTATGCTCAACCATAACTCCTGTCAAACAGCGTAAGATTCAAATAAATAATAATGCAATTTTTAATAAATTATTTTTCTATAAATAAATTGCATGTTTATTATTGGTTAATAGTTGTCATTAACGACCAAACAAATATTTAATGTGACATATGGCTTTAATTTGTTCCTGGATCTCATGGATCCACGAGGGAGTATTAACTTTTTTTTTTTTTGAACAGCGAGTATTTACTTATTTATTTTAATTATTTTACACATACTACTAAATTGTCATAAAGAAAATTATATTAAAAATTAGAAAACTATAATTTGATAATTCAAGCTACGAAGCAACAATAATTTATACCAGTAGTTTGTTAAATTATAACTTCATCTTTTACTTTTATTGTAATCTGAGTGTAAATCTGCGATAATTATGTTGCTATGATTGCCTTGACAATGAAAGTAAAAGTCGAGATTATCATCAGTTAAACTAATAGCGTATATTATTATAGGGCAATGAGTACTAGTATGGATTATTGAGATTCAATTTGAATTATAATGTCAAAATTATATTTATTCTTATTCATTTTCCAAAGATAAGTCTAAGTGGTTAACTGTTGTAATATATTAGAAAATTTTGATACATAAGCAGTCGTTCATAAATTATGTAAACCCTCTTAACTACACAAGCATAATAAAATAGGTTGATCATTTGAGACAAGAATCTAATGATTTAGCCTCCAGGTTACAGCTTGTAAAACTAGGTCTAACTCAAGAGTTGAATGATCATTTATGTCACATAATCAAAATAATTTTTTTTTGAACGGCGAAGGTCTCAATCGTGTGAACCCACTGTTTCCAGGCCATGTCACCAAGGTTTAGTTACCTAAACCTCCCATGAGCCACCACAACCACCCCAGGAGGAAACCCCAATGGGAAAACCCCCTGACCCCCTCAGACCCCTATTTCGCTGCGGGAGAGATTTGAACCCAAGACCTTCCATTTGGAAGACTCTTGGGGTACCATTGAGGCAATGCCTCATTGGTTTATCAAAATAATTATCAAGTTTAAATTCAATAGAGATTTTCTAAACATTAATATTAATATACCAAGTATAAGATGATAATATTCAATAGTATTTTATTAAATAAGTTTCACAATTACTCAATAAAAACTTTTATTCATGATAACTTCATCTTTGTTATTTGTAATTCATTTTCTTTAACCTTTGATCCCTTTCTTAATTAATAATATTAAGACTATCACCAACGCAAGCATGTGTCTAAGATGTCTTCTAAAATGAAGGAAAGAAAACTTCTTCTAATAGTATAAACATGAATTAGAACATATTCTAATAATTGATTAAAATATTAAACCCATGTCATATCGTATTATTTCTCATCACAAATTTCTCCTAATAAAGTTTTGTAAAAAAACATTTTTTCTTAAAAAAATAAAATAAAATAAGAGACAGAGTTTTTAAACGAGAATTATATAAATAACTATAAATATTTTAAAATAAAAAAAATTTAAAAACAAAATAAAAAATAATATCATTGTTTTATTACTTAAAATACTTATATAAAATTTTGAATCATATTTTATTTGAAAAAAAAAACTTCTTATAAATATTATTTTCGTATGACATACTATTTTGTTTTTTATTCAATTTGTTTTTAAACAACTAATTTTTGGATCACTTACGGATCATTGTAGTATCATTATACTACCAGTAGTACCACCTGATCATATTCATCACTAAGTCATCAGTTCTTGAACAAACTCAATATTTGATAAAACTTCTTCTAAAATTCTAACCCGAAACCATTTGATTTATGAGTTTTATACCACCACCAAAATACCGCTAAATTCATGTTTACGGGGTTGAGTAGTGTTACATTACTCATTTACTCTTAATTTAAATTTTAGGACCACATCCAATTTGAATTTCAAATTATTTTGAATTATTTCATTTTGAAAATCTATAATTAATTTACGGTTAGACGTGTGTGATATGTGTGATATCCATATTTCTGTCGGCAATGGTCACTGCCGACGAACTATAAAACGACCTCCATGGATATTTTCAGCTCCACAATCAATGCCAATAGCTAAAGCTTCCATGATTGCACACCTGTCATCATCCATATCCAAACCCTAACCTTTACGTCTACTTTATTTAACTTCTCATGTACTGTTCTTCAATCTTCTTCAACATATCACCCTTTTGAATCTTCAATTGTGTGTCTGTGTGTTGAGAGATGGATTTGAGTTCGTTTATCACGTCATTGACGACTTCATTCATCATATTTGTGATTTTGATGATTTTGTTCGCGTATTTGAGCACAAAACCAGGGAACGCCGTTGTGTATTATCCGAATCGGATCCTTAAAGGTCTGGATCCGTGGGATGGTAGCAGCTCCAGGACCCGTAACCCGTTTGCTTGGGTCCGTGAAGCTTTTTCTTCCTCTGAACAAGATGTGATATCCATGTCTGGTGTTGATTCTGCTGTTTACTTCGTCTTCTTGAGCACTGGTTCGTTATACCTATCTCCCTCGTTAACAGATTTTAATTCCCAATATGGACACTTTGACCCCTTATTTTAATCTGGTTTGAAGTAGATTCAATGTTTTGAATTAGCTTGAATTTTTAAGTTGTGTGTTTATTAATGTTGCTTTCCTCTTTTAGCATTAAGAAGTTGCAGAAAACTTAAGAAATTGAAGGAATCTGTTCTGATTCAAAGCCCTAACCCTACATGATTAAATACTTATTACCTCTCAAACTCGAAAATTCGAGCTTAAATTACCAGCAAAACTAAATCTGATTCATGTGAAACATCAGATAATCACCATTCAACTACATTTAGGAGCTAATTTGTGCGAAAGATAAACAGGGTCCTTAAATTGCAGTGGTCAGCCTCAGCCAATCAAACAGGTTTTAGAACAAAATTTATAAAGAAATGTTGGTCTAGATGTTAATTAAGTATTCAACGTGTATAATTTTGGGGTTTTTCCAGCTGACCCAACTAGCCGGTTTGGTTTGTTGTTTCCCAGAAATCTAGTTTGTGGTTCGGACAATTGGACTATAATTTTGTCAAAACAGACCAAACTGGAGTCTGGACTATGAACACCCTGAATGAATATATCATATATGTCAATATCTCTATACTTCCAAATGATTTTACCATCAAACTGGAAATTGTTTTGATATTCCCATTAAGCTTTTCTTTTCATTGTCTTTATTTTTCTAGTGTTTGGGATACTGCTTCTATCGGGCATTTTCCTGGTACCAATACTTGTGCCCCTGGCTTACACCGAAAAGAACCCAAATGTCAAGGATTCCGATGGGAAAAATGCTTTCGAAGTCCTCGATAAACTGTCAATGGCACATCTCAAGGTTAGTTTACAACAGTTCTACATCTCTATCTCTGAATTTAGGTTAAAAAATTAACTAAGCTTTACACTTAAGCCACTCTCGTCCAAAATTTTGGTTTCAGGAACAAAGCAATCGGTTATGGGTATCTGTGATAGCTTGCTATTGGGTTTCCTTAGTTGCCTATATCATGTTATGGAAAGCATACAAACATGTGTCTGATATTAGAGCTGCAGCATTAAAATTAACGGAAGTCAAACCCGAACAATATGCTGTTTTAGTGAGGGACATCCCGTCTTCATCTGAAGGTTACTCTAGGAAAGAACAGGTGGATGAATATTTCAAAACTATATATCCGGAAACATTTTACAAATCATTGGTGGTAACGGAGAACAAGGAAGTCAACAAAATCTATGACGAGTTAGAAGATTGTAAAAAGAAGCTCAAACGGGCTGAAATCATATACGCTGACTCAAAAAAAGTCAACCCTGAAGGAGTTGAACCGACTCACAAGACGGGTTTCCTTGGTCTTGTTGGTAAAAAGGTGACTTCAATAAAGTATTATATCGACAAAATTGAGGAGTTGACTCCAAAACTTGAGGCTGCACAGAAGTTAACTGTTACAGAGAAACAACAAGGTGCTGCTGTGGTGTTTTTTACAAGCAGGGTTACTGCAGCTGCTGCGGGTCAAAGTGCCCATGCCCGGATGATTGACACATGGACGATCATGGATGCTCCTGAGCCACGACAACTGTTATGGACCAATCTTCCTAAAACTTATTATGAAAGGGTGATCCGACAGAATGTGGTGTACTTTATTGTATTCTTGACAATATGTTTTTACATGATTCCAATCGGGATTATTTCGGCTTTTACCACATTACCAAATTTGAGGAAACTGCTCCCATTTTTGAAACCGATTCTTGATCAGGACGCGATTAGAACGGTTTTGGGGGCTTATCTTCCTCAGCTTGCTCTTATTATTTTTCTAGCTCTGCTGCCTAAATTCCTTATGTTTTTATCAAAAGCTGAGGGGATTCCATCCGAAAGTCATGCTGAGAGGGCTACTTCAGGGAAATACTTCTATTTTTCAGTTTTTAATGTGTTTATTGGGGTCACTATTGGTGGGACTCTTTTTGATTCATTGAAGGATATTGAGAAACACCCAAACTCCATTGTTGGAAAGCTTGCAACAAGTCTTCCCGGGAACGCGTCTTTCTTCATCACTTTCGTGGCTCTCAAGTAAGCTTACTGCTTTATGTGAACTTTTTATTTGTGTCTTTCGATTTGATGTTGATAATGATATAAATAAGAATTTGAATCAGGTTCTTTGTCGGTTATGGGCTCGAGTTATCCAGAATAGTTCCTTTGATCATATTCCATCTCAAAAGGAAGTATTTGTGCAAGACTGAAGATGATATCAAAGATGCTTGGTTACCTGGTGATCTTGGATATCCAACTAAAATTCCTAATGACATGCTTATTCTCACAATCACCCTTTGTTACTCAGTAATCGCTCCACTAATCCTTCCGTTTGGAGCAATATATTTCGGCTTAGGATGGCTCGTCTTTCGGAATCAGGTAAACATATCAAAACCGGTTTTAAAATTATATCCCAAGGATCCTGTCACAACACAAAAACAATTAGGTAATTAGGTCGCTTTTGAGTAGTTTACTAAATGGATCGTGTTTGGTTGACTTGCTTAACCAAACAGGCCATATTGGGTTGACATGTTTAAACCGTTTAATTTAACCATCAACCTGTTCAATTAAACATGTCCGCCAGTCAAACTATTTAACTAAAAGGCTGGCCTGTCAGCTTGCTTACGGCATGTTTAACATGCTAATTACAACCCTAGAACCATTCAAAACCTGATAACAACAGGTCAACCCATTTGCCTTGTATTGATAAACCAGTTAGACAGATCGTGTTTGGGTTGCACGGTTTTAAACGTCTTTGATGCAAATAAATACATGGGTCGTGTTCGTGTTCAACGATTGACACTCTGTCACCTTATAACTTCTTAAATCTTTGTATATATGATGATTAATAGGGTTTATTGTTTTCTTAAAGGTCCTCAAAGTTGTGGTGCCAAAATACGAGAGCTATGGGAAGATGTGGCCACACATCCATCTTCGAATCTTGGCATCCTTACTATTATTCCAGGTTACTATGATGGGGTATTTTGGAGTAAAGAAATTCATCTACACCCCTGTCATAATCCCGCTTCCAGTACTCACTCTCCTCTTCGCATTCGTTTGTAACACAAAATTTCACCGGTTTTTCCAATCAACGGCACTCGAGGTTGTTGCTTGTCCGGAACTCAAGGAAAGACCTGACATGGAAACCGTTTACAAATCCTTCATCCCACCAAGCCTCAATGCCGAAAAAGGGCCCGATGACGAGGGTGTCGTTTAAGAAAGCTAAGTTAGCTGTTCAGTATGTTGATGTCTGTAAAATGATTTGTTTTTGATGTTTTGCTTTTTTAGTTGTTGATATAGGCCCAGTTTGATTGTTTTGTTTTGTAAGCATTGTTGTTTTCATACTCTTTGCTTGGGAGATTATACATTTTTATGTTGCAGATAGACAAACTCAAATTTGTAGGTGTAAAAACTTAGCTCCTTTCGTTTAATTATCAACTTGTGATATATATACACATTATATAAAGGTATATAAGCATTAAATAAAGCCATAAACTTATGATGGGCTAGTGGTCCCATTGGGGTTGCCTTTCAACCCGGAAATATGGCGTTTTTTTTGTTTTTAGCCGCTGGTAAAATAGATGGATTGAGTTGGGTAACGAGTCAAAAGGTGTAGGTTAGTATGTATTTTAATCAAAATCAGTTTAGATCTAAATATATCATTTATAAAAAAAATTAATTTAGATTGAGTTAAAATTTGTTGTAATTAAACAAATATTTTATTTAAATAATTTTTAATGATTTTTCATCAAATATATTATTAATCATTTTTACATATTTGAATATATTATATTCACATATTTGTTAAATTATTCATCTTGACTCGTATTGTGAATATATTATATTCACATATTTGTTAAATTATTCATCTGGACTTGTATTGTGTTAAGATGTTACCCTTTCTATCTCGTTCTATATCATATTATTACCAATTTCAACCCAATATAAAATAATTTTTTATACTGATTTACTCATTTATATTGTTATGTATCAATTTAGATTTAACCTTATATGTTTAAATTAATTTAGATGACAATCTTTATTTTCATATTATTGTATCATTATGACTCTAGAGCATTGGTCAACAAGTACAAATATATTCATTAAAGAAACTAAAATTACCACACTTTCACTATAAGAATTTATCGCCAAATAATTTATATTACCAATCTGAATTTTCTTCTTCGATTGGTGAAGGTATATCTTCATGTTTCCTTTTAGGTCTAACCCATCTCCCAAATTTATTAGTAACTAACCCTTTGTTGCTCAATTGATACCAACATGGTGGAATCCTAAGCTCATTTACAAGCATGTCACAATATTTATTCACTAGTGCTACATCCCGCTTAGCATCCGACCGAAACGTCGACCTGCTGCTAACGTATCCATCGACAAGATGTAAATACGTCTCCGGATGATGGTTTCCTATAAAATTCGACCCACGTTTGAGGAAAGGTGAAGATCTAACATCAAGCTTCAACTCTGCCCCAACATGGTGGTAGACCCAATCAAGGGTACCTGTTAGGTCATCAAACTTTTGTAAGGTCTCGTTGAATACAATCCCAGGCATTCGCGGGACAAGGTCTTGTTTTATGGTGACTCGTAGGGCTTTCACGCCTCTGTGATGAAGCTCGTCCCTAAAAGCGATGTTTCCAACCCTAGGTGCTCCGAAAGATATCACACTTATAGGTAGGGTTGGAAACATTATGGAAGCCTCGTAAGCGTTTAGTAACGCTAATGCGCCGCCTAGACTATGCCCGGTGATCGTGAGGCTAACCTGCTCGCCTTTTTCTTTGTAAAACTTTAACAACCGCTTCACTTCTTCCATCACCTGATCTGATGCGCTCGTCTTGTTATATCTCGTTGACGCACGTTTAGATTTATAAATATTAAGAAACCCTCGTTCGACCATTGCTTCTCCATGCCCTAACGGCTCAAGATCCTGTTGCATATCTTCGTACCACTCGGAAGACAACACGGTCCCACGCCACGCCACCACAACATCCCTCCTCCCAATCCTCCTCGACTCTACATCATCACTCACCGCCACATACCCCATCCAATTGGAATCCTTGCTCCACGTGTCTGCCACGTAGGATTTCTCAAGCCACCTAGATATTTCATATTGTGACATGGCATAAATATACCTACTTACTTCATAACCATGTTTCGTGAGCCCTAATTTTTCAAACAACTTACGGCGATTGTACAAACAACTTCCACAATACTCCGATAACGAATCGAAATCAAGTGCATCATACGTCGCCTGAGCAAACTCACCGTATTTGATTATCTCCCTACGAAGAAGACGATCAAGCGGATCAAGCAGGTTCTCCCAATCGGATTCACCGTGGATTTCGCGCCATAAACTAGATATATCTTCCTTCGGCGACATCGGCGGCGAGTCCAGCTTCGCCTCCGCCTGAGCGACGACGTTGCGGTCGGTCCGTTGGAGGAGATTCTTCAACGACGGCTTTTCAATGTACAGATTTAACAGGTTTGAGATTGATTTTGCTAGGCGAATTGACTTGCTCGATCTGTTATCACCTTCATTGATCGTAGCTTCGTTGAAAGCCGCCATTACACGCCGGCGGTTGCGGTGTTGGTTAACGATTGACAGCCGTAGGTGGAGGTTGTTGACCGGACTCACGGTGGCAGCCATGAGAATTGGCATCGAGATCTGAATGACAAGAAGGAAAGTTTTCGTGTTATATACATTAGAAGAACTGCTTTTTCCAGAGCTAAAATTTCTTTTTCCAAGCTTTGTAAGTGTAGTCTATGGGAGAATGGTCGGTTGTGTTTTATCAAGTTTGTAATTCGGTTATACGGCAAACAAAAATAGTAATTGAATCGAAATTCTGGTCATTCCGGTTGTGACTTAAATGTACCATAAGTTAATTACAATATTTTTGTAATCCGAGGCATGTTGAACCGAATGTCTTTCTAGTAACCGGTTGGACAAGTAGGATCTGATTTATTGACCGGTTGACATTATAAATATAGAATTATAAACAAGATTAAACAAACATAATTAAGTTAAAAAAATATAGATATTGGTTTTAATTTTAGTCTCTAGATTTAATTAGAAAAAACCAAACCCCTCCAATTTCCGGTCTGGCCAGTGGATGATTCGCATGACTTTTTTGGGTCGGCTCCCATCTCGTTTTTTATCAGACCGGTGCGGTTACTAAATCGTTGTTTAATTGTTTGATTCTTTTCTAACACTTCGGTTAGTCTCTCTATTTACTCACATCTATTTTGAATAGTTTTTAATAAAAGCTCTCAAAATCAACTCTAAAAATCATGTCTAGTGATTTAAAAAAGAAAACATACACACAATTTTCTATTAAGAAAAAAATCTTCTCACAATGAAGACCAAAAAACATTTATTATCATAAAAATTTTTGTTTAGAAAATTAATCTCTTTTTGTATATTTTATGGTGATCTCACAATTGTTCGTTCAAGCTTATGGATGAATGGTTTGGCAAAAACAACCTCTGAAAAACTTTTCACAATGAAGATGATCAGAAAAAATGTCCTTATAAGTGATTATTGTTAATGGTCTTGTTTACGTACAAGTTAATATAAAAGACGAGGTCTCTTGTCTAGTGAAATTAAGGTATCATGTACAAGTCTTAATTTTTAAATAGTTAAGTTTGAGATCCCATGATAAAAAATTAATTTTAAAGTGTCATTTAAATGATTTAAGTTTTTTAAACGGTCTGGTATGACAACACCTAATACGTGATATCAAATGTCCTCTTGGATTTGACGCTTTAGGGCGTACGCCCAAGCTCACCCAAGTAGGAAATAGGAAGCCACAACTAAATAAATTTCATGTCATTGCTTCAACAGATATGTGTTGACTCGAATTGAAACTCAAACCTCTCATAAACAAAAATAAAGACGGTAACTATTTGGTTAGGCCAGTTGCCCTTGTTTTTTTAAGGGATTTTAGTGTATAAAAAATTATTACAACGTTATTTCTCTGGATGTAGTAATTATTAGTGTGGCAAAAGTGAGTTTTGACTTTTGACTGGTCGTGATCCATGACGCGTTAATTCGGCCTCTGGAAGCATCCGGCTGGACGGAAAATATGAAGCCATATTTTTTCAAATGACTGCTCCCTCCATTTTCAACGTGTTTTAATTTTTTTTATTATAAACTTTTTCGGAGCTTTATAATTGTATGATTGAATTATAAAGTACATTTAGTTTTTTTTTTTAAGATCATTATCCATGTTTCAAATACAATAATTTTGGAAATATTTGACTCGAATCCAATCCGCTCACAAAATGATTATATAACAAACTTTAAAATGATTATATGAAGTTTTTTTTCATATAAATACGTTGTTTTCAGAATCGGATTTGACCGGCCGGTCAGGCTTGCCTAATTGAACTATTATTCAAGTAAACCAATATATCGATCATTCAAACTGGTGAATCACACTAGTTGATCTGGATTTCAATTTATCTATATTATTTAAATTTTAGAATATTTATCACGTCAACCGGTTTTTATATACGGTTCAACGATCAATCAGTGAAAAATAAGACGACCAGTTCAATGTCTGGCGCAATTTTAAAAACTCCCAAAAAATTTTTGATGTCGAACTCATGAGACTTTGATATTGTAGTGGAAGAAATGAATAATTGAGGTATCATCATTTAGTAAAACATTCAATCTTAAATTTTCTGACATAGTTGCAAAAATTAAGAGGTGAAGACGATGGATATTTTTATATTTGCACCCTAATATGCAGGGAGCTTTTGTAATATTTTTTTTTATTTTCACTAACAAAACTAGTTTTAAGATTTAAAGTTATTCCTTTGCATCGATTTTACATTGATTATTTCTTAACTTCAAAAAATTACATAAGTGTTAAACTGTTTACAAAAATAACACTTAAAGTCCTTATAGTAGATGACCGTTATATTTTGGAGCTAAAATTTTTAAAACATCAAAAATATTTTCACCTCTTTCATCTTCAAAAGCCCAAAACCTATACTGCCACCATTGTAGCCTTCAACACCACTACCACCACCACTGATGAACCACCACCTCCACAAGCATATCTCCGAGGACATATCTCATTCTCCTCCTCCTTCTGATCAAACCACGTCCACGGACAAAGTATAGTTAGGGCCGGGGGCGTTGCCCCCTCCCCCCCTCCTGTTTTTTCTTTAGAGTAATTTTGTGTGTTTTTCGTCCAAAAATTTAGTATGTGTTAGAGTTTATTTATGAGTACGACTCCATCTGTATATCAATCCAAGCTCCGTCACTGACAATTTCATTTCTTAAAGACGCAGCCAACATTTTCTCTCGGACCTATTTGGTCAGGTTTTTTCTAACTACATCCCACAAATAATGCTGCAAAATGTTGAAGATGAGTGCAGCCGATGAAACCTTGATAACATCCAACAACAACAACAACCTTATCCAATATATTCTCACTTTTCAGTAAGATCTGGGGGGGAAGGATAGATACAAACCTTACCCCTATCCCAATTGGGATAGAGAGGCTGCTCCGAAAGAGTCCCCGGCTCAAAGTTGTCGTTTGAAGTTGATCATCCCAATGATTTTAACGTTATTTTCACAAATCACTAAAATACGTTAAAATTAGCGCACTATTACTTTTGCCCCTTAAGGGCCCACACATATATGCATTATAACATGAAACAGTGTTTTCTAATTTCTTTGATAATGTAGGCAAAGTCCTGGTTGTAGTACACGTCTACACGATGAGGATATCACTTGAGACGTAAACAAAAATGGGCACTCAAGGACTCACAAATCATTGATCCCACCAAACCGATCAAAGTATGGGCCCATTCGGGTGAGTTCATATTTGCAAGCCTATGTATGGCTTATTATGGCTGGATCAAATGTATTTTTGGGCCTCCTGGTTTGTTGGTTACTACTCTTGGTTCTGTTGCGCTTTCAAATGGCAGAGAAACACCGGGATGTTGTACGGGCTTGAGCTGCTGCTGAGTGCTGGCTGTTAACTTGTTAAGCTTGTTGGTTTGGTCTCAATTACGACTCCTTGTGTCATATGGATTATAGATGGTCAAATTAGGTTTGGGCCAGCTGCTTGTGAGCCCAATTGGAAGATGTTAAGTGCTTACATGGGGGTGGTGGGCCCTTGATTATATTGTTCGGTAATAGAGGTGGGAAAAAAACGGAAACGGCAACCCGAACCGGAACCGGACCCGGTATACCCGAACCAATGGGTACAAACGGGTCCGGTTTTTTAGACAAATTAAAACCGGAACCGGGAAAACCAAAACTGGTTTCACCTGTACCCGGCCAAAACCCGAACCGGAACCGGTATATCTTAGATAGATGGTATTATAATTTTAACTAGGGTTATAGCCGCGCTTCGCTGCGGTTATTGGGCAAATTTCTAATAAAGTTCGAACATAAATGTTTACCTTTGTAAAATTGAACGTTAGAAACATACAAAAATGAATCTATAGAAATCATATAACTATGATATTAAACATGGACGATCGCAGCTAACTAAACGGGTTAAAATTTAATATAAGTTAACTTAAATCGAAGCACAGACGTAAAAGTAATTTAATAAAACATAATGCTAATAAGAAAACATTGTTACAATAACTCATTTAACCATTTAAACATAGATAAAAACACATTATGAAACAATATTAGTAAAAAAAATTAGAAAAACAAAAAGAAAAACAAAAAACATTTAAGAAATACTAAAGAAATAAAACATTAAGAGTTAGTAAAGAGGGGAAAATATGCCACAATATAAGATGAAACTCATTTTTAAAAGATAGGTATATATATAAAAGTAATGTGTGAAATTATTGTGATGCAGTTATAGAGATTCAAACATAGATAAATAACAACAATATAACAATACCAATACTTTTAAGTTGATGCCAGGTTAAAAAAATTAATAAATTAAAAACATATATTATATATAGCATATAGAATATTAGTCACTGAAAAGGGGTTAAAGTTAAAATATAAGAGGCAAGAACAGAAAAAAGGCGGATAAAGAGAGATCATAGTATTAAAAGTAAGATTCGAACCCATGATCAATGACGAAGGATAGTAGGGGCTGGGGGTGGCTGCCCCCTTTTCTTTCCATCCGTAGTGTTAATTTTTTGATCGAATGGTTATTTTTTGTTTTGAGTATCGGTTTTGCCCCCTCGCTTCAAGAAACTAACATGTATTGCGGGTCTCGTAAATTTACGTTCCCTTTTTAACACGCTAAAGCTCCATCACTACCCATGATGACGCAAATCCTGGAAGCCAAAGGCTAGATTTTTACCACTAAGCTGGGACATCATCTAAATACACAAAATATAATAATTAATTAATTATACAATAAGTTTGACCAATCATGAATTTGTACTGTAGACTCATATAATAATTAAGGCTAGTGGGTTTCCGCGCGTTGCGGCGGGAAGTCTGTTACGATTTATAATATCAGTAAGCATACATGATCTCGTATATTATAAAACAACCATTAAAATACGTTACAACAGTTGTCTATTCAACGTAAAACCTTAAAGTGTAACCGTCATAAACGTGTGTATCATACCATAACAGAAAAAATGGCATGCTTAGCTATAAAATTTAGCATTATTAAACACGAACATAAGACGGCCAAATAAAACGGTAAAAAAGCTAATTATAATTAATTTTTATTTAATAATTACTATTATTAATTAATTTTGAGCTTATCTTCCTGTCACGATAACAACATCACGAATATTAAAACATGGACAAAAAACCGATTGCAACATATGCCAATATATCCTAAAACAATAATTGAACCGTCAACAAAAGTTTTGAGTGTTAGGTTAATTATTTATTATTATTACTTGATTATTATATAATAATTAGTATTATTATTATTTACTAATTATTCTCGCTTGAAGCCGCTCTTTTAGACTTTCACCACACATATTAATGAATTATTATTATTTAGTTAGTATTAATATTATATAATAATCATTATTTAATTATTATTAAAAGAGAAGCAATTAACACTGTAGATCCAAGTTATAAATGTATGTTATATAATGTGGATCAATTAGTTTTTTGGTTAGGTGGATTGATGAGTCCGTTTCAAAGGATCCCATTTTGGGTTCCAAAACTTTATTTTTGGAACTATTTTTTGTATATTAGGGGTATGCTTCCTACTGGGTGTAATTGTTTTCTGGTTTCTATATATTTTTCCAGGCATTGTTCTTTATCAAAAAAAAGAAAAAAAATAAAAAAATTTGTTTGCATCTAAAACGGAAGCTTCTCGTGAAAAGTCCGACAACCTGTGAGGGTATGGTGATCTATCGTAAGATGAGTAGCGGTGGTGGTTCGATTGTAGTGATGTAAAAAGGCTGCAATGATGGTGGTGTAGATTTGAAGGTTTTGAAGATGAAAGATCAAGATGGAAGTGAAGGTAATTTGTGTATTTTATAAAAAATAACCCTAAAATTTAACGATCGTTCCAGGGACCACTAGTTTTACATTTTTACAAACAATTTAAACCACAAGTTTATTTCTCAAAGTTAAAAACCATTTGTACAAACTAATCGCAATGATCAACTGTTTAATTAACTCAAACTTTTACTAATCTGAACTTGAGAGCACCATAATTGCGTTATTTTTTTTTCATTCCCAATTCTTTATAATAATAACAAGTATAACCAAACTTGCTTGAACTTTACTTTATATTTATTTATATACCAAGTAACAATTTTATAAAATTAATCTTATTATTTGATTAAACCTACCTTTAAACAATTAAGCAGATATATAATAAACAAATCAAATACAAATTCAAAAAATTATATTACACATGATTAAGTTTCAAAAAATTTTGATTAAGTGAAAAGTATAACTGTAAAAGAGGAATACTATTAGTGCTCATGGAGCTAATTACCACATCAAGAAAAACATGAATAATTAAAAATTAAAATAAAAACAAAAACAATGAAAACAATGAAAACGAACTATGAATAACTGGGTATACATTTGATGAAAATAAATCGATAAGAAGTTTTACCCTGAAGCCTCATATTCATACCCCATGGTGAAGCTGGGTCCCTTCCCAACACTCGACTCCTAACCGGGCATAATTTGGGTTCCAACTTGTGAAGCTTAGTTCTACCCTAGGCTTGATACTTCAGCTCGATAATAGGCATGAGTGCATAACTTGAGTTCCAAATCATGAAGCTCGGTCCTACCCAACGCTTGACCCCTCAGCTTGGAAATGGGCATAACATGAGTTCCAGTTCATAAAGGTCAGTCCTACCCCAAGGCTTGATCCTTAGCTAAAAACTTGTGCATGATTTGGATTGTTTTAGCTATAACAAAAACATCAAAATCCAGTCTTTAATCTTTCATGTTGCAGCCATAACTGGTGACCTTGTAGCCTAACCAATTAGGGTATGCATGTAGTGGTGTGTCTTCCCATGAAGAAGAAGGTTTGAGTCCCGCATTGGCCATTGCGCAATGGTGTAGGTTGGATTATTGTTTTAAAAAAAAAAAGAAAAGAAAAGAAAAAACCTTGAACCTTCTAACAATTATCATATTTGAGGGCATCATCATCATACTCAGTATATCTCACCATTAGCAAAGCTAAGGTAGAGTCTCATAGGACAAGATGAACAATGCTATATGATTGCATATGTATCAATGATGCGATGCATGAATGCTTTTAAACTACAACTATTAAAGATCAAAGATGTTTGAGTGATTCCCCTTATAAACATCTTTACAAGTCAAGCGATGTTATTAAGATTTCCTGGAAACTCTAAAGTTTGATGTATCACTGATTTAAGCCCCACGACAAACCCTCGAGTTGTGAGGTTCTGATACAGTGAATAGGAAAAAAAATTCAGGCAAGCAAGATAACTATAAAATGCAGTTAAAACACTTCAAGTCAAATCTTAATCAGGTAAATTTTATTATAATATTTTTCTATGTGTGTGTGTATAGAGGTGGCCAAACGGTTCCGGTTCTTGAACCGGTTTTGTTGGCCACCTCTATGTGTGTGTAGTCTAGACTAGTGTGCCTGTTACTAATAGATTTAATAGTTAAGAATTTAGTATTCTTCTGCACACAACATCTAGCATATGAACTTAACTCCAGCTCAGCTTTTGTGTTGTCCTGAAAAAGTAAACATGGCATTCTCGACCTATTTGCTTATGAATCAATCGATTGGGTTATGTTTCATCTCAAACGGGTCAAGGTTGGAAAAAACTAAGCGGTTGTTCGGTTGGCAGGAATACGTTGAAATTTAAATTTCATTTCCTAATGTGTTTGGTTGGGTAAAAGATGGAATTGGAATTGGAAATCCAACCAAATCTCACACTTGAAATTCAAAATCCTCTAATGTTTTAAAGGAGATCGTACGAATGTTTTCAAGTATCTTAAAAAACCCCAACCTTCACCACCACTGCCAACCACATCGTGCGTTACAACACAGCCATTTGCCAGTGCCGTCAACCGCCACCAACCGACACCGTTGTCACCTCACCCACCACCGGTCGTCGCCCGCCTCCTGCCACCCATCAACAAACCATCACCATCACCAGTCATAGATGTCATCCACTGCCACCAGCTGCTGCCACCACCCTCTATCAACCGATACCGCCACCACCTGCCAAATTAAGGGGTAATTTAGTCCTTTTATGTATTTTACATTCCAATTCCAAGACAAACTTACCAACCAAACACATTTTGTATTATGATTTCAAATTCCATTTCCAATTTGAATTCAATTCCAATGGATTCCTCAAACCAAACGCCCCCCAAATGAGATGATCAAATGGGAGGAAAGTCACCCAGATCTGTTTTTTTTATGCAAACAGCATCCTAAACAGTTTAAGTCAAATTCAGATTTGGCATGCAATAATCTTCATTTTGTAGTCATGGTTGATGCATTTTCTAGTAATGTTTTTTTTCTTAATTACAAAAGCGTCAACCTGACCCATTTTGACAGTTCTAAAACCAACCCATCTCAACCTGAACCATTTTGACCGTTTCTAAAATTTAACCCACAGACCTGCACATCTTGCCGCCTCTGCTCAAACAAATGAGCCTTATCTTGACCAACGCTAAGCAGAAGCACACAGACACTCGATGAAGTTGAGCTAAATGATTCATTTGCATATACAAGCATTAGCAGTTGCAATTTTTAACTCCATGGAGTTGGCCTAAATTTAAATATTATAACCTAGCGCCAAAATTGCAGAAGAGGAGGGTGATAGGCATGAGGATGATCCGATTCCTACTATGGATCAGTCTACTGATCATGTGGGACTCACATATGTTAACATAATTCAATCTACAAAGTGATGTCACTTTGTCACTTATGCAGCCCACGTTATCTTTTGTTTTATTTTCTTTATATTTCTATTCTATTTAATTAAAAGTCTGTCAGTTATTTACATGTTCTTTATGGTAGTACGTGGGTAGTTAGTTGCAAATTTCAATTCATATGTAATCAGTCGAATGAGGAATGAGAAGGACAGATTTCGATTTCCTTAATTTACTTGTTCTATTTAGAATTGAGTTTATCCATTGCTATTCTAGTTTTTGGCTAAATTAGAAGGTGAACTTGGAAACCAATTGGGATTCTCGTGGTGTGGCTGTAGCGAGGAGAGCAGTTGGATAGCCCTACGAATCATTGGAGTGGTGCGTCTGTAATTCCAGTGAATCGGTAGTATTTGTTATTTAATATCGGGTTAATTTGATCCTAATCTAAGCTCTCGTATATCAGAGGGTGTCAGCGTCAAAAACCAAAACCAAAACTAAAATCTGATTGCACAATGAGACAGTGTATCTGAATTTGAAGTAATTACACTGGTATCAGGTTTCAACATTTTATCAAGCTTAAACCAAAATGTTATCATCATATAATTTATAAACTTTATGTAACATCTGGAAAATTAGACGTTTTTAAAAGGTTTGAACTTAGAAAAGAATACTCTACATGTTGATCTTCTGAGAGTGAAATGCAAAGGACATTGCATCAAGATACACAGGACTAAAGCTTTGTGTGATGAACCAAATGTGAAAATTCTATCGTGTGGGTTCCCGGTCACACACGTTGAATAAAAAAAAGTGTGTCAGAACTGTTCACAATTCTTGACCCCTCACTAATCAAGAGTTACCACTCTTCTAACAAATCCAAAGCTTTGGCGTCAAAAACCCACAAAGCTCGCTTAGGCCCCAAAGCGCAGCCTCGTCGCCTAGCTTCAAAGGCCCTGTTTTCAGGCCAAGTTTCGACCAAAATTTGCCTGAAACAGTTACACTAGCTCTAAACAAATCTAGAGTCAACCTAAAACCCATGCAAATGGTATTCTTGTAAACGTCTTGAGCCTAGGCTAACCCTTTGCACCCTAAGTGCTCCTCTCGAAAATTATGGTCCAAAGGAGGACGAAACCATGCTCAAAAGCGGGATGAAATGGTTGCTAAGTGATATTTGAGTCTAATGGTAACAATCTGATCAATTGACCAAACAAATAGTAATTTTGAAACCTAATTGTGAGTTTCTGTTCGATTATTTCTATCCCTAATGGCATAGATTTTTGAAATTCAGGATAATAGAAATCATTCGAAAATCAAATGTCAAATCTCATTGAAGAAATTGGTACGTATTATGCTTGTAGTAAAAGATGATGTTTACCTGCATATGCGCAGATCGCTTGCTGAGTTTTTCCGATCCAAATATTCCACGGCATTGTCGAACTAGGGTTTGTGCAGAAGTTGAGAGCGAGGCTTGTCTCATAATGATGTAAAATTTGCTGTAAAAAAAAAAAAAAAAAAAAAAAAAAAAAAAAAAAAAAAAAAAAAAAAAAAAAAACCCAAATTTTGTAACCGGTCACATGTTACGAAAAAACAATGTTTTAAACTGGTATTTTAATTTCACCGAAAATAGTTCAATCGGCACACTAATTAAATATAGAATTCTATATAAATACAACTTATACTCAAATAAGTTTCAAAAAAGTATACAAATTCATCCAAAAACAATTTAAAAAGTACTCAAATTCATCCAAAACAAACTAAAAGTACTAAAATTCTAATAATTTTTTTAAATAAAAGTGCACAATAGGGTTATGGCATTTGTGTGTTAAACACATCAAGTTCAAGATCGCTTAAAAGCCGAAAATCGCTTAAAAGCCTAAATTTTGTGTTTTTTTGAAATCGGAAATACCGGTATTAAACCGCCGGCACAATCGATCGAAGGAACCTGCATAATACCAGAGTGTTTCGTACCGGATTAGTTGACGGCATCCGGTGGAGCTGGCCTGTTCGAACCGGTTTTAAAACATTGCGAAAAAGTATAGTTACAAAATTTACTTGAGAAAGTTGTGGTTAGGGAGAAACTGTCGCCAGCATTTCAAAATTGAATTTAAAGATTAACTCTAAATACTAAAAACTAGTGCGACATTTTACAAAATTTAAAGACAGAAATATAACGGTTTTATGAGTGAAATATAAAAGTTTTAATATTAAGCATAAGAACATTTATAAAGTTTAAGGACATAGGGTTATGACAAATTCTAAAACATAAAACTTCACACGTTGAAGACACAAGAAGGTGACGTCATGAAGAAAGAAAATGATCAAATGACTGACTGTCTATCAAAAATGATGCTTAACCAGAGGTGTCTCAAATACCACAAGGCCTCAAGCATGTTAACCTCCACTAAAAGAAAAAATAAATTTAGTTATTTATTTATTACTATAGATATTGCATTTATCTTTACTTCCATGGTTCGTGTTTTTTAAAACGAATGCTATATGGAAGTCAAATTGTAATATATGTAGTAATAAATAAGTAATAAATAGATCGTTATCTTTAGTCTTATTTTCTTACTTCTTTTTTGCATATTAAATAAAAGCATAATGTCACTATCTGATTTTTTTCCCATGCTTCTTTCTTATATTAAAGAACAAGAATATTAAAAATTTTATCTTAAAATATTTTAAATAAATTTAATTGTGTCTATTATTTATAATTGTGTGTTTTTTGCCTGTCCACAATCAAATAAAATGTGTGTATTTCCTTTATTGGTCAATGAAAGTCAAATGCAGAAACCATTGATGCAAAAAATAATAAAGTTTTTTCTCATTTCACGGTTGGGCTCTTCTTTGGACCAACTACACGTAGGCATATGGGCTACAAAAAGGCCCAGATAAATACAAACTTGGGCTCCGTCTGAAGTTACGTGATGGATGGAAATATGGAAACATCTCAACAGGCCGGACCATGTGGCAAACCGTTTATACCAACTATCAGACCCGAAATCCATTGATTTCATAGTTACGCAAAGGTTTTGTAACATTACATTTTTTGTTTAAACTTGTTCTTGTGCTAGTAATTGAAATATAACATTACAATTTTTAAAAATTTTACATGAAACCATACATGTGCTACTAATCATTACTATACAAACCCCGTTTTAATTCCCGTTTTTATCATACAAAGTTTGGTGTTTTTATGACTTTATATCTGGTTTTTTAACGTGTTCACACCTTTTTTGCCATTTCTTTTTTCATTTAGTTCAAAACACTTCAACATATGCTCTAATTCTGAAATCCCTTCTTCAATGTCCACAATTTCATCACTTTCTATCGTGAGATGTTGTTTATAGTTTCGAATCTTTTCTAAACTGCAACCAACTTTGGCTCCCAATTCCTCCATTGTTGACTGCATCGCGATATTTTCTTCACACGCGTCATTTAACATTCTTTTCATTGATCTATATTCATCTAGTGATTTAAAAAGTTGCTTTGAAAGTGACTTGTGATGTTCTTGAAGTTCTATTGTTCCTTGTGTTTCTTTCTCTTTTTCTTCATCTTTATGCACTTCTGCGCATTCGTGAACCTTTTCTAACAACGTCTCGTTTTGTGCTTTAAGGTTGTTTATATGTTCCTCCATTTCGGCTAATTCGTGTGCTTTTTTGGTCAACTCACCCGTCATGATCTCCTTTTCTTTGCCCAGACTTGAGCACATGATTTCTAGACTCTTACGCGCAGCCAAAGTTGCACCGAGTTCTCTTTTTAGGCCTTCCTTTTCATCAAACATTATTGACTCGCTTAATCGTTTGTCTTTTGGGCTTTGAACAGGGCTTGACCTTGCAAACTCGGCTTGTTTGGTCCCAAACGATTGGCATTTTTGAATCCTAGTTCGAACCATGTCAATTATAGTCATCATTCCAGCCACCCTTAGCATTCTTTTTCCATCATTTCTTTGTGTCTTGCATGCATCTTTATGATCTTGAATTAATTTTAAAAGTAACTTCACATTTGCAGCAACACCTAATGCATCATACAATCATATCATATAATATCATATACCCACATCATAAATATGTGAAATGATGAAACACCAAGGAGATTGGTTACCAATGTGACATATAACATAACATAACATATCATATCATCATATCCACATCATAACATTTATCATGTCATGTCATGTCACATATTTATATCTGCATCATGTATATGTGAATGTTTACCTTCTAAAGCTGCATCATTGTAGCAATGTTGTGTTTTTGTTGATGTTGTAGTTAATTCTGGAGGTCTTTTATCCCTAAACTTGCTCATATCTAGAAACTATAAAAAAAATTAGAAAAAAAGTATGATAATGATGTGAGAAATTAGAGAGAGAGAGGGGTCAAATTAGAAAATTTCCCTCTCTTTGTTTAATTTCTCAAAAGCACCAGCCTTTCCTTTCTTTCAGAAATTATTTGATGTTGCAATCATTTATGTGGTGTATGATGTGCTTGAATTATGGTTGGTTGACAATTTCTTTGACTTTTTCTTTTTCTAATTTTTCCTATAATATATTCTTACATATCTATAAATGATAAAGGTTTATTAAAGCATAACATCTAAGTAAAATAAGTTCTTTATTTATTTTTTTAGCCATTTACAAAATCACAATTAAATAAGGGCTAATTGGGTTTTTGTTTAAGGTTTTAATTGGACTTTAACGTCTCAGAAAGACAAGCGACTAAATCAAATATTGCATATAAACGATTGCATATAAAGCGACTAAATCATGAAGAAAGCTTAGAAAGCTAATCGCAATAATCACCAATCAAATTTATTTTTCTTTTTTATTTTTCATTTCTTTTATTACAATGTTAAAAATGGTAACAAAAAGAAAAAATAAAAAAATATACGTGGTTTATGTTACTACTTATATGTAATTTGTGCACTACATATATGAGTTACGTATATGTAACTTTATAGGTTGCATATGTAATTTTATGAGTCACATATACGAAACTTTGTGATTTACGTATCTTTATTAAATAAATGTTTTACTTATAACATTTGTTAGCTTATAATAAACAATAAAAAAATAAAATTGATTTATAATAGATGTATAAATCACAAAGTTAAGTATATGAAACTCACGGAGTTACGTACTTACGTATGCAACCTATAAAGTTACATATACGTAACTAATATATGTATTGTACAAGTTGCATATATATATAATAACATGAACCACATATATATTTTTTATTATTTTCTTTGTGTTAACATTTCTAACATTATAATAAAAAGAAATGACAAACAAAAAACAAAATTGATTGATAATGATTATGATTTCTGTGTTTTCTCTAAAATGAATATTTTCTATGAAACTGTCACCAATACATACATATACCACACACATACTGACATACATATATGGTAAAATTTGTATATATGTGGCTAACAACCACAACACCATTAATAATATTAACAATAATAATAAAATCTAGTGGATATAAAGAAATCCAATCATAGAATGCCATGTAAGCAACAAGATCAAAGTTTATCCTACCTCAAACTTTCCATGGCCATAAACACAACTCTTTTATGTGGCTTCTGCTTTAAAGATCCATCAAGAAACTTCATTTTTTCAAACCCAGATTTTTGAAGATCACAGATGGCAACTGCTGTTATGTCTTCTCTTCCTCAGTTCACTGGTTTAAAGGCCACCTCATCATCACCTTCCCCAGTTCAAAGCATGGTTTGTTCATTTTACTTTTCAAATATTTTATTTTTCTTTAATAAATTTGTTATATAATAGTTGTTTTATTTAGCTAATGCTTGAATCTTATTCAAACAAAATGATAACCATATTTTTATGGTCTTTGTTTAGTCAATTATATACCAATAACATGTTTAGATTAACTCACTTTAGCACAAATTATATGGCTAGTTACATCTTTAGATCAACTCACCAACAAAAGGTTTTCAATCAGGTTCCGTACTTAAAAAGTTTTGGTTCCGTCAATGTGTCGATAGGGCCAGTGACGGATTCATAAATTTTTTTACAAGGGGCAAAAATGGGTCGGTATAAATAGGTCTAGGTAAAAAACAGGTCGGGTTATTTGAAACCACAAAACAAACATATCGGTTCAGGTAAAAAACCGTTCTGGTTAGTTAAAATCACAAAACAAACCTATCAAAAGTATTTAGAATAACAATTGCTTAAATAATCAATTTCAATGTTACATCACAAATTAATATTCGGATAAAACCTATGAAAAAAACATATTTTTATTATTCATTTCTAATTATGCCATTTTATAATAAAGTTTGTGCCCTTATAATCATATTTGTGCCTCTTGTAATCAGACTTGTGCCTTTTTTTGTTTCAAAATTAACTAAAAATATTTAAAAACAATATGTTTTAATATTCGATCGTGGGTCATATCGGAGGCCTATCCCCCCCTAACTTGGCTGC
The DNA here is from genome assembly GCA_009363875.1 of Mikania micrantha. NCBI lineage: Eukaryota > Viridiplantae > Streptophyta > Magnoliopsida > Asterales > Asteraceae > Mikania > Mikania micrantha. The sequence goes on along the minus strand of CM018681.1, from coordinate 83,401,485 downwards.
GCTACTGGTCCTGTATCGATCATGGACGAGTTAGAACAACCCAGCTTAGCAAGTTTTTGCCCACCTAGTTATAAGGTTCAAGTCTGACACTTGTTAAAAGGTCACATTCAATACAAAAGGGGTTTATTGACCCTGACAAAAGTTTCAAGATTTTAATTGTCGTTGATAGAGTAATTGAAATGAATGTATAAAAATCAATTATGACCCCTAAAAGTTTTGTTTTCAATACTTGTTGTGATCATCGTGTTGTTTTAACTTAAACGATTATATTTCACTTTTGTAATCTTTCACTTTTGTTTATGAAATAGGAACAGAATAATAATTTTGGAAAAAAAAATTACCAGTTGTCTAATTTAATGAAAATTGGATTAAAACTCAAAATCATGAGTTATAGTAATGTGATTCATAATTTTTCAGGTATCATTGCAACCAGTGAAACCCAAGGGAAAGGGAGCTTTAGGCGTTCGTTGCGATTTCATCGGTTCATCCACAAATCTGGTAAAATAATGAACCCGTACTAAACATAAACATGCATAAACATAAACAATACTAAAAGAAATATAATTACTTAATTAACAGTTTTAATAATTTGTTTGGATATATAGATAATGGTGACATCAACAACCTTGATGTTGTTTGCGGGTCGATTCGGGTTGGCACCATCAGCAAACAGGAAGGCAACAGCCGGGTTAAAGCTCGAGGTGAGGGATTCTGGGCTTCAAACCGGTGACCCTGCTGGCTTTACACTAGCTGATACGTTGGCTTGTGGGACCGTTGGTCACATTATTGGTGTTGGTGTTGTTTTAGGGCTCAAGAACATTGGTGCCATCTAGACTTGTTATCTGAAAACAAATTATCATGTTAATAACATTCCCCGGTTGTCTCCTTTTTTTTTTTTAAATTTATAATTAATTTATGTTTATTTGTTACCAAGCTTAAATTATCTTTGAACCGGTAGATAATTGACTAATTGTTGATACAATGATACTTAAACAGATTTATACTTCAACTAAGATGTTAGAAAATCAAAATGAAAATCGGATTTTGTAAACATCCTAAAAATGCAAATAGTAATAACGTGTTAAGTGTTGGGTTGTTTTATTGTTATTTTGTTTGAACGAGGTGGAATGACGACACGCAAGACAAGATTTCAACTTTTACATCGTATGCTCGAGTTCAACTCATAAGGAATCTTACAACCGGATAAATCCCTGACTTTGTCTCAAAAGATTCCCTTCGACTCGAATTCGACCGCGATATCTTACATATGAAAGCCGATGGGTTAACTATTAGATTACAATCATTGTTTTCATCACCTTGTAGTAACTAACAAATTGCTCAATTGTCTTTACTCTACGGCAAGTAAATGTTTGGTTTATAAAATAAAATTACGGTTTTGGTTCATATGGTTTAAGGGTTTTAACTATTTCGTACCAAAATAAAATTTTATATTAATCCAGCCCACGTGGTTTAGGCAACTAACATTTTTGGCCCCCAACACGATAGTTAGGTTTTGTGCCAAAATTGTTATTAACAGTTAAGTTTGAGGGGCCAAAATTGTTAGTTGTCTAAACCACATGGGTTGAATTGATAGAAAATTTCATTTTGGACCGAAATAGTCAAAACATTTTAACCACATGAGCCAAAACCGTAATTTACTCTAGAAATCTAGCTATAAGTTAGATAAGATGAATGGTTAGAATCATAAAACAAGATATTACATTGAAGCATTCTTCAAATTTTTTTGTATAAGCAGTTCGTTTTTTGCGTAAAATGTAATTCATTTTTTACGTTTTTTTATTTGTCTTGTTTTTGATCCGGTTTAGTCCATTTTATGATTGAAATTGACAAATTGTTACCATATTTTCTTTATATGTAATAGTTTCTTTAATCATGTGCCCATGATTACTTAACATGACTAAACAATGCCCATTCGAAGTAAAAATTCATAACCCATTTTTTCAGTTCCCATTTATTTAAACAACTTTTGCGAGTTGAGACAAAGAAACGAGCCTAATAGAAAAAGGATTAGACTGTATATAAACAAAATTTTAAGCACTTTGTTTTATTTAAGCTAGAGGTCGCCAAAAAACCAGTCTTGGAAACATAATTGACTACCCGAATCAAAACATAAACCAATCGTACTTGAGCGACATACACAACGGTTCTGGGTTCTAAGAGAAATTATAACTAGAATCAAAATTGCTGGAACCGATTCCATCTTTACACGGCCAAAACCGGAACCAGAACGGGCCAAACCCGGTCAAACCCCCGAATCTGGCTGAAACCAGATCGTGACTTCGTAAACCAGAATCAAAACTGATTTGGAACCGGGATTGGTTAATAAAAACCAGTTTTTCCACCTCTAATTTAAGTAGGATTGTCCGGCTATTTTTAGGCCCTATCCAATAAATCCAAATTAAACTATTTAATTATTTGGGGAAAGTTCCCCTAAAAAGTATTTTTTGCCTAAGAAGCCTAAGAATGATTTTTAAAAACTCGAAAATCGACCCAAACAAACTCCGATTGAATTCATTTTTACATCATTGGAACCGGCTTGTAATTTCCTAAAACCTAAACTTAAATCATAGACAATAAACCCTACTCATATAACAAAAATTATCAAAACAAACCCTAAACCTAAAGATAAAACCTAAAAGCTAAAAAAAAACATGCCCTAAAATCCAAACTCTAAAACTTGTTGTTAAAGCTAAAACCAAAAAACAACTATTGTAGGGTTTAATGATACGGTTCCAATGCCATCGAAATGAGTTCAATCGGAGTTCGTTTGAGTCGGTTTTAGAGATTTTAAAAATCCTTTTTAGCCTTCTTAGGCAAAATAGACTTTTTATTTGATCTTTACCCTTAATTATTTATATACATTGTTTTTTATTGTGGGCTGGGCTTAGGCCCAAACCTGAAATGTTCATGCATAATTGCATACTATTGTTGCATAGAGCTAAGCCGCGGGCAGCCCAAATGATAGATAGGTAGTTTGTTACTTTGTTATCATTACATGAACGTTAACTTGAGTACTGCTACAAGTGTGCAACTATTGGGTGTTGGCACGATGCCTATGTATATGGATTAGCATATACATGGTGAATTTTATTTTTCTATAATGAAATTTGATCTGCCTTTATTATCTAAGTTTGAGTCCTTTGATGATAGTATTCCACGTGTCCTAATTATTTGACATTTTAGGACAGACGAGAACATGAGATTGTCTTATAAACATGCTCTACAAATTTAAAGCCTAACGTTCTCTGGATTGTTTCCTGTAACATGTGAACAATGACAAAACAATAAGAGCACGGAACGCACTAATGAGCTCATGCTTTCCATGTTCAAATAACATGTTGAAGATCTTGACGATTTATACCGCTTTTTTATTAAAAAAAATTAAAAATTGATATATGATTCTGAATACTTGAGGAAGATACAAATGTATTTACGTCGTATAATCATTCAAAAACAGCTTAAGTCGTGTTGTACCTGAAGCTCTGCTTTGAAGACCCGATAATTCCAGTCAGAAACCACAAATACGATCAATTAAATATTTTTCATATGTCTTGTTTATTGATTTTCAACCTCATTTGTTCAATAAAAGTTTTTAGATTAATTTTAATAACACATATAACCATCTAAACGAGTCAATTGCTAATTGCTAAATAAATACTAATATTAAAATAAAAAGAATGAAACGTCTTTTATTTATGTAAATCTATAAAATAATATGTTTGAAATTATACATTGGGCATAATTTTTAGGTTGAATTGGTGAAGCATGTGATCACTATGATACTGCATAAATACACCAGTGATCCAAATTAGTCGTTAAAGAAAAACGTAATCTTTAGGTTCTAATTAAATTATCATATTTCGGCCATGTTTGGGATTGCTTATTTAACTTTAAAAGGATTTTTTGTCAAAATTGTTTTTTGTTAAAAGTGCTTATTAACTTATGATTTTTTGAAGAAGGTTTTTAAAAATGTGTTTAAATTAACTTTTTCAAAATGAATTTTTAAAATGACCAAAAAAGACATTATTTTATTGACACTATTAAAAGGTTATTGGGTAAAGGGTAAAAAGTATGGTATATTTGTAACTAGGTTATAGGCCCGTGTAATACACGGGTTTACGAATAAAAAATAATGTGATTTTATAATCATGCTTTCACGAATTTACATGATTTTATTATATCTTTTTAAATTTACATGATTATATTAAAACTAATAATATTAGTTATACCTTTTTTATATAGAAAAACTTTAAAAATTAAAATTTATAAAAAAGTTCCTATAACATATATATATACATATGGAAGTGTTCAAATAATAACTCACTTTTAAAGCGTTAACCCGAAATAACCCGTCAAGATGAAGCAAAATTTTGGATTTTTTTAAGATTATTGTAGGGCATCTACAACACTTTCTTCATTTATGAGTTTGCGAAAATTTATCACCTTTTGAGACGTAACATCGTTGTAAGTTTTTCACTTACAACACTATAACTGTTTTTAGGCCTAAAACTTACAACAATGTTACGTCTCAAACGATGATGAATTTTCGCAAACTCATAAAAGAAGAAAGTGTTGTAGATGCCCTACAATGATGCTAAAAAAATCCAAGATTTGGCTTCATCTTGATGAGTTATTTCGGGTTAACGCTTTAAAAGTAAGTTATTATTTGTTCACAACCCTATATATATATATATAAATATATAACATTAAACATAGATGTATTAAACATTTACACATGTTAAATTTAAATAATTTTAAAATTATCTGTTTAAAATAACATAATACATATTTTTCAAAGACGTTTTTTAAAAAAATAAAAAATTGATTCATAATTTAATCATATTATATAATAAGTTAAATAAAATCATTAATATTTAATAGGAGATAAGAGATGAAAAAAATCAAATAAAAACATGGCATATAAATATTTATTATGAGAGAGAGGATTGAAAACAATCTTTAAGTGACATATAGTGATGACAAGTGACATTTCAAAACCTTTATTTATTATCTATCTATACTAATAAATAAAAATAAAAGTGGACACATGTTACAATTTTAAGCATTTTCACAATGACTTTCCCTCTCTCTCTCCTATTTAATGCATACACATTAAATAATATATTCAAATTACATTTCAATTAAATATAAATTTTAATTCATATAATACACAAATATTAAACTGTATTTTGTAAAAAATGTATTTTTTTTAAAAAACAAGCTTTTTTAAAATGAAAGTGTAAAACAACAAACTTTAATAACAAATGTTTAAAAAAAATAATATTATTATTTTAAGTTTTAACTTATATTCAATTGCAATTGTATTTTATATAAATAAACCCTTTAAGATGTTTTGGAATTTTTATTAATAACTATTTAATATATTTTTATTCAACCCGTGTGATACACGGGGAACTATCCTAGTATAGTACAGAGTATAGATTTTATGTAATAAGTCATAAACCATTTTAAAAGGTTAGAATTTTCAGCTTTTTAAAAACAACTTATTACTCTTTTACAAAAAGTTATTTCAAAAGTGCTTTTAGGTTTGACAAATAACGTATTAATATTTTGTAAAAACAAATAAATCAGTAAGTCATTTTCAGATGAAACTTCAAACAGACGCTGTTTCGTATATGTAAAGGCCATCTTATAAAAATATGTCATCAATACAGGGGTCTAAAGGAGCCCAGACAAAAACGTCGTCGTAGGCGAATTTTCATCAAAACAAGTAGCATAAGCGGTGGCTATCACGAACAAAGGGTTTCAGGGTTTCAGGGTTCCAGGTGAAAGAGAGATGAGTACATACAATTACGTTGTTACAGCTCATAAGCCTACGAACGTCACTCATTCATGCGTTGGCAATTTCACTGGTCCACAAGAACTTAATCTTATAATCGCGTAAGTAAACACACATCTTTGTATCTTTGATTTTGATTTAGATTTCATCGTATCAATTCGTATTGTTGACGAACACTAGATGATATTCATGGATTTGAGCTATTTAATCCGTAAGTTGACGGTTATTTTGGGAAAAAAGATGTAAAAGTAGATTTGTGGTTGATTCCTGTTAAGAATATTACAAAGACGATTTAAATAAGGCGTTAGAGGTTGAGAAAACATAGAATTGCTATACTTGATCTAAATTAAAGGTGAAGGGATTGTGCTGATTTTGCTACGTTTGCTATTGTCAAGTTTGATTGGTGATACTTAGATTAGGTTAACATCTTTAGCTTCTATGAAACATACGAAACTTTATGTTGACAAGTGTACAGAATAGGGCATCTTTGTTACATGATGGGAAGAACGTATTTCTTTGTTGAAGCATTTGGGGATATATATGTATGTGTATAGATTTTTTAGAGGATCAATACCATGGGTGACCTAATAAATCAAATTATATTTTTTTGTTTTGTTTACTATGAAATATGCTTTTCCTTCTTGCTATTTGCAGTAGTTCATGTAAAATTGGTGAGATTACTTGTTCCAGTTACTTTCTTGTAGTTTTTTCCTTGAATTTTAGCAATTTTATTAACATAAGAAAAGTATTTTGGTTCAATTCACCTCATGACTCATTTTGTTCAATGTACATTGTTTGGCAGGAAATGTACCCGTATCGAGATTCATTTACTTACTCCTGAAGGCTTGCAGGTGGGTTTGTGTTCATCTGATTTTTGTACAATTGTACATTAGATAGTCTTATCACTTATGTATCTTTTTTAGAAATGCATTATGTATATGTTTTGGTTCTCTATTACATGGGTGTATGTCTAGCTGCACAACCCCCACTTTGCTTTTCCTGTATGTCATGTTTGCTTTTCCTGTATGTCACTTATGTTTGATTCATTTACTTACTCCTGAAGGCTTGCAGGTGGGTTTGTGTTCATCTGATTTTTGTACAATTGTACATTAGATAGTCTTATCACTTATGTATCTTTTTTAGAAATGCATTATGTATATGTTTTGGTTCTCTATTACATGGGTGTATGTCTAGCTGCACAACCCCCACTTTGCTTTTCCTGTATGTCATGTTTGATTCAGAATATTGGATATCCTAGTTTAAACCCAACTAATTGGCAACTTATACCTGCCAGCAAGCTTTGATTTTGATATTGCTGTTATTTCTACTTGTTTTACATCGTAGACCTTATCAAACAGGTTTGAGAAAACAGATGTTCTATAACATCATGACGGACCACATTTTAATTTTTAATTGATCTAGTTTTTTGAAAACATATTCCAACAAACATAGAAGGATAAATATGTACTGTATAGGCAATAATAAAGAAAAAGCTAGTCAATGGTAAAATTAAACCATCGAGTATAATTGTCATGTATTTAATTTGACCAAAAATGAGAATGAAGAACAGTAAGCCTAAAGTATAGACTTATCCTTATTTAACAAAATAGAGTAATAGACAATGGATGTAATGCAAAGGATATAAAATACTTTTTTACATGAATTTGGTCTTGTATGTAGCTGTATCATACATGTTGATTAACTTTATTAGATCGCTCATATCTTTAACACATATGACAACGTTCTATGAAATTGTATCATACAATCATACATATCGATTAACTTCATTAGATCACTCATATCTTTAACACACATCTCAACATATGACAATATTTCTAATTTATGGATAAATCTACCCAGTACTATATTTAATCTAGATTTTGCTTTTATGCAGCCTATGTTGGATGTGCCCATATATGGAAGGATTGCGACCCTAGAACTTTTTCGTCCTCATGTGAGTCTATTATTTTGTTGATTTCATGAAAAAAACTTACGATAGATTAGTTTCATCATTTGTGTAGTGTTGTTCATGTGTGCTTTTGCTTTATTGAAGGGTGAAACACAAGACCTTCTGTTTATCGCAACAGAAAGATACAAGATTTGTGTTCTTCAATGGGATGCTGATGCTCACGAGGTTATTACAAGGTTTGGTTCTATAATAAAGCTAAACTGTGTTTGTGAACAACCTATTAAAATTTCTTTCTTGCTTATGACTTGTGTAGATGCATGGGTGATGTCTCAGATCGCATAGGCAGACCTACAGATAATGGCCAGGTACTTATCAAGTTTATTGAAAGTCATGCATTATCTAACATAAAAAATGAGCCAATTTTAATTTTCATTGTCTATTTTCCTTCAACATATTTGATCTTTGTAGATAGGCATAATTGACCCCGATTGCAGACTCATTGGACTTCATTTGTATGATGGGTTGTTTAAGGTATTTGTTCCTGATTCAAGTATTCCAGTTCCATGTAAACTGTCTTTTGAGTTTATTAAGCTTCCAAGTTTCATTTCAACTTCAGTTCATGTTTTATTTCTTCAGGTCATTCCATTTGATAACAAAGGACAGCTCAAAGAAGCATTTAACATCAGGCATGTGTTACTTTTGGTTGCTATATATGCAGAGTCTTTTCATATTGTGAATACTTCATTCCATTACAACTACAATGCTTTCTTCTTGGCAAAACCATATAAATTTCCTCTTGACACCATATAATTAAAAAATAGCTTAGTCTCCTCTAATTTATTGCAGAAGTATTATGATAGAGATCATGGTTATATTAGTATGTTAATAATAATTAGTAGTAATGGTAAGGTCTAGTAAGGGTAGTTTGGTAATATTTGTCTTTAGTTGTTGGTAGTGGGTTATAAATAGAAGTTAGTCTTATGAGATGGGTGTGAAGAAAATTATTAGGCTTAATAGTGGCTCCTGCTTGGAGAAGGGTTTTACCCTGGAACATCATTTTGATGTAATCGTCTGCTTAGTTTTGTGTTATTCAAGTTTCTAATTCCATCATCGCTGTTATTGTGGTTCCATTTCTCATCATTGGTCCGACCTGCACAAGACCTGCCGCCAATTTGCCTTCTACACCTTCAATTTCATCTCTGTTGAATCGAATTGCCGATACTTGACGTTCTGAATCGACCTGTGTTATCAGTGGCCGTCGTCGATTCTAATTTCGTCATTGCTGGATACCTGCCGCCGACCTAATTTCAGCCTAATTTCATATCAGTTGGATCTAATCGACGGATTAGGGTACCAATTCCCTGTCGATTTCAAGTCTGTGGTCGATTTTATTGGAGAGGCGCGCCCACGTCATCGCCGATTGCAGGTTACGCAGTTTCCATTTCAGCGTAGTATTTCCAATTTGATTCACTTCGTCTCCATCAATTCACGATTTGAGTCAATTTCAATTTTATTGTCGCTTCCAATTTCACCGTCGTTTCAATTTCTGTCGTATTTGAGCCAATTTTAGTTTGAGCCGATCTGTATTCTCTTTGACTCTAATTTCTGATTGATCATTTTCAATTTCCATTTCGATTTCTGTTTCTGTTTCTGTTTCGGTTCATTTCAATTTCAATTCAGAATTGATTCACATTTGATTCAATTTTTGTTGACTTAATTTCATCATTGGTTGATTTTGTTGGCTTTTGTTTGGATTAGACACCTTATCAGTCATGGTTGATCATATCTCTCGATTAGATGCTCACGAACAACAGATTGTTCAACTTCAGCAAGAAGTAGCAACAATCAAAACAGTGCTCAAATTGTTGCATGAAGAGCGATCGGCCTCAAATGAATTTCGCAAAACTGTTCTCAATTGGATGCAGAAACAGGACAAGCAATTTTTTGAGACTCTATCGGGAGCATCTGGCACTCTTTTGTCCAGTTCTGGTACTACCTCTGGACCCAAGGATGGTTCAGTGGATTTGCAACAGCCTCAATTGTCTGAATTTAGTGCATTTGAACCTCTGAGAGACATTCAAAAGGTGAATATCAATTTGGGCACACATTCCACTCCTGATGCTTTGGCAACAGAAATTGAAGAGATGGTTCTCCCTAACCCCAGCAACATTTTTGTTTCTAGTTTTAGGGATTTTGATTCCCTTGGACCTTTTGAAGCTACTCACATATGGGGCCAGCCTATGCCCAAATCGGGTGGGTCAACTCCATACTATGACCGACAGTCCACAACTCTACCAAAGAATTCGTACTTGTTTCCCGCCATTCGATCAGGAGGCTCCTATATTCCTAAGCCGAGACATGTTCTTCATCATGACCGAGGAGTTAGATATCTTTTGCGCTCGGAATGGAAAGGACGTAGGAAGAAAGGAATTTGTTTGCGTTGGGGCAATCGATACGGGCCAGCTAACAAACGTCCGGAAGGCAAGAAGCAAGACATGACGAATGATTCACTCCCAAGTCTTGAGGACAAGACTTTTAAATAAGGGGGGAGTAATGATAGAGATCATGGTTATATTAGTATGTTAATAATAATTAGTAGTAATGGTAAGGTCTAGTAAGGGTAGTTTGGTAATATTTGTCTTTAGTTGTTGGTAGTGGGTTATAAATAGAAGTTAGTCTTATGAGATGGGTGTGAAGAAAATTATTAGGCTTAATAGTGGCTCCTGCTTGGAGAAGGGTTTTACCCTGGAACATCATTTTGATGTAATCGTCTGCTTAGTTTTGTGTTATTCAAGTTTCTAATTCCATCATCGCTGTTATTGTGGTTCCATTTCTCATCATATTATGATATTGATAGTAAGTGATCAATTGAATTCTTTTATATGTATTTTACAGGCTAGAAGAACTTCAAGTTTTGGATATCAAATTTCTATATGGTTGTCCAAAGCCTACAATTGCTGTTCTTTATCAGGTTGGGTTCTTAGAAGGATTTTGTTTCCAAATTTGTAATGGCTGACTGTTGTATAATAAGAATCAAAAATGATTTTCGAGAATGATAAATATTTTGTTGCTTAATTTCAGGATAATAAAGATGCTCGCCATGTAAAAACATATGAGGTTTCTTTAAAGGATAAAGACTTTGTTGAAGGTCCATGGTCTCAGAATAATCTTGATAATGGGGCTGATTTACTAATCCCGGTTCCACCACCTTTTTGTGGTGTGTTAATCATTGGGGAAGAGACAATTGTATACTGCAGTGCTTCTGCCTTTAAAGCGATACCAATTAGACCTGTAAGAGACACAATGATATGTTTTCAAGAATATACAAGTTATCCTGGCTAATGAGTTGTTATAAACTTTTGATATTTATAATTATGTGATACATTCTACATATTTATTCTTGATTGTTGACCAATGGTCTTGTATGAAATTGTAGAGTATTACTAGATCCTATGGAAGGGTGGATGCTGATGGCTCCAGGTATTTACTTGGTGATCTTAGCGGGCTTCTTCACTTGCTTGTCATAGCACACGAGAAAGAAAAGTGAGTTATGATTCTGTAGTTTCTGTTGCACACGCATATGTATTATATGCACACAATTCTTGCATCTGTAAGCCTAGTTGATGCTCATGATTGTTTTAAGTGACACTTTCTTTATGTTGTTTCTAGGGTCACTGGACTAAAAATTGAACTTCTAGGAGAAACATCAGTAGCATCAACTATATCATATCTTGATAATGCGTTTGTATATGTCGGCTCAAGCTATGGAGATTCCCAGGTATTGAAACATGCATTCATTTATAGATAAATACCTTGGAAGTGCTAGCTTAAATGGAAACTGCCATCCGATATGAAGTGTTGTGGAGTTCCTCTAGCTCGGACTATCTGTTATTAGATGATAGTAGTGATCATGACTTTGTTTGTGGATGATCTCATCTGGATTCAGTATGTAGAATGATAAAATGCCTGCAGTATAGTCAGATTTCCAAACACCAGTCAATCTTTTCTTTATTTTATTGTGATTTCTTATTTAAAAATCTATCACTATAAAAAACAGGTAATTACTTCTGACAAAAAATGGAATCTAGAGGCAGTTTTATGTGAGTACTGAGTACTACAGGATATTTAGTTCTGATTAAAAAAACAGAATTTAGAGGCAGTTCTATGTGAGTACTTTCTTTAGGAAAATTTAGAAATGGGCACATATCACCTTTAAAAGATAAACTTGAACATGATCACTCTTCCTGTATTTTAAATTATGGAAGGCGCTCATAAATTAGAAATGACATGCATATCCCCCCCCCTCCCCCCCCCCCCCCCCCCCCCCCCCCCCCCCCCAATAATTTCTTGCTTGATCATATATAATATTATCATATGCTGTAAGCTCACTAGACGACTAGTCTCAACTTAGCCAAAGTATACAATTGGGTTTGTCACTTTTGACTTCATAAGTTCCTCGTTGCCACTTAACGTTTTGTCTCTCATTTCTTTTGAGGTTTATCTATTTCTTTCTTTTCGTAGTCGAAGCAGAGCATTGCTTGATACAAAGCAAATTAATTTGTACCGTTAGGTATGCACTTTAGTAGTTTAGTATCATCTATTGGCCATAGTAATATACTAATATGTAATTTGTATTGTATCTATATGTTGCAATGCTTTCACCTTTCTGTTGAATTGAGGTATATCTTAACAGTAAAAATTTTTACTCCACTGTCCATTGCAGCTTATTAAGTTAAATCTCCAGCCTGATGCAAAAGGTTCTTATGTGGAAGTGCTAGAGAAGTATGTCAACTTGGGCCCTATTGTTGACTTTTGTGTTGTTGACTTAGAGAGGCAAGGTCAAGGGCAGGTTGTGACTTGCTCAGGAGCATATAAAGACGGTTCCCTTCGCATTGTTAGAAACGGAATTGGGATAAATGAACAGGTACTGGTTTACCTTTTTGTTTTTATTGATGTATTTTACAAGTTGTGATTCTTTATACTATATTGCAATCTCCCTTTGTAAGGCATCTGTGGAACTACAAGGTATTAAAGGAATGTGGTCACTAAGATCAGCAACAGATGATATGTATGACACATTTTTGGTGGTTAGTTTCATTAATGAAACTCGAATATTAGCAATGAATCTAGAAGATGAGCTGGAGGAAACTGAAATTGAGGGTTTCTGTTCTCAACTACAAACTTTATTTTGTCATGATGCTGTGCATAATCAACTTGTTCAGGTAGGCACTAGCATATTTAGATATTATTATTTTATATTTGTTGTTTATTTAATATTTTGTTAAACTAAGGTCATTATAAATTTTGTTTCAGATTACTTCAAGCTCAGTGAGACTTGTGAGTTCTATATCAAGAGAATTAAGGCACGAGTGGCATGCACCTGCTGATTACTCGATTAATGTTGCCACTGCTAATGCTACTCAGGTAAATAATTTTCTTCTATATATTTGCTTTGTTACTTGTTTTGTTTTTTATATCATTTAAAGAAGAACAAGAGTGACTATTTTAAAAGCATAATTTTGTGACAGGTTCTATTGGCTACTAGAGGTGGCCATCTGGTTTACCTTGAAATTGGTGATGGAATATTAGTTGAAAAAAAGCATGCCCAACTGAAATATGATATTTCATGCCTTGACATAAACCCAATTGGTGAAAATTCAAATAATAGTAACCTGGCTGCAGTTGGTATGTGGACAGATATTAGTGTCAGAATATATTCACTTCCCGACCTAAACCTTATCACCGAGGAACATTTAGGTGGTGAAATCATACCCCGATCTGTTCTTCTATGTGCCTTTGAAGGGGTATGTCTGCAATTCTTTATTATCTATATTTAAGTTGTATTAAAAGACTTTATTTATACATTATTTTTTGTTATTAAAATATGAGATGTTTATTTTTCAGATACCTTACTTATTATGTGCACTTGGAGATGGTCACCTTTTGAACTTTTTACTGAATACAAGCACAGGCGAATTATCAGATAGGAAAAAAGTTTCACTTGGGACCCAACCGATAACCCTTCGAACATTTTCATCAAAGAATACCACACATGTTTTTGCAGCCTCCGATAGGCCAACAGTTGCATACAGCAGTAACAAAAAGTTACTCTACAGTAATGTGAACCTAAAAGAAGTCAGTTACATGTGCCCATTCAATTCTGCTGCTTTTCCTGATAGGTTCACTATCTTAACCCTTAACTTTCGTAAATAAGTAAGTTGGTATCACAGAGGCAACCTACCGTAATTACGTATATAGTAGTATAACAAGGATTATATTGAAATTAAATTAATTGTTTGAGTTCATAGATTTTTTTTTCTCATATTAATGTTGTAAGTATACGAAACAAGATAAAATAGAATTATCAAAGACATTTATTGTGTTTAGAAGATGTGCTATTCTTATATGTTGAGATATTGAAATTATTGAAAAACTAACTTCAATTATATGTCTATATTGGGCTCATTATGAAGGTATTGAAGAGAAGTTATAATAGGCGACATTACTAAATTTAAGCCATTTTCAGTTAGAGGCCTATTCATGTCTAATTGATTGACGTGCTACTTTTGGCTAAATGATGACATCATCATTTTCTATGTCATTATTATATATATTATAATAAACTCCAGTTATTAATGAAACTAGGGTGTAATACTGTAATGTTGTATATGACATCAGTTTTTTATATATCTGTTTAGATTTTGTTTTTCTTGTGGGCAGTCTTGCAATTGCTAAAGAAGGTGAATTGACAATTGGGACAATTGATGATATTCAGAAGCTTCACATCCGCTCAATTCCTCTTGGTGAACATGCAAGGCGTATCTGCCATCAAGAACAATCTCGCACATTTGCAATATGCAGCTTAAAGTACAATCAATCAAGCACTGAAGATTCTGAAATGCATTTTATTCGATTGTTAGATGACCAAACATTTGATTTTATATCCACTTACGCCCTTGACCAATTTGAGTATGGTTGTTCTATACTCAATTGTTCTTTCTCAGATGACAATAACGCATATTACTGTGTGGGTACTGCTTATGTTATGCCAGAGGAGAATGAACCATCGAAGGTATGCAGCTCTTAATATTTTGAAACTTTGTGCATACATTTTTACCTTCTTTTTCTGTTCTCATATGAAAATACTTTGTTCTTCATAATGAGTTTTTTAATATTTATTGCTATGATTAATATCTGGGTTTTGGAAGTTTAGAATTAACAAAAAAAATGACCTAAAAAAGATACAAGTTAAGGTGGGAAGATGAGTGGGTCGGGACGTCGGGTAACGTCTTAAATGGATAAAATTGGGGCAGGTTGATCCAAACAGTTTGATTATTTTTTAAAAAAATTATACACAACTCTTGTGCAAGCCAAATATTCATTAGTCAAGGCTTTCTTTTTTCTCTCTTTCATTTTACTCATTTGACCTGACTTGAACAGATCTATTCATAAGCAATGGGTTAGCATTTATTTCTTTCTTTGTTATTGTTTTACATATTTTTACTGATGAACAACTACAGGGCCGTATTTTGGTTTTCATAGTCGAAGATGGGAAGCTACTACTTGTAGCTGAGAAAGAAACTAAAGGTGCTGTTTACTCCTTGAATGCCTTCAATGGTAAACTCCTTGCAGCTATAAATCAAAAAATTCAGTTGTACAAGTGGATGCTTCGTGACGATGGTACGCGTGAATTGCAATCCGAATGCGGACATCACGGTCACATACTTGCTCTTTACGTACAAACTCGTGGGGATTTCATTGTTGTTGGTGATTTGATGAAATCCATTTCACTCTTGATTTATAAGGTACCCAACTCACATTCCTCTTCATTATCAGCATTCTTCTCTTCTATTTAGAGGTGGCAACTGGTAAGTAGGAGTGTAAACGAGTGGATCCTAGCCAAGTTCGAGCTCGCCTTAGCTCAAGCTTGGTTTGTTTCACTTTCAAGAGCTTGAGCTCAAGCTCGGCTCATTTAAGTTACGAGAGGGCTTTTTCCTCGCTCTATTTTTAAAGATCGAATATGGCTTGTGAGTAGTAATTTAAGCTTGAGCTCAACTCATTTATTATTTAATAATAATTTTATATATGCAAACATATATATTGGATGCGCTCTTAACCAATGGAGTGTTGATAAGTGTGAGGAACCATTCGAATTCTTGTGCTATTTATTAAATAAATTGACCCAAATTAAATGTATTTTTAACGTCTTTTTTTTTTTAAATAATTTGATATACTGTATTTTGACGAAATGCATGTATGCACATACATTATATGTGCATATATGCACATTTATATAGTATTCTTGAAAAAAATTGAGAAAGTTGATAAAATCAAATATCTCTTGAGCGGCTCAGTCCGTACATTTACACTTGTAGTGGCAAGAGAATAAGGTACCCAACTCATACCCATTTTTTGTTGTTGTCACCTCAGCATGAGGAAGGTGCTATCGAGGAACGAGCGCGTGACTATAACGCCAACTGGATGTCAGCAGTCGAGATTCTCGATGATGATGTTTACCTCGGTGCTGAAAACAATTTCAACCTTTTTACAGTCCGCAAAAACAGTGAAGGCGCCACTGATGAAGAACGAGGCCGGCTAGAGGTGGTTGGTGAGTACCACCTTGGTGAATTTGTGAACCGCTTCCGTCATGGATCACTCGTGATGCGGTTACCCGATTCTGATGTCGGTCACATCCCAACCATAATTTTTGGAACCGTTAACGGTGTTATTGGTGTCATTGCTTCACTCCCTCAAGACCAATACATTTTCATGGAGAAACTTCAAACCAACTTAAGAAAGATTATAAAAGGTGTTGGCGGGTTGAGCCACGAACAATGGAGATCGTTTTATAACGAGAAGAAAACCGCTGACTCGAAGGGTTTCTTGGATGGTGACTTAATCGAGTCGTTTCTTGATCTTGGACGAAATCGAATGGAAGAAATTTCAAAAAGTATGAATGTTTCAGTGGAGGAACTTATGAAGAGAGTGGAAGAATTAACAAGGTTGCATTGAGTTATGGATCCACATAAACTTTGTTTTGAAACATTCTCATATGACACTTGTGCACACTTTTTATTTCTTGTTTTGGTTTGTATTATTTTGTAATGTTTGATGCACAAAAGTTTATTTCATATTATTTTGTTTAATATTATTAGGATTAGGTTGCTAGAGTGGGGAGACGTATGACAAACAACACTGATCCACTTGAATGTCAACATTTTAAAAAAATAATAATAAAGCATAATTTCATAAATTAAAAAAAAAGATAATATAATAAAGCTAAAAACAAAAAGAAAAATAACGTCTACATGTTAAATTAAATTAATTGTTATTCATGTACAGTTTCAAAGTGTTTCACAAGATCCCATTCAAGTACAGCCTGACCTCAACTCTATTAATTGAAGGAATAATCATTGTGATTTGACATTTCTATAATATGTGTGTGCATACACACGATATTTTTTGGGTCATACTATATTACTATTCATACACCAACCTCCCATGCGATACACTATCTGACTTTCATCTATATGTCTGTATATGTTTGACATCTTTCTAACTGATTTCTGACATTACAGTGCTATACGACCTGTATAAAGAACGCTAGTATATGCTAATGGGGGGCTAGGGGTTCGTGTATAATTAGAGGGAGCCTTTTTTTTTTTTTCCTTTTCATTGTTTGTGTCCATTGTTAATTATACATCTTTTAGATTTTAGAACACCAAAAGCTCGTTTCACATCTTTTGATATCGACTTTTAAACTCAGTTGGACTTTCATTTTGTTCTTTGTTTGGCTAAGTAATACTTTACAAAAACAACTGAGACGGGTGAATTCGTGAATTTTATTTGCATCATAGTAGGCATGTTTGTAGAGCCTCTTATTAACATGAAATGGACATCTCAGAACGGTTTCATGAGTTTGATTATTGAATAATAGAGATCGATTGATAATATTGATGTCCCTGTTCAAAGAGGTAACACCTAAGCGCACATGTCAAAACCATAAATCTTGTAAGGCAACAACTTAAAGTATGATGGTTGGGCATTGATGATCACATCGATGAAATAGACATCGCAAACTCCTTCAACAAATTCTCCAAATCCAATGCATGCAACTGTTGCTACCAAGCATCATAGGAAGGCCAAATTCACATTAAAATCAAAACTAGCATAATCATATGAGTTGGAGCTAGATGATTTAATCAAAACGTAATTTTGGCAAGTTGAAATGTTTTTTAAAATAATAGTTATCTGGTTAGGCGGTTAGTTCACTTATAGTGTGAGATATAAAAAAATGAACTTTAAACGGTCATGTGACCATTACCCAACGTTCTCATCATGGCTTTACTTTTGGCTTAACAAACCATAAATCTAACCCGCCAGACCTACCTTTATGAGTTGCGATGGTGTACCCTTACAAACTCGTCAACCCAAGGCTCCATTTTGTGCACGCCCCGTCCTCCCTACTTACTATTTATTGAGTTAATAATTGGGATTAACTAGTTAAATATGTTTTTTTTAATATACAACTTATAATTGGGACTTGGGTAACACGTTAAAAAAAATAATTATAGTATCCTATTATAAAAGGTTGACGTTAGGGGTGTTCATTTTCGGATATCCGAAAATTTCGGATATCCGAAAATTTCGGATATCCGAAAATTTCGGATAGTTTTTTTAATATCCTAATCCAAAATTTCGGATATCCGAAATCAGAGAAAAAGATAAAAAAAGTTTACAAAAATATATTTCGGATATCTGAATATCCGAAAATTATCCAGATATCCGAAAATTATCAGAAATATCCGAAAAATATCTGGATATCCAAAAAATCATCCAAAAAAAGTATCCGAATATCAGGAAATTTTCAAAATAGTTATCCGAATCCGAATTTTCGGATATTTCGGATTCAGATAAAGATTTTTTTGAACACCCATAGTTGACGTGTATATAATAATATAGGGCCGCTTAAGCCCAAAGGATGTAAAGACTTTGCTTTAGGCCATTAGGCTCACTTTTAAAGGGCCACATTTAGGGAAAAAATTCATATGTTATCGGGTTTTTGTTGGTCATTGGGAGTGCTAGACTGCTAGAGCCTAGAGCCTAGAGGTACACATATTGCGTATTTTTAAGAATCGATTCCAGGTTGGAATTTCGAACCGCTATCATTCAAATAAGGTACAAAGGGGTTTAAGTATGACTAAATCGAGTTCGGTTATGTGTCGGGCAGGTTAAAATAAAAACCGTACCCATATGGAACTAGTTAGGATCGGGTATGAACTTAAGTAGTTGAAGCAGCACTATGATGGAAATTTGTTTTTATATGTTGTAGAGCACTTACATGTTAAAAGTAAAATTTCACCGATTAGGTACTTTGCAGCTGGACCTAAGCAAATGAGATTAGCATACTTACACAATTTCTATAGTGCATAAACTATGCAGCTTTTAGCCCCGTCTTGCACAAAAAAAAGGGCGTATTCGATGCTTGACCTTGCTCTTGCTTTGCACAATGTCTGTGAGTAGATTTTTTTTTGAACGGCGAATGTCTCAATCGTGTGAACCCACTGTTTCCATGCCGTGTCACCAAGGTCTAGTTACCTGGACCTCCCATGAGCCACCACAACCACCCCAGAAGGAAACCCTACTGGGAAAACCCCCTGACACCCCTTAGACCCCTTTCTCGCTGCGGGAGGGATTTGAACCTAAGATGTCACAACCCCAAATTCCCACGTGTGGTATTGTCACACCCCCAAATTCCCACTTGTGGCAAATGTCCACGTGGATGTGACGTGTCCAGAATCACAGCTCAAGGTCATATAGAACACCTCTATATGCGTTTACAAATCCAATGTTTGACACATACACAATTAAAATAGTTTGCAGCGGAAAAAGTATTTCATCATATAGCAGCGGAATATTCAAATGTTTGACATATGCAGCGGAAAATCAAAAGTTGTTAAACACTACGATGTTTGATAAAGATACATATTCATAATAAACAGTGTTTGCATGAAAACATAAATAAATGCATGTAGGTCCTATGCCTGATCCCCTACGTGCATTCCTGGCATCCATAGCCTGCTAGTTACCTGAGAATACAAGTTTGAAAACAAGTGTCAACACAATGGTTGGTGAGTTCACAGGTTTTGATATACATATAGTAATGAAAAGTGTGTCATGCTGTTTATCAATGTTAGTACCGAGCCCTAGGCCCAAAGTGTCAGTGCGTCACTACCGAACTAGACTTGTTTGCTCTTGCCTCCGCTATGCCTCGTATACATAGCAAGTTAGGTCAGAATTTGCACGGGTTATGACACTCAGTCAACATGGTGCCCCGTGGGGTTAGTCATTCCCTAATGGATCCATCCAAATCTACCACGTTGTTCGTACATTAACGGTAAGACTTTGTGAGGGCTTGTAACGAGTTCAACACTTAATGTTTGTCCAATAAACCAGCATACACAATAGTGTTTGTACAGTAATAATGTTTGACTCGATGCAACTAGTATTCTCCCCCTATTTAAAAGCATTTGAAAAAGAGTAAAGAGGGGCCGTAAACTCACCTTAGTGATGAAGTAGTGTGTAAGCGTAAGCTCCTGAACGTCAAGTAGCACGTCTCGGTCACCGGCAACCTATATCGTATACCGTACGTGAGTTCGTGTAAGTGACCGTGCTGGTGTTCGTGTCAGTACTCATGTTTGTGTCCAACAACCCTTGGTTGTTCATGTTTGCCCGTGTCGGTCCACAATGACCGTGTTTGCTCGTGTTGGTCCACATTGACCGTGTTTGACCATGTTTGACCGAAGTTGACCGTGTTTGACCAAAGTTGACCGTGTTTGACCAAAGTTGACCGTGTCAAGTCAACGACCCGTTGGTGAACCGTGTGACGGTTTGTGACTCGTGTAGCAATCGTGTAAGTGTTGTCGTGTGCAAAACGCGCAAATCGCGTCTATGGACAACTTACTATTTATAGTAAGTTTCCATTTACGGAAAGTTCACAAAGCATATCGGTTTTAGAGTTCTAGCATGCTCATTAGTCCTACGTGATCATGTTAACACATTGCACATCATCATACGGGTTCACATACGTCGTTTATAACATGTTAGCACACAAAAGTTTCCTAAAATGGAAAGTTTCCATTTTTAGCATACGTGACATCGGAAACCATCTAACTTAGCATCTAAACTTCATGTTATAACATATCAAGTTACTTAGCATGCTTGAATCAAACAAAATGTTCCTAAGTCGGGTTTTGTAAAAATAAAGTTACTATAAATAGTAACTTTGTTGTTTTTGCTTCAAATGACCATTTAAGCATTTCTAGTCCATCTTTATGTCATAAATCATTGTAATAACCGTTCTAATATCATTTAGACATATCAATATAACCAAAATCATCATCAATCAATAGTTCATCACTAAAAGTTTCTAAATATAGTAACCATGTCACAATGACCATAAACATCATCAAACCACATTCCAAGTATTTCAATCATCATATTATCATTCTAAGAACAATCATCCATACATGCATGTCCACCATTTTATCTATAACACCATTTAGACGAAACAAAGTTTCTATAAATAGAAAGATTGTCAAAAATCATCATTTTAACCGTTTTAAAGCATGTCTAACCATGGGTAATCCTTCTAACATCATCAATAAACATATCCATATACTCAAGATCATTCCAACACTCATGGATCATACATGCATGCATCAATGTCATCACAAACTATCATTTTAAGCACAATGGTCTATCCCCATCATCTTAGATCGTCTTAGAACATCATCTAATCATCTTAAATCATCAAGAATCATAGTAAAATCAACAAACCCATAACATAATTTCGTGCATGTGCCTCCATGGTGTTTGCATGTGTGATTTAACACATGCATGTGTGTGAAATGGTGATTTTAAGCCACGATGGATGTAGAGATTACCTTCTAAGGCTCCAAGAACACTGGAATGATGAATGAACAGCTCCTAAGCTTCCTGGAAATTCGTGTGTAGCAGCTTCAAGAGAGTGGTGATGGTGTTGAGGTCTAGAGGTCTCCTTTCAATGGTGTTCAAGCTTCCAAAAGCTTCAAATCTTCAAAAATGGCTTCTAAGAGCTTCAATGGTGATGTGCAGGTGAAAGAGACGAGCTTGAGTGTCTGGGGGTCGAGAAATGAGAGTAGGGTGGCTAGAAAATGATTACATCTTGGTTAAATAAAGATTCTGCGAACTGGGTCTCCTCGCGTAGCGCGACAGATTCAAGAGTTCCCCTCGCGTAGCGCGAGAGAGTCCGCGTTCAAATTTCCCCCGCCACTTGTCGCGTATCGCGACAGTTTCCTTGTGGACCGTCGCGTAGCGCGACAGATCCCCTGATGAGCCCAATAGGCCCATTTTCATTGGTTTGGTCCGTTCGTTGCCGTTTCACGTTTACGAACTTTCGTTTGGCCTTGTTTGAACTTCCAAGTTCAATGTGTGAGTGTTTCGTGGGGTTTCGAGTGTTGTGTTTCACAATGTGTTAGACGTTCACCAACGTTCGTGTGTTTTGACACGTGTGTGCTGTTTGCCGATAATTCCACGAATTATCAAGTCATGTGTCAGTGTTCATACTGTCGTGCCACGTGTCACACTAAATTAATCTAATTCTAGTGCCACGTGTACATAATGCATTTAAATAAACATTTAAATAAAATCAAAGCTGACCTGGAATTTACGGGGTGTCACATCCTCCCCATGTTAGAAAGAATTTCGTCCCGAAATTCAACTTGTGCTGTTAGCGTTTGTCTGTTCCGCGAACAGGTGTGGGTACTTTTGTTTCATCTGGTCCTCACGTTCCCACGTGAATTCCGGTCCTCGTCGCGAATTCCATCGTACTTTTACAATCGGGATTTTACTGAGTTTGAGCTTCTTGGTTTCCCGGTCCATAATCTCCACCGGTTCCTCAACAAAGTTCAATTGTTCGTCGATTTGTATTTCCTCGAGAGGAATAACAAGTGTTTCATCTGATAGGCACTTCTTGAGGTTTGAGATGTGGAATACGTTGTGTACACTGCTCAGTTCAACCGGCAGGTTCAGTTCGTAGGCTACAGGGCCTATTCGTTTTGTAATCTCGAACGGTCCAATGTAACGAGGGTTCAACTTTCCTCGTTTGCCAAACCGAATGACACCTTTCCAGGGCGAGACCTTGAGTAACACTCTGTCTCCCAC
This sequence comes from Mikania micrantha, assembly GCA_009363875.1. NCBI lineage: Eukaryota > Viridiplantae > Streptophyta > Magnoliopsida > Asterales > Asteraceae > Mikania > Mikania micrantha. The sequence continues at coordinate 83,378,551 of CM018681.1, read as the reverse complement.
CTGGAACTCTAACGGTTTGCGTCGCTTGTCGGCGTAGCTTTTCTGTCTGTCCCGAGCTGCTGCCATTCGTTTGCATATTTGCACGATCTTCTCAGTTGTCTCGTGCACCAGTTCTGGACCAGTCAGTTGGCTGTCTCCAACTTCCGCCCAGCAGATGGGTGATCGACACTTACGTCCGTAAAGTGCCTCGAATGGTGCAGCTTGAATGCTAGTGTGGTAGCTATTGTTATATGAGAACTCCACTAACGGTAGATGAGATTCCCAGCTACTACCAAAGTCAATGACACATGCCCGGAGCATGTCCTCCAGTGTCTGTATCGTTCGCTTACTTTGCCCGTCCGTCTGCGGGTGGTAAGCGGTACTCATGTCCAATCTCGTGCCCAGAGCCTTGTGCAAGGATTTCCAGAAATGCGACGTGAATCGACTGTCGCGGTCAGATATGATTGAGATTGGCACTCCATGTCGAGTGACCACTTCCTTTAAATAAATCCGAGTGAGTTTGTCTAGCTTGTCAGTCTCCTTGATGGGTAGAAAATGTGCAGACCTTGTCAGTCGGTCTACGATAACCCAGATGGTATCGCAACCACTTGCCGTCCTTGGCAGTTTAGTGATGAAATCCATGGAAATCTGCTCCCATTTCCACATTGGTAATTCCGGTTGTTGAAGTAACCCTGATGGCTTCTGGTACTCAACTTTGACTTTTGAGCACGTTAGGCATTTACTCACGTATGTTGCTATCTCAGCTTTCATGTTTGGCCACCAATAGGTTGTCTTCAAATCGTGATACATCTTATCAGAGCCTGGGTGTACGGAATACCGGCTCTTGTGAGCTTCGTCCATCACTACTTCTCTCAATCCTCCGTAGCGTGGAATCCAAATCCGTTCCATCAGATAGTAAGCCCCGTCACCCTTTGCCTTCAATTGTTTATCCATGCCGCGCATGGCTTCAAGAGTGAGATTTTCAGCTTTTAAGGCTTCCTGTTGTGCGATCCGTATCTGCTTTGGTAATTCAGAATGAATCGTGAGTTGTAGGGCACGCACGCGTTTTGTTGTTTCCTTCCTGCTCAACGCGTCGGCCACTACGTTGGCTTTGCCTGGATGATACTTGATGGCGCAATCATAATCACCTATGAGTTCAACCCATCTTCGTTGTCTCATGTTCAACTCTTTCTGGTCGAAGATGTGTTGTAGGCTCTTATGATCGGTAAAGATTGTACATTTCGTGCCGTATAAGTAGTGTCGCCAGATCTTCAAGGCAAACACTACGGCTCCCAACTCAAGATCATGAGTCGTGTAATTCTTCTCATGCACCTTCAGTTGTCGTGAAGCGTAGGCTATCACTTTCTCGCGTTGCATGAGCACGCAACCGAGTCCTTGTTTCGAGGCGTCACAATACACCACGAAGTCTTCGCATCCTTCCGGTAAGGATAGGATAGGTGCAGTACATAGTTTCTGTTTTAACAAGTTAAATGCAGCCTCCTGTTTGTCTCCCCAATCGAATTTCTTATCTTTATGTGTCAAGGACGTCAACGATTGGGCAATCTTTGAGAATCCTTCGATAAATCTCCGGTAGTACCCGGCCAGACCTAGGAATTGTCGCACCTCAGTCGGAGTCTTGGGTGCTTCCCAGTTCTTAATTGCTTCAATCTTGGCTGGGTCTACGTGTATTCCCTGTTCATTAACCACGTGTCCAAGGAATTGGACTTCGCGAATCCAAAAGTCGCATTTTGAAAGCTTTGCGTACAACTGCTCTTTCTTTAATAGTTCTAAGACTAGCCTCAAATGCTCAGCATGTTCTTCCCGATTCTTTGAGTAAATCAGAATGTCGTCAATGAACACTATTACGAATTTATCAAGGTAAGGTTTGCACACTCTATTCATGAGATCCATGAACACGGCTGGTGCGTTGGTCAGTCCAAAGGGCATAACCAAAATTCGTAGTGTCCGTATCGGGTTCTAAAGGCAGTCTTAGGAATATCATTCTCCTGTATCCTCAATTGATGGTAACCCGATCTTAAATCGATCTTGGAATAGTAGCTTGACCCTTGCAACTGGTCAAACAGATCGTCTATTCGCGGTAAGGGATATCGATTCTTGATCGTCACCTTGTTCAGCTCTCTGTAGTCGATACACATACGGAATGATCCGTCTTTCTTCTTTACGAACAAGACCGGTGCTCCCCAGGGTGAGAAGCTCGGTCTGATGAATCCCTTGTCTAACAGCTCTTGTAACTGGTTAGACAGTTCCTGCATCTCCGTTGGTGCTAGTCGGTATGGAGCCTTAGCAATCGGTGCTGCTCCTGGTGTAAGGTCTATCTGGAATTCGACCTGTCGCTGCGGAGGTAGTCCAGGTAGATCTTCGGGAAACACTTCGGGAAAATTGCGGACTACAGCGATGTCCTCAATCTTCCTCTCCTTCTTTGGTTGCTCTGCGATGAGGGCTAGTATTGCAGTGTATCCCTTTTGTAGGTACTTGTTTGCCTTCATGCATGATATGATGTTCAGAGGTACTCCCCGCCTTTCCCCCTGAATCGAGATCTGTTCTCCGTTCTGCAACGTCACTCGTACGATCTTCTCGTTGCATACGATCTCAGCTTGGTTAGCGGATAACCAATCCATTCCAACGACCACATCAAAGCTTCCGAGAGTCACCGGCATCAAGTCAATTTCGAGTTCGTGATCCGCCAAAACCATGACGCATCCTCGAAAGATGTGTTGTGTTTCAATTAGCTTGCCGTCGGCTAGCTCTACGGTATACTTGTAGTCTAGTGGTGTTGGGGTAATATCTAGTAATTTGCTAAACTCACTGGATATAAAGCTCCTATCGGCACCGGTATCAAATAATATGCTAGCATAGACATTATTTAAAAGAAACGTACCGGTTACGATGTTTGGGTCATCCTTGGCTTCTCCCGAGCCAATCACAAAAGCTCTTCCTTTGGCCGCTCCTCCTCCGGCCTTCTTCAGTTGAGGACAATCCCTCCTCATGTGGCCCGGTTTGCCACATTCATAACACCCTCTAAGAGTGTTCTGGTGGTTGTTGTTATTCTGGTTCTGGTTGTGGTTGGGATTGTTGTTGTTGATGGGGAATCTTGTTCTGCAATCCTTGGCCATATGGCCGTGTCTTCCGCACTTCAGGCAACGGTATCGTTCGCATTGCCCGGAGTGGTGGTATGAGCATCGGTTGCACAATGGGTATTTCCCCTGATATACACCCTTCCCCTTGTCATCGGGTTGGGTGGCAGTGAAGGCTCTGGCTGGTGCAGATTTTTGTTGTTGTTGGGGTTGATGAGCTTGCTGGTGGCTGGGTTCCCACTTCCTCTTCTGGCTCTCTTGAGGCTTCACATGCTCGCCTCGTTTTGGTAGCTTGCCCTGCGCTACAGCTTGATCGGTCAGTTTATGAGCCAGTCTGATCAGTGGTTGGATGGTGGTGATGTCAGACGCCATCACTATGCTTTGGAATTGCTCGGGCAATCCACTGATGAACTGCTCGATCTTCTTGTATTCCGGCGTCACCATAGCCGGGCATAGCTTACACAGCTCATGAAATCGAGTACAATATTGCTCGATCTCCGATCCCACCATCTTATGCACCCAGAATTCCGCTTCCAGTTTGCGGATCTCATCACGAGGACAATATTCCTCATGCAGCAGTCGGGTGAAGTCGGTCCATGACATGGAGTTGGCACCGTCCAACCCCAAGGTTTGAACATGGGTGTTCCACCATGTAAGAGCTGGTCCCTCCAGTGTACCGGTTGCATACTTGACCCGGTTTTCTTCAGAACATTCGCACATGGCGAACACAGATTCTGCCTTCTCCACCCAACGAAGCATACCAACAGCTCCCTCAGTTCCCTTGAATTTGTGAGGGTGGCAGTTCAGGAAGGATTTGAAAGAACATCCCTTGTTGTTGTTGTTGCCTTGCGATCCTGTTGTTCAGAAACCAATGTCGTGTGTTAGTGCGTGTTAGCTACACTATGTTAGTCATGTTAGGCAAGTGTTGGTACCGTTGTTAGTGCCACTCGTTTCGCTGGCCTGTTTGTTTGCCTCGTACTCAGCGAGCATCCGGTTGAATCTGCGTTCAACCATCATGTTGATTCTTGCCTTTTCGGCCTTGCGTTTGAGTCTTAGGGCATTTGCTCCTCTCCCCGACATGTTCTATACGGAAGGTTAGAATGTTAGTTAGCATGGGTTCGAGCATTAGCCAATGTCATAAGAGAAGTAAAGTCAGATGTTATGTCAGAAGTCAGATCATATGTCATGCTAGTAGTCAAGTCAGATGTTATGTTATCATGGTCAACATGTAATAAGTAGGACAAAACATAATTCTCATTAATAATAAGCTTGAAGTACAATGATTTCAAAAGGAAATACATAATAAGTTTTTCGAGCACATCCCGCTCGTCTAGGCCAAAATAAGAAAATACAAAATACAACAGTCCTCTAATCCGAATCCATAGAGACGTGTGAGATATCGCTAGCAGCGTCTCCGTCATCATCATCCTCCTCCGGATCCTCATTAGGATCCTCATCAAGGTCCTCATCTTCGAGGTCCTCGGCCTCGAATTCAGGACCATCCTCCTGAGGTGGCTCCTCAATAAACTGTGCAGCCCATGCATTAAGCATGGCATCACTGGCCTGCACCATGGCCTGAGTCTCGGTGATGTCCGTCCGATTCTCGGTTATACGCACGTCGTGTTCCTGCACGACATCGACGACCTGTCCATGCTCGGTCAGTAGTTGGGACATTTGGAGTCGTAGGGCCTCCATCTGGGCTTCCAATCTGTTGTTGCGCTCCTCTAGCTGATCGTTTCGCCTTTCTAGACGATCGTTTCTCTCACGAAGAGTCCGGAACTCATCAGTTAGTTCCCTACTCTTCCGAATCACCTGTCGTGTGCAAGCTACGTGTGCCGCAAACGCCTGCTCTGTCGACACTCCGAGTGGTGGTAAACGGTGGCCTGGAGTGGTGTCGCCGGGATATCGGTAAGGTGGTACTCTCTCCTCTATGATCCAGCTCTGTATGATGGCGGGTAGCCATCCCCAGTACCTAGCCCGTGCTGAGTCCCTAGCCCTCCGATCCATCTCGGCATCGACCTGGGCTACGATGCTCTCAACGCGTCGCCGACTCTCGGCAGCCATGTCATCAGGGATCTGGTGTCGGTCGGTGCTCCTGCCAGTGTTATCGTCAGCCATCCTGCATGTTTTTAAGTTAGTAAGCAACATTTCGATAAGTAATAATGTCATCATTGTGCAAGTTCTACGTGTAGTGTCTATAGTTGAGCAATGGCTATAGTCTAAGTTTACTACATGCAAACCTAGTTCCCTATAACCAAGGCTCTGATACCAGTCTGTCACACCCCCAAATTCCCACTTGTGGCAAATGTCCACGTGGATGTGACGTGTCCAGAATCACAGCTCAAGGTCATATAGAACACCTCTATATGCGTTTACAAATCCAATGTTTGACACATACACAATTAAAATAGTTTGCAGCGGAAAAAGTATTTCATCATATAGCAGCGGAATATTCAAATGTTTGACATATGCAGCGGAAAATCAAAAGTTGTTAAACACTACGATGTTTGATAAAGATACATATTCATAATAAACAGTGTTTGCATGAAAACATAAATAAATGCATGTAGGTCCTATGCCTGATCCCCTACGTGCATTCCTGGCATCCATAGCCTGCTAGTTACCTGAGAATACAAGTTTGAAAACAAGTGTCAACACAATGGTTGGTGAGTTCACAGGTTTTGATATACATATAGTAATGAAAAGTGTGTCATGCTGTTTATCAATGTTAGTACCGAGCCCTAGGCCCAAAGTGTCAGTGCGTCACTACCGAACTAGACTTGTTTGCTCTTGCCTCCGCTATGCCTCGTATACATAGCAAGTTAGGTCAGAATTTGCACGGGTTATGACACTCAGTCAACATGGTGCCCCGTGGGGTTAGTCATTCCCTAATGGATCCATCCAAATCTACCACGTTGTTCGTACATTAACGGTAAGACTTTGTGAGGGCTTGTAACGAGTTCAACACTTAATGTTTGTCCAATAAACCAGCATACACAATAGTGTTTGTACAGTAATAATGTTTGACTCGATGCAACTAGTATTCTCCCCCTATTTAAAAGCATTTGAAAAAGAGTAAAGAGGGGCCGTAAACTCACCTTAGTGATGAAGTAGTGTGTAAGCGTAAGCTCCTGAACGTCAAGTAGCACGTCTCGGTCACCGGCAACCTATATCGTATACCGTACGTGAGTTCGTGTAAGTGACCGTGCTGGTGTTCGTGTCAGTACTCATGTTTGTGTCCAACAACCCTTGGTTGTTCATGTTTGCCCGTGTCGGTCCACAATGACCGTGTTTGCTCGTGTTGGTCCACATTGACCGTGTTTGACCATGTTTGACCGAAGTTGACCGTGTTTGACCAAAGTTGACCGTGTTTGACCAAAGTTGACCGTGTCAAGTCAACGACCCGTTGGTGAACCGTGTGACGGTTTGTGACTCGTGTAGCAATCGTGTAAGTGTTGTCGTGTGCAAAACGCGCAAATCGCGTCTATGGACAACTTACTATTTATAGTAAGTTTCCATTTACGGAAAGTTCACAAAGCATATCGGTTTTAGAGTTCTAGCATGCTCATTAGTCCTACGTGATCATGTTAACACATTGCACATCATCATACGGGTTCACATACGTCGTTTATAACATGTTAGCACACAAAAGTTTCCTAAAATGGAAAGTTTCCATTTTTAGCATACGTGACATCGGAAACCATCTAACTTAGCATCTAAACTTCATGTTATAACATATCAAGTTACTTAGCATGCTTGAATCAAACAAAATGTTCCTAAGTCGGGTTTTGTAAAAATAAAGTTACTATAAATAGTAACTTTGTTGTTTTTGCTTCAAATGACCATTTAAGCATTTCTAGTCCATCTTTATGTCATAAATCATTGTAATAACCGTTCTAATATCATTTAGACATATCAATATAACCAAAATCATCATCAATCAATAGTTCATCACTAAAAGTTTCTAAATATAGTAACCATGTCACAATGACCATAAACATCATCAAAACCACATTCCAAGTATTTCAATCATCATATTATCATTCTAAGAACAATCATCCATACATGCATGTCCACCATTTTATCTATAACACCATTTAGACGAAACAAAGTTTCTATAAATAGAAAGATTGTCAAAAATCATCATTTTAACCGTTTTAAGCATGTCTAACCATGGGTAATCCTTCTAACATCATCAATAAACATATCCATATACTCAAGATCATTCCAACACTCATGGATCATACATGCATGCATCAATGTCATCACAAACTATCATTTTAAGCACAATGGTCTATCCCCATCATCTTAGATCGTCTTAGAACATCATCTAATCATCTTAAATCATCAAGAATCATAGTAAAATCAACAAACCCATAACATAATTTCGTGCATGTGCCTCCATGGTGTTTGCATGTGTGATTTAACACATGCATGTGTGTGAAATGGTGATTTTAAGCCACGATGGATGTAGAGATTACCTTCTAAGGCTCCAAGAACACTGGAATGATGAATGAACAGCTCCTAAGCTTCCTGGAAATTCGTGTGTAGCAGCTTCAAGAGAGTGGTGATGGTGGTTGAGGTCTAGAGGTCTCCTTTCAATGGTGTTCAAGCTTCCAAAAGCTTCAAATCTTCAAAAATGGCTTCTAAGAGCTTCAATGGTGATGTTGCAGGTGAAAGAGACGAGCTTGAGTGTCTGGGGGTCGAGAAATGAGAGTAGGGTGGCTAGAAAATGATTACATCTTGGTTAAATAAAGATTCTGCGAACTGGGTCTCCTCGCGTAGCGCGACAGATTCAAGAGTTCCCCTCGCGTAGCGCGAGAGAGTTCCGCGTTCAAATTTCCCCCGCCACTTGTCGCGTATCGCGACAGTTTCCTTGTGGACCGTCGCGTAGCGCGACAGATCCCCTGATGAGCCCAATAGGCCCATTTTCATTGGTTTGGTCCGTTCGTTGCCGTTTCACGTTTACGAACTTTCGTTTGGCCTTGTTTGAACTTCCAAGTTCAATGTGTGAGTGTTTCGTGGGGTTTCGAGTGTTGTGTTTCACAATGTGTTAGACGTTCACCAACGTTCGTGTGTTTTGACACGTGTGTGCTGTTTGCCGATAATTCCACGAATTATCAAGTCATGTGTCAGTGTTCATACTGTCGTGCCACGTGTCACACTAAATTAATCTAATTCTAGTGCCACGTGTACATAATGCATTTAAATAAACATTTAAATAAAATCAAAGCTGACCTGGAATTTACGGGGTGTCACAGGTATCAGTCCACATGGGTGTGACGTGGCCAGGATCACAGCTCATGATCATATAGAACGACTCTAAATGAGTTACATAACATACAATTTTGTAAATCAACCCAAGTTTCATAGATTTAACAGCGGAAAGTACAAGTGTTGCAGCGGAAAAGTACATTGTAACATACGAAATATGTGTTAAGTTGGTAAAACCAAACAAATGAAATAAAAGCCTAGGATTAGAGTCTATATGCATGCAGACTCTCTTGTGCATCTCCACGTGCATCCTATCTCGTGCTGTTCAGTTACCTGAGAATACATGCTAAAATGTGTCAACATAAAGTTGGTGAGTTCACAGGTTTAAGTATTTGAAAGCAGTAAAACAAATATGTACTGGGTATGTTAAAATGTTTTGTTGGATCTACGATCCGAGGTGTGTCAGTTCATCTTTACCGAAACTCGACTGTTTCCTTTGCCTCCATGGGTCATCGCGGAACCCAAATCAACATCGATAATACACTCGTTATGACCTCCAGTCAACATTGGTGCTGAGTGGGGCTAGTCAGACCCAATAGTACTACGTAATAACGACTCGTTTGTTACACAACTAACGGTAAGAATAACGAGGACTTGTGGCGATAATAGTTGCACACGAAAAGTTGTTTTACAGCATACCAGTCATATATCTAAAACAGTTGCATTGTATTCTCACCCCAAAGTTTAGTAAAAATAGTTAAGGAGTAAAAGTGGGGCCGTAAACTCACCTGAGTTTAGCTGTGCGTTCTTCTCGAGAACGGTTTTGTGCGCCTTTAGCGGTTACCTATAGCATATAGGTGTTATAAGTTTGTGTTCAAATAGGCCGTTTTCGTGTCCAAACAACTCTGAGTTGTTGTGTTGGTCGTGTTGACCGTGTTTGACCTAACGACCCGTTGGTGACGTGTGTAGTTCAAGTGATCGTTTCATGTGCAATTAGTGTCGTGTGTGAGCACGTAGATTGCATTCATGGGTTAACTTACTATTTGTAGTAAGTTTTCGTTTTAGGAAAGCTTCCAAATTAAGCAAGTCATACAAGTAATTGTTTTTCCGTTTGTTCTAGCATACATGGTTAACCTATATGAACATGTTATCACATAGCGCATAGTCACACTTAGTCAATTAATCCCGTTTCTCGTTTAATGATTCTAACATACTTATTAACCTTACGTGATCATGTTGATACATAGTACGTTGTTACATGCGATCAGTAAACACATAGCTTGTTTTTAGCAGTTAAAGTTTCCTTAAAAAGAAAAGATTCTAAATCTAGCATGATTATCATCGGAAATCACTTAACTTATCATGTCATAATCATATTATATCAATTTAAGCCATTTATCATGCTCGTATTATATCTAGCATCCTTAGATCAAAATTTAACAAAATAGAGTTACTAACAATAGTAACCATGACAAATACCATTCAAACGATTATTCTAAGCATTCCTAATCCGTTTTCATATCAAATATTAACATATTAAATCACTTATCATCATCTAATTATATCCATTTAGACCAAATCATCAAATAGCAATAATCGTGTTTCAAAAATAGTAACTTGGTCTAAAATGACCATAAATCAATCCCAAATCTATTTCTTAGCATCATAGCATCCTATTATAACAAATCTATACACATGCATGTTCATAACTTCATCCATCTCAACATTTTTTAACATAAAAGTTACTAAAAATAGCAAGTTCATCAAATAACTCATTTTTTGTGACAATCCGACTTTTCGGATTAACCTTGTTAACTGAAGATGGTGATATTACAGGCCCAACAGAGCCAATGTAGGCCCAACAGAACCAATGTAGGCCCAATAGAGCCAAAGAAGGCCCAGTAAGGCCCAGTAAGGCCAAAGTAGGCCCAATGGTATTTAAGAGGCCCAATTGGGCTAGTCAAGCCCAACAATGTTCTAAGAAGCATCTTTGTGACAATTTAGGATTTTCGATTCAACTTTGATTAACCGAAATGTTATGTAATCGATCAAAACCAAATCTGAGGGTTAGAATTAAGCAAGATCAGTCTTAGAAGGTTAAAACTTTAAGGATTAAGATTTTAAATCAAGAAAAAGTTGCAATTTTGACTTTTAAAGTCAAAATTCATATATAGTGTAAACAAGAGTTAAATTCGTATTAATTTGGTGTTTGAAACCGAATTAAACTTATTAGTGACTCATTATGATGATGATTAAACATTATTACCGGTTATTGGAAGCTAAAGGTCTCGAATTAAACTCTCATTATGGTTACAAGTCGAAACCGTCAACCACCATCATTGAGATCATATAATGCGATTTTGATAGATCAAATTCGTGCTATAAATCCCTTAGTCGGCCCATTCAGAAGATTTTGCATCCGCTAATTGTTGCTCAGAAACTATGAATCGAAGAAGCAAGTGCGTGGAGGCCGAAGTTCAAGTCGAACATTTATCTGCTTCAATTCGGCATCATAACCAGTAAGTCTTCATCCTTACACAACCTAAACCTGCCGATATAGAGTAACCCCATGTTAATTTTTGCTGAAAACATCGAATAGTATGAACTCCGATTCTAGGGTTCATCATGAAGAATGTTTTGGGGGTCTTTGTTCAAACGAATTAAAGAATCGAATTAAATGGCATGGGTAGTTCCAGAAAGTCTCGATTAAGGTTAATGATATGTCAATTTCATAATGGAACTACGAATTGTTAGATTTCGAATTTTAGGGTTCTTAAGTGAAACGGTTTTAGGGATTCTGATCCAAATGAGTTTAAGAATGAAATTAATGGTTACTAGTAGTTTCAGAGTGGTCCGATTAAACTAAGACATAGACCAATTGCTGGTTGTAACATCGAATTGATTGAATTCAATAACTAGGGTTCATGCTTAAAAACGGTTTAGGGGTTTTGATTCAAGTGAGTTCAATAGTTAAAGTAATTGGCACAGACATGTTCGAAATGCATCTTTGAATGAAAACCATGTAGTAATTTTATGAAATGAAAATGAATTGAATAGAATTTAGTCGTGGGTTTTGGGACTCGAGTTCGAGACTGTGTAGATTCGTTTTCATAACATTGCATCATCGATTAATCGAATTAGAACCATGGTTGAAGTCGGTTGGATGATTAGAAAAGAAACCCTATGGTTTTAAGAATTATCAGGTTCGAATTTGTGATCAATTGGGAGATTATGCTTCGGCTATAGAATAACAAAGGGAAACCGACCCATGTGAGGTTAAAACAATTTATTCTGGAATGATTTCGCGATACCCTAGCGGGCGAGACTGGTAGCTTGTGTGTGTGTGGAGTTGGTGGTCGCGGGTTCGAATCCGGGTTCCACCATTTTTGAAGAATTAAAACTATTTTTTATTTTAGCTCATAACTTATTCGTTTGAACTCCGTTTTAAACCGTTCAAGTTGCGTTGTAACCGTAACGGGAATACGAACACATTGGGATGTTGAAATTCATATTTTAATCCGAAAACGAAATCGCGTATAACTACGTTTAATTAAATAAAATCGTATAGGATTTTATTTAAACGATTTCAAAGTCACGCGTATTTACGTGTGCACATTTCTAACACTTTAGCATACGTGTGTTGACACGTATGTGATTTCAAGCACAAAACGACATCTCGAATAACACGAGGTTATTGTTTAAACACAGATTCTTCGTAGGAGGATTTCTTACATGAGCTTTTAGTGTGTGATCATTCTGCTAAAACCAAAGGTGCGTACACGGCCCCTTTCTTATTTTAAACTGTTTTGGGGGAGAAAACATGTGCAACAAACTATTTTTAGATACATATCACTTGCATGAGTTAGCTGTTTACATTATGTGACAACATAGCAACTTGAAAGTCCTTACACACCTCGAACCGTTTAGTTTGTCGTAGCGCAAAGCATGGTAGTTGGAAATAGATCTATTAGGTTTGACAAACCTCACCTGGTAGATGGGATCTACGCAGGTGTTTGACTGACCAAACACATTTTACTATTGTTGTGCTAGACAATAGTGGCAAGGCAAAAACATGCTATAGCATGGCAATTCGTCAGCTTCGGTGTCGACCACTTATGTAAATAGTTTATATGACTAGCTATCATGACTGTGCATGTGTGATTATGTTATCTACAATCTTGTTATTCAAACTGCTGTTTTGAACGTTGTGAATACTTAAAACCTGTGTTATGCACCAACCTTTGTGTTGACTTGATTTACATGTTTTCTCAGGACGCTAAGGCGCGCATTAAAGCTGGCATGGACTAGGAGATAGAGTCGCATGCATTTTAAACATTTTAGTTATTTGGATTTTAAACATTTGAAACTTTGTATTGTATTTTACATTTTTCAACTGTTACTGGTTTTATAACGCTTCCGCAACTTTTGAAAACTCTGATGTTATGTTTTAAAGACCAAAGTATGTTTTGAAATTCATATAGAGGTCTTCGCTATGTCTAATGATCTGAGATCCTGGTTTGTCACGTTCCCAAACGGTATGATTCCGTTAGTTGGAAATTGGGGGTGTGACATTTTTAACCATTTCAAAGATAATAAATCATGTAGTACACTTCCTATATCATCAATAAACATATTTAAATATCCAACATCATCCAAATGACCATGGATCACACATGCATGTTGACATTTCAATCATCCAAGAACAAATCATGCATTTTGCATACGCACACCATCATGGATCATCAAAGTACATCATCAAACCATTCTAGATCATCAAAATCAGTAGTTATAACATCAAACCCAGATGTAAAGCATTGAAAATTCATGCATAGGTGGTTTGAGTGTGTGCATGTGGGTGATTAGTCTTGCATGAGGGTCTAGGGGTGTTTTTAAGCCATAAGGGAGGTGAAACTACCTTCTAAAGCTCCAAGATTACAGAGATGATGAATAGATCAGCTCCAAAACCTCCTGGATCGTGGGATTTTGCAGATTCAAAGAGATGGTGGTGGTGTTCAAGCTCTAACTTTAGTTTTCTTCAAGTTTCTTGGCAATCTCCAAGTTCCAAAGCTTCAATAAAGGTCTCTAATGGCTCCCAAGAGCTAAAACAGGGGATTTGCAAGTGTTTTGGGAGGGTAGAACCGAGGGATTGCGTCTGGGAATGAATAAAATGATGGTAGTAGTGTAATGATGGTCTTGGGTGGATAAAAAGAGATTTTTCTGCGATTCCGGCTCCCAGGCGCACCGCCTATCGAGAGGCTCTGTGTCCAGGCGTACCGCGCGAGGCGACCGGCTAAGGGGCGCCTCTCCCCTTCTCGCGCGTAACGCATGGGGTCAAGGACTGGGCCTAGGCGTACCGCCTAGCCCACGGGATGAGCCCAATTGGCCTAGTTTCATGTTTTGGCCCATTTTTCGCGTATTTCATGATTACGGACATCATTTCGAGGTTTGTAGACATTGTTTTCACTTGTTTTAGGTTCCCTAGAACCTATGGGTTGTGAAAGTGGACTGTGGTTCGTTTATTTCACCAACGTTCGTTATTCAAGACACGTGCGTACGTTTTTCTGATAATTCTTCGAATTATCGTTCTTGTTGTGTGCGTTTGAACTGTAGTGCCATGTGTCACACTAAATTTTCTAATTCTAGTGCCACGTATGTAATAATAATACACATTATTATTAAAGTAAAATAAATGCTAACCTGGAAATTAAGGTGTGTCACATTTGGACGAATCTTGGGGTACCATTGAGACAATGTCTCATTGGTTCTGTCTGTGAGTAGATGGGATTGCTTCACAATATGATGTACAACCAAATTAATAATATGTAAAATCAAAAAAGTCGTCGTAGCTGATCGATTTATATTTTATTTGTATTTTTCAACTACACTTGTATTATTTGAAACATTATCTAACAACATTGAAAATATTTTATATTTTAATTTAATAGTTGTTATTACATAATCTAAAATGTGAAACAAATTTTCTCCAAAATTTCATCATTTAACACGTCTTATAATTTATTCAATAAGTAGTGATGCAAATGTGCAATTTGAATAAACCATGTGAGCCGACCAAACGCCGGTAGCTAAGTTTATACAAATTTAGTAAATTTTCAAAAATTAAAATCAAATCTTGTTTTATATATTTTCACAATTTTTAAACATTAATGCTTAAGAGTAGTGCTACTTACATGGACGTGACGACGTTAGAGCGTCTTTCGAATCATATTTGTTAACTGGGTGTTCTCAAAGTGGTCAAACGACAACCCTTCTTGAGTCACAAGCTTCATCATTTGATTCCAAACTGTTTTTATGTCGTGCATAAAACATTCCACCGACAACACCCATTTACGTCTAATCGGACTGGATTTGCTTTCTTTCACTTTGCAAACTTTACCAACATGCTTCTTCAAAGTAGAGTTGGTAGAGGAACATAATTTCCTAATAGATGATTGTAAATAACCATAACAAGAGTAACAAAATTATTTTTTGCACTCAGGTTTGTGTTTTCAAGTGGTGTTTATCCAACACTTCTTATAATAACTTAAGAGGTAAAATGATTTATAAAAATTGAAAAAAGGGTAAAAAATTGTCAAAAAAAACCGCTGGATCAAAAAACGGTTAAACACAATTCATCACGGTAAAGGATTGTTATTAACTTAACTTGTTGCAAATAAATTAGTTAAAGAAACTGATTTTTGTAAAATAATATTGTTATGAACCGGTTAAACATCAACTAGTAAAATAATGAATCACTGTAAATTTAATTTTGTGATGATCGAAAATTTTTCCTCGTTATTCTTATGCACGATTTATTTTTTTAACAAGATTATGATAATTTTCTTTATTTTTGTTTTCTATTTACATTTTTTTGTATGTCACAATCAATATGTTCATGGGCAACTTGTTACTTTTCATGTGTCACAATCGGTGCTATCATAACCAAATTATTACCAAAAATGTGTTTGCTTTTATTGCAAAATAATAAATGCATTGTTTTCTTTGTTTTTTAGTATGTAACAATTTAACATTGTTTTATAGTAAAATAACGCAACAGTCAATAACCATCCCAAAAGAATAATTTAAGATGCGATTTTATGAGTTAGAAGTTGTTTGATTCATTAAGTTTTTAGTAAATAAGAGGCCTAGATTATTTAGATTATGTTTAAAAATAAATGACTAAGATGTTGTCTGACTGATTCAAAGATTTTTTTAGTAAAATAAACAGTTTCAATCTCTGACAAATTCAAAGTTAGTACCTTATTGGAAACATTAAAAGACTATTAAATAGCTCTATAGTGTATTAGTATATGTATGCATGAGCAAAGTTTTATTAGCAACCCGTTTTTTCGGTATTACTCAGTAGTATTGATTTATCGATTGATAGGTTAAAAATTTTTATACGTATTTATTTCCACAAAGAAAACTAACACCAAAGCCATATATATATATATATATACAATAAAAAAACATAACATAAATTAACCAAAAAAACCAGTGTCTTCTTCGAAAGCTTATACTGACAAAAACATTATCATATCCTAAGCTTACATACTTTTTTTTTGCACAATATATATAAGAATTCATTTAAACATAAATCAACAAATTGTATAGAACTGAAAAACAATATTTATAATCATGTAATTTAAGGGTAAAAACGTAATTTTAATTAAAGTTAAGAGAAATCAATTTTATACTCATTAAACTCGTGGTTATAAATATTTTTTTTTAGTTGTTAGCTAATATCAGTTCTTAGTTAAGCATTACTCTATGTATATAATTTCGTTGATGTCTATTTATCTCGATAAAGTTAGTAATGGCAGCAAGCTTATATTATGGATCGAATGTATCCAGAAAACACAGATAACAACAATCAACTCGAGGTAAGTCGCACCTCTCAAGAATTTCGTTGAGCATGAGAACTTTAACCTAGGTCTCTTGATACAATAACACCACGAGGAACCAAAGTCTTTCAAGATCACCTTCTAATTGCCAAACGTTAAAACAACAAGGAAGACATTATCCTGGCAATCAAATTCTTAGGCGTTTGGAATTTCCTGTTGGACTAAATTGATCCACTTCTGACTTGTACCCGGATCCAATAGACTGGTCTTTGTCGGATCATGGGTTGCATCCCTATCAGTTAGGTCTTAGGAGAAGATTTATGTTGATCGCCCAACGTAAAGCATTCACGCCGTATACGGTCAGTTCTGACCTCTATATGTCGTACAATAATTGTTACACAGAATTTTTTCAGTATGATATAAATGTTTGTCTGTACCTTATACAACCTGTATGGCCCATATAGAAAAAATATGGTGTTAAAATAAAATGTTGGGATGTCTTAATAACCCAAGCCAATCTAAATTGTAAGACATGTATTTATAAATGGTGTATGACATTTAAACCAATAGAAACTTGTATAAGACCGGTGCTATTAATATATTAATAATATGACAGGACAGTGAAACAAACATCTTATTATCTACTTATTAGACTGAATTTAACAATTAAATGACATCATAAATAGTTAAGAAATACAAAAAAAAATTATATAATTATAAATGTATTTAAAAAAACATAATTAACGTTTAAATAAACATAATCACGTTTAATAATAATACATGCTTTTGTTTTAAAGTTATATTATTTCAATTTTAGAAAACAAAAAAATCCGGTCCAATTGCTTTTGTTTCAACTAGCCTGACAAATAACCAAATGGTTCAACTCAAAGCGATTTAAAGGCACCTAACCATACCAGTTTTAGTAACTTTTTTCAAATCGGTCCGGTCAACACACAAAAACATTGCTATACACGACAAGCTTCACTTTCTAAACTGTAAACGACCAAACGTCTCTATATAGACGGTTCGAGTTATTGATTTTGAATTCAAATCGGCAAAACGTGCATAGAAATATTCAGTTCGATCGGTTTGCACGTTTTATTAAAACGCTAAAATCAATGAATCAAACCTTCAAGAAAATGGTGTAGTGGTAAGAGTGAAGGAGAGACAACCTAGAGGTCTCAAATTCAATCCCCGCATAGAGCAATTTTCCTTGGAGTCACCGACCCGATTATTTGCTGTTACGTTTTACCTGTTTATTTCTGTTAGTTGGTATGAAAGGACCTCAAAGTTTATCACGCAAGTGAGTTTAGAAAGTTATTAAAAAAATTTAATGTATCAAGGTTGACTAAAAGAAATAATAAGATTCCCACCATCAATGATTCTTTGTTACATGATTAAAAGTTCCTTTGTCACTTACCTCCAACTGCTTGGGTCCATAAACCCATTCAATCTGAAAGCCATATTCCTTTTCTCCGCCGAATCCCCTCAACTTTTTAACCTAATTATCATCAATCGATCAGTTTGTGTGGCTGTCAGGAAACCTCAATTTTGCAGGTACTTGTTGATGAAATTCACATTACTTTTTATGATCCAATGAAACCAGTAATTTCTTCGGTTTTTTTTACATGTTCGTATGTTTCTTCCGGATTACAAGCCATGACTGCGATTCTTTCTTGATTATTTCGGTTTTCAGTGTTTCATAGAAGCGTTTTACTGTTTACTTTTTTGAGGACCAGTTTTAATTTAAATGTTTTTGGGGATAATATAGGGTTTAAATGGATTAATCTGTGAATACTCAGGATTACATGATTGTTATATTGAATCTAAATACGAAGATAAAACAGAATAATAGTAGTTGACTCGTGTAATCGTGTTATACTATGAACTGATTGCGATTTGCGACACCAATTTCACATGTTTTTTTGCCTCCTGATGTTTAATTAAATGCATGATATGAAAGTATGAAACTGAAGCTCATGCAAGTGGTGTTTGGATTTTTGGGTTTTTATAATGGTTATTCCGGCTTGAAGCATTATAATCTGATAATCAGATAAGCTAATTTAAGTTATTTATACATTTATCTCAATAATCAGGTTTTTTGTGGCTTCTCCAACTTTAGTTATCTTGATCATAAATAATTGGAAATCACAAATGTAATCAATTTTTGCCAAACATTCAAAACTGATTATCATTCCTCAATAGCGTATACATCTGACCGAAATTTCTTTAGTTTCATTATCTTTACAAAACATGCAATTGGATTTATGATAAATGTGATGTCCAAAAGTTTTCTACTTAGGAATCGGAGTTGTTTAAAAGGTGTGATTTTGCAGGAAAAGGGGAAAAAATGAAATCTACAATTTAGAGACAGTTGGTTCTTCTTAAGTTGGGGAAGATGGGTTTTAAGCCCTTAGTTTCATTTTGTCGTCCAGTGGAAAATGGTGTGTGGGCTACAGCAGTGGAAAATGAATTCGGGCCTTACACACCCTGTGCAACAGATTCTCTGGTCACTGGCATTTCCCATCTGGTCCTACTGGGAGCTTGCATATACAGGATATGGGTCACAAAGAAGAATTTGAAAGTGCAAAGGTTCAAATTAAAGTCAAATATCTACAATTATTGGCTGGGGTTATTGGCCCTTTACTCTGCTGCTGAGCCTTTGTTTAGATTGATAATGGGCATTTCAGCCTATAATATTGATGGAGAGACTGATCTAGCTCCATACGAGGTTTGTTTCGTTTTATATCTTTTTCTTCATCTAACACTTTTGTTGTAACCTACATTTGTAGTGATCGTATTAGAAAAAAAAATATTTACTTCAAATAACATGCAAATTTTGCTGTATTAGAGAACTATCGAGTGAAGTAATTTATTCTGACCTGTATATGTTCTCAATTTTATCTATCATTGCAGATTGTTACCTTAGTTATCAAGGCTCTAACATGGTGCTGTATGTTGATCATGATTGGTCTTGAAACAATGGTTTACGTTTATGAAATTCGTTGGTTTGTGAGGTTCGGTGTCATTTATGCTTTGCTTGGGGATGCAGTGTTGTTCAATCTTGTGCTTTCTGTGAGCAAATATTACACTAGGTTTGTTTTATTCCACTTGAAATTGCTTGCGTATAAGATAAACAGTTAAAAAGTGAAGTCATCAATGTATGATTGAACTTGTTTCTTGCAGATATGTTTTGTATCTCTTTGTCAGTGAGGTTGCCATACAGGTTAGATGTTGTCGATATAATATAATTTGTTCCTTTTTTTTTGTAACTTCAGTTAATGTAATCTTGAACTAATGTTGTGTCTTCTGTTTTCAATTTTCATTTCAAATACCAAGTACACTAAATTAAAGTACCACTTACACAGCAGGTTTCAGAGCATTGTTTAGTTATAACCTTATGAAAACAAGGGAAGGTTTCCATTATAAATATTGTAGTTTTATGAGCTTGTGTCAAATAATCTATTATAAATCTATCTACTTAAACCTTACGCTTCCTTAAATTGTTTTAGCTAACTATTAGTAACTATAAATTTGATTTAAAACCTTTTTTTAATAACCGTGGGAACCCACTTACGTGTTAAACTATCGGGTCCCCCCAATACCCGATTAACCAGGGGAAACAAGTAAAGCGCGGCCACATGCAACTGGGTCGGTGGCCTCCAAGGAAAACCGACCGTAGTGGAGATTGAACTTGAGACCTCTAGGTTGTACCTCCTCTACCCAATTCACTACACCACTTCCTTGGAGGTTGATATAAAACCTTTAACAATTGCTTAAAACTCTTTAGTTGCATTATGTTATATGTATCTCAAATTATGATTAACATAAATGACACTACTTTGTTTTTCAACGTCAAAATATCAATAATGTAAACTCAACATAATTGTAGTATGTTTGAATTGTAAACTGGTTTATATACAACTCATATATAATATATATTTTGATGCAGGTTCTATTTGGGCTATGCTTGCTTGTCTATCTTCCTGATGTGGATCCTTATCCGGGTTATACCCCGATACGGGCTGAATCTTTGGATGATGCTGAATATGAAGAACTTGCTGATAGGGAGCAAGTTTGTCCTGAGAGGCATGCCAACATTATTTCTAGTATGTCTACTAGCTTAGTTTGTTATAATATTATGCAAAATGTGTTTATTGTAACCTTTTGATGGTATTCTTTATTTATCCTTTAATAGTAAAACACAAAGTGTTTAACATGGGAATTCATTTACACCTTTTTGACAACATACGTTATTGCATCTAGTTATGACCTATGATATATTTTCATATATTTTTTAGGTATCTTCTTCTCTTGGATGGATCCACTTATGTTGTTGGGATACAAAAGACCTCTTACAGAAAAGGATATATGGAAATTGGACACATGGGACCAGACAGAAACACTAAACAGCAAGTATGCTATTGTTTTTTTATTTAACCTATGGGATTTAAATTTTTTATTAATGATGAATTTACACTTTTGCTTTTCAGATTCCAAATATATTGGGCAGAAGAGATCCGTAAACCTAAGCCATGGCTTTTAAGGGCTTTACATCGTAGTCTTGGAGGAAGGTCTGTACAATGAGACAAAATTTTGTGGCCCGTTACAGATTTTTTTTACTAAGAACGAGAAAGTCTGAATATATCATGTTTGTTTGAATACAGGTTTTGGTGGGGAGGCTTTTGGAAGGTATCATATGAATATTTCAGTTCTGGTTCATCAATTTTTACATAGCTTTAAATCCATGTTATTAATAGTTCTTCAAAAATCTTCATTCTACAAAAGTTTTCATTGTGACTTGCATAAAAACCAAATCCATGAAAACTAGAAACTTGATGAATATCATGAGTTTTTACTTTCTGGTTGTGAGTTCTTGATCGTTGAACCCAGTAATATATTTTTATGTTGTTTTCCCTTGTTCTTTTGTAGATTGGCAATGATCTTTCTCAATTTGTTGGGCCACTGATTTTGAATCAGTTGCTATTGGTGAGTTAGATAACTTTTTTTTTAAACTGTTTCTAATTATAAGCTGCTGTGCTTTTTATTTCTTGTCCATAATTAAGTAGCTCCCCTAATTTTTATTGTAATTATTAATACTTTTCAGGCTATGCAAGAACGTGCTCCAGCTCAAATTGGTTACATCTATGCATTCTCCATTTTCGTTGGAGTGGTACAAGTTCTATAACTTTCTTTTTTTACTAGTATTGTTCTTTTCTAATTCATAGAGCCGTATGACTTCCACACATTTTGTAGTGCATCAAATTATATGCTTCTTATGGTATTTTAATGTAAATTTAGGGGAAGGTTT
The DNA here is from genome assembly GCA_009363875.1 of Mikania micrantha. Taxonomy (NCBI): domain Eukaryota; kingdom Viridiplantae; phylum Streptophyta; class Magnoliopsida; order Asterales; family Asteraceae; genus Mikania; species Mikania micrantha. Next base: position 83,357,111 of record CM018681.1, on the reverse strand, counting down.
CTGTGGCAAGGGTGGTAATGATAATCAAATAGCATAGATATGTTTAATCACCTTTTGTAAGTAGTATTTTGACCTTTTAAATGCCCAGGTATCACGAAATCAAGTTTGAGATAATATAGGAAAAGAACACTTAAGTATAATTATATAAGACAATAACTTAAGTACGCTTTGAGATATATATGTAAATAGGTTGTATGTGTTGACTCATTTATGTGTATTATGATCAAAGAATATTTCCAAGACCTAGATATAGTATTATACAGACAAGCAAATAAACAAACATATCTAGTAAATTCCCCTTAAATAGTAGGGTCCGGGGAGGTTAGACGAAGGCAAAATGCTAATTTCCTAAAGAGGTTGTTTTTGAAGAGATTCTCAACTCAGATTTGTCGCACATTTTTATTTATTTATTTATTATCATGATTCATTATACACACACACTCACTTTACTCTTTTTATACACGAACACGAACACCAATGTAAGGGTTACCAATGTATAAGTTAGTGTAGACCTGTATTGGAAATGCTGGATCTTGGTTTTAAAAAGCAAGAAGTACACCAAAGTGCAAAAGCGGTGGACTTCTAATATGCGAGGCGCAAGATTTTTCCCATAGGTCTTTAGCATCATCAAACCAAAATATAGCTATAAATAAGGTTTATATGATTTAATGTATAAATTACCTACATGTACAATCTTATTAGCTACATGTGTAACACTTTAAAGCACAAATGCACCTCTTATGCAAGATGGTGTTCCTCAGTGGAATTTTTTCAAAAAAAAAATTGTGCTTTTTGCGCGCTTTTGGTACAACATGTGCCTTGAGTCACACAAGGTGAGGAGCCTTGTGCATGAGGTCGCCTTTCACCTAGGCGCGCCTCAGGTGCTCTTTTTAAATTAAGTGTTAGACCGTATAAAGGTTACACTAAATAATCCATAACATAACTGTCAAGGTGCATAGGCGTTTAAAACGAGGGCTTTTTTAAGCCAAGCACATAGTATGAAAATACCATTTTAGGGTTGTTTAGGCTTGTTTAGGTTGTTTTAGGTTGAATTTAGGCTTGTTTAGGGCTAGTGTAATTGTTTTAGACATGTTTAAATATTTTCAAACGATTTTTGACCTGAATTTTGCCAGAAAAAGTGCCCGAGGGCGCCTATTCAGCTGACGCGCATAAGATGCGCTTGTGTACCTAGGCGTGCGATTAGAGCACCTTTGACAACTATGATCCACAACTACTTAACACATGTCTACACTCACCAAAAAACATGTCCATTAATCCACATTTGGCGCTAGATAATAAAACGTAAGCTGACCCTTTAGTTGGTCCATATATCAAGCATCTGAATTTTGTTAAGTCTATACAAGTATGCACTCCACATTGTCTAACATGTATTATAACTAAAAAAAACTTAGTCTTACCGAAAATCCATTTACATTTAAAATATGTTAAGAACAAGTCGCCAATCACCAACACAAAGGAAACTATCTTCTAAATTTTCTCATATCTAGTGAAATGTAGCAACCCCCCCCTCCCCCCTCTCTCTCTCTCTCCAACACACACACAAAATGGGGGAATTTCCGGGCTCTAGTAAACTTTAGCTTGATTTGGTTCCTCATGTAAGAAAATTGCATGATACTTCCTTATTCATGTCTGGTTACATCATTTTAATTTATATTATAGTTTGAAATTAGCTGTACTGATTATCAACTTTAGGTACTTGGTGTCCTCTGTGAAGCTCAGTATTTTCAGAATGTCATGCGTGTTGGATACCGCCTTCGTTCAACTCTGGTAACTTTTTCACTCTCGTCAAGTGCAATAAATGTTGTTTACTATAAAAATGTTAAAATTGTCGCATAAAATACCACAAATTTCTTGGGAAAGAGAATCACACCTTAGTACATACATGGGTTCCTTCTTATATCCTTTATTTACTTTTGAATATATTTGTATTTCAATTTTTGCTTAATCGCTCTCTTTTCCTTTCTGGTTTTTTATGTGAACCTGTGATTTCTTTCAAGATTGCTGCAGTTTTCCGGAAAACTTTAAGGCTAACTAACGAGAGTCGCAGAAAGATTGCATCCGGGAAGATTACCAACTTGATGACAACCGATTCTGAATCCCTTCAGGCATGTTTCATTAGCATTTATGTCCTTTTTGATTCATATTTCGGAACAAGAAAAAAATCAGGCTGGTTTAATTTGAAACTCTTTTTGTGCATTTTTTAAAGTTGTGTTTATAAACGATTAGTGTGTCAATATAGTTACAAGAACTATATTATTTTAAATTATATATGAAAATTTTGAATAGGAAAAGACTTGGCAGGTTTATTACCTTTTCGGAACCTTTCAACCATTTGACACCTTTTCCTTTTAGCTAGTTTTGTTAATTTATCCATTTGACCAGTTGGAGATAAACTGGAATCAACCCCGTTCATTAATAAATCGGATAAAATTGCCACCCTTTAATGGATACTTTTGTAGAACTCTGGCAATGTCTTAAAATGTAAACTTATGATGATGACAATGGCACATGAAATCTCTACAAGTGTGTAACTTTTTCTAAGAAGAGGTCATCGATTGTAAAGGGTTTTGATTTCTTCATTTTATTATTTCAATGAATGTCTTATTTCCACCATCTTTTCCACAGCAAGTAACCCAGTCACTTCACACTTTGTGGTCTGCCCCTTTTCGTATCATTATCGCTTTGGTTCTTCTCTACGAACAATTGGGTGTTGCCTCAATCCTTGGTGCCTTATTGCTAGTTCTCATGTTCCCCATACAGGTAAAATAACATACATACATTTTAAAATATGTAATGTTTATTCAGAAAATGTATATCTTTGGAAACAGACATTGGTTATCAGTAATATGCAAAGAATGTCCAAGGAAGGACTTCAACGAACTGACAAGAGAATCGGTCTCATGAATGAAATCTTAGCAGCCATGGACACTGTCAAGTCTCTCTCTCCCTTTCACTTTTACATTCCCAATTTTATGAAATTTCTCGTTTACAATACCATCTTTTGTTACTGGAAGTATTATGAAATATTCATAATCATTTTGACTTGAATTAATATGTATTTCAGATGCTATGCTTGGGAGAATAGTTTCCAAGAAAAGGTTCAAAGTGTTAGAACCGAAGAGCTATCATGGTTTCGGAAAGTACAAATGCTAGGAGCGGTATGTTGCCAAACAACCGACAGTAGATCATATTTACATGATTTTATAGTTAAGTTCAAGACGTTGAATATGTTAGACAATTGGCTCAAAAACAAACCAGGAAACACTGAATTAAAGCTGCCATATTGTTACATTATGAAATTAAAAGGAGAAGAACTAGTACAATAATAATAGAGAAAATTAAGCCTATTTATAGCTAGAAACTTAACCTCTAAGATAATGTAAACAAGGAAACACAGCCTAAACTAGGAAACTACCAGCTGGTAATTTCCAGCTGTAATCTCTAAAAACACAGCTGTAAAATCTTACAGCATTTTTATTTTAATAATAAAAACTTAACATAATAAAACATGATTAAACCCATCATTCACCCCCTTAATCATGTTCGTTTATTTTTTTCTCTTCATAGCAACGTTGGTTCATCATCTTCATACCGTGACAAGTTAACTTCTTCCCTTTTCCCTACTTTGGACATTCATTCACAAAGTGTCCAAACTCACCGCACTTGAAACATCTAACGTGGCTCTTATCCCGTTGGAACCGTTCACCATCTTGACTTTTCCCGGATCCACGACCTCTTCCTCGGCCACGCCCAAAGTCATCCCGATTTGAACTTCCACAACCACAATGCTCACAACCATGCTTTTTCCTCCTTTTCCCTTTTAGAAAACATCAACCTCCCATGAACTTCTTCTTCTTCTTTGTTGGGTCCCTTGACACGTTCCTCATATGCCTTCAACCTTCCAACGGCTTCATCGAATGGCATAGTGTCCAACTCAAAACATTGCTCTATGGAGGCTACAATTTGGAGAAACGATTTAGGCATAGAATCAAGCAAACGTCTCACCAATACCTCTCCTCTAGGTCTGATCCGAGACTTCTTGATTTTGAAGCTAGCCCCTTAGTTTGCTTGCAAAATCATCTACCGTGTCACTCTCCTTCATGTGTAGCTTTCGAGCTCTCTCCTCAATGTTTGAAGCCTAGCTGTTCGGACTCGATCCACCCCCAAAAAATGTTTTCAGCCCTTCCCAAACTTGTTTTGCATCTGTATAAGATACCATTTGCAACACAAGTTCTTTTGGGATGGCTTGAATCAAGAAGCAAGAGCCATCTTTGATTTCTTAGGATCAACAGCAGCACCAACAGTTGTTCAATAGCCTCCCATATGCCATAAGCGTCCATAATCGTCTTCACTTTAATAGCCCACACGGATAGTTTGAAGACGTTAACACCGGACACTGATATGACATAGAACTACCTTCTTTTGTTGGTACCATTGCCATCTTTTTTTAAACAGCTTCAATCTTGTTGTCAGAGCTGATACACCAAACCTTTTCCTGGGTCGTAGAACAATCTGCTCTTGACCACCGATCAAAGAAAAACAAGGCCTGCTACAACCGCTGCCTCTACTGTTTTTCTCTTTATCCGCTAAGCGAGACTCGATTCAAAGCTTCCTGCTTGACGAATCCTTGCTGTCCGCTTTTCCTGCAATTCTGATCGGAATCTTCTGCCAAAAAAGAACCTGCTGCTGGTCTTATCCTTGGCTAGGAATAAAAGGGTTTGGGTAACTGAATCAATAACTGAAGCTGTCAAAGACGTCTGATCACTCCCTTATCAGATTTAAACCTGCCTTTCTTGATCAAACTGCTGCTTTAGAAAAAGAAAAGCACCCAATGAAGTGACTCTAGATTTTGTTACCACAGGCCCTAGTTCTTCACTGCTCTGATACCAATTGGCTCAAAAACAAACCAGGAACACTGAATTAAAGCTGCCATATTGTTACATATGAAATTAAAAGGAGAAGAACTAGTACAATAATAATAGAGAAGATTAAGCTATTTATAGCTAGAAACTTAACCTCTAATAATGTAAACAAGGAAAACACAGCCCTAAACTAGGAAACTACCAGCTGGTAATTTCCAGCTGTAATCTCTAAAAACACAGCTGTAAAATCTTACAGCATTTTTTATTTTAATAATAAAAACTTAAACATAATAAAACATGATTAAACCCATCAGAATAACAGACAAACAAACATCCCACTCAAGAATAGGGTTTGGGAAGGGTGAGATGAGGATAAACCTTACCTCTATCCTATAGGATAAAGAGGCTGCATCTTGTTGAATAGTTGCAGGCGTCGATTGATTCCAGTTATTGTGAATTATTGTATTGCAGTTGAATACATTTATACTTAATAGCATTCCAGTGGGTGGTAATCGTGGTTTCATTTGGGTTGTTTACATTACTGGGTGGAGACTTGACACCTGCTAGAGCCTTTACATCACTCTCTTGTTTGCTGTTACTGTACTACGTTTCCGCTCTCATGCTTCCAAATATGATTACTCAGGTATGTGTTATGAATCACTCAATGAATTTGTTTTTCTTTCATTCCAAGTTTCTGTATTCTATATAAGTTCATTTGCAGGTTGTAAATGCCAATGTGTCCTTAAAACGTTTAGAAGATCTACTTCTGGCTGATGAGAGACTTCTTCTTCTTCCAAATCCACCTCTTGAACCAGGCCTTCCAGCCATCTCAATTAAAAAACGGATTTTTCTCTCATGGGATTCAAAGGTCCTACTTTAGCTCTTTAAAGTGTCACAATGCAAGTGTTTATTTACCATTTTTTTTTCTTTTGCAGTCAGAGAAACCTACATTGTCAAACATAAACATAGATATACCAACGGGGAGTCTGGTGCAATTGTTGGAAGTACAGGGGAGGGAAAGACATCAGTTGTATCTGCTATGCTTGGAGAACTTCCTCCAGTTAGTGATGCAAATGTTGTTATCAGAGGAACAGTTGCTTATGTCCCACAGGTTTCATGGATTTTCAATGCAACGGTATGTTGTGTGATGGTTTTTTGTAGGTTTCAACTTTCCAACATGTCTATGAAATGTGATGTCCCAGATAGACAAGGTGTTTGGGTCATCAGAACTGTTAGTAGGTGTATGCACTTAAAATACACTTAGGCAACTAAATTCATTTGAACCATTCCCGTCTTAGCTACTTTTTAATTGTACATATGACCCATTACCATAGTTGGAGAAATCGCTGGTCGCTAAGTCGGTCGGCGAGGTAGGGACTAGGGATTAATCCCGATTTTTACAACACTGCCCATTACAATAAAACATAGGCCAAATTATCCTTTCATAAGTAAATGGTAGGACATACCACCTCTAATTGAGTTTCATATTCTGATATGCTTATTATCATCCATAATAACAATTGAAGTCCTATTTTGGGTCTAATGTTGACATTTATATGCTTTTTCCAGGTTCGTGACAACATATTGTTTGGATCCCCCTTTGAACCTGCAAAATATGAGAAGACACTAGATTAATACTGCATTGCACCATGACCTGGAATTGCTCCTGTAAGTGCCATTGTGTTTCATAAAAAGTCTTTTTATCTATATATCTAATCTTCATTATATATGTATGGTGTTTATCATGGTTTAAAAAGGCGTTCCGAGGCGTACTCGGCCGAGGTACTTAATTTCATTATAAATGCATATTGGATTCGATTAGCTCTTTCCTTTTCAATTATATTATACCTTGTGATATTTTTACATTTGTTTTAAGTTAAATTGTGACTTTTAACGAGATATATATGTAATTTATTTACTTTTCATGTTGTTTTGAGGGCTTACGCCTCGGTCCGCCTCAAAGCTTACGCCTCGTGAGTCTAACAGAAAACGTCTCGAGGCTCGTTTCCGTTTTTAAACCTTGGTGTTTATGGAGGGGTGGTGATCTCACTGAGATTGGGAAAAGAGGGGTGAATATTAGTGGAGGGCAAAAGCAAAGATTTCCATGGCTAGAGCTGTGTACTCTAACTCAGATGTATATGTGTTTGATGATCCCTAAGTGCTCTTGATGCTCATGTGGGCAGGCAGGTAAAGTTACATATTTTCCCCTAGATTTGATTAAGTTATTATGATTCAAGTCACAAGAATCGGTCTAATTTGGAATATGAATATAATTTAATTACTAGGTCTTTGAGAAATGTATCAAAGAAGAATTAAGAGGAAAAACACGAGTTCTAGTTACAAATCAGCTGCATTTTCTTTCACAAGTAGATAGGATCCTGTTGTGCATGAAGGCATGGTGAAAGAGGAGGGAACGTATGAGGAACTCTCACAGAATGGTGTACTCTTCAGAAATTGATGGAAATGCAGGGAAAATGGAAGAATATGTGGAAGAACAAGAAAGGAGATTCAGATTCAAAGACAACCAAAACCTGTTACTAATGGTGAGTTAGTTAAGGATTCTGCTAAAAGAAGAAACCAAATCTGTTCTTATCAAGCAAGAGGAACGGGAAACAGGTGTTGTCAGCTTCAATGTATTGAAGAGGTAAGACACTTATATTGCGTGAATCTTGGCCAATTTTCGATGTGCATGGAAAGTAGAAATTGTATATTTGATTTTTTTGTCTTTCTTTGTTTCAGGTATAAAGATGCATTAGGAGGGTGGTGGTTGTTGCTATAACTGTTTGGTTTTATGCAGCAACAGAAAACTTTAAGAATACTGAGTAGCACATGGTTAAGTATTTGGACAGATGAAAGCACTCCAAAAATCCACACAGCCCGCTATTCTATAATATATCTATGCACTTTTATCACTTGGTCAAGTATGTTTCTGATCAATTTCATTATTGCACGGGTTGGTTTACATTATTCAAACTTATGGACTTACAATTTGGTTTACAGGTTTTAGTGACATTGGGGAATTCTTATTGGTTGATCCTAGCAAGTCTTTATGCAGCTAGAAAGTTGCACAATGCTATGCTTAACTCCATATTGAGGGCTCCCATGGTTTTTTTCCACACCACCCACTTGGACGAATTATTAATATATTTGCAAAAGATCTTGGTGATATAGATCGAAATGTTGCCCCGTTTGTCAACATGTTTTTTGGCCAAGTGTCACAGCTTTTGTCAACCTTTGTTCTCATAGGATTATTGAGCACCATTCTCTTTGGGGCTATCTTGCCACTTTTGTTGCTCTTCTATGCAGCTTATCTTTATTATCAGGTATGTAGGTTTTGCCTGCGTATGCTCAAGTAGAGGCAGCAAAATGCAAAATAGATGGTTCAGGTGTGTTGGGCATGGATTAAAACGGATAATCTTGGTAGAGGTCTGGTGGGTCTGGTAGGATTATGTTGACGTTGTAATTACTTGTTGTGTTTAAAATGATTACTTAACTATATTGCTACAATACTACCCTATTTTGTTTCTGCATAAGTCTGCTTAGTAGGTTTGTGCACTAAAAAGACACTTTAGGGACTTGTGATCCATTAATTGGCCCATTTCCTTTTCCTTTTCAATCAATTTTTTTTATCTATATTTGCCTCAATAGAGATCAATAAAATCCAAATCCACTCATTTATTTCTAAACTTTTTTAACG